>CM062812.1:989493698-990093698 GCA_031772625.1 Pinus tabuliformis | reverse complement strand
GGGTTACCTAAGATCCACAAGGAAGGGGCCCCTCTGAGGCCTATCGTCAACACCATTGGTGGTCCAACCTACCTTCTTGCTAAGTTCCTTGCTCTCAAACTTAAGCCCCTTGTCGGCCGCACTGAGTCCTTCGTTAAAGACTCTGCTTCCTTCATTAAGGAGCTTAAGGATATTAGGCTGGACCCTGAGGACATTCTTGTCAGCTTTGATGTGGTCTCTCTTTATACTTGCATCCCTATAAAGGAGGCCTTGGAAGTGATCTATCGCCTAACAGATCCCGATACCGCGCATCTGGTTGAGATCTGTCTCACTTCCACTTTCTTCTGTTTCGAGGGTGAATTCTTTGAACAGACTTGTGGTGTTGCCATGGGCTCCCCCCTTTCCCCGATTGTTGCGAATCTTTTTATGGAAGATTTCGAAGCCAAAGCTTTAGCCTCGGCTCGTCTCCTTCCGAAGCTTTGGAAAAGGTATGTGGATGACACTAACGTCATCTGGTCCCATGGCCAAGAGGAGCTGGATCACTTCTTCAATCACCTCAACAGTCAGTCCTCTGCCATTAAGTTCACCATGGAGAAAGAGGTCAATGGTTGCCTCCCTTTCCTAGATATTCTTATTTCTAGGAATAAGGACGACTATCTCTCCCACTCTGTGTTCCGGAAGAAAACGCATACTGAGCAGTATCTTCATGCCGATTCCCATCATTTCCCTGCTTAGAAGATGGGTGTCCTTAACACCCTCGCTACTCGTGCCCTCAGGATTTCTGATAATGAGAGCTTTGATAAGGAGAAATCCCATCTCCTTGATGTCTTTGTGGAAAATGGATATAGTAGGCGCCTAGGTCAGAAAGCTTTCCTTAAAGCATCTAGAAATGCAGTTATTAGGAAGGAGCCTAAAGAGCGCCGACTAGGTGTCCACCTTCCATATGTCCAACGAACCACAGACAAGATTGCCCGAATCCTTAAGAGGTATGATATTCCCTCTTCATTTAGACCCCTCAAAACTATTCGTAATTCCCTCCGATCGGTTAAAGATCCCATTAACCCCAAGGACATGAAGGGTGTCTACTTGATCCCTTGTTCGTGTGGGACCCCCTACATCGGGGAAACAGGGCGCTCCATCCATCAGAGGATTAGCAAACATGCAGCTGACCTAAGACATGGGAGAACCAAGTCTTCAGCGCTAGCAGAGCATGTGGATAAGACCAAGCATCACGTTAGTATTAAGGAGGCTAAAGTTGTTGCCAAAGTTGCCATGTTCCATCACCGTAAACTCAGGGAAGCTATTGAAATCGAAATAAGGCCTAACAATCTCAATAGAGATGACGGCTGGAAGATCAGTAGATGTTGGATCCCTGCCCTTTCATCTTAGTCTCCCCCCCCCCCCCCTCTTTCATCTTTTTCGCTTTCGTCGTTCCCCTGGAGCCTTCCTATCTCCTATGGTTTATCCTTCTTGCTCTGGACTCTTTCCAATCCTTCTCCTGTGTATTTTGTGTCGCTCCATTTTTCCTTGATTGATATTGGTATTTATTATCATAAATAATATTTATTTACGTATTATTATTATTATCATTATTATTATTATTATTATTATTTTCTATTAAAAATATATATTATTATTATTATTTATTTATTTGCTGATTTTTATTATTATTATTTATTTGATTTAACTAGCATCTTTCATTTACCTTGTTTGTAAAAAAGTTAGGTCCTCAATTTAACTAATTCCCACCTAACTTTTATCTTAATAACCTAATATTATATCTTTAAAATATATATATATAATTATTAATAAATAATTTAAATAAATAAACTAAATTAAAGTTTTTAAAACTAACCATTAAAATTATTTTATTTACCTATATATTTCTACCTAATTTAACTTATTTCCATAAATAAGAATAATAATAATAATATTAAATTAATAAATAATAATTTGGCTACTAATATTATTAATATATTAATATCAAGACTATATTACTAATATAATATTAATTATATTTAATAAATAATTTAATTAAAAAAAATTATCTATATTAAGACTATATTATTAATATATAATAATAAATAATTTAACTTAATTAAATAAATTACCTTTTCTAACTAACCATTTAAATTATTTATTTATATTTTTAACCCTAACTTTATATATATTTATATATATATATATAGGATTATTAATAGATAAATTAATAAATTACTTTTTAAGCTAACTATTGAAATTATTCTCGTCCTTAACAACATATTATTATATATGTATTATATTATTAAATAATTTAAATAAATAAGTAAATTATCTTTTTAAACTAACCTCTAAAAGTATTTTATTTATTTATTTTTTTTTTAACCTAATTTTATAACTTTAATATATATATATATATATATATTAATTAATTAATTTTTTTAAAACTAACCATTAAAAATATTTTTTGTTGTAGAGTTGAGGCTTTTGTGATCCATAACAAGTTTAAGATAGATTTTTCGGCGAAAATCACATGAGAAACCATTTGTCTACGTGTTTCGAACCAACAAGTGTGGTTCATCGTCAGGACAAGTTGGTGTCTCTGCTCTAGCTATTTAAACAGGCTAAGCTGGATCTGTCTTTCAACTTGTCCTGACGATGAACCACACTGGTTGGTTCGAAACGCGTCTTCTTTATACTTTTCAGCCCAGGTAACCGTTGGTGTCTCTGCTCTAGCTATTTAAGCAGGCTAAGTTGGATCTGTCTTTCAACTTGTCCTGACGATGAACCACACTGGTTGGTTCGAAACGCATCGAAAATGGTTTCTCATGTGATTTTCGCTGAAAAATCTATCTTAAAATATTTTTTGTATTAATATTAAAAATAATAATAATATTAAATTAATGAATAATATTAAAAATAATAATAATATTAAATTAATGAATAATAATTTGACCTGGGTCCTAAGGTCAAAAGTAGCCGTTGTTCGATTTAGCCGTTGGAGTCTCTGCTCAGACTGTTTAACATGCTAAGCTTCCATAGACTGTTTAACATGCTAAGCTGGATCTGTTTCTTCAACTTGTCCTGACGATGAACCACACTTGTTGGTGAACCACACTTGTTGGTTCGAAACGCCTCGACAAAGGTCTTTCTATATGTGATTTACGCCGAAGCTCTTCTTATAACAATCTGTTATAACTAGAATGTTTAGTGTGACTTAAATCAAGTATATTATAAAACCATATTCTAAAGCAGAAAAACCTTATTAAGATAACGAGTGTTTTCCTTCACAAAGAGATACATCACACTTTTTCGTTTTTAATCAGCACATACATGTTTCTTATCTTTTTATTATTATTGTACATCATTCACCAATTCTAATATACAATACAAAGCCAAAATATGTCCACATATTCAAACTTATAAATGATCTAGGTGGTCATAGAATATTGTGCTCTTGATGGAGTTCCAATATGTTTCTTATCTTTTTATTGTACATCATGCATCAATTCTAAAATATACAATGCAAAGCCAAAATATGTCCACATATTAAAACTACATAAAGGATGTTGGTGGTCATAGAATATTCTACTCTCAAGGGCACTTCGAATATTCTCAATGCGGCTGCCTGCGCAGGCAGAGGAGAGAGAGAAAGGCTCCTGCGCTTTAACTTATATACATACTGGCCCTCACACCCACACTGTTTCTGCTGC
The DNA here is from genome assembly GCA_031772625.1 of Pinus tabuliformis. NCBI lineage: Eukaryota > Viridiplantae > Streptophyta > Pinopsida > Pinales > Pinaceae > Pinus > Pinus tabuliformis. The sequence goes on along the minus strand of CM062812.1, from coordinate 990,090,027 downwards.
GTCACTAAAACATAAAACTTTCGTCTCATCACGGATTGATCATCCCAATTAACGATTATGATATTCATATTGAGAGATTTCCACCATTCAAGCTGTCAAGAAAGAATGTACAGGAGGAGAAAGAAATGATTCTTAATATGATTTCTGCGGGAGTTACGACTTCACGCAGTACACTCTGCTGGAGGAGTAGCAAATCTAACTGAGTCTTTGCAGTAGTCGTAAATCATGTATTTTTGTTGTACCCACTTCAGTTGCATTCTCTGCTTGGCATTAAGTGAAGCGTAGGCAGGCTGATCCCACCACGAAGTACATGAGCTGCTAGTACTGTATTTGCAAGCATCGATGTTGAAACTTGTGTATGTGGAAATAAAAGGAGCGTGGCTCCAATCGGTCTTTACGCGGCCACCTTGAGTAGCCCAATCATCTGCGTTCCATATTGAAGAGTATACGCCCATGGGGCGGGTTCGAGGAAATGGGACTCCTCTTTTCTCATTGTTGGAAAAACCCCGAATAGGCACATCGTCCACAAAGAAACTGCTTCCATCCATCAAACAATCACACAAAACGAAACGAATTGTTCATCAAATACTGTAATTCATAAATTGAAATTAAGTGGGCCTGGTAATTATACTAGATACTTACACAGCTTGGTGGCGATTCCAGAGAAAGGAGTAGGAATGGAAATTCGCAGTTGGATCGAACCACAGGTAAATACGCTGCTCTCTGTTGCCAACCCCATTTGAATAAACATTCGTCTGGACAACGTACGGTTCTCCTGAAGTGTTCCCCAAGAATTCAAAGTCGAATTCGTCATGTTGATCACCTTGGGAAGACATCTGCAATATCGCCAAGTAGTACAAGAAAGTATTAAATTATTGCAAGTTCAAACAATTCATTCACAGAATTACAACAAGTGTATTAGTTGTTAGGGAAATGGTATTTACATAGAAAGCAGTAACGGTGCCAGCAGAGTCGCCAGGAACCAGCTTGATCTGAACATTCACTTTTCCGAACAAGTATGTGCTCTTCGAAGCAAATCCTGCACCTGCAAATCACACAACTCATATGATATTATTGAGACAGAATTATATGAGCAGCAGAAGCAGAGGCAGAGGTAGATAAATTAGGAAGAAAAATAGAATAAATAGATAGTACCAGAAGTGTGATCGAGCTTGAGCTGGAGCAAATTGCCCTGGGACATAACATGGTCAGCAGCCCAACTGGCGTAGAAGAGATCGTTGAAGGCTGCACATTGAGAGCCCACTACCAAGCTGCACAACATCACAATAATAACCCACCAGTATATGCAGATACGCCCTCCTTCGCAACCTGCCATTCTCCTTCTCGACTCTTCCTTTGAACGTAAGAAAGTTCAAATAAGGATGAAGATGAAGAAATAGCGAGACACAGGGAAATTTATAGGCATGGCAACTTGACTGGCCAGAGAGGCCGAGGGTCACTTTTCTCTGTAATCCAACACTCCATCAAACATTTAAATAATATATGCTAGCATGTCCGTCAGTTCCATTAAAGTAACAGAACATCGTTTTCGATTTTATGAAAAATTTACCACGGAACGCGTCATGTCTCTCGAACTATGAAAATAAAATTTAATGGCGGTCTCCTTCGCAATTATGAATATAAAATCTAATGGCGGCCTCCTTCGCAATTATGAATATAAAATTTAATGGCGTTAGTGATTGGGCATCAGCAGCTAAATTTCAGATGAGAAATAGTGAGGCAAGTTGAGTTATGACGTTGTGGCGATAGGAACATTCATATGATTGCAGTGTCGCTGACTGGATGTGGAATCTGAATATTACACGTGACAATTCAATTCAATTCACCGCCCACTGCTATATATATAGTTATATAAACACCCAGGTTCCCAGAACTGCGTGCCAGCAAGGCCTGTGCCAGTTTCACGAACATATTCACTGCCTACGTCATTGACAGCTGGATTATTGGCAACCAGCCATGAACCATCCTTTCATGGTATCGATGGAAACATTTCCCTGGGCTCTGATTGCCCAAGGTGGCTCATCTGAATCGTGTACCCTTCTTATCATCATAATTTTGGATATAATACTGAAGAGGACCACCATAAAGTGATAGACCTCCACGCACTATCCCCCAGATTCTTCTGCCACTTTGCGATCTAATAACAACCGGAAGTGTGTTACAATTTTTTTTTGTTGAACTAAATAAACTGGTATAGATTTATTTTAAATATTGATTTAATATGAGTTTAGAGAAAATTAATTTTTTAATTAGTCTAGAAAGATTTTTTTAACATGTAAATCAATTTTTTCACTTGTAAATTTTTTTATGAATAAATATTATTTAAATATTTTATATAGTTATTTTTTTTAATTTTTAAAATTTTTAATTAAATTTATATAAGCAAAATTTCAACTTTAATGACAAATAAACAATTTTATACATTACACTGAACTGTAAAATAAACAATTCAAAATGAAAAACTTATCCCATATTTTACATCTTCGAAAACCTAATCTATGAGTAAGGAGTTGTTTTATTTAATCGAGGATGTGTGGTATTTAATAGAGTTAGTTTTCTTACGTGTTGAAATTCGAAAAGATTTACTATTTATGCTTATTCGAATTTATATATTTTAAAGTTAAATTAAAATTGTAATATTTAAAAGAAATATGAAAAGTTTAAAATATTTTTATAAAAAAATTATTATAAAAATTTAAATTTTTATTAAAAAAATGATTTTTTTTTTAAATAAACAAATAAATATAGAAATATTTTATAATTAATATATATTAAACATTTCAGAAAAATTAAAAAAAAAATTATAAATATAATTTCTATGTTATTCTTATTTTTTTAATAGTTGATATTGTTATTTTTGTTTAAGATTTTATAATATTAACTCAATATAATATGTTATACCCAATTATAATATAGTAATAATAAATCAAATGTAATCTTATTTGATTCACATTTATTATTATTGCATTTTGCTTTAATATACTAATTTATTTAATATTTCGCGATGGAATGCTTTTAATTCTTTTGGATATTATAAATAATTTCATAATTAAATGCAATAAATCATACTCTATCCTTCTTTTAAAGTTAGCCTCCAAACAATGGAGAATAAAATTTCACTAACATGAAAAAAGAGATAACTCCTATGGCACTTCAAACATCAGTATAAGTCAGTGACTAATCAAGAGAGAGTGGACTAGAGATTCTATTTGGTAGCTCCTTTATTTGTTGTATTAAAAGATTGAGGAATTATGTATGTGATTGGTGGAAACAATTGAAGAGAGATAATATGGAGAGCAAAGACAAGATCTAGAATTGGGAGAAGATGGTCACCAAATTGAGAGGTAAATTTTTAAATTCTAAATATACTTTGAGAATGCATAGAAAATTAGAGAAGTTGAAGAACAATGATAAATGTATAGAGAATTATTTTGAAGATACCATTTCCATGAGAGCTAGTTTTGCATGAGATAGTGAGGAATGTATCATTTAGTTTGTGGATGGATTGAAGCCATCCATTAAAAGGAAGATATGTGTGGAGAAGATATTGTTATTTCTTATCATTTGGCTTTAAGAAATAAGAAGTTTAAGATCAAGAGAAAGCATTAGAGTAAGTAGTGAGAGAAGAAAGAAAAGTAAATTATACCAAGTTCGGTTGCAAAGAGTATTATTGTGAAAGTGGGGCATGTGTTGTTGATGAACATGATGAGGAAGGTGTATTTGAAGTGCATGTAGTGGATAGAATGCCAAAAGAGAGCATGGAAGAAGGATTTGTAGTAGAAGACTACAATGATAAAATCATGGTAAAGAATTTGCATGGCAAACTCAAGAGCCAATATAGAGTAGGGGTTTTCTTGAGCTAGTATATTTTTGCACCAAAGAATTGTTGTGAGACAAAGATTATTGCAATAATGAGTCGTAATGCAATAATAAATTTGAAGGTAGAGATGTTGTAGTCATGAGTAATGTTTTAATGATGAGTGTGATTGTTACAAAATATGGTGGTGTCAAATGCATATATAACATGTGGACTTCCATAATGTTTTGTGTGTTGAATTTGTTGTGGGTGACATGGAATATATAGGAAGAGAAAAGACTTAATCAAGTAGACCAAAGAAAAGATATAGCAGTTGCAATAGGAAGAGTTGGTGTAAAAGAGTGGAGATGAGCAAAGCATCTTCAATTTGAAGATGATTATGGTAGAAGAGTTGTTAAACTAAATAAAAAATAAAGAGATGCTAGAATAATAAGTATTTGTGGAGTTTGTTAAGACAATTGTAAAGGTGTAGAAGAGGGTGGCTGGGGAGGTGCAAGCACTAGATGAAGCAATTTAAGGTAATGAGCCCCATTGGATGAGATTTGCAATAGTTGCTAGAAGATAATGGGATGTAACCAACGGTGAAACAAATGATGGTAAATATCAAAAAAACAAACTAAGCAAGGAATATAGAAAAGTTGACTATAGATATAAGTCCCACAATTACAAAGTGTAAAGGCATAGATCAAAAAGTGAGAGGAGATGGGCGTTGAGTGGAGAGTGTCAAACAAAGTGTTTCAAAGTGTGAAAGAGGAGAAAGAAGAAAAGAAAGAAAAAATGATGACATTAACAATATTAAGAGAAAAATCCTCACATTTTCCAACTAAGCAATTTTCATGTAGGAGCATCCATGTCACTATAGTCATTCTACACATTTTCTTACATTTTCTTAGTTTAGTATTAAAATATATCCACTGTAGATATATGTCAACCATTAGAATATGAAGCAATGTATTTGGAAATCCAATAGTATGGTAGATGTAAGGCCAGAAACCAAGGAGCACAAACATGAATTTTGTGAATAAGAAAAACATATTTTTATCTCATATGATTTGGTTTGTATATCATGGATGACTTTATGCTCTAGAGACACATGCATGGGATCTATAAATGTAATGGAGACCCAATAGCTTGGCTAATCTATTTTATAAATAATTCAAATTTATTGTTATGATACTAATGTTCATATTCAAATTCACAAAACTATGTCATTATTTCTATTGAGTGGTTTATTAATGTGGTGTATATATACATACGCTTACTTTTAAATGACTATAGATTGTGAAGTTTAACTGTTTAATATTGGGGTTATGTTTTTTTATAAACATTGTGGAGAAATTCCATTATGTATGTGTGATATTGTAAGGGGTTATGGTCTCATTGCATCAAGATGTAAGAAATGGAGGGAGTGTAGATGACATTAAGTACCTTGATGACAAATAAAGAATTCCCCATAGCCAAAATTGTCACTTGATTGAAGGATCTAAATTAAGTGAGGCGTCACCAAGTTGTTAGCACTTCTATTTTATTATTTGATGCAATGCCCAACCCCCATGCAAAAGAAGTTATATATTTTGTCCTTCAAGGGTTATGATGACACTCTCTTCACTCCACCCCTTTAGATTGTAAATTATTTATATTTATATGTATTCTCATTATTTTTTTTGTAAGGAATGGATTTTCATTCCTTTATGTATTCTATCAATTTCTCATTCCACATTCATCACTACTATTATGCCCATGTGCTACTCCATCTTTTCGGTCTCTTTATCATCTTTTTGATATCTCCATTGTCTTCAAAACCTTCATGGGAACTTCCCTCTAATGAGCATCAAATTTCCATCATGCTTTCCTTTTACTCTTGCCATGACCATAATCTTTGATAACACATATCAATACATGTCAACTTTAAACATATGTACATGAGTTAAAGAAATGTGTACCATGGGCTTTTAGCTTCACTTGTCATTGGCATTAATGTTGTCTTAAATATGTTTATGGTGTCAATATGGATCATTTTCCCTATCACCTCACTATTTACTTAATCTTTCACATCAACTATATCTTCAAGTGAGTCTCTACTTGTCATCTTTGCAAATCATATTGACATCACATGACTAAATAAACTATATCTACATAGAAACATTTTCAACTACTATATTTTTTTCATAGAGTATCACCAACATCCCTATGATAAAAAACTAAAAAACAAAATCCTCTAACCCTTGCATAATACTCATTTACTCTCTCTTGCTCAAGAATTTTTCATCTTTTCCCTTTTAAGAGATTTTCTTTCTCTTTATTTTTATAATGTATTATCTTCAGTATACTTCCATGCGACTAGGGTATCGTCTTATGGAAACATTTCGTGCGCTCCAATTGCCCCACGAAATGGAAAGTTGGTTTATTATATGCCATGAGAGGGAACGTGGGGCACTAACTCAGATTCGGTTTGATTTGCTTATTCTGCTATCACTACGCCAAATGTGTCAAGGGAAGCATTATATAAAGACCATTAAAGTCCTACTTTCCCCTTAAATTTAATTTTGAGATCACATCTTTAGCATAGTGAAAATTCTAGCTTCGCAAGCTGGTTGATAGGATAGGATTGGATTGGTAGAGGTTCCCATTTTCATATAATCGAGTTATTTGTTTTCTTTAAACAAAAGACAACCATGCTGAATCGATAATAAACTACTTGTTATTCCATCAAATGTTTAAGCTCATGAATGGTAGCCCATTGATATGAAATCTTTTGTATATCAAATTCAATCTACATTTAATAATCTACGATCATTCGGGTTCTGTTCACATTATTTACTCATTTGTAATTATATTTATATTAAAAAAATTACATCTTATAATTTTATTATTATGTATAAAATTTATTATATTTTAAATGATTAGATTTTCGTTTTATAATTTTATACTGAACATGGTGCCTACTCATTTAAACATATAAAGCATGCCTACTCATTTAAACCTATAAAGCATGGCCAGGAATATCATTAACGCATTGAAAATGGATAGGCCCATCGTTATTTGAAATTTTATATGTATGTTGCCTTTTTTTAATCTTTTATCATGGGAACACACTAATGCTTTCTTATACTGAAATTTTATATGTATATTGCCTTTTTTGGGTCATTGTAACATTAATGCTTTCCCTTTTTATATATATATATTCATTCTCCATTGAACCTAGTTTTTATATTTGGATAGTAATTTGATTAAAGAGAAATATTTATCACATAAATTATATAATTACAATCATAAAGGAGGAAAAAAGCAACATACATATAAAATTCAAATAACAATGGCCCTATCTATCCCCTACCAATGATATTCATCACCATGCTTTATATGTTTAAAGGGTATGCACCAAGTTGAGTATAAAATTATAAAACAAAAATCTAATCATTTAAAATATAATAATTTTTATACCTAATAATTAAATTATTTATATATATATATATATATAATTTTAGTTTATTTTATTTTATTGGATATAGTTTTTCGTATTTAGATGGTAATTTAATTAAAAAAAATATTTATCACATAAAATATGTAATTATTAAAATAATTAAATGTATTTTAATTTTGAAAATTTAAATAAAATTTATTTTAAATAACAATAAAAAATATGGAAGATATTAAAAAAAAGGTGTATGCTTATTTATGATAAAATGTGTTTATTTATTTTTATATGAATTTTTAATTAGTTTTATATATGTAAGATTTCTTTAAATATTTTAAAATAAATTTGTTAATGATGATTGTTGTTTTTAAATCATTTTTTTTAATTTAATTTTTTGATGAAAATATAATTATATGGGGCATAATGATCAATATTAATCAATAAAAACATTTTTAGTTCACATATAAAATCAATCACATCAACAACAAGAGATATATGATATATATGTAAGAAAATTGTTTTATTAATGAATAACACCATAGGCACCAACTTAATATTATTTTGATTTTTTGGCACCAACTAGAAGGAGGCAACAACCCCCTCAAGTGCTTTACTAGCAACAACCAAAAGGAGGCACCAACCCCCTAAAATGTTTTACTAGCACCAACCCCCTGAAATGTTTTACTAACACCAACCAAAGGGAGGCACCAACCTCCTACAATGCTTTACTGGTACCAACGCCCTGGAATGTTTTACTAACACCAACCAAAGGAGACACCAACCCCCTAAAATGTTTTACCAACACCAATTAGAAGGAGGCACCAATCCTTTGAAAAATACAGACACCAACTTTAAAATGATTAATAGAATCTATTGTTTATGTTTTTGTATTGTTCCTATGTTTTGTACATTACTCCCTATTAAGATTCGATTTGAATAAATATTAATCTATAGATTATTTGAATTAAATTAAATTAAAACATTAGGAGATAACTTGGTTTTTATTGATTTTAAATTAATTAAAAAATCAATATCAATTAAACATTTAAATAATATATTAATTTAATTTAATCTATTAATTAAAAAATTTTAATCAAATAAATAAAAAAATTTAAATATAATAAAAAATTTTAGAATTAAAGTTTTGGTTTTATTAATTAATTTCTTTAACAATTTTAATTAAATTTAATAGGGTCTTATTAATTGATTAAATTCTAAAATTATTTATTAAAAACAAATAAAATTAAAATTAAAATTAATTAATTAATTAATTTGATGAATTAATTGATTAATAGTCAATTAATTATTAATGGATTAATCAATCAATTAATTAATTAATTAATTAATCAATAATTGATTAATTAAAGGATGGTTAGAATAATTTTATTAGATAAGAAAGGAATTAATTAATTAGACTAATAAGGAATAATTAATAAAAGTTAAAAAAATTTGTAATTATTATAAATAAAAATAAATTAATTATTAATAAAAATTAGGAATCATGTGTCGGCCTTTATAAAAATTAGGGTTCTTGGTTTATTTATATCTGGTCGCAAGGCTCTCTTCTCTCAATAGTTTTCAATCATATTCTTTCTGATTTGTCCTGATGATGGACCCCCTTTGGGGTTTGAAACGTTGGCAGAATGAACTGAAAACTGTGGATAATCCGGATCATGAAACTACAAAAAACTTCCACAGATGTTTATTTATTTTTATATGAATTTTTAATTAGTTTTATATATGTAAGATTTCTTTAAATATTTTAAAATAAATTTGTTAATGATGATTGTTGTTTTTAAATCATTTTTTTTAATTTAATTTCTTGATGAAAATATAATTATATGGGGCATAATGATCAATATTAATCAATAAAAACATTTTTAGTTCACATATAAAATCAATCACATCAACAACAAGAGATATATGATATATATGTAAGAAAATTGTTTTATTAATGAATAACACCATAGGCACCAACTTAATATTATTTTGATTTTTTGGCACCAACTAGAAGGAGGCAACAACCCCCTAAAGTGCTTTACTAGCAACAACCAAAAGGAGGCACCAACCCCCTAAAATGTTTTACTAGCACCAACCCCCTGAAATGTTTTACTAACACCAACCAAAGGGAGGCACCAACCTCCTACAATGCTTTACTGGTACCAACGCCCTGGAATGTTTTACTAACACCAACCAAAGGGAGACACCAACCCCCTAAAATGTTTTACCAACACCAATTAGAAGGAGGCACCAACCCTTTGAAAAATACAGACACCAACTTTAAAATGATTAATAGAATCTATTGTTTATGTCTTTGTATTGTTCCTATGTTTTGTACATTACTCCCTATTATGTATCCTTAGCTTAGTTCACAGGCATCCTCTGAACTTATCCTCTGACCTCTTCTACGATCACATGCCCTCTATAGACGTATTTCGCACCATAAAACCATACCACATAAAAAATTATTTCTAACACACTCAGTCGAATAAAAATCTCACTTCAAAACTTCTCTAGCTTATTACCAAATTGAGAAAATGTGGTAGGATCGAGACTCCATTGAAGACGATCTATAAACATTTAAGTTATTCATTTATTTTTCTTTCCATAAATTCAGCCTAGATGACCTGTATAGAACTTATTTCAATGGCTCCTTGGCTCCTCAAGGGATTTAATATTATCCCATATGACCAACTTGTGGGACCATGGTCTTATAATGATGCATTTCAATTGTATTAAAAAATCCAACTCTTAGCACCTAGTTGACGTTGTTATATGGGCCGACCCCTATATGACCTTATACTTGTTCCACTCTATACGAAACCTTAACTCAATGGAACTTTGACTCCCTTAATTCACTTGCATTTGTATATGGCCTTAAGATGTAATATGCCCTCTTACTCCACAATCAGAGATCCAAATAGCCAGATACGCTCAATAGATTTCTCCCACAAGGAACCAAAACTAGTGCTGGAACCTTAATCATTTTTCTTATTGAATCTAGATTTAGGAATTAAGCTAAGGTGCATGCTTCCTACATCCTTGGACCACTAGGTTCCCAAATAATATTTTTCTAATGCGCCTAACCAAATATCAAATTCTCAGATCATGCTAAGTGATCCTATGATTCTGCCAAATCCAATAGTGGAGAAGTCACTTCAAGCCCTCCTAATTGTCCAAAATTTAATGATGGCATGGGGGCGGGGGAGGGCGTGGGGTGCGGAATTTTTAGTATATGCGTGTTAAACAACTGACACCTTGACAATTTTCTCCAAGAGATATTGTGCATTGATTGGATCTGATGGCAAACAATTCATTGTGGTCCCCCACCAACTATCCAGACTTTAATGAAGGGGAGGGGGATTCGTGATTAGTCACTTAACATATATGAAGCCCTACAAAACCACTCCATAGCACAAATATCGAGGCTCTACCACTTCATCTGCCACATTTCTACCACATATGACTTGGAAAAGGGCCACTTGGCCACCTAAAATGTCCAAATCCACCTACCATAGGTCATGTTCATATAGTGCCATGTCAATAGCAAATGTTGTCATCTCACTGGGTCATGTCATGTCTAGCATGTGCTACTATATCATGTTGAACTGCTGCTCATTTTTTATTGCTTGAATCAGTTGTGTGCACTTCATCTGAACTGGTGGTCTGATAAATGTCTCGAAACTTATACCCAGACCCCTACGATTAGGACTTGTGACCAGTGGCCTCATCGCTCCATTTCCTGTCGCCATGTTAACCGTTTTGTCATTAAAACAATAATTCTAGTTAGGTAGTCTGATAAGTGCCTTTGCGCTAGCTGTTAACCCCATGTGAGCAGGCATTGTGACCAATGGATTTTACGCTCCATTTCCCACTACTATATCAACCATCAAAATAATATCTTCCACTTATTTCATTGATACAATAAGGTGGTCCTTCATAGAACCATGAACCTTTGGAACCCTTTTTGAGCTTCAAAATAATTTTGATCCTCTTCCCTTAGGAGTTGGACTAAGTTCCACATACTGTTAGAGAGGTCTTCGAGAGGACTATCCTACCAAATAATTTTCATGTTATTTTGATTAGGATAACTAAAGGAAATATTCCTACAACAAATTCAACAATTTCCCATGCTACTAGGCTTTAAAATCAATGACACTGTGATTGACATCAATGAACACATATGCACAACAATCTCCCCCTTTAGCATTGATGAAAACACTACCAAAGATTTTCCTATCATTAATGATCTTGGGCTAGACTCCCCCTATCTTCTTGCTAACTATACTCCGCTTATCTGCTTGTTGACTGTTGAATGATATGCTCCTGATGGTTACATATTCTCCCCCTTTTACATAAATGGAAAATGGCATATATTCCCCCTGTTTTGGTGCATAATATCTTCTTGAACTCCTCTTGTCACTAGCATGCTTCTTGGCCATAATCAATGATCCATTCCACCTTGTGAGGAAGAAATTACTCCCATTTTTTGTCTAAGATATTCAAAACTTTCTCTAGGTAAAGGCTTAGTAAATATGTCTATAATTTGTTCTTTTGTTGGAATTTATTCCAACCTAACAGCTTGATCAACAACTTGTTCTCGAAGAAAATGGTATTTGATAGGAATGCTCTTTGTTTTAGAATGAATAATAGGGGTTACTGAGATATTGATAGCACTAACATTGTCACACATGATAGGTGAAAACTTATCACCACTTTCTTGAAGATCCTTGAGATTTTGCTTCATCCATAGGACTTGAGTACAACATGATGATTCTGCAATATATTCTTATCCTGTCATGAATAGAGAAATGGAATAGTTTTCCTTGTTAGGCCAAGAGACTAGACAATTATCTAAAAAGAAGGATCCTCTATTGGTGTTATTTTTATTATCAACACTTCTAACCCAATCTACATCTATATAAGCTAAGAGAGCAATATTTTCTCCCCTTGGATACCACTAGCCATAATCTATGGTGCCATATAGAGATATAAATATCCTTTTTATTTCATTCACATAAGATTCCTCTGGGCTTGATTGAAATTTTCCCATCAAAGCTAGTACTTGCATGATATATGATCTTGATGTTGTTAAGTAAATAAGGTTTCCAATCATGGGCATGTACATGGTCAAGTTTAATTCTCGAGACTCATCATCCTTGCTAAGCTTGCATCATGTTATCATGGGAGTACTCACAGGTGCACAACTTTCCATACCAAACTTCTTTAATATTTATTTCAGGTACTTCGCCTGAGAGATAAAGATGCATTGTTCTAATTGATTAATCTGCAAACCAAGAAAGGAAGATAGTTTCCCTAGCATATAAATTTCAAAATCCTTGTGCGTGTTAGGTGTGAAACTCATGCTCATAGAATCAACATCATTTTCAAAAAATATGTCATCCACATAGACAATAATGATTAGCAAGTTATCTTTTTCAATATTGATGTAAAGGTTATTGTTTGTTGCTCCTCTCTTGAATCCTTTCTACTAAATATATTTATTCAATCTATAATACTAGGCCTTAGGTGGTTTTTTTAAACCATATAGGGATTTTTTTAGTCTACACACATAATCATTGCCTTCTGATAGCTAAAATCCTTCTAGTTGCTCAACATAAACTTCTTCTTGCAATTATCCATTTAAAAATGCAGATTTTACATCCATTTGATAAATTTTAAACCCCTTAAAGCTTGCAAAAGCCAAGAACATTCTGATTGCTTCATGTTTGGCTATTGGGAAAATGTTTCTTCAAATTCCACACTTCATACTTGTGCATATCCTTTACATACAAGTTTTTCTCCTTTTATCACTACTTTTCCATCTTCATTGATATTATTTCTATAGACCCACTCTGTTCCAATCACATTTTTGTCCTTAGGACTTGGGTGGGTCTTGATACATACTCCCATGTCTCATTCTTCTCAATTTGATCTAGTTCTTCATTCATGGCCTTAACCCAATGTTCATTTTGAATTTCTAGAGAAAAGTTTTAAGTATCCATCGGGGATAGAAGATCTAAGTTATCATGGTTGGATGTGCTGACAAGATTCCTTCTCATTTTAACTCCTCGCTCCTTATCTCCAATAATTTGGTTATTTGGATGATTCTTTTAGACATACATGGATGGAGTTTTTGAATGCAATGGATCACCTTCTTCTATTTGTTCTTCATCATGCTCTTCATCCTAATTTTCATATTCTTTTGCTTCTTTGTAGATAATTGTTTGTGGTCAGGTCTACGGTAACATTTGTCCTGATGATGAACCACATTAGATGGTTCGAAACGTCGACCAAAAACTCATGATGTGATTAATCCGAAAGAATTTATCAAAATGTTTAATCTGTTCTTACATTAATGCATTTAACAACCTTTTAGTTCCTTTTGGTGTAACATTTTTATCCCTTACTTCTATATGCATATCTAAGAAAAATTCCTTCATCAAATTTGGAATCAAATTTCCCTAATTTTTTTTCATTTACCTTAATATAAAATTTTCTTCCAAACACTCTAAGATGTTTGACAATGGTTGGTCTACCTTTCCATAGTCCGTATGGTGTTTTAAGCTAATTTACCCTTATTTGAGCTTTGTTCAAGATATAGATTGATGTGTACACTACTTCTCCCCAAAATTTGTTTGGTAACTAAGCTTCAAAGAGCATGTATTTGGCCATCTCTTGTACTATTCTTTTGTTTTTTATTTCAGCCACTCCATTATATCATGATTTCTTACAATAGTAAATTTTCCTCTGATTCCATGATGTTCACAAAAATCATTGAATTCATTTGAAGTGAACTCTCCTCCTCTATCAGTTCTTAGGAATTGGATTTTTATATTTGTTTCTTTTCAACTAAAGCCTTAAAGGATTTAAATTTTTCAAAACCCTTTGATTTTTCCCTAAGAAATTTAACCCATGTCATTATCATATAATCATCTATGAGCAACATAAAATACATGTCACCTTTCAATGTTTGAGTCATGGTTGGTCCACATAGGTTTGTGTGAATAAGTTGTATAGGCTTGGATTTAGAATATTATTTTGTTTTGAAGAAGACTTTGGTTTGTTTTCCATACTGGCATATCTTACAAATGGCATTGTGTGGTTTTGATATCTTTGGGATGTCCTTTACAACTTGTGCTTTTGTAACCTTTATCAAATTATCAAAATTGATGTGTCTCAATCTTTTGTGCCATATCCAACTCTCCTCTATTTTTCCCATACAACATTTTTATCTTTCTACTCCATCAATAATGTATACATTACCCAAAGTTTTGTTGGCCTTTTCCACCATCTTTCCTATATCAACATTAATGATTTCACATATTTTGGAATTGAATGTGAGAGAATACCCTTGATCACACATTTGACTGACACTCAAGATATTGTGTTTCAATGCTTCCACATACAAAAAAATCTGACCTATAGTTCTTCCATTATCTATGTTGATTGTACCCCACCTAGCTATTCTTGCAGATGCATTTTTATTAATAATTACCTTTCCACCATCCTCTTCCTTAAGTTTAATGAATTTATATTTATCTCTTGTCATGTGTCTTGAACACAAGATATCAACATACCATTTGTTTTCTTCTTTTTAGAATATAACATGGGACTACACTCTTCCTACTCTTGTTTTTTCCATATTGTTGGATTTATAAGAGGACATTCTTTCTTTCCTTGGTTTCGAGACTGATTTATATTTCTTGTACAATCATGTGCTTTGTGCCCACAGTTGTTGCATATGTAGCATTCAACGTAATTTAATAGAGGAGAAAAAGAATTGCCTCTTCTAATATCACTTTCATATGTACCTTCAGATTTGCTGCTTAAATAGTTATGTATTGGAGTTTTATGTAATTGTCCCCTTCCATAATTTCTTCTTGCATAGGCTCTACAATCAATTTCTTTATGACCAAAATTATTACATGAGTAATAGTGTCCATAAAAGAAATTTTGGTACCTAGATGTATATTTCATGTTGAAAGGAAGAGATTTCTTGAATCTTCTTTTCCTTCTTTCTTTGCTATAACATTGATAATTCATAGCTATTTTGATGCCTTTTAGGGCGTTTCCATGGTTTCTATCTTCTCTTTTTCCTGATTGCTTTGAATCTCCCTTAGATTTCTTTGAACGACTCAACCTTGTTTTGATGAAAGATGCTTCATGATTTTGTTGTCTTTTTAAATTGCTATTGAGTACATCAACATAGATGATGGGTTTCCCACATTAATTTTTGTTGTTGGTGTTGTTGGTGTTGTTGGTGTTGTTGTTGTTGTTGAGCTTGACTCTCCCTTAGTGTTCTTTAGGTTCGCCTTATACCCAATACTTGTCTTCATTAATGGAGATCTCTGATAGTTGAGGATGTGATCTACTGACTCAAAACCTTATATTATCCTCAAATTTTGATTCAGCTAATCTAAGACCTTTTCTAATTTCTTTTAAAGGATATTTTTTTCTTCCAAATTCTCATATTGTCCTTCCTTTTCTTTCAATTTATTTGAAAAAATCTCCTTTATTCTTTTTCTTTCTTCTAGTTCAATTTTAAAAAGAATGACCGAATCTACATCACATTATTTATCCTTATATTCTTGCAGTTGTTGTTCTAATTCATCAACCTTTTTCTTTGGTGGTCTTGACTCTTCCAGAGAACTTACAAGTTCTTTTTCAAAATACACTTCCACTTCAATCTGTTCTTCAACCTTTTGATCATTCATAGCCATGAATAAGATCTGTCCTATGTTATTGACATACATTCATTCATCACTTTTGCAATTAATATCTTCTTTGGAGTACAAAATTTTATTTTTGATATTTTGTCTTCTTTTATGATCATGAGATTTGAATTTTACTTCATCGTCAATATCTTTTGATTTTTCATAAGGAAATTTAGATGCACAGTGACCTATTCTACCACATTCAAAACACTTGAATGGAAGCTTAACTTTGAACTTTCTAGTTCCCTTTTTAGTTTTCTTACAAATTAGGCTTCCTCTTCATCTAATTCATGAACCCATTTGACCGGATTGATCTCATTTATAAAGAATCACTATGAGCATCGATAGGGGAAAAGTTTAAGTCAACATAAGCAAGGATTTACTTGGTAATAGAAATTGGAATTTACTTGTATGAGTGTCATTGAAAGCCATGGATTTAACCTCATCCCATGTTTTCTGTCTCCATGACCATGGGTTTATCATATGTGAAACCTTTTCCTCAACTTTCTTATAGCAATCCATTTCCAAGTTGTATCGCCATCAATACGCCTACTTGACCTAGCCTCACTAGGTAATTTTTTTTATCAAACTGAACCACCACCCCTTAAAAGATTGACAGTGGAGCAGGATAGAAGCACACTTAATTTCCCTTTTTAGAGGCAAGGACGTAGTATTTACTCTACTATAGTCTTCATGGACCTTATGGTTGTTCATTTATTTAGCTACTCTTGATCCTTGATTTCTCCTTCTTTGTTCCCAATTTGTATGCAGTATGAGTTCCATGAAGAGTTTCTATATTCAGACTTTGAAAATTTGATAACTCTTCAATAGCCAAAACTTTTGGATTAAACCTTGAGAGAAGGGATCATAATATTTTCCGAACAATACTAGATCCCTTAATTGCCTCTTCAAGTCCTCTAATAGTTTTGACTATCCCATCTAGACAAAGAATGAATAATTCAATATTCTCATCTTCATCCATGTTCAAACAATTTAACTACCTTCCATAATTTTACATCTTAGCATCCTTTTATTTGTCATCTCCTTCATAACAACTTTGAAGCTTGTCCCAAAGTTCTTTGTTTGATTTGCAATGCATTACTTTGAAATTTTTTTGTGTATAATAGTCCACTTATTATGGATTTTTTTTTTCATTTCATTATTTGTATAGAAAACTTTACTATTTGCAATAGTTGGAGGAGTTGCAGGCACTTGATAACCATTTTCAACAACCACCCAAACATCAACACTTAGACACATGATGTAGGTACTCATTCTTATTTTCCAAAAGGCATAATTTGATCCATCAAACAATGGTGCCTTGCTTGAAGAAGATCCCATGTGATTGGCCATGTTCCTTTATGATCTACCTTCCAATGATCAACGGTTCCTAAAGGACCCTGCTCTCATACCAATTGTTGGAAATATAATTATACTGAGAGTTGGTTGGGGGGGGGGGGGGGGGGGGGGGGGGTGTGAATTAGTATAATTTCCAAAATTAACCAATAAAAACAATTTTAGTTCACATATAAATTCAATCACATCAACAACAATAGATATACCATATATATGTAAGAAACATCTTTTATTAATGAATGATGTTGTAAGTTGGATAGTTGGGCATTCTTGACCCTCAACTTGGCAGGGTACTTGGTAGTCTTAAACTTTGTTCTTCAAACCATATCGATGTACATCTATCAGTAATGGTAGCTCCTAAAGTTATTCTCTGAGCCATCAAAACCCTATATAGAAATTTCCTCTGGAAAGGGATTAAAGAAGGTGGAAAATGGTCATTGGTAGCCTAGGAGAAACTATGCCTTATGAAAATGGTATGGGGCTTAAGGATTCGAGACCCTAACACTCTTAATAAGGTAATGGGTGCAAACATTTGGTGGCAATGGTTACTGGAAGGGACTAAGTTATGGAAAAAAAATTGGAATAGAAAGTAAAACCAACAATCCTCTTAATCGAAAAAGTTAAGAAAGTTGGAGTACCCTCAAGGATATTCATTCTAGAAATTGGAAAAATAGAAAAAAGCATAATCCAAAACCACGTGTTCTAGAATATTAGGGAAGGCCAAATGACCCTATTATGGAAATACACATGGGAACAAATGCCTAGACTAGGTGATCATGAGGAGCCCTGAGAGCTAAAGAATTATTCAATGACACAACAATGTAACACGATGCCTTATTTTTGGAAACCATCCCCTATATTTGTCATATGGAGAAGGTGGAAGACAATTGAGGACTATCTTGTACACCCAGTCATAACGGCTTGGTTAAAACTAGTTTAAGAGTTACAGAATCACAAAATTCTAATAGTGCAACGCCCATAAAAACCATTGGGGATATCAAGCAAAGGGAATGTATACAATAAAGGAAGCCTATGCTTTGTTAGTTGGCCACAAATACCTTCCTAAATTTTCTATTTGGCACAAAATCTGGACATAGAGACACTGGCCCAACGTCACCCAATTCTTGTGGTTGATCGCTAAAAGGAAGGTACTCTCATGGGACCAAATTAGGAAAAAAAGGTTTCACGAGACCCTCGATCTTCCCTTTATACAAGAATCAAGAGGATTAATTGGAACACTTAATTATTGTATAGCCCTATTTAGCGAGATTATGGGACCAAGTCCTACTATTATTTAGGAACTTGGACTAGAACTATATCATTCTTACAGAAACAATGGATCGATGGAGATAGGGAATATTTGAATACCAAATCCTTAATTGAGCTTGGATCCTGATACCAAGTTTCCCAATGTGGTTAACTTTGAAGGAAAGAAACAAGAGGATTTTAAAATAATTAGAATCTGAGGAAGGGGCGGTATGACATATTATCAAGCAAAATGTCTAGGAAACTATCTTAGTTGCTTACTCGACACATGAGGGTTCGAAAGCTAATCAACATGAGATGGGAATACTAAATAAGTTGGATCCTTCACCATCCATGGTCCATTAGTTGATGGCCCCCTCCACGCGCATGGGAAAAGGCTAACCATTAACTTTCACTCCTACTCCAATGGGTTTTGCAAAGCTTATCTTTTATTGTGCTTCTAAATGGAATCCAAGTTAGCCTAGATATGGAGGGATTTTCCATGACAGGGATAGATATGAACTATTTATCTATGTAGGTATTTGCAAAATAAATAGAAATAGTTCTATGTGAACTATTCAAAATCCATGAGAAATTAGTTAGTTACGACTATCTCTCATGGAAATGGTCATAGATGAATGACTTACTTAACGCAATTGAAATCCAAAAAATGATATCTAATATAATGCATTGTGAAAACCCCTCAATACTTAGAAATAATGTCATTGAATTATTTGCATTGGAGATAGGTTTGGGATTTCCTAAGAATAACGGGTTCTCAAAACTTCAAGTGGATGGAGGCTCACAGTTATTAACTATCACTATTAGGAGATTGTTAAATGGGACTTCTCTAGAGAAAATTTGTAAGAGTTGGAGATCAAATATTTTTGTAACTCATATCTAATCTTTGATCCAAGCCTTTCCTACCATAATCATCTCTCATTCCAATCGATCTCGTAACAATGTGGTAGATTTCTTAGCCATGTGGGTTTCTTGGACCAAAACATTAATTTCGGAGCTACTTGGCCATGAAAGGAGTGGACACAATGGAGAAACTAGTTAAATATCCTCATAGATCAAGATAAATCATCCTTAATTGAGGTGTGGGAGATAACACCAATTGAGACAAAGGGGAGGGAAGCCCACCACCCCATCGCCTTTCCTCACATGAAAAAAGGTGGGATGGCATGGTTATCCCACCCCATGAACTTGCAAATGTAAATTTAATTCACATTTCCTTGTATGAAGATGGCATCTCTCATTCCTATTGTGAGCTCTTATTCTTCTATCGCGGCTCTATGTTTTTATATAGTTACAGTGGTGTTTCCAAACTACAAGTGGAACACTTCCACCACAAAATAGGACTTTTAGACGTATTAGTTTAAGGAGGTCTTAGTCCCCTGAGAATTGAACTTCATTATACACGATCACATTAATTCAAGTTTGGACTTACGGAGCAATCGCAGTGGTGGATAGTTATGAAATTTGGGAAGTGGTCACAGTGGTGGTTAGCTCTGTAACTTGCAACATTCAGAGGAAAATAGTCTCTCATCTACAACACTAACTCATTCTCTGTCCACTTTTAGAAAAATAATTAGTCAATTTTTATACGTGTGGTGGA
Source organism: Pinus tabuliformis (assembly GCA_031772625.1). Lineage (NCBI taxonomy): Eukaryota > Viridiplantae > Streptophyta > Pinopsida > Pinales > Pinaceae > Pinus > Pinus tabuliformis. The sequence goes on along the minus strand of CM062812.1, from coordinate 990,069,832 downwards.
ATTTGGTTTCTAGTCTATAAGGAGTGTTATTGGTGTTGAAACTTATTGTATTTTCCTAGATTTTATGGTTTATTGACCCTACTCGGAGCTACCACTACCCTATGCATGCACCTTCTTTGCACTGTTAACTCATCCCACCCACATGCCAACTTGGACATAGGGAGTGAAGATTATTTCAGTTCTATCATGGTTTCATATGATTTGTCTCATTGGTTTTCCCCTTGTACAATGGGTTGTCTCTCAACCGTACCCTTTTCTCTTTCAATCATTATGCCCGGTCAACATATGCACTCTCACTGGGGGTCTCGAGGTCGTGGCCTTCATGGTAGACCTCAAGCCTAGACACAAGCCTAAATGACTACAACTATCTTCCATTCATTCACTCCACCAGAAATCCAAGAGGAAATTTGTTGGTTAAAAACCTTAACCATTGACAATCACTAATCCTATTTTGACTATAAAATTCAAACAAATTTATCTAGTTGGGTTCTAGACCCTAGTCATACAAGGGAAGATGCAACCAATACCTTAATTCCAGCACCCTCCGTTGGAAAATGAAGATGCTCTTGGGAAGCGTGCTCAAAGAAAAGTACAAGGACCGCAATGAAATTATTGCATGCCTTAATGAAATTCAAAGAGTCCAATTCCACAAGTGCTCCTTCTTCGTTAGCCTCGATGCCCCTGTTAGGATCCTATAATCTAGGAATCAAAGTGTGTTTGCTTCTTACTGTTCATCTAGGACGTCTGCAAACATTGGAAAAACTACTTCAAGATTTCTACACCATCACACAGACATTTCAATCCTACCTATTTTCTTTGTTTTTCCAGAGGAGGTTTGCAAACATACAAAGCATGGAGGGCTACTTGGACTTGCTGCAGATTTGACTATTTTTGTCATCACTTTCAAAAGTTGTTTCCAACCAAATTGAGTTGAATTTTGGAAAAATGAAAGAGGTTTTTTCTACGCACAGGCCAAAGAAAAAAAAAACCTCCTTCATTTTATGCACAAGTGTCATATATTGGAAGCGTCAATGCATCTTTACAATCTATCTGTTAGGTTTTGGAATTTCTTATTTTAGTTATGATTTTTGGGTGTCGATTGTGAGTATATGGAGAGAAATTTTTGGAAACTAAGAGGGGTTTCTCTCAAGAACACTCTCATCTACAAAAACCTCTCTCGGTTTTGCAACAACTATCAATATTTAGGATATATAAGCTAGTTTTGGACCCCTAGTTTTCCATAAATTCAGTCCCTATTTCGTAGTAGACTTGCTGCGCAAACATATCAATCAATGTTATTTTGAGAAATTTCGAATTTTGGAGCTTCTAGAAGTCATTTTTTTATCACTTTGTAATTTCCCAAGGGTGTGAGAGAAACCCAGAGGTAACCACAAAACCACTTTGGAAGCTGGGATCTAGCCCTTCCATCTTCAGAGAGGGATCTCTCTATATGATTTAGATTTGTTGTTTTGAGATATTAGGCTAGTTATTGAGTTCTAAGTTTGGTTTTTTCAAAGGTTTGGTTGAAACTACAAGGGCAGTCCATTGGAAAATGGATTCATAAGTCTTGGCTGACCAAATACAAAAATGTAAGAACAGATGTAACAGGGTAAGGTAGGCAGGCTTTTAGATCTTTAGAGTATTTATGAAATGAATGGGATGAAAATATTTATATTCAATTAAACATAGAGCATACTAGGATAAATTCTATATTTAATATCATATTGAAAACACATATATTGTTTATAAGCCACAACAAATTGTATTTAAACAAATGCATCCCTTAATCTTATTTAAACAATAGAGACATAGAGAACATATGAAGGACTCGAAAAACAACAATTTCACAAGAGAGAAGACATCACCAGTTGCCTGACATAGGAATCCCGGAACAAACTTTTTGTATTAATGGAAATGATCAGTTCATTACATGTACAACTTTACATCAAGGATATGCTTTCTTCATAAGAGTTCCAATCCCCTGTACTTTGAAATATGAAGCATTTATACAAATTTATCAAAATATCTTCATTTAAAATATCAAGATTTTCCTACAAAATATCCTAAAAACCATTTACAAAAATAGTACAGGAATATAGGAAAACTAAAATTGTTGAAGCTATCTGGCACTGACTTCGAGGATTCTGGTAATGACAAGGCTTGAAAAAACTGTTGCTTTATTGTTGAAGATGAATACTTGTTTACTCAAGAATTTGACATAATTTATCCCATCTGTCTTCATCTGGGGTGGAGAATTTGATTAACTTTCTATAGGTTTCATCCACCTCAGTATATTTTTGGAAAGTAGGCTTAATTACAAACATATGTTTTATTTCATGTTTGATAAGTAAGTCAAACTTCAAACCTTCCATGAATGCTTTCCCTATAATGGTTCCCTTTATGGTGGAAAATTTTGATTTATCTCTTGCTATGGAATATAACTTTTGCTGATAATCCTCTAGCTGAACTAATTTATCTCCCATTCCCTTTAAACCTGGAAGTCCCTTTTGGTGCAGTATGTTGAACTTCTTGTGGAATTTTTGAATGCTAGACTCCAAGTTGTGACATTTATTCTCTAATTGTAGCATTAAATTCCTTTTTGTAAGAACTCTTCTTACCTCAAGAATTGTCTCAGTTCTGTCTGTAATCTCATACTCTTCAAGTTCCTCTTTTGTATTTGAGTTTAGAATTCTTATTAAGGTAGTAGCTTCACCTAGTTTCTGACCCAACTTTCCTTGATGTTTTCTATGACTTCTTTTGATTTATATAACTCAAAAATAATTTCAATGGAAGGCCAAATTTCAGCCATAGATTCATTAATTTCCACCCAAATTTTCTCCTTTTCTTGTGCCATGGAAGTTTCATTCTCTAACTGTTTAATTCTCTGAGTTAACTTGTGATTTTTTTGAAGCTCTGACGCATACACATTATCAATTTTAAATTTATGTTCTTGGAGTTTTTTAAGTTGAGCTTTCATCTTTTCAATCTCTTGGCCTCTGATAGAAAAGTCTTCCATAGCTTTGATTAATTCTCTTGATGTATCTGTAGACTGTATCTATGTTGTAGTAGTTGCTGAAGTAGAAGCCCCTGTTGTTGATGTACCTGCAACTGGAATTGTTGTGAGAGGAATGACTGCTAAGTTAGTTGATTATTCTTTCTCTTTTAGCAACTTCTCAATTTCAATCTCCATTTGTTTAATTTGTCCATTATGTTCAATGATAATTTTAAACATGTCTTCTTTCTCCTTCTCTAGTAGACCAACTTCCTTCGTTTGTGGATCTTCAATAGATGGAAGTTTGAGCTGCTTCTTTAGGGATGCAATGTCAACATTTTTTCTTTTAATGATCTCCTCAGCAACTTTTACATTATTGGGATCATATCCTAGTTTAATCATTAAATCCTATAAAGACGTTATCTTAGTGTCTTTAGCTAAAGAAGATATTTTCTCTAATTTCAATTGAGACTAAATATTGTTGACTGATGCCTGAAATCTAGATGCTGCCATTGTTGATTTTGTCAAGGTAGAGTACATCATTTCACCTATACATTTTTTCTTTTAATGATCTCCTCAACAACTTTTACATTATTGGGATCATATCCCAGTTTAATCACTAAATCCTCTAAAGACTTTATCTTAGTGTCTTTAGCTAAAGAAGATATTTTCTCTAATTTCAATTGAGACTGAATATTGTTGACTAATTCCTGAAGTCTGGATGTTGCCATTATTGAGTTTGTCAGGGTAGAATACATCATTTCACCTGTTTGCTTGTGAAAATCCATCTGATCAATAGGATGGATTTGATCAATGTTAAAAGAAAAGATAGACTTCTTGTATTCATATGCACTTTTAGGAAAAGGAACTTGAGATTCAAGGAAAGATATCTGCATTTTCCCTTCCTCGGTGTCAAAAGAAGAGAGAAGTTTGTGCTATGATGAGGTTGTTTGTTTCCAGAACTGAGAATAGGTTGTTGCTTTCAGGAGTTCATTTTTCTTTTTTATTTCCTTATACCTAGAAAATATACTTGGTTCAGTTTGATCATGGACCAATTCTCCTGACTGAGATGTTTCTAGTGGTTCTTGAGAAGCTGAAGATGATGGTGACCCTATGAAAATGTCTTCAACTCGAGGGAAAGTAGAAGTATAAGGACCTGTCAAAACTATTGTAGACTGAACATTTTCTTCCTGTGAAAACTCTTCTACTGGATTGGTTTTCTGCCTCTTTTTATATATTTGGAATTATTTCCCTTGAATTTTTGTGACTGAAGAGGAAACATCCTCCCTTTTTCTTTTATCCTACTTTTCCTATGACACTGGTGTCTGTGATATCGTAGTAGAAATTACTTGTTCTTTTGCCTACTGCAATGTGTTTTCCTACCATTGGTCTTGATTCCTATATTGCTCAATTTCAGATCTGGGAGTATGAGTGTAAGGAATAGTTTTCTTCTCTGCTCTCAACTTTGATATTATTCCTAAAGAATCATATGACCAAGTGAAACTGAGTTTAAATTTCATTTGCTTGAGGAGAAGATCTACTTCTTTAGTTGTTGTCCTAGTATTACAAATGAAAGGCCCAACCTGTGCTTTAATTTTGAACTGAGATTTTCTTTTGGTTGTGACAAAGTGTAGATCATCCATATTTATCATTTGCCTAATATACTCTAATGCAAAAATTATAATAGGAACAAATTTAGGCAATTTATATGGAGGAAATTCACATCCATACACCCTAATCTTAGTGTACTTTTTATACAGGTACGAGTCACATGTCTTTTTTTGTTCACTGAGATGTAAAATTCTCTTAATCTCAAGTCCAATGCTAGGTTCAGCATCACTATTAAGTAGGTAGGAAACTATGTACAAAAACTGGTCTACAAAATCATTGAATGTGAATTCATTGGCATGCTTCCTTACTAGGGAAGTCCAATGAATCACAGACTGTTCATTTTCTTGTTCATCAAATTTCTGTAGTGGAAATTGAAATATGTCTCCCTGATGGAATAAGAACAAGTAAACTAAAACTGCAGAATGTTTGAAGACTCCTTTTGTAGAAAACTTAAGGAATTGTTCATGGATCACCTCTGCTAAGAATTCACTGTAATGAAAAATGACTGAAGGTTTCTCTTCTGTTGAAAATTCTAATAGAAAACTTATGATGGCTTCATCAAACCACTGATCAGTTTGATAGCCCAATAAGCAAGAAACTATAGAGATAATTTGCTTTGTCATTTTAAGAAACATTGAGGATGGATAAGGAGGGTTTGTTTTTGGAAATTATACATTATTAGGTAGAAATGTCTCAAAAATTTTGGCTCTATGGGGAAAAGTCAGGTTTTTGTAGAATTCCATGAGGGAATCTACTGAAAATGGTTTCAAAGAGGTTGAATTTTGGATCTGAAGCATCTGGCATATGGAGTCAGGGGTAATTGTGAACAAAATGCCATTGTTCTAAGAAACAATTGCCCTTTGATTATATATGTACCTAAAATGGCACCATGAGACAAATTATGGAAAATGATGGGTTTGGGGAAAGACGAATTGAGGTAGGAAGGAGTCCCACAAACTCAATTCGTCACTGAGATCAAGAAATTTTTGTTTTAACCAGTTGTGGAGTTCGTAGAGGTCAAACTCACAACTAGTTTCAAAGATTTTATAATGTTCATCCACTAATGGCTGATGGTCTAAGTCAATCATAGGGGGAAGCATAGGGTTTTCCTAAGTGGCTTTTGATTTACCTTTAGAAGACATTTTTAAGGAAACAAGACGGGAAAACAGTAATTACTCGAGAGTGGTCAGAGGAACAGTATTGGCTTGATGAGGTTGCAGTAACAGTAGCAGGCGTTCATTGTCGCGCGAATGCAAAGGAAAGGCTGACTAAACAGGGTTCGAGGTTATTTTATCGACAAGATCACTGTACCGTTGAGAGTTATCCATTTGACAGAGCAGATTCGTTAATATGGCAATGATTTTATGATAAAATGGACACTTAGCGGTTATACGACAGGCACATGGATAAGACATCTGGTGGGAGTGGAGTGGAGGATATATGACATGTGGCGAGAATAGAATGGAGGAGATATGGCATGTGACAGGAGAAAAATGGAGTGGAGGGAGCAGGGTTAACGGTGACTATTAGGCAGGAAGAGGGGAAAGGCATATTTCGGAGGAGGGGGATGAGTGGTAGGTAGTTTGGGGGGGGGGGGGGGGGTTGGCAGTGGGTGTTCCGAAGTCCACAAGGGAGCACCACGTTGCAAAAGCTATAATGGGGGAATTCGCTTTTCGGACCCCCCCCCGGATTAATTGTCAGAGGTGTTGGGGGGGACGAGTCCGAAGTGATCGCCTACAATTGATCTGGACAGGTTAGATCATGACCATTGATTATAACTCAAGCATTATTACATAACGAAAAAGGTGTAATATTAAAAATGACTTTATTAACACTTAATTAATCATGATTAAACTATACGATTAAACTAATCAAACTCAATTATTAAACAACTAATGCGGCATTTAAACTAGCAACGCATATTTTTATTTTCTAAGTGGTTTTTTCATCATATTTTTTTATTTTTATTTTTATCTATTTTTTATTTTATTTTTTCATACATATATCATTTTTTTTAGATATCCCCTTTTCATTTTCTTTATTTATTTATTTTATTCCTATTTTTTCATTGGAAATAATTTTCAGAATGAAGTATTATTTACAACATCTCATAACATAAAAATCAGTAGATAATCATGAATTGATCCTATAGATTATAGGACCCTAACACGTTTTATTTGTTGTATAAGTGTACATAAGTTTAAATTCATGTAGTTTTAAGTTCAAAGTCATGTGTTGATAAGTTCCAACTTGGTTGCTGTTTCTAAAGTGTATTAGTCTTGATATATTAATTTATGTTTTTTCTGCATAGCAAGTAAAGATGCATTGCATATGTACCATTCAACTTTTATGAAATGAATTTGACCACCTAGAGTGGTAATTCGAAGTCATGTTTGTATATAATGATCTAAAGACATGGAAAATGGGGCTAGTTGGTTAGATTGGAGAGGAAAGAACATTGTGCATACTGTAAAAAAAATTTAGTTTTAATGAAATTGGTGGATCATAAATACTTGGTTAAATCTCTTCAGAGATTCATATGATTCAACTCTCTTATATGAGTGTTTCCTATTTTGTGTGTGTTATATTTCTTCCTATGATGTTTAAATGAAAAACTTGTTTCAGAATTCATCTATTTAATGGTGCTCTGTTGCAGTCATTTAGACATTCCATATGTTTTTTATGCCATAATCATTTTAATATTCATTCGTTGCTTGATGCCTTGAGATGGTTATCTACTTTCTTTATTCTTATTACATTTGCAACTATTAATTGGCATAAGGAAGTGTTTCTATCTTTCCTTTGAACAACTTTTCCCAATTCACCGAGCATACACCATGTCATTGATCTCAATTTTTACTAAATCCATGCCCAATGGGTTTTTCTCTACCCTGCCACCACACCTATAAAATTTATTATTTTCCAAAGATCTAGCCATTGTTATTCATTGAAACCAGTCTTTAGTGATTGAATTGAAAGAGAGAGCCCTCTCTATGGTTGGAAGGGCTAGTTTCCAATTCCACAAGTGGTTTGTGGTTACCTCTATGTTTCTTTCCTACAACCAAATGAAATTACAGAGTGCTAACAACCCACATGACACTAATAAAAGGTCACATACAATGTTTTCTCAAACCTCTAACTCTAGCAAGCACAAGTGCCTGAAACTTGGCCCTGGTAGCATATTCTGATAATTGATGTTATCCCAACATTCGGGCTTATGTTTTTCTTTCAATGAATTATTTTTTTCTATAAAATGTATTACCAGCAATAACTAGAAAACAATATATTTTAACTCTATAATAGTATATTTCAGTGACTTAGATCTTCTTGTTATAGTTTTTTAATGGTTTTGGATGATAAACAACTACTCCCACCGTCATTTGTTTGGTTTCCCTTGTGGTAGACCACAATAGTGATCAGGAAAAATAATACACACACACACACACATATATATAGATATAGATATGTATATATGTATGTATATATATGTATATATATATGTGTGTGTGTGTGTGTGTGTGTGTGTGTGTGTGTGTGTGTGTGTGTGTGTATCTATATGTGTGTGTGTGTGTGTGTGTGTGTGTATTTAATTTATATTTAATTTTTTTGTGGGTCAAAATTTTCCATTAATTCAAAATTAATTTACACGGTGATGAGCATGATCTTTACAATCTTCCAACCTCACTCCTACTAGATTTGTTGTACAGAAGGAGATAGCAAAACCAAAAAACTGATAGAGCATACATACAAGAAGAGCATGAATTGATAGCCCAACAAAACCAAAAGGTCCCGAGGATCTCAATTTAACCAAAGATTATCCTGGATCTAATGAATTGGCCAAAGATGGATGGTGTAGCCCAGTGCTTAGAGATGTAGGGGGGCTAAAGTCACAATGGACATGCTTTTCCATGTGAGAAAATCGTCTCTCCAAACGATCCAACTTCTCCTATATACATCGTTGTCCCTGTTGCAAGGTGGTCAATCGATATTGCATGTGCCACTGGTTCTTTGGCAAGTCATTCATGATGCCAATAATTATGTTTTTGTCATCATGGTGGTCTCTCCCAAGATATTTTAGAAGAAATATGACATGTTGAAGGCAGTTGTAAAGAGTGTCAAAGGGTGGTGCAAGCTTAACTCTACTCAGAGACTCGGCCAGGTTAGAATCAAGCTCATCCCCCAAGTCACGGTTTTCCCACATATGCTCCCCTCACTAGCCCCATGGCCCAATTCGTCGACAAACTTGACCCCATTAGCATTGCATGGTTATGATGCTAGGATTCACAATTCAGAAAGTGATGTTCCTAACCACCAAACCAACCACAACAGTGTTTCACCTCTCACTGTTATGAAGCCAACTCACAAAAAGATAGAAAAGATAGATAAACACCTTCAAAATAAGCCTTTTCGAGTGGGCAACCTCCTTTACATTACACAAATGAACAATTCTTGGATGATACAAATGAAAAGACCTCCTTTCTATTTATAGGAGTCTAAGGGGTCATAATATAATCAGATTTGACATAACAATAATAATGTAAATGCACAATAATAACAATAGTGGGCTTCTATGGGGCACAATAATAACAATATGGGGACTACATGGGCACAACAATATAATAAGGGGGTTGTACTGATAACAATAAGGGGTTACACTAGTAGTATAGGGACCTAACATGCCCCTCTCCTTCAAAAAGTGTTGTCCTTAATGCTTGAGTAGTTCTTGATGCTTCTGTATAAAATTATCATCCTTCCATGTGGAATCTTCAGCAGGTAAGTTCTTCCACTTGATGAGATGCTCTGAAATTTATCGATTTCGTAGTTGTCGACTTCTCGGTTATGTGAATGCTTCAGGTTCCAATATGATTTTTCCTTCCTTGTCATGTTCTGGAAATATTATTAGAACTGGGATCTTCGGCAACTTTTGAATGAGTTCCCACCCTGCTACGCCATTCTTCCATTGATCCCTTGCTTTGTTTATCAAATTTGGTTGGATAATTATACCAACCTCTACCATTTCTGCAACCATATGTTCAAGCATAATGTCCCCCTACCCCACAATGTGCCCAAATTCTACTCTGACCACCACCTAGTAGTCAAATTGCATAAACCAAGCCTCCTTCCACATAATATATCTCTTCCAAGGTTCTAGCTTACCACTCTCCCCTGTTGACCAAATCCTTGAATTTCAGCCACCCCCTAGTAAGCAAAAGGCTAAGACACAGTGTAGCGGAGGTACAAGGGGTTACATTCCTTCCACCACCTATGTGTCTAAGGAGAGTAGGACTTAAAAAAATAAAACCAGTCATTGTCATGGCCTTGAGTGTACTAAGGAGACCATCGACCTGCCATAGGTACCCTAGATACTTAGGAAAATTCACCAGATATCCACCACCCCCCTTAAAAGGGCATCCCTGGGTTAAAACTCCAAGAGACAAAGCAACAACTCTCACCTGTACCCCCAAACAATCCCAAACTTAGCACTGCAAAAGGAGACCAATGTAATTGAGGCGCAAAGCGACCAACAATTAGGCCATCCACAGAACAATTAAAAACAAAATCGACAAACCATATAAATAAACTAAGAAAGTATACCAGATACCAAGGGTTAGAAGCACCTCTCCACAAAATATGTTATTCCAACAAATCCCTCCTACGAATGTGCAACAACTGCAAGCAAATGTTGATAAAGCCATGGTGGGAGGACCTCTCTGCTGCATCTCAAGCTTGCTCCATAAAGAATAACTAAAGCCACCACCAGGATTAGGCAAAAATTTCTTACGCACTTTCTAAAACCAAGGAGCAGGGTTTGGCTTTGATAGGAGCCCTCCCTGTGATGCACATTGAACACAATTAATCGCCACCCACACGCCCATACCAAAACTCCATAAACATGACCTGTAACATCAGAGCCTGTCATATAAACATTGCCCCCATTATGGAACCTTCGCCAAGTGCGGGTATAACAACACTTGTATGCCTCCTATCTGTTAATTTATGTGCCAAGCGGAGGCATGAGGCAAGGCCCCCTCCAGGTACAAACCATTAGTATTATGCACCCATGTCGGGGATTCCTTATCACTACTTAAGAGTCAAACCAACTTATTCAACTCATCCTAGCACATAGGTGGTAGCCAATTGGTAACTAAATCTAAATCAAGTTATTTATTACCCTAATTGACGAGCCAATCTGCCACTTTGTTCCCTGATCTCGAGTATGAGAAGTGATCACATAAGGAAATGAATGGACCAAATCATCGATGCGTGATACCAGATGGTCCAGGCACCAACTACTGATAACTTTGGAGGTTGGAGCTTCGTTAATCAGTCAGTGCACCACACTAATATCCAATTGCAAGTCACCTATACTTTGAAGTGTAGAAATGCCCCTACTTCAAGAAAAAAATAACCCTTGTTCAAGCGCAAAAAAATTCTACATTATTTTTGGTATATTTTTATTTATAATATTATAAAAATATTAAAAATATATTATTTTTAATAATAATAAAAAAATATTAATAAAATTTAATTATATATATATAGAGTTTGAAAAACAATTTTTTAATAACTAGGAAATATAATTAATTAACTATATTCATTAGAATTAAATTAAATTAATTAATTTTTTAAAGTAATAAATTGTTTGCTTTATTTTAAAATTTTACTATCATACTTTTTGTTAAAAAAATTTGTAATATAATTGTATTAGTGATTTATGTATCCAACATTTAAAGTGGACACTCCACCTTTCATCAAATACAAAATACTTAGACATAAAAATCATCAACACAATTTCATTTTGGAAATTTTAACAATATACACAAATGTGAAAATCTACATTTCACTTTTTATCAGATACAAAAATCTTATACACACAAATCATCGACACAATTTCATTCTGGAAATTTCTAAAAATACACATAATTGTGAAAATCTACATTAACTAATTATCAACGTTTGAAGAAATTAATATAATTTTTATAATTTAAAAAATTAAAAACTTTATATTAAAATGAATAATTTGAAATTAAAAGTTAATATAAGTATATCTCTTATATTTTACTTATATCTATAAGAAAATTGTTTCAGGTTAAAGATTATTCCATTGAGTTTTATTATACGTAAAAAAAAAATATAATGATTCTAAGTATCAAAATTATTATATAATATACCTAGTTTTATGTTAAAAAATAACTACTAAATTTTATTATAATGTAAAAAAGAATTATAATGATTCAAATATCAAATTATTATATAATATCCCTCGTTTTATGTAAAAGGGAATGGCTCTATTGAGTTTTATGATAATGTAACAAATTTATAATGATTCTAGTATCAAATTATTATATGATATTCCTTGTTTTAGGTTAAAAAAAAAAAGATGACTCAATTGAGTTTTATTATAATTTAAAAAGTTATATTCATTCAAGTATCAAATTACTATATAATATCCCTTATTTATGGAGTAAGAGATGTGTTCTCTTGGTAATTGTATAGATTTGATATAGTTTTGATGAGATAAAAAGATTTTTTTTTTTACTAGCGGAATCGATAATGGCAGTGGTATCATACTCGTGTTACACGGTGTAACGCCCTGCAGCTTGCGAGTCACCTGAGCGCGCCCACCAATCGAACGAAGTAGCACGCAAGTCAAATGAGCAACCAACGGGCAAGACATCACTTGTGGGCGAGGTTGGTTGCCTCACATATACGTGGGCAGGCTAAATGAAGTCACCCGCGGGCCGACCATGTAAAGTTGTAGAATGGGCGAGTGATGGTGGGCGGTCCTATGTGATGGGCGGGCCGACCCACACATCGAATGAATTTTACAAGTGAAAGGCACGTCGGCTAGGCGAAGATGAACGAGTTGGCTGGGTGGCACGACTCGCCCACCCACCATATGAATAGTTGGTGCGGTTGGGAGATTGAAGGCATTTGAACAAGCATTGCTCGGTCATCAAACAAGTTCGTGGAGAGCGTGGAGTAGCTGCAGCAAGGGCGCACATAACCACATGTTATGCGCCCGCTCGCCGAGCAGGCATACACGGAGTTTCGCAAGAATTTTGGTGGAACGGGTGGCACGGGTCGTGGGCTGCACGGAGGCGCCCGCCCGTCGTTCAGTTGTGTGCACGGGTGGAGCACTGCACGAAGGTGCCCGCCCGTCGGTCGGTAGTGCAGGTGGAGGGCTGCACGAAGGCGCCCACCTGCCGGTTGGTGAACTCGGGTGGAGGGTTGCACGAAGGCGCTCGCCCGACGGTTAACACGAGCTCAGGTGAGGAGATTGGGTGGAGGGTCGCTTGAGGGCGCACCCACCCAACTCGAGCAAGAGACTTGTGTGTTGAAACGGTGAAGTGTGGGTGCGACCACCATGCAAGGCATGCACGAGGTGGGCGCCCGACACGGGTAAAACGCCGGTGGAGCTTCGCTCCCGGTCATTTGTAAAATATTTAATTACATAATAAAATATTATAATTGCATATGAATGGTGTACTCTCTGCTATCTTGTGAATGTTTATGGTGATGTTATAATGTTAATGGATTCCGCACATTAATATTGTTAATGAAAGATGATGAATGTTAGGCGTAGTTCGCAAAATAACTTAACAATGGAACATGTTAGCTACTTAGGCAGTGCCGCACCCTTGCCAATTAACGAAAAAAGAATTGGGGGTGTGACACACGGGGTTGAATCCCACTGGCTACCACTATAACCACTAGGAGGAACCGCCCAGCCCGCAAGAACAGTCATCGGTTAAGACGAGACTCGAACTCGTGACCTACACAGCGGCATAGAAGACTTAGTAGCTTGTTCGCTGGCCACGAGATCAAACCCCTGTGGGGAAAGGTGAGCAGGCTTGGGCTAGGTAAGTAGCACCCGCGACTAGTCAATGCCCTCGCTTAGGTTCGAGCACAAAACCTTACTGTCATGACGAGTCTGACTTTACCAACCAGCCGCCTCCGCCGACCTTAAAAGGTGAGCGGGCTTGGCCCAGGTAAGTAGCACCCACGACTAGTCAACGCCCTCGCTTAGGTTCGAGCACAAGACCTGACCGTCATGACAACTCCAACTTTACCAACCAGTCGCCTCCGCCAACCTTGAAAGGTGAGCGGGCTTGGCGTAGGTAAGTAGCACCCTCAACTAGTCAATGCCCTCGCTCAGGTTCGAGCACAAGACCTGACTGTCATGACGAGTCCGACTTTACCAACCAACCGCCTCCTTTGACCTTAAAAGGTGAGCGGGCTTGGCCCAGGTAAGTAGCACCCGCGACTAGTCAACGCCCTTGCTCAGGTTCGAGCACAAGACCTGGCCGTCATGACGAGTCTGACTTTACCAACCAGCCGCCTCCACTGACCTTGAGATAAAAAGAATTATATTTTAATAAATATTTTAAAATTATAATTAAAAAAAAATATATACACTTTATATTTTAAAAGAAAATGTTTTCAAATCCATGTAGTGTTAATAAAATGATGGCAAAAATATATTGAATATTAAAAAAATTATAATAATTTGGATATTAAATTGATATCTAAAACCCTCTTATTTATGTGATAAGGAACCTCCTCTCCCTAATAAAAAAGTGTATATAATTGTCTTTCAAATAGGAAGTTGCAATATTTTAATAAGAAACATATATTTTTAAGTTTTTAATGTATTCAATATAAATTTATTTATGATACTTATAAATAAATTTCTTTTTTCTAAATAAATATATTGATCTAGTTATATAAATTAAATTAAATATCTTCTAAATGTAAAATTAATATAGAAACGCATGATATATTTTATATTTTCAAAATTTAAAAAAAATAATAATAATAATAATTAAATTATAATTTTATTTTAAATTATTATTAATTAAAAATTAATTTGTATGAGTTAAATATATATACATTTAAATAAATATATAATAAGATTGCTTTTTTTTTTTGACAATAACGGTTATATTTTTTTATTTAGGGCGGCAAACTAGCTGCCGTATGCTCTTACAATACAGTGATGACAGAGAAAAGATTCTCGTGGATAGCTGTTTGGAAATGCTGTCAAAGAAATCAGGAGACAGAACACCGAGCTGGTTCGCCACACTTTAAGGATAATACCAGTAAGACAAGTGACCGGGATCAGAGGGTTGTTCGCTTGGCCAACTTTGACAGGAGAAGGTCCAGCAGAGCTGAATGAGAATGTCGTAGCATCGCACAAGGGCCAGAAGACTTCCCTGGGAATTCCATGATCGTGCAATACATAAGAGGACCGGTGCTACTGATTGGTGGAGAGTAATGAATATCCGCATATACTTTGGAGAGTCTGCTACTATAGAGGAGATTCGCTCCAACGCCCAATTTTGCATCACTCAGAAATACAAGTCAAGATTGCAGCCTTTCGGAGATGAAAAACTTTGATATTGATGTAAACGGTCTTCAGGTGTGAGAACAGAGTAAGATTCTAAACTAGAGCTGAGATGACATCTTGAAGGTCCTTTGTGGGCGCTTTGAAAAATAAGGCACCGACAGGAGACAGAGACCATTGAAAGGAAGACTGACTGAAGATGATATCAGGCCTGAGACCATAGATTTAAATAGGTTGATAATACAATGAGGAGAGATCCCGAAGAGCAGGGGAATGAGGAGAAGAGTGTTAGCCCTAGGATCATTTAGAAACAGAAGTCCGATCAGCAGAAACATCAAGGAATGGAACAGGAGGATTCCATCGAATTGACCACCAGAGATCTCCGATTACAGAGGGAGCCAAGATTGGCCTCCATATCAGCTTGAGAGTTGAGATTCCTTAATATGTGGTAGAAGGAGATTTTACTGAACTTGGGCAATAAGAGCTGGATTTTTTTGATAATAGTGGCTAAATGAACCTGATGGGGGGTCTTATGAGAGGTCAACGCCTGGATGATAAGTCTAGAATCTCCAAATACAGAGAGAGAGAGGATATTTCTATTAATCGCCAGATTTAGCCCCTGCCACAGTGCGAGAGCCTCCGCTCTGTTATTGGATTCGATGCCCAGACCCCAATGGAACCGCAATTCCGTTGAACCTCCAGGACTCAGAAGAACCCCACCACTGCCAGCAACCCCAGGGTTTCCTTTAGAGGCCCCATCGAAGAATAAACAGTGATCATCCAAGGCTGATCTCCACTTGATAAACTCCAGTTCCTCTAGCCTAATCTCCCAGTTGGCATCGGAAAATGCAGGAGGAGTGGGCCTTTCCTTGAGATTCGGAACCAGTTCTTTAAGCCAATGCTCCTCCTCTTTGACCAGACTCATTTCATTCCTTGAGGTAGTATTGGCTTCCAAAGCCTCGCCTAGCAAAGCTTTGATTTTAGAAATAACTCTTATAGAAGTGCAGCTTTCGCCTCTAAAAATTCTATTATTCCTCTCCAACCACAGCTTCCAGCAGATGAATTTAGGGATCCACATCCAACTTGTTTTAAGAAGACTTTTTTTTTAAGGCAAAAGGGAGATAAGCTGGCCCAAGTTCGGAGCAGAGAAGGAATGTTGTCTGGGAGATCAAGATTAGCTGGACCTAACATCAGTACTCCCCTCCAGACTACCAGAGCAAAGGGGCAAAGCAATAGCAGATGATTGGCAGTTTCTTCATCAGACAAACAAAGGGGGCATCTGGAAGGCCCTTCCATCCCTCGTCTACGCAAATTATCTCTGGTGAGAATGCTATTGTGCGCAACAGTCCAACAGAAGAAGTCAATTTTGGGGAGAGAGGGGAAATCCTATATAAATTTCCATTGAGATGGGTCAGGAGGAGCATATGGGACAGCCATCATTCTTTTATAACCTTCGGAAGCAGTGTAAGAGCCTGAAAGGGAGCCCCAACCTCTTTTGTCTTTAGAGGTGGCCTTTGAGGGAGATTTGCCTTGAAGCAGATCTAACAGTAATGAAGCTTCCCCCTGCAACATAAGGGGAACCTCCCCCAGATTCCAACAGTCCCAGAGTCTATCTGGGTCATCCTTCCAGTTAGATATATCCCACAGAGTGTGCAAATTGGAGAACTGAAGCCAAGCTTTGATATTTGCTAGACCATCCACTTGAATCAAAGGTTGATCACCCAGAATCGAGTCTTCCCAGATTTTGATCTTTCTCCCATTACCAGGGATCCAGTAAAGATAATGGCTTAATTGCTCCATAGCAGAGCTGCAAAGATTGAAGATCGGAGATCCTTTTAAAGATCTTGGGGGCTTATCCAAGCATCTCAAGCGTTGCCCTTGGAAGTATTTCTTCCAAATGACTCTTTTACTCCAGCTAGAGTTTCCAGAGACTAAATTCCACAGGATCTTGGATCCCAAAGCAAGGTTTTGAGCAGCCAAGTTACGCAGGTGGAGGCCGCCTTCCAGAAGAGGTCTCTTGAGAGTCTCCCAATTCACTAAATGGAGCCTTCTATCGTTGTTGTTCCCACCTTCCCACAGGAATCTTCTCAACAGACTGTCCATTTTGTTGAGAAAGGTTTTGGGGGCAAGGAGAATAGAGTGTTGATATAGAGGCATACTTATAAGGACCGACTTCATAAGGATGACTTTCCCTGCATTATTCAGCCAAGAGGCTCCCCAAGCTTGGAATCTGTTCTTTAGCTTATCGAGCAGCGGCAGCCAGTGAGCAACTTTAGGCTTGGATTTGAAGATTGGGATCCCGAGATATTTAAATGACTCCCAATTTCGAATTCCATCCATTTCTAAAAGCCTTGCAATATCAGACAGCTCCTTGATCGAGCAGTTCCAGCCATAGATAGAGCATTTTCGGTTGTTAATTTTGCTGCCTGAGAGAAACCTGTAAATGTCCAGCTCCTTCTTGAAGGATCTGGCAGAGATTATGCTGGCTCCTCCAAGCAGCAAGGTGTCATCTGCAAACTGGGCATGATTAATGTCTTTCACCTTGTGAGTCGTTCTGAGGCCAGGCAGGGTTTGAATCTGCTGGTTATGATCAAGCTGGAAACTGAGCACTGAGGCCTGAATAGCATATAGGAGTGGAGACAAGGGACATCCTTGTCTAAGGCCCCTAGAGGCTTGGAAGAAGTCAGTAGAACGGCCATTGACCAATGGCGCGATCCATGGCGAGGCAATGCAGGCATTCACCCAGTTTATGAAGGCTGTTGAGAAGCCTAACTTCTTCTTCACATTGAACAAAAATTCATGTCTCACCCTATCGAATGCGTTAGCCAGATCGAGCTTAATCACCATATCTTTCTCGTTTCTTTGGCAGCTAGAGTGAACTGCTTCTTGCACCAACACAATGTTGTCCAATATCTTTCTTCCTTTTATGAATCCGCCTTGATTTTCAGGGATGATGGCTGGCAAAATATTCTTTAGCCTGTTGGCAATTATTTTGGAGACCAGCTTGTAACTGGAATTGCACAAGGATATGGGCCTAAATCTGCTGAAGTCGGAAGCGCCTTTCTCTTTTGGGATCAAGGCTAGAAAGGCCGAGTTGATGCCACCGCCCAGCTTTGCACAATTCTGGGACTTTCTGACCATTCTCAATAGATCTTTTTTAATTGTCGACCAGCAAGTCAAGAGAAACCTGACAGTGAACCCATCAGGGCTTGGGGCTTTATCAGGCTCCATGCAATCCAGAACTTTCTTAAGCTCGTCCATGCTGATCGAAGCAGTCAACATAGCATTATCTGATTCCTTAACGCTCTTGGGAATTAAGTCCATCGGGTAGGCATGAGGATCAATAGGGGTTTCTTCAGGAGCTGAATAAAGATCTTTGAAGAAGGAGTAAGCAGCTCTCTTAATGCCATCGAAATCCTTAACCACAGTGTTTTGGTAATGTATCTCAGAAACTGATGAAATGCTTTCGAGCTTCGGCTTGTTTATGAAAGAAGCTGGTGTTTTTATCTCCGAACTTTAACCATAGATTCCTAGACTTCTGTCTCCAGAATTCTTCCTCCTCCCTGCTAGATCTGTGAACCTCTTTTTGTAGCTCGACTTCTTTTTGGAGAAGACTTTGTGTTACAAGACTATGCTCCATAGCTAATTGATGAGCAGCAAGACTGTTAAGAGATTCTTTTCTTTTGGCAGTAGGTGTTTCCAATCTTTTAGCCCACTCCTTAAGACTTCTTTTTAGGCCCATGATTTTCTCTTCCCACACAAAGAATGGAGAACCATGGACAGGCCTATTCCAGGCTTCAGAAACCACCTCTTGGAATCCTTCTTGCTGAATCCACAGAGGACTGAAACGAAAAGGGATGGGGCCTAGATTACCATCCAGAGAAAGCTCGAGGAGGATGGGCTTATGATCAGAAGTGAGATTTGGTAGAATTTTAGAAGTGGCCATAAGACCGCATGTCAGGAAAGAAGAGTGGACAAGGAATCTATCCAAACGGGCAGCAATGTGGTTGGGGGCTAATCTTTTGTTGGACCAGGTGAATTTGCCTGAAGAAGGTTTAATATCCTCCAGATCCCAGCCCAGCATAATATCTTCAACCCATTCTCTGGCAGGGTCCCTGACAATGGAGCCTCCCTTTTTCTCATCAAGAGCAAGGGTGACATTCAGATCACCTGCAATAATGATATTTCCTGGATTTTGCTCTGAAAGAAAGGATTGAAGCGAGTTCCAACAAATTTTTTTCTCGCCTGGCAATACAGGAGCATAAAGATTAAACATACTTACCTGTTGACCAGAATCTTTGTGGAGGAGCTGAGTGTAAAGCCAATGGGGGCTACTTTTTTCTTGAATAAGATCATATATGGCGCTGTTCCAAAAGGTGGCTATTCCACCAGAAGCGCCTCTTGCACTAACCGCTCTTCCTTGACCTTTTTGCCAAAAAAATTTACTAGATTGGAGGAGAAGAAGATCCTCCAGCTTTGTCTCCTGGATGAGGACGATTTCAGGCGAATATATTCTCACTATGTCTTTCAAGGCTTCCTCTTTCAACCTGCTACCTAATCCTCTACAGTTCCAAGAGACATATTTCATTATTTACTGACTTGGGGGATTGAGGCTCCTTTTGGAGCCCTTTTACTCTTGCGCCCAGATCTGGTATTCATCATTCCTTTGAGGGTTTTTTGGGAGCCTTGGAGGACATCTAGATAAGTTTTTTCCTCTCTCTATTTCTTCTTGGATTTCCGACCCCTAGTCGTCTTGATAGGAGTGACTTGCGAATTATCAGTTTCGAAATCTCTCTCTTCTGATTCTCCCTCAGAGTCGGAGGCGAGACTGATGTGCTCTTCGTTGCCTTCTTTTCCCCTCTGACAATCATCAACTGGTGGAACAGGTGATTCGGCTTCAGTTTCTTTCACTTGCTTCAACTTATTTCCTGTTTCCTCTTGTGTCTCCATGACATCCACCTTTTCTCCTGAGGAGGAGCCATCTTTGGAAGCAGCAGTGGCCTTTGGATTAGTTTGTGGCTTCCCCAGTGATACGGAGTTATTCTGCCCCGGGGGCTTTGGAACAGCCTTTCCCTTTTTAATTTCTTTCCATCCTTCTTCTTCAACCGTGTTCCCTGTTGGAGCTTTTGGGCAGTTTCGCTGGAAGTGTCCATGCTCATGACAGGTTCGGCATTTGAAAGGCAACTGCTCGTAATCCAGCTTCTGATAATGCTGCCATTCTCCAACTGTGAGTTTGACCGCTTCTGGCAGACCGGCTTCCAGATCGACTTCCACGCAGATTCTAGCGCAGGTATATTGGCCCTTGTGATCAGCTTTGTCAATGAAACGACCCAGCCCATTTCCAATCTTCTGCAGGGATTGATAGCTCCAGCAGTGTATCGGGAGATTAGGAAGATGAACCCAGACCGACGCCTCCTTAGGGACATCAACGGAGGGATCGAAATCGAGGCTCCATTTGTTAAGATACAGTCCCTGATTTCCCATAAAATACGGCCCGTTTCTGAACACCAGATCACGATCTTCTTTGGAGGTAAATTCAAAAATGAAGTAGCCTCGTCCCACAGCATAACAGATCACGTTATTTTTCAGCTGAGGTCTCCAGTTTCGCTGAATCCAATCTTCCGTGGTTTTTGTGGAAGGCCAGCGGCCCATAAACTGCCCTACCAGGCCTCTGTCAGCCAGAGCAAGAGCGATTTTAATCGATTGTTCCTCTGGAAGTGCAATCTCTGGTATTTCTTCGAGTTTTTTTATGAATTTCGGCACTTCAGAGAACTGGCGTTTCTTCCCTTTCTGCTTTAATAGGCTGCGGAATGCTTCTTCAGAAGATGATGGAGGGGTGGGAGCGGCCTCCCCACCCCCAGGACCGCTCATGGTAGCGTCAAAGGTCGACGGCGGCTGCAGACCTAATCCAAACTCCGCAGAGCAGAGCAGAGCGCGCGCTTCGGGGTCGAAGAAAAAATGTCTTATAACAAGATTGTTAACATGCAATTTCATGTCATTTTAGCATAAAAGTTTTTAATTCCTAAATAAGTTTTGTTACAATATCATGTATTAATTTCAAGGTTTACTAATACTAAATATCCACCAAAAAAAATTAACTATTTTTAAAATAAACTTAACCTTTGATTTTTTTACTATTAAAAATATTTAAGAATATTCCATATAAACTAAATCTCTATTATCTACTTAAAAATAATTATGATTATAAAAATTATAAAAATCCTATTCCAAAATAAAAACCCCAATTAAAATATTTTTTATTAAAAAAATTTATAAGAACTCCCATTAAAATATTTTTTATTTAAGGAAAAAAAAATTATCTCATTAATTTTTAATGATTTTGGTTTCGAATGACAGGAACACTGAATTGAATGATAAAGATTTTGGGTACCATTTTGGATCAATTATATTATCTTGACATGACAAATTCTCTTTAAACTATTTGTATTTTAAATTCAACTTACATGCCATTCATTTCGTTTTTTTCTTTACTGAGAGATACATCATCACTTTTTCATTTTTAATCAACACATACGTACATACATGTTTCTTATCATCTTATTGTTGAACATGATGCTCCATTTCTCTAGAAAGCCAAAATATGTCCACATTATAATATTCAAATCCAAATAAAATTGAATGGCCTTAGTGACTGCGCATCAGCAGCAACTTGAAGTTATGACGTTGTAGTGACAGGAACATTCATATGATTGCAGTATCGCTGACTGGAGGTGGAAACCGCATATTACACGTCACAATTCCATTCAATTCAATTCCCCGATAAACACCCAGGTTCCAAGGACCGCGGGCCAGCAAGGTCTGTGCCATTTTCACGAACATATTCACTGCCTACGTCATTGACAGCTGGATTATTATCAACCAGCCACGAACAATCCTTTCATGTTCTCGATGGAAACAATTGAAGAGTGACATAAAATGGAGAGCAAAGACTTAATAGAATGTCTTTTCATTCTTTTACCTATTCTCTCAATGGCTCATTCCACCTTTATCACTACTAGTATGCCCCTGTGCTACTCTATTTTCTCATTTTCTTTATGATCTTCCTGATATCCCCATTGTCTTCTCAACCTTTATGGAAACTTCCCTCTAATGAGTATCATGTTTCCATCATGCTTTCCTTATACTCTTGCTATGATCATAATTTTTTATAATACTTAAATCAATATATGTCAATATGTCAATTATATATGAGAGTTAAAAGAAATGTGTGCCTTTTAGCTTAATTTTTTATTAATATTAATGTTATGTTAAATATGTTTATGAGGTAAATATGGATTATTTTCCCTATTACTTCAATTTCTTTATTTAATCTTTCACATTATTTATATTTTGAAGTGAGTCTCTACTTGTCATCTTTGCATTCATGTTAACATCACATAGCTAAATAAGCTATGTCTATATAGAAACATTTTCAATTACAATATTTTTCACTAATATGATTGGTGTTTTTTCAATGTTATGACATGATTTGTGTCTAAGTATAACCAACATTCATATGTTCAAAAACTAAAGAAAAAAAATCCTCACACTTTGCATGACACTAATTCACTCTCTCTTACTTAAGAGGCCTTTATCATTTTGGTTTTAAGAGATTTTCTCTCATGACACTAATTCACTCTCTCTTATTTAAGATGCCTTTATCATTTTGGTTTTAAGATATTTTCTCTCTTTCTTTTTTCACTCTCTCTTATTTAAGAGGCCTTTATCATTTTGGTTTTAAGAGATTTTCTCTCTTTATTTTGACAATATCTTATCTTCATTGCACTTACCATGAACACAATTTTCATAAATCCAAAACACTTTTAAATACTTACATAAATGCACACTACCCTTAAATATATACATTTTAGTTTAGAAAATACATACTATGAGATGTTAAGTTCATCTTTAGTTATCTTCCATATTATTTTTACCTTAATTATATTTCTTTTAAATGATCGTGTCATCTTGGAATTAATACTTTTTTATGAAACTCAAAATTTTAAACTATATATAATAAGTTACATGAAATTCATTAGAAAATTTTAACTCTCTATCTATGGAATAAACTACTCCTTTAAAGCCTAATAAAATTAAAATATAAAATAAATTAATATTTAACCATACATATAATATTCTATAAAATAAAGTATTTAATAAATACTAATAATTATATAACTAGGAAAACTAAACTAACAAGGAAGTTATTGGAAGGATTTAAAATTAGGGAAGTATATTTATTTAAAAAATAAATTTTAATATAATGAGTTTCATATTTTAATGTAATCCTTAATAGATAGTTGGTAGCATTGACTAGAATGATTGAGGGGACGGGGGCTTTTAAGCAAGTTTTGAAGATAGTATAAAATTGAGAAAAGAGTATAGTTTTTTTTTTTTTTTTTTTTTTCAAAAGGTGGAAAAACCTATCAAACTCAGTTTGTCAAACCAACATTGAGGACAACCATCTCTGGCTGCCATCCGCGAATGTCAGTTGACACATCACTGTTATCAAGGAAAACCACGCCACCTGAAATAACCCGCTGGTGGTCCGTAAGGGAGCAGACTTTCACTCCTGCCAGATGCCTCTGGGTCTTGGGCCGTTAACCTGTTTCCTTACGTCCGAGGAAGACGAGCTCTTAGCCAAGCAGAAGCAGTTTTAGGGCATACTCCAGGCCCAAGAAAAGAGTATAGTTGAAAGGTGAATTTGTTCATAATTAGTTGAACACACCTCCTTAAAATAATTGTTAAATAATAATAAAAGAGATATTTTTGACTTCGATCTGGTAGGTATAGTAAGTGTAAATGGAAAGTTTGTTTATTATATGCGTACGAAAGGGACCGCAGCGCACCATGTCCGGATTCTGCGTGATTTGCTTATTGTGCTGTCACTAACCTAATTGTGACATGAGAAGCTTTTTATAGGACTAATAATGAAGTGCTAATTCTTTCCCTTAAATTTAATTTTGAGATTTTAAGGTTCATCGGATAGGATGTGTAGTGGGTCCCATTTTCATATAATTAAGTTTTTTGTTTTCAATTTTTTTTTAAAAGTAGGGTGAATCGGTAATAATTGAGCTGCCTGTTATTCCATAAAGTGCTTAAGCTCGTGGGTTCCGGCACATCGATATGAAATTCAAACTCCTCATTTAATAGTCTTTGATTATTATGATTCTGTTCACATTATTACTATTTTTTACTATGTTTAAGTTAAAAGTTTATTTTTTTTATTTTTTTAAAATATTAAAATGTTTAATTTTATTATTATAGGTAAAAGTATTTGAAATTAATTTGCTTAAAATTTTATTTTATAATTTTATACTTAAGATCTCATAATTTGCAACAGTTTAAAGAAGTGGCCCAATTCTAACCAGATGACTAATTTGGTGCCTATTCATTTAAACATATAAAACATGGTATCTCATGAACGCATTGAGAAAGGACAGGGCTTCATTATTTGAAAATTTATAAGTATGTTGCCTTTATGTTTCTCTTTTGTCTTACTCACACTTATGTTTTCTTATTCTCAGTTGGTAATATTTATTTATTTATTATAGTATTTTTAAATTTGGATGGAACAAAAACAAACAAATTTGATTCGAGGAAAAATATTATCAAATAAAATATTTTAATTATTAAAATAATTAAAATGTTTGAAATTTGAAATTTTTAATAAATATTTATATAAAAAATATTAAAATAAAGTTGAATGTTTATATTTAGATAATGATGATTATTTTTAAGTCAACAAATTTATAAAATAATTTATTTATTTTGATTTATATATATTTGATATAATTAAATAATTTAAAATAATATTTTAAAGTTTATTTGACACTTTATAAGTTAATGATTTATGGTGTTTATTTTTATTATAATTTTTTAAAATTATAATGGGGTGTTATGATGGGCATTTAATGGGATTAAAAGACTTGACATGCCCTCTTACCACCTCCTCTTTGCACATGCCACTATTTCATGGATAATTAATAAGACTTCCCCTACTAAGGAGGGTGGAAAAGTCCACTTGGTACGATTGTCTTCTACTTGTATGTGTAATTTGGGTTCATTCTAGGTAACTGGTTAGCATTTTGGTCACTCCTTTGATGCCTCCTCCTATTGTTTTCGTCATCTGAGATGCATATAAAGTCTGGTATGGTTGCTCAAGTAGGTTTCCTTCCGCTTACTTCATTGACTTTAACTCCTCCCCTGGCATCTTTTTCCAATGGCAAAGGCATAGGTCTCGACCTCACTGCCAATGCAACCTACTTGACATGTTATCATGGATTCTTTCTTCCACAACTACCTCTTACATATCCCCTCCCAACTCTATGTTGGTCTTTACGATATTTTGCTTCCTTTGATAACCATAACTCAGTGGCGAACCAGTTGCAGATGTGGAAGTGGTGGTTGAGGCACTTTAGGGGGCTCTCGAGTACAATTGTGTGTTGAATCTTCAACTCACAACTACCATGTTCATGCTCTATACGACATTCAAGAGGAAGTCCATCTCGAGGAAGCATAAACTCGATAAAAAGGAAAGTTACTCTGGATTCATCATGGCTAGCATAACCTCATTGGTTCTTGACACAGTCAACTCTAGAGACCACCAAAATCACTATCTTCATATAGTGGATTTGTATTGGCATGGAAAGCTATTGCTGGGGAAGATTCTAGTAGACATGAGACAAACTCAAATCAACCTCATGCGCATATTGGATGAGCTTAGAGATCTTATGCTATATGCTAAAGGAAGGCTTGTCAGCATCGAGATGGGATCACCACCTAGCTCTCGAATTCCACTACCATGCAAGGTTGAGGAGCATCCCATCAACCTCGCACTTCACTATAATGTCCCTTTTTCCAACATTGGGAAATGAAAACGTCTCAGTAGCCTAGGCTACAAATTAAAATTAATTATGAGCTATGAGAGAATTAGTTAATTAAAAAATTATCAAATAAAATATGTAATTATTAAAATAATAAAAATGCCTTAAGTTTGAAATTTTTAATAAAAAAAATTTAAATAAAAAATATATGTATAAAATATATTAAAACAAACTTGAAGTTTACTTTTAATAATAAATGTTTATTTATTTTTATATTATTTTTCAATTAATTTATTATATATGCATGATTTATTTAAATATTTAAAAAATAATCATGATGATTATTTTTAAGTCAACAAATGTATAATATAATTTATTTACTTTGATTTATATGTGTTTTATATAATCAAATCCATGAGGTGTAGAACAATCGATTTGTGTGGGGTTTAGTCTTCACCGGGTCATATGTTCAAATATCATGGGGAGGGGTTGAGGATGAGAGCCACCTTTAGGGAATTAAACTATCCCAAGGGATGTCCAAGCTTGATTGAGCTTCAAAAAGTCCTAATGAAAGCATCCCACTAGTGGGAATATCATTATTTCGTCCAACATTGAGGCTAGCCCCGTTCTAGGCTCATCCTAGTTTGAAAAAAATAAATCAAAATAATATTTTTAAGTTTATTTGAAATCTTATAGGTTAATAATTTATGGATTTTAGTTTTATTATAATTTTAAAAAATATTTATGAGGTGTTATGGCTGACATTTAATGGGATTAAATTACTTGACGTGCCCTCTTGCCACCTCTTCCTTGTGCATGCCACCACCTCATGGAGAATTAAAGACACCTCCCCTCTTAAGGAGGGTGGAAAAGGCCCCATCATATGATTTTCATCTACTCATATGTTAATTCGAGTTCATTCCACCATTGCTCTTCGTCCCGGGTAACTGGTTAGCAGTCTGGTCGCTCCTTTGATGCCTCCCCTATTATTTCTGCCATTCGCGATGCATCTGGAGTTTGGTCTAGTTACTCGAGCAAGTTTCCTTCCATTTACTTCAATGACTTTCCATCCTCCCCTAGAACTTTTTCCGATCGTGAAGGCATGGTGTTGACCTCGCCACTAGTACAACCTTCCTAACAAGTTATCATGGATTCTTTCTTCCACAAGTTCCTCTTACATATCCCCTCCCAACTCTATGCTGGCATTTGTGATGTTTTTTTTTACCTGTGACAATAATGACTCAGTATCAAACCGATTGTGGAAGTGGAAGTGGCCATCGAGGTGCTTCAGGGGGATCTTAAGTACAATTGTGTGTTAAATCTTCAACCCACAACTACCATATCATACTCTTCAGGACATTGAAGAGGAAATCTATCTCATGGAAAAATACATTTGAAAAGAAGGAAAGTTACTATGGATTCATCATGGCTAGCATAACATCATAGGTCCTTGACATAGGAAACTCCAGAGGAAATCACTATCTTCATGAAGTGGATTTTTACTAGCATGTGGAGTTGTTGTTGGGGACTATTCTAGTAGAAATGAGACAAACTCAAATCAACCTCATGCACATATTGGATGAGCTGAGATATATTATGCTACATTTGGATGGAACGCTTGTCAGGCTCGAGATGGGATCACCACCTAGCTCTCCAATTCCAATACTGCCATGCAAGGTTGAGGAGTATGTTATCAACCTTGTACTTCATTATCATCCTAATGCTTAGGTTCCCTACATTTTATCGTTATAGTTTTTTCTCCTCATGCTTGCCCATATGGGTTGTTGATATATTATTTTTAGAGTTTATGTTTAGTTTCTTTTACTTGTTGTCTCAAACTCTGCAGTCTCCAACGACTATCCATTTTGGTTCTTGTTGTTGGTTTTCCCCATGGTGGGGAGCACAATTGTTTTACATTTTCATGTTTTGGACATTCACTTGAAGCTAATTATGATAGTTATTGGCTCTATATTTTATTATCTCTGGTCTAGTTTCCAAAGTTGTAGGCTAGAGACGATAAGCCTTGTGAATGTGATATAAATATTTGGTTTTCCAGTGCAAAACCAACTTACAAAAGAAATGATAAACCTTTAAAAACTAGATTTAATATATATGTAGGTTTAGTATACACTTTAAATGAAGGTTTTTTGTTCTCTATTTTATTCTCCTTGTATATGTTAAATCTTATTTATGTTAAGGTGTTATAGGTTTAGTATAATGCCTAATTTCACTATGAAACTCATGAGAATCCATTCTTTAATACATATATTTAATTAACAAAAACATTATATTTTAATATTTTAACTTAGTGTTAATGATTTTTTGTAATAGTTCAACTTTCACTTATTCTTAGACTCTTTATTGCTCCACATATTCACTTTATATTTAGTCATGACAATCTGTTCAACAATGTTGAACTCTTCCATCATTATTATGATTTTAACAACATTGCCTTCTTTCATTAGTATAATGCTTTTAACAATGTTGACTTCTTCGAGGATGTCTTCCTTAACTACCCCGCAGAAGTTGAGGATCTTAAATAAATCGTCCCTTCACTCCACCAAAACATGACATTAGCACCAAACATTTAATGAAATCACTATGGCCTTGGAACTAAATTAGTAATATATTTGTATAACCCTTGGCAACATCTATTTTTGTAACTAAAATAGTGATGCCCCCACTATTGGCATGGTCACTATCTTCTTTAAAATAATTGTGATAGTATCTTGAACTAATGTTGAAGGTTATCTAGGTTGTTATATTTGATCCATTGATATATTTAATGCATTTCCTTTCTATCTAAAATTAATTTTTAGTATTAATTCCCTCAAGTTAATGTTGATATTTACCCTTTTTCCACACATGAGAAACCCCTAGAGACTTTATCGTTGTCAATGGATGGTAACTACGATAATTGTTGATCCCTCAAATCCAAGCACCTGAGCTCATCAACATCAAGAGAGTCAAATTTATGACTTCTCCAACTTTGGGAATAGATATCATATTTCTCTCATAACCACTTTGGCTAAACCTAAAAGCTATTTTTGATACTTACAATATATATTTTATAGTTATATTTGAGTGGAAAAAGGCTTCAAATCTAAGTTTCTTTAGTTTCAATAAACTTTCAAAATCCTAAGAAATCTCTAAATAAAATTGCTATGCTTGGATCTCCTGCTAGAGTTAATGGGAGAAATGCATTGTTCTAATGCATTAGTGTTTCAATTCATTCTTCTAAATAATCAATGTTCCAATGCATTGTTCTAAAGAGTTTTGTTTTCCAATGTAAGTGTGAGTTGTAACCAAAAAAAGTTTCATTATCATTCAATCTAGTAGTAAGTTATCCCATTACTATAAATATGGGATAATATTATGTAGGGATGACACTAATAAATCTCTCTTGAATAGGATTAGGTTATCTTGTGGTGTTCTTACGTGTTTTCCGTTTTTTTTATTTGGTATCAGAGCAAGATTTGAGATATGAAGGTGTGAGGCTAAATGAACCTTGTTTATGAGGAGAACAATGTCCAATAAGTCTGCCATAGCTTTGTATGGTTGAAATTATAGCAAGAAAGTTTGATTTGAAAGCCAATAGAAGGCCATATGTTTGAAAAATTGTGGCATTATGTAGCTCATCTGGAGAAAACTCAAAGAACCTATGTGGAGGAGCATTTGTTAGAAGTGGGGAAGCCATGGATCAAAAGGAGGTAGGGGATCTAAGGTGTTATGACATTGGATCTAGTGGATATTTTAGTGAGATTATAGAATGACATTTGAATCAATACAAGTTAATTCTTGGTGAATTCATGGCTCTATGTTATTGTTGGAGGATGAATACGCAAGTCAAGTAAGCTAGCTTTGTCACCACTACTATGAGCCTTAAGTTGTTGATTTTTTTTATTATTGTGAGCCATTGCTACTACTATGATCCATGAGATTTTTTTTTTTTTGATAAAAAAGGTTTATCATGATGAAAATTGTTGACGAGCGAAGTTTCTTATGCTTCTCTACCAAATTCCTCGAATCTGTTAGGATATTCCGACACATAGGAAATAGTTAAGTTCAACTTGGTCTAGTATAGAGTTAGGTATAGAGTTAGGTAAAGTGTGTTTCTTTACCGTTGTACATTTTGTAACTTACAATCCGACGGTCACGATATGTAGTGATCCGACGGTTCACTCTCTCCTCGGTATTACCGACACTTGATCCGTGGCTTGACACCCGATTGGTCCATGAGTTCTATTTAAAGCGCATGGAGGGTCATTGTTCGGGTAATCCGTGCATGAGAGAAGCTTATGTAAATTTTCATTCTTTGATTAATAAATTGCCTGTAGTAGCCACGTTGGCACAGGCCGTGGACTGTTTCCCTCTTTGAGGGTTTTAACCACATCAAAAATACTGGTGTATTGATTTGTGATCTGGTTGTGAGCGGTGTCCTTTTGGTGTTCTTTCTGAGGAACTTACCCTGTAAATTCCTACATGGTATCAGAGCTATTTGAGGGCCGCGTCCGTTGGTGATCCAAATCTGAAGCCGGTAGAACTGCATGCGGCTGTCGTTTCCTAGATCTATTGTTTCTGATTGCTTTCGGGCCGAGAGGACTGCTATGTTGTGTTCGGAGCATCTGTTCCAATGAGGAACCCCTTTCGTTTCACGCGAAAAGGTTTCCGGTAGCCCTATCTGCGTCATTTTTAAGATCTGGAGGTATACAGTGTTTATCTGCAGTTTACTATTATTTTCTCTCTGGTTATTTCAGTTTCTGTTTATTTAGCTTTTTTTAATTACCGGATCTATACCTTTCATTTCTGCGTATGCTCTTTGCCCTGCGACTCTGTGCGATCTGGGCAAATCAGAAACAGAAAGGAAGTTTTTTTTTCTCATGCGTATGCTCTTTTCCCTGCACCTTAGTGTGATCTTGGAAAATCAGAAACATTGAGAAAAATATTTAGTTTCCGGCTAAAGCTAACTTCGAGCCGTAAGGTTCGTTTTTCTTTGCATATTCGTGTTGGGTTTTGTGTTTTTGTTTTGTAGGAAAAAAAGAGCTTTCTCAAGGCAAGCACGCAACCCAAGGCCCCCCCCCCCCCTCTCTCTCTCTCTCTCTCTCTCTCTCAAATTTTTTGTATAGCTCAATTGGTTCAAAGCTATTTTAAGAGAGTAGAGGTCTTGGGTTCAAATCTCCATTTTGTGGGGGCATTTTTTTTCATTCCCGTACATTCGCGCACTTTGCCGGCAACTTCAACAAATTTTTTTCAAAAAGCCATAACTTCTTCATCTGGAAGCCTTTTTCAGAGCCGTTTTTTTAAAACAGCCTAATTTTTCGAGATTTATCCATTGGAACACTTACTTTCAGCATCTTCAGCTTCAGTTTTTAAAAAATGGAAAGTCCATGCCAAGTCATTCTTGACAGCACTAACTACTTCCAATGGATATCCTACATGGAAGATTTACTTAGAAGTAAAGGTCTCTACAGAATAGCCACAGGCCAAGAGAAGAAACCAAAAGATGAAGACAAGGCTGCAAAATGGGAAAATAGACAAGATCAAGCATGTGGTTTGATAGGGATGTCTATTTCTCCTGATCTTAGATTCCATATTGCAGAACTTGATACTCCTCATGAAGCATTGGAACAAATCACTAAAGTTTTTGGGATTAAAAATGAAATTAGAGCCCATCAACTTGAAAATGAGTTGCTTACATTGGATCGTAATAATTTTTCTTGCATTGAAGATTTCTTGTCCAAATTCAAGACCCTTAGATATCTCTTGGAAGGTGTTAAGGTTAAGAAAGAAGATAGTAACCTTATTTATTCCATCCTTACTAAGTTGGGACCAGCCTACTCTGTATTTGTTTCCACCTTCCATTCTACAAGGGAAGCTTTCATTTGTCAAGGAAAATACTACAAGGCCCCTTCCTTTGACTCTTTTTGTGATTCTTTAATAAGAGAACAAGAAAAACTCTTACACCTTGGTCTTCTTAATCTTGGAAACTCTTCCAAGAAAGCGTTAGCCGCCCAGCAGCAACCAAATTCAAAGAATCCTAAGAAGTCATATCCTAAAAAGAATGGTCCTAAACCAAACAAGGGTCCTAAGCAAACTCAGCCTCAAAATGAAAGATCATTTCAGCAAAATGATAAGACCAATAAAAACAAATGGAAGAAGACTGATAGACATTGTAACTTTTGTAATCGAGATGGCCACTTAGAATCTAAATGCTTTAAGAAGATGGAAGCCTTGGAAGCCGCAATGAAGAAACATAACATCCATGTGGAGCATTCTTCAACTTCAACTTCAACTTCATCTTCAGGAATGGCACTTTCTGCATGTCGTTGTCAATCATCTCAGTCTGGTTATGCATTAAATGTATCTTCTTCTTCTCATTCTCATGAGTGGCTCATTGATTCTGGAGCCTCTCATCACATGGCCAAAAACAAAACCATGTTTTCTTCTTTAAATGATTGTAACACCAAAAATATATATGTTGGTGATGATAGATCTCTTAATGTTGTAGGGACTGGAACTGTTCATCTAGACAATGGTCAGTTTAATGATGTATTATGTGTTCCAACCTTATCCTGCAACCTTATCCTGCAACCTTCTATCTTTATATCAGATAACTCATTCAGGTGAAGGTAAAATTGTTGAATTTTCACCTCATGATGTTGTAATCAAGGATCTAAGAGATCCTAAACAGATTCTAGCTACTGGTATTGCTGATGATTCCACAAGGTTGTATAAGTTTCACAACTTTGGGTCATCAAATCTTCCCTCAGTATTTGTTGCTCATAATGATGAAGTGAGCAAACTTTGGCATGAGCGATTTGGTCACTTAAACTATCGCTCCCTTCAGCATCTATGTAAAGAAAATATGGTGACAGGTCTTCCTATGGTATCTTGCAGAGATGGTGTTTGTTCCGGATGTGTACTCGGAAAACATCATCGGGACAGTTTTGAAAAACGTGCCTCTTGGCACGCCTAAGCCCCTTTACAGCTTGTGCACAGTGATTTATGTGGTCCACTTCCTGTTGCTTCATTCTCTGGCTGCAAGTATTTCTTAACTTTCATTGATGATTTCTCCAGACGCACTTGGGTATACTTCTTAAAACTCAAGAGCGAAGTATTTAACACATTTTTGGCCTTCAAAGCCTTTGTTGAAAAACAATCTGGACATCAAATTCTTAAGCTAAGAACTAATAATGGTGGAGAATATGTTAAAAACACATTCATCAACTTTTGCACCGAAAATGGAATTCAAATGCAACATATTGTTCCATACACTCCACAACAAAATGGTGTAGCTGAAAGGAAAAATCGCACCTTAAAGGAAATGGCTAATTGTATGCTGCAATCTAAAGGACTCAGTCTTAGTTTTTGGGCCGAAGCAATTAATTGTGCAAATTATATAATCAATTGCACTCCTACTAAGGTTCTAAAGAAAATCACTCCAAAAGAAGCTTGGAGTTCCATTAAACCAGATGTAAGTCACTTTCGTGTTTTTGGAAGTGAAGCATGGGCCCATATTCCAGATGAAAAGCATAAAGCTTTAGAACCTAAGAGTGAGAAATGTACTTTTGTTGGATATTCTGAAGATGTAAAAGGTTATAGACTTATTCCATTTAAGTCCAAAAATGTTATCATTAGAAGAGATGTAAAATTTGATGAAAATAAATCGGCCTGCGAGCCTAGTCCGGCGGATGTGCCAGCTCTTCCTATCTCTTCTACTTTTGAAAACATTTCTTCTTTAGATGATGAAAGTGAGGATGATAATCCTCCCCCACCTTCTCAGGATCCTCAACTTCCAAGATGGGTCCGTGCTACTCGGGATGCAGCAGGTGATCTTGTCGGTGATCCTACAGATCAGCGACGTACACGTTCTCAGTTTGAAAGAGCCTCTTCTTTACTGGCTCAAGCTCTAGTAAATCATGATCCTGACAATTTTGCAGAAGCCTCAGGCCATCCACATTGGGAAGCAGCTATGAATGAAGAATATCATTCATTGTTGGCAAATGATACATGGGATCTTGTTCCTCTACCAAAGGGACGCAAACTTGTTAGATGTAAATGGGTTTACAGAACCAAGTATGGACCAGATGGGAAAGTTGATAAACATAAAGCTCGTCTTGTTGCTAAGGGCTTTTCACAGGTTGAAGGCATTGAATACACTGAAACCTGCTCCCCTGTTGCCAAAATGAACTCTATCCGCCTTGTTCTTTCCCTTGCTACCTCTTTAAAATGGGAAGTCCATCAGATGGATGTTAAATCTGCCTTCTTGCATGGGGACTTGCATGAAGAAATCTAGATGGAACAACCCATTGGCTTCATCCAAACAGACTCCAGCCTTGTATGTCGACTTAAGAAATCTCTTTATGGTCTCAAGCAAGCTCCTCGGGCTTGGTATGCCAAAATGGATAGCTTTCTTTTAGAATCTGGCTTTTCTAGGTGTTATTCTGACAATACTGTCTACACCAAGAAAGTGGGCAACTCTCTTATCATCCTTGTTCTTTATGTTGATGATCTTATTCTTACTGGTAGTGATCCCAACCTTATAAACCATGTGAAGTCCAGCCTTAAAAATAAATTTGAAATGACAGACTTAGGACACTTACACTATTTTCTCGGTCTTCAAGTCTTGCAATCCAAGGAGGGTATTTCCCTTTCCCAGTCCAAGTATGCTTGTGATATTCTTCGTCATTTTCACATGGAAGACTGTAAGCCAGCCCCTTCTCCCTTTCAGTCTGGAGTCAAACTTTCAGTCTCTTGTACTTCTCCTGAAGTTGATGCTACCTTATACCGTCAACTTGTAGGAAAACTCTTGTATTTAACCCATACTCGTCCTGACCTTTCCTTTGCTGTTGGCCTTGTTGCTCATTTTATGCAAAACCCCCGTGAAAGTCATTGGAAAGCAGCTAAAAGAATACTTCATTATGTTCGAGGTACAGTACAGTTTGGGATTCATTACAGTGCCAAAGTAGCTCCTCTATTAGGTGGTTTCACTGGTTCTGATTGGGCTGGTGACCCTGATGATCGAAAGTCTACTACCGGTTATGTCTTCACTCTTGGTTCAGGACCTATTACATGGGCTTGTAAGAAACAGGCTACCATTTCTCTTTCGTCAGCAGAAGCAGAGTATCGTGGTGTCGTGGAAGCTAGTAAGGAAACCTTGTGGCTTCGTCAGATCCTATCAGAGTTTGGCTTTGAGCAGCAGCATCCAACCACACTTTGGTGTGATAATCAAAGTGCCATTCAGCTATGCAAAGATCCAGTCCAGCATCAGCGCAGTAAACACATTGAACTACACATGCACTTCATCAGAAAGCTCATTCATGACCATGTTCTTGAAGTGCAATATTGTTCAACAGATGATCAGGTCGCAGACATCTTCACAAAGGCTCTCACAGAGGCGAAGTTCACTAAACTTCGATATATGCTTGGAGTTCAGGAAGTTGTCACTAAGGGGGGATAGGCTCTAGTGCCTCCTTCCTTCTCCTATTGTGTCATATTTGTAAATCCTTCAATCCTATCCCAAGTTGTTCTTAAGGGGGGATGTTAGGATATTCCGACACATAGGAAATAGTTAAGTTCAACTTGGTCTAGTATAGAGTTAGGTATAGAGTTAGGTAAAGTGTGTTTCTTTACCGTTGTACATTTTGTAACTTACAATCCGACGGTCACGATATGTAGTGATCCGACGGTTCACTCTCTCCTCGGTATTACCGACACTTGATCCGTGGCTTGACACCCGATTGGTCCATGAGTTCTATTTAAAGCGCATGGAGGGTCATTGTTCGGGTAATCCATGCATGAGAGAAGCTTATGTAAATTTTCATTCTTTGATTAATAAATTGCCTGTAGTAGCCACGTTGGCACAGGCCGTGGACTGTTTCCCTCTTTGAGGGTTTTAACCACGTCAAAAATACTGGTGTATTGATCTGTGATCTGGTTGTGAGCGGTGTCCTTTTGGTGTTCTTTCTGAGGAAATTACCCTGTAAATTCCTACAGAATCTCATTAGGAGGGTGAGATAATGGGACTATACCCAGGGTTTAATTCCTTGAATTAAACTACAATGAAATTGTATACAATTGATTTGTATAGTCAAATGAAATGAAATTATTCATAGCAAAGAAGCAAATGAAATGAAGATCATATAAACTGTAATGTACATTTAATAAAGAAAATAAATTGAAAACAAACCAATAAATGGAATTGCAGGAAGATTTCATGATCATACTCTATTAGCCATAAGACCATACAAGTATGGATTAAAATATGACATAAATAAACTAATAATTTTCATCCACTAGTGTCAGAAAAATTTGTTCATTAAAATTACCACATAAAGTAAATTTTAAGAGAAATGTGCCACAAAGATATAGGTTGTTAACTACTAATTTTATTAAGAAAAATATGAGTATAGCATACTGTTTTGGGTAATTCCTACAATAATATAGGCCAAACCAACTTTAAAATGTCTAAGAAGTAAAAATTCCCATACATAAACACCCAAAATGCCAAATAATAAGCAATACAAAAAGTTGGACAACTTGGACTCTTTCAATAAGATTGGATCAACAATTTCTTTTGCAAAAGTTGCACCAGTTAGCATTGTTATGAAAAATATCAAACCTTCTAACAACACAAAATAATGCAAGAAATAAACAAAAACCTTAATAAAATAACCAGAAATTGAATAGCTCACTTTCTTCTTGTCACTTCTGGGAGGATTTCTTCTATCACCAAAACAATTAAGCACTTGTACTCTAGAATAAATTAATCAAAAGAAAAATGACAACTTTAAAAGTTATTCATGCCTCCTCTCACTAGTATTTTCCTCCTCCCTTTTGTGCCTTATATTTAGTTTTATATTCTCCTTGGCTATTTGGAGGGAAATTGTTTTAAAACTAATGTTTTCTCTGAAGGAAAAATTGTAATTTCCATTAGATAAAGATGAAAATTACATGTTGTAGGTGCTTTGAAAGCACATTGAAAATACTATTGACTTTGCAACAATCATCAGAATGATATCTCAATATATGATTTCACCATTTATGTTATGAAACCAGCTCAAGAAAAGATAGAAAAGATAGATCAACGCCTTAGAATTCAGCCTCTTCGAGGGGGCAACCTCCTTTACATTACATAAATGAACAATTCTTGGATGATACAAATGACAAAACCTCCTTTCTATATATAGGAGTCTAAGGAGTCACAATATAATCCAACCGACCTAACAATAATAATATAAAGCCACAAAAATAACAATAGAGGGATTCTATGGGGCACAGAAATAACAACATGGGGGTAATAGGGGCACAACAATATAAATAAGGGGTATAACTACAATAGTAATGGGGTAATCACTAGTATTATAGGGACCCAACATGCCCCTCTCCTTCAAAAAAGTGTTGTCCTCAACGCTTGAGTAGTTCTGGATACTTCTGCATAAAATTCTCATCCTCCCATGTGGAATCTTCAGCGGATAAGTTCTTCCACTTGATAAGATACTCTGAAATTGATCGATTTCGTAGCTGTCGAGTTCTTGTTTCTGTGACTGCTTCCGGTTCCAATATAATTTTTCCTTCCTCGTCAAGTTCTGGCAATATTGTTTGAACTGGGAGCTTGTCGCCTATAACCTTCTTTAAACATGAAACATGGAAAACTGGGTGCAATCGAGAAGCTGCAGGAAGCTCCAATTTGTATGCCATAGTACCAATCTTTTGCAACACCTTGTACGGACCATAATACTTTGGTGATAATTTATTATCCTTCTTAGCTTGCTTTAGGGACATTTGCTTATATGGTTGTAGCCGTAGGAATACCCAATCACCTACATCAAAACTTCTTTCACTGCGATGTTGATCTGCCTGTTGTTTCATTCTATTTTGTGCCAACACGAGGTTATCCTTTAAGAGTTGGAGGACTTGTTGTTGATGTTCGATGTGATGTTCCACTGCCTGAACCTTAGAATTTTCTCTTAAATATGATGTGATGGATGGTGGTTGATACCCATAAAGTGCCATAAATGGGGTCATTTTTGTTGTTGTATGGAAGGAAGTGTTATACCACCATTCAGCCAGAGGCAACCATTTGACCCATTGTGTCTGTTTATCAGATACAAAGCAACGAAGATATCCTTCCAAACATTTGTTTACTATCTCAGTTTGCCCATCAGATTGAGGATGATAAGATGAGCTATGAGCTAACTGAGTACCAAGACAAGAAAATAATTCTGTCCAAAAATTTCCAGTGAAAATGGGATCTCTGTCACTTACAATAATCTTTGGGTTTCCATGTAGCTTTTGAATTGTTTCCATAAATGCAGTAGAAACTGTACTGGCTTTAAATGGATGTGATAATGCACAAAAGTGTGCATACTTGGTAAGTCTGTCAACTACCACCATGATGACACTCTTTCCCTCAGACTTGGGTAAACCTGTGATAAAATCCATTGAAACCTCCTCCCAACGTTGGCTTGGAATGGATAAAGGTTGTAATAGACCCGGTGTCTTAATTGTTTCAACTTTATTTTGTTGGCAAACCAAACATTCCGCCACAAACTTTTGAATATCTGATTTAAGGCCATCCCAAAAAAGTTTCTTCTTAACCCTGTGGTAAGTTTTTAAAAATCCTGAGTGCCCTCCTAAGGGAGAAGTGTGCAATTCCATAAGAATCTTTTGTTTTAGCTGGGAATTCTTACAGAGGTATAAGCGATCTTTGTACCATAATGAATCATTTTTCCAGCTAAATGTATCAGACGTACTGGAATCTTGTTGTAGCTTTCGAATAAGTGCCCACACTTCTTCATCATTCTTCCATTCCTCCCTTGCTTCGTTTATCCAATCTGGTTGGATAATAGAAATGGCGCACAACAATGCTTCCACATCCTCATCCTTTCTTGAGAGTGCATCTGCCACCACATTTTGCTTCCCTTTTTTGTAGATGATTTCAAAGTCATAACCCAACATCTTTGTGACCCACTTTTGTTGCTCTTCAGAGGATAATCTTTGTTCTAAAAAGTATTTAAGGCTATCATGATCCGTTTTTACCTTGAAGTGTCTTCCCATTAGGTAGGGTCGCCATTTCTTAAGTGCATGGAGTATTGCCAACATTTCCTTCTCATAAATAGCTTTGCTTAAAAACTTTCCCTTGATTGGACGACTTTCAAAAGCAATGGGTCTTTCATCTTGCATTAGAACAACACCAATTCCATTTCCTGAAGCATCACATTCCACAATAAAGGTTTTTGTGAAGTCCAGTGTAGCTAAGACCGGTGCTTGGCACATTGCCTCTTTAAGATGTTCAAAGGCCTTTGTTGCTTCCGGAGTCCATGAAAATGCATCTTTCTTCAATAATGTTGTTAGAGGTGCTGCTATTCTCCCATAATTCTTAACAAACTTGCGATAATACCCTGTCAACCCAAGAAATCCTCGCAGATGCTTTATGGATGTGGGGATTTTCCATTCCTTAATGGCTTTAATTTTGCTAGGGTCTACCTTAACTCCTTCATGAGATACAATATGACCCAAATATTCCACCTCCTGGACTCCAAAGAAACATTTGGATCTTTTTGCATATAATTGTTTCTCCTCCAATAGTTGTAGCACCTTGTCAACATGTTCAACATGATCCTTCCAAGACTTGCTGTAGATTAGTATATCATCAAAAAATACTAACACAAATTTTCTAAGGAATGGTTTGAAAATTGAATTCATCAAACCTTGAAATGTTGAAGGTGCATTGGTAAGGCCAAAAGGCATGACCAAAAATTCATAATGACCCTCATGAGTTCTAAATGCCGTTTTCGGAATGTCTTCAATCTTCATTCTGATTTGATGATATCCCGAACGAAGATCCAACTTGGTGAAGTAAATTGATCCATGCAATTCATCCAGTAATTCATCAATGACAGGAATGGGGAACTTATCTTTAATAGTGAGCTTGTTGAGCTCCCTATAATCCGGACACATGCGCCATGATCCATCCTTCTTGTGCACCAATACTACTGGAGTAGAGAAAGAACTTTGACTTGGTTGAATTATACCAGCCTCTAGCATTTCTGCAACCATACGTTCAATTTCACTTTTTTGGACATAGGGATATCTGTACGGCCTGATGTTTGGAGGAACACTTCCTGGAATCAGATGAATAGCATGATCATGATCACGCATAGGTGGGAGACCTTTGGGAGTCTCAAATACCTTGGAATGATTGTCCAGGACTTTTTGGAGATCTGGAGAAATAGATGATTCTGATGTGGAAACATCTAGCGAACATAATTGTGCAATTACACCTCTTTGCTCCTTTTTTAGAAGCTTTGTCATACCATTAGAGCTGATTATCTTTCCTGGTTTTCCTGCAATACCCCTTAATTCAACTTCCTTTCCTTCCATAGAAAATTTGATGAAAAGTTCTTGAAAATTAAAAGCTATTGTACCCAAGGATTGTAGCCATTGGACTCCTAGTACAACATCAGCACCTCCCATTGGAATGGAAAGCATTGGGCTAGTCAATACATATTCTCCCATGGATAGCTTGATATTATGGCACTTTCCAGAGCAATTTATTGTTCCTCCATTTGCAATCATCACTTGACACTCTGGTGCTGGATATAGGAAGCAATTCAATTCTTTTGCTACCCTACAATGAATAAAATTGTGGGTGCTTCCTGAATCAATCAACACTATTACCTTTTCTTCTTGATTTGTCCTTCTATCTTGATGGTTTGAGGAGTGGTAATTCCTGCCAATGCATTACAAGATATGGTCAGATTTATTTGTTCTTCATCTAGGCTTTGTTCCTGGAGCATATCTTCTTCTTTTGACCTTTCTTGCTCCTTTTCTTCTTCCTCTTCACAATCTATGTAGAATAATTTCTTCTCAGCACACTTATGACCTTTAGTGTATTTGCTATCACAACTGTAACAAAGCCCTTTTGCTCTTTTTTCTTCCAATTGTTGTGGTGTCAACCTTATAGGTTGTGGAAGACTAGGGGCAACAACACTTCCATCTTTATAGTTGTGAGTGGTATGCTTCCTGGTTGCCATAATTTTGCTTTCCATTTTTCTTGCTAACCTGAATGCCTTCTCTAATGAATCAGGTTCCCAAAGGCGAACATCATGTTGGATATTATCCTTTAAAGACCCTATGAACACATCAATCCTATGCTCCTCTGGAATATCTTTTACCCTTATGTTCAATTTTTGGAACTCCTCAATGTGCTCCATTACTGAACCCTTTTGTTTGAGACTTATCAATTGGCTAAAAAAAGTGTTGCTTTTTGTATCTTCATAATGTGCTATCAATTCTTCCGTAAAAATTGCCCAAGTGATAAATTGTTTACGAGAGCAAAGCCATTGATACCATACAAACTGATTTGGTTCCAAATATACAGTTGCCATACGTACCTTTTGTGTGTTTTGCACATTATTGAGATCGAAGAACTGCTCCATCTGTAATATCCATGTGGCGGGATCCTTGCCATCAAACTTCCTCATATCGATTTTTGGAATATGGTGGGTCTTCAATCCAACATTAGAGTCTATGGAATCATGATTAACATTTCTTTTGTTCTCATCATGAGTTTCCTTTACTACCCTTTCACCATTAGTGACCCTTTCTTGTAACAACTTCTTCAATTCTTCCATGTCTGTCTTCAAATCTATCTTCAAATCTGCCATGTCTCTCTTTAAATCTGTCTTTGAATCATCCATCTTAGCTTCCATGCCCTTTATCTTAAATTCCACACCATTTATCTTAGATTCCACGCCATTTATCTTAGCTTCTGTTAGCTTTTGTGAGCGTGACATTTGTTGCACTTGTTCTTGTAATTTTGATATATCATGTAGCATTTCTTCCTCTTCTTCATGAGTCATGCTAGAGCTTTCAGGTTCCTTACTAGGTGTTTGCATTTTCTTTCCTCGGGGCATCAGTTACTGATAATAATGATTTACTATGCCCTTTGAATTCCGTTAAACCAAGCTTACACAAAAATGTTTTAAAAAACTACACACCTTTTTTCACTTTATAGAAGCCTGATATTGAATCTGATGTATCTCTGTAATTTCGGATCATCCAGTTCTAAAATTATGACCTGTAGTAGCCTGCTGCGTCCTCTTTCCAATGCCACAAGTCTGACCCAAATTGGATTCTCCAAGGAAGAGTTATGTGAAATCTCCCACAGTGACTTGCTTTTAGACTAGTTCAGTAGAGCGAACTTGTATGACGTGCCACGAGTCACTGTTTCAACCTTTAGATCTGAAACATGCATACAAGAAACTACAGTCTGTCCTCTTTCTGTACCTTCTTACGAAATTTCAATCCAATCCCCAGAGAGAAAGTTATGACGCTTTTCCCCAGGTCACCTGTTTTGAATGTAATTCAGGAGTCTGCAGAAAGACCAACTTCCTCAGATCATATCTCCGCAAATATCGTGCGAAAAGCTCTGAAATTCAGACCCACGGTTCAGCGTGATTTCTTCTCAAATGGGTTTTTTTTTCTACTTCTGAAATGTCACAGAAAAAAAGTTATAGCGAAAATTCCACGATGACCTGTTTGGAGCAGCGAAACCCTAGAATCCAAAGCTCTGATACCAAATGTTATGAAACCAGCTCAAGAAAAGATAGAAAAGATAGATCAACACCTTAGAATTCAGCCTCTTCGAGGGGGAAACCTCCTTTACATTACATAAATGAACAATTCTTGGATGATACAAATGACAAAACCTCCTTTCTATATATAGGAGTCTAAGGAGTCACAATATAATCCAGCCGACCTAACAATAATAATATAAAGCCACAAAAATAACAATAGAGGGATTCTATGGGGCACAGAAATAACAACATGGGGGTAATAGCGGCACAACAATATAAATAAGGGGTATAACTACAATAGTAATGGGGTAATCACTAGTATTATAAGGACCCAACAATTTACAAAAAGATACATAAGTTCAGAAAAATAATTGTTACAAAGCTCAAATAAAACAATGGAAATGTTCATTGTATAGATATACACAAAAACAAGGTACATATGTGCTCCCATATCAATATATATTTGCTACTACCTATAGTTCCTCAACAAAAGGTCTATAATAATATGCATAATAACCATTCCAATTTTTTTCTATAATCTTCCATACCCCCCAAGCTTGTTGTGTGCCTTGCTTGGAAAGACGATCAGAAATGATGTTCCTCTCCCTGTAAGTATGACGACAGGTGATAAGATCAAAATGCTTTTAATAAATAAAAAATCCCTCCAACATAGATTTGTGTGTGTGCATGTGGAAAATACAATGCTAATTAAACCAATATACAACCACTCGAGAATCACAAAAAACTTGTAACTCTCAACATCCTTTTTCAATGGTGAATAGAAGAAAAAACTTGAGGCTAAAAAATTTACAAAATTGTTGGATCCATGACCTAATATACTCTTCAGCTTAAAATATTGATTCTCACTTAGATAAAGTATGGATCCACCTCCACATAATCCTCCTTCTTGGGAGGAACCATCAAAATAAGCCCAAGGTCGAGATTGGTCAATTTGTTCATCCACTATGGTATGTGATTTGGACCTTGGTTCTTCTACAGGGATGAGTTCATATAACGCAATCACCTAAGCCCCAATATAGTATGGAATTATTTCTTTGTCATGAAAAATTAATTTATTCCTCCCAAGCCAAATACCCCAACTTATAAGAGGAGGGAGGTTCCACATTCTTTTTTAGGATACCACTATCCACCACGATAGCCATGCCAAATTATAAGACTCACC
Organism: Pinus tabuliformis; assembly: GCA_031772625.1. NCBI lineage: Eukaryota > Viridiplantae > Streptophyta > Pinopsida > Pinales > Pinaceae > Pinus > Pinus tabuliformis. The sequence continues at coordinate 990,026,289 of CM062812.1, read as the reverse complement.
CTACCACATGATACAAACAAATAATGTGTTGCACACCAAATTCCATATCTGAGTGGATACAAGACAAAATAGGAATAAGTGATCCACTGATTCCTCAATGGATTTGCATAAGGGACACCGGGATGGCCCTGCAAAATATCTCTTTTTTATATTGTTACCTATAGGAATTTATTCTCCAGAAAACACCATAGAAATAAGCGGGATTTTCCTGGACATTTCAATCTCTAGATATGCTTCCACCACCATGAGTGATTCGTAGGTGCTTTTCCAGAATATATGAATAAGTAACCTTCCTTTGGAGTATACTTCCCATAAGGAGAGTGAATCCATTGGAGTTCATGTTCCTTATCATGAAGTCTAACATGTGATATGTTAAGAGCCTCGATATAGTTTTTCCATTTCTAGTGCCAAACTCCGGGTATGTTTATATCCTGAGCTAACATCCATCCTTATTTCCATATAATAGTTTTTTCTGAAGCTACCACTTGATTCAAAGTTCTTTTACCTTGTGTAGCCAGGAGGGTCACCATTTCTTGGGGGAGAAAGTGTTGATCTCCTCAACTCGACCATGGATCAAGACAAATTCTCTCTCTCTCTCCCTCAATCCCACTCTCCAAGCCAACCCAGATCCAATAATATTGGAGTCTACCACTATCGTCCAAAAAATTGATACATTAGTTGTTCTCTTGTTAGGATTCTAAACTCAATCGTCCAAAGTGTGTGGAACAATGTATTTATTTTTTACCACTTATGTCCACATGTTGTCTGTGGAAATCAACCTCCAACCAACTTTTGCAGCCAATGCCTGAGAAAACAATTTTAGGTTCTTCAAGCCCCAACCACCCCATTTTTTGGGAGCATGATATTCTCCCAACTTACCCAAGAAAATATCCTTATGTCCTTTTCTCCCATCCACAGGAATCTGCAACAACTTCTATAAACCAGATTCAAGATGCCCTTGGGGATCCATGACAAGGATATCTAAACAAATGGAATTTCCTCTAGAACCGATTTGATGAGAACCAACCTTCCAAAACATGATAACCATCTGAAACTCCATCCATTAAGTTACTTTTTAATCTTAGCTAGAAGCCATAGCCAATCAACATTTTTATAAGTATTCAATTTCAGGTGAAAACCAAGATATTTTAGTCCTTCATCAATGTTCATTGATTGAAAAGGAAAATGAGCTTGTGCATGCATAATCTCATCTCTTATACATCCAATCACTATGAAAGTGGATTTATGGACATTTATCCCCATCCATGTAGCCTTGTAGAAGAGAATAAGGATATTTTAAATGTGATTGAGTCCCTCTTGGATCCATCGGTAAATAATAGGACACCATCCACAAATAGAAAATGGGTTAGATGTATATCACCTACCACCGGTGCTCCCTGCAAGTTACCCCTAGTTTTTGCTTTCCTAATAAATCTACTCAACCCTTCCACAAAGAGTAAAAATAACAAGGGGGAAAGTGGGCACCCCTGACAAAGACCCCTCTCCACATGGAAGTATTATGTAGCAAAGCTATTAACTAAAACAACAAAAGAAACAATAGTAATACACCACATGATCCATTTGGTAAAGTTTATATCAAAACCCATATGAGTTAGTAACATTCTAATATATAGCCAACTAGAACTATCAGAGGCTTTTGATAGGTCAACTTTGAGAATCATACCTTTGGATTTTTTAGTCTTCAAATTGTGGATCCCTTCTTGTGTTTTATAACTAATGTTTGTATTGTGTTAAACTATTATTCTTTTTAATTTGGAGATGGCATTTAGAAGGGATCGTTTTAATTAATTATTTATGTATTACTAGGTGGGTCCCCGATTATGTCTATGATATATTTCCATTAACCTTCTAACTCCCATGAAGCCAAAACATATATAAATATGACATCATTGATAATACCATCACCATAAAAATCATACATATGAAGTGTCCCAATATCCATAAACATATATAAACAAACATGTGGAACAACTGTTGTGTCTCCCATCAACCATAATGCCATAAAATCATGTAGCATAGTTAAAAAAAATATGTTATCCAATAAATATGATATTGTATCATAATTTGAATATGTACGCAATAGCTTTTCTTGACTACCCCTCATGTAAATATTTTTATGTCTAATTGTAATCAATTATGAAAAAATTAAAATTGACTAGGTTGAGGAAGAGGACACGGATTTAGAACTTGAGAGGAGAAGTTGCTTGGGAATTTCTTGGGAAAATTACCAAGCTTAGAAATCAACATTTAATTTCCACCCATATCCTAGCTGAATTGAAGGAAAATTGGTACAAGAATTATAATGGAGTATAGGTCAAGGACAAGTATGTCTTACCTCATGGGATGTGCTTTTCTAGTCAACATGCAAAAAACGATTGGGAGAAGAAGACATAAGTGCATGAGGAAGGTGCGAGAGAGAACACTAGTGTCAACACGCAGAGATGAGTTCAACATGAAGGGCTGGGAGAATAACATACAATGAGAAGAGTCAAGTATTATGGTAGCACAATAGAAAATACATATTGCGCAAGACAAAAAGTGCATATGAAACTATGCATGGTGAAAAAGGAGAATATACCATATCGTAGGTCAATGTGTGCTATGGATTCCCTTAAGTGTTTCTCTAGAAGGATACATTGTGTGCTCTGGAGTCCTTCCAAAGTATAGGTGGAGGCACAGTGTGCACTAGAATACCATGTGATTTGTTAAATGGATTGGCTTGAATTTCCCTTGAGTGATTCACTCCTTAGGCTCTGAATCTAGCTTAGGTGGAGAAACTATGTGCTCTTGAGTCCTACCGAAATGCAGGTGGAGGCACTGTGTGCTCTGGAATCCCATGTGATTTATTAATTGGCTTTTTGTGAATTTCCTTTGATCACTTCACTCCTTAGTCTCGAAATCTAGCTTGGGGGTAGTTAACTGCAAAAGAGAATGGCAGTGTAGTTGAACTATGGTTGGGAGGAGACTTGAAGTCCCTCTCTCAGTTGTCAATCATTCAACTAATAATATAAGTTGTTTTCTTATATCTATGTGAATACTTTATATGAAATATGAATGGTGAGAAATATTTTTATGTGCTATAACAATGAATATATCAACACTGATTGTAAATGAATGTGTTATTCCTGATTGTCTATAACGAAATAATGAAACGAATGTTCTCATGGTTTGAAGGCTCCAAGAGCCTATGTTTTTTTATATGTTCCTAAACAATAGATATATTGCATGTTGATTGATGACATGTTCAGCTGACTATCACTCTGTGTGATTTTCTTTGTTCGTATGCAATGTAAATCATGGATCTCTATGCTTATAGATTGTGGACTAACTTCTTGGTAAAAGGCTAATATTGATACAATGTAAAATATACCAGAAGGTTTGGTATTCTATGTGGGATCCATTATGTATTTTAATCTGGTGCTATTGTAAGAGCATTCACAATTAATTGGAAATGACTTAGTTGGTTTTTAGTGCCTGTTGGTAAGCATGCTCATAGCTTTACACATTATTTTATGTATTGGTATGTGATAGGAATGATGGTGTTGGGATAAAGGATTTATTCCTGTAGAAGTTAGTGTTTGAGCAATACAAGGCTCTGAGAAAAGCTCAAGAAAGGTCCCTGAATCCTTAGAAAGTTTTGAGTTTGAAGTGTTGCATGACTTGACTTGTATTTGGGGCCGCGTATGCCTCATCAAACTTACAGTGATAAAAATCAGAAATTCACAAAGGGTAGAGGAGTTCACTTAACTCTTTATGTTTACCACTAGCTTCTTGTTAATATTATGCTAATAATCATACTCAACACTAATACGATGTTGCAGTTTGTTGTCGAGTGGAAACCCTTTGGATTGGCGTGGAGTTGGAAAAATACACAGAGTTGACAGAAAGCACGAATAGAGAATCCCCTCCATCACATGACAAGGAATTTACCACCGCACCATGTCTGATTTGACATAACACCTACCTCACATCTTCGCACTATGGTGTTATGGTGTGGTGACATGGAGACATGGTGGGGGAGTTACATGTTTACCCCTTAAAATTTTGTATAATTAAAAAGAGTGATTTTGCCTGAAGGCCTTGGCTCTGAGGGACCCCTTGGCATAGGCTGAGGTGGTAGGTTTCATCTACAACAAGCAATATTACATAGACGTCATGAGGGAAAGTGGCATGGATAGAGCATTGATGTATCATGTTGACGGTGTTACATGTGGTAGGTAGGAATGACCTTTTTGAATGGCCAAATGACTGGTTTGTGAGTGACACATGGCACCATTAGGGGATGTGATGTGGCGAGATGACATCACCCTAACATCAGCATGACATCAACAAGATGTTGTGTAGGCATGGTGATGTGGAGTTGGGTGGCATGGACTCTATGTAGCCGTGTGGATACCAAGTAGGGCCACATGGCACACCACGTCATCTCAGATGGTGCTATCAAAATATTTATATGATTTGTCATTGTATATCGGCATGGTTGATAGGAGGTCCAACATAATTTTTTCCATTAATTAACATGTTTTCACCTTCCATCTAGCAGCAAGTTCAATTGTTCCCTTCTCAGGTTTGCGCGTGACTGACAGAAGGCGCCATAGAAACTCAATCATTAACTAACATGGAAATAGTTGACGAATTGTAGATCCCCCATCCCTTATTAACTATTGGGGAGGCAAGTGGCCCCACAATTAATATATCTCGTTGATGTACACTGGTGGCCACATGGAGAAGATCAGGTAGGGGGAAATGAGTGTTTTTTGTCATGTAAGAATCAAAGAGTGGACACCCACCTTCATTAAATGTCAGAAGAGGGGGGGGGGGGGAATTAATGTGGGTTGTTGATGTGATTTTACCACGTCACACTAACAAGTAAGTAGCAATAGGTTTAACACAATATTTATTATAAATCCGATATAATGTAAAACATTGAAATACCACATGAAGGTTAAACTTGGTGGGGTCCACAGGTTGGTCAAGGTGGTAGGGGTGATGTATACTTACCCACATCTATGTGGGTGCCAGGAATAATGTGGAGCCATGTGGGTGAGGTGGTGGAGCCACACGAGTGTGATCCAGATCTTGGGGGGAGGCCCCCAAGTTCTGAAAAATTGAAATGCTAAAAGAAAAGTGGAGAACACCCAATAAACAAAACCAAAATGATTTTTTTTTATTAAAATAGATAATACCTATAAATGTTATATTGTGGTGGGAAATCTCCCCTTTTACAAAATGTGATTTGTTACTTATAGCCTTTTATGGTCACAATACCACACGTAAATTCCATGGGTGGGTAAATACCATGGGTGAATGAATACCATGGGAGGATGTCACTTATAATACCATGGGTAAATTCCATGAATGGATAAATACCATGGGAGAATGAATACAAACGGTCGATGCCAATTACAATACCATGGGAAAATACCATGGGTGAATGAATACCATGGGTGGATGCCACTTACAATATCATGGGTAAATTCCATGGGTGGATAAATACCATGGGTGGATGAATACCATGGGTGGATGTCACTCACAATACCATGGGTAAATTCCATGGGTAAATTAATACTATTGTGGATGAATACCATGAGTGGATGCCATTTTCCATTCAGATCATTCCTCCATCCTTAAGAAGCAATGATCCCCATTGCATGAAGTTCCCTCCCGAGAAGCCTTTGTTGAATATGAAGAGCCACTAAAGAGAAGGGTTTTGTGTGGTTAACCCATAGCCGTGATGAAAGAAGACCCGATGATAGAGATACCGTGTAATGCTTGTGACCAACTGTGATATTGACAGTGTGCAACCTAGCAAATGGACTTTGATGACAAGGATTTTGTGCGGTTGAACCATAACTGTGATGTTGATTGTTGATGAGGTAGCAAGTGTGTACATAGCCTGGGGTGGGAGAGCACATCTCCAAAGAACCAAAGCTGGATGCTGCTATGCTGAAACTGATGAATGTGAAGTAGGTGCCTACTAAAGCGAGGTGGGAGGGCACATCTCTAAAGGGAACTCGCTCTAAACGTTGCTCCATATTTAAAATGGGCATAATTTGGTCAATATAATTCAGAATCTTTATTATAACCTGTATTTGGAAATATAATGACCATTATGCATCTTCCCATGTGATTGAAATCCATACCTGAACACCCTAGAAACTCATATTTGCGTTGCAACTGTCCCGCTGTAACAAAAGTTCTGAAAAAAAAATAGTTGATTTTAAATCAGCGATATCTCCCTCATCCGAACTCCAATTCGACTATTTTTTTTTTAAATTAGGTGATTTTTCTAGAGGAGCTCAGATATATAATCATTTTTCTAAAATTCCACATAAAACTGCAAAAAATGATAGGAGAACCGCCATCCACGAATTGTCGCCAAAATTTTTTCTATAATATAGCTAATTTTAAATCAGCGATATCTCCCTCATCCAGACTCTGATTTGGCCGATTTATTTTTTCAATTTGGGTATTTTTTCGCAAGGAATCTAGATATATTATTATTTTTTGTAAAATTTTCACCCAAATTTCAGATCTGATCTCCAAACTCCTACCCAAAAAAATTCTTGCAAAAAAATGGAAAAAGAAAAATTCTTCCCGCTTTACCCAAGAAAGTGCTCTGTGGAGGTCGTAGCACGTGCTTGAAGTTTCTTTAATATTGCTACAAAAATTTTAAACTGAAATATGCATCACACCCTCATTACCATGGAATCGTAACCATGGTATTTATCCACCCATGGAATTTACCCATGATATTGTAAGTGACATGCACTCATGGTATTCATTCACCCATGGTGTTTTCTAGAATGGAGTGACAATATATCAGCACGTTGGGTAGAGGTGCTCCGGGAGTCAGATCAAACAAATGCTTGACCTGACAGTGCAACGGTACGCCTGTGGGTGAGGAGAAGATGTCCCTGTATTCTTTCATGACCGTATCCACCTACTTCCGTTACGTGGAGGAACCCTTCCCAGGGGACATGGATGTGGATATGATCTTCCCCTTACTTTGAGAGTGAACCAGAAATAAAATAAATTTCCTAGTCTTGGAGATGATCTTATTGCATTTCTTAGCAAAGATCAAAGAGGTGGCGGTAGGTGGGGCTACCTCCAATATCTTGTATAACGTATTACCCAAAGAAATAATCATAGAGTGAGGTCTAGACTCATAAACAACATGTCGCTTCCACAAGTATGGTTGTCCTAATAATACATCACAAACGTCGAGAGGAGCAACATCACACAATACCTCATATGTGAAGGGCTTGATGCTGTAGGGAAGGCGACATTGCTCGCTGAATCAGAGATCTCGTCCTTGGTGAAGCCACCCGATGTTGTACAGCTGCGGGTGTGGTATGGTCAGTAGGCCCAGCCGCTTCAAAAAATCTATTGAAATGAGGTTCTTTTGGATGCCACTGTCAACAATGAATTGCAGCAGTGAACCCTTCACCCACATTTGTGAGTGGAAAAGACGCTTCCCCTCCTCTAGATCTTCAGGCTCATTCTTCTGGATCTTGGCGGTGGCAACAATGGTGTTGGGATCTGCATCAATAATCTGCTTCCCTTTGTCATTCCTCTTTTCGGGTTTTGACTCAGGGTCAGAACATGCATCTAATTCTGAAGCCTTCAACTCGGCCACCAACAACTGCTTGGCCCGACACTCACTTTTGTTGTGAGTGGGGCTCTTATGGAGCTCACACCACTTTCATGTGTCCTTCTTTGAATTCGTTATGGTGCTCTTTTCTTGCATCTTTGACGGGTTGTCTTAGGTTACCCCGCATTGGCTTTGTCTTTTGTTCTTCGGATTCACAGATCCAAAGTCTCGCTTATTTTGTTTAAACTTTTTCTCGATCTTGATAGCATATCGGTACATCATGCTAAGCGAGGAGATGCTCCAGAACTCCATCTCATCTTGGATGTACCTGCATAGGTAGCCACGGTATTTAAGTACCAAATTTCGCTCAGAATCCTTGATACCCAACTTTGTACGAAGGGTATGAAAAATATTGGTAAAATCTGGCACATCTTGGTCCCTTCCTTGCCTCAACGTGGTCCACTTTATGTATTTATCCTCATAGCTTCTGACACAGTAGTACTTCTCCTTGATGGCATCCTGAAATGAATTCCAAGTGGGTGCAGCAGAAAACAATGAGGCTATACTTTCATTCTTCTACTCGCAGTAGGTTTCCCACCAGTCCTTGAAGTGGGGGGTGGTTTTGAGAAGTGAAAAAGTGATATTTTCCCAGCTAGAAAAATCATGGAAAAAAAAATATCCTTCTAACAGATTTAACCATTTATCTATGGCATCCACATCTATCTAACCCTCAAATATGGGAATGTCAAAGTTAACTTGTACCTTAAAGGGTGTGGCGCTTCCAGAGTAGCTGTTGGAAGTAGATGTGTCGCCCCTAGGTAGTCGTTGAAGGATCTGGGCAAAGTTGTCCATCATCGCGTTCCTTTGTCGCTCGAGGGATTCTTCGAGAAAGATTTTGATAGGATCTCCTGCCCCCTCGTCTTTCTTTTCATCTGCCATGGGAGGTCGTCAGAATTTGCGAGGCTAGTCTTGCAAAGGTTCGACCAGTTCAAGCCCTAACTCCTTATATCCCGATCTCATTGGGGGCATGCAAATAAAAAACAGAGAAAGAGCAGACTACTCTAATACCACTGATCCAGATTTAAATAGGAACGCAAAAAATTATAGATATAACCATAAATACATAGATGGAGCATAAATAACACTTCATTTCATTAATATCAAATATTGAAGTATGCTTACAAACAGAATGGAAATAAGACTAGCTCGGGCGATGGTAGCTTATCTCTTGAAGGGAGTTGTGGTGGCTACATGCCTCTAAACTGAGTTACAATGAGGCTCAAGGACCTTTTTATTATTTAACAATAAGATAAAACCCTGAACAACCAAAACCCTAACCCGAGGAGAAGTAACACCAAGAGTTTATGGGCCCTGTTGGGGTTAGTTGGGCAGCCAACTTCCTAGGGTCGTAAGTTGGTCATATTATCTCCGTTTGATGCGTATGATATCTCGTTGGAAATATATCTTCGAGGACTACAGTTGTTGATGTGATTGCCATACTAATCGATAAAGCCATTTAGCCAAAAAAAACTTCATTTAGGGCCTCAAAACGGCCCCGGAAGTTCAGGACCCGAAAAACTGCCAAAAATATTAAATTGTGCTACAGTTAAGGAAACTAAAAAACTGACAGAGATAGTGGTGGGGGTCCAAGTGGGATAGGCAAGTGGCCACCAAAATCCACCTCGATCAAAGTTCCACATAGTTTCCATGTGGGTGCCACATTGTAGGGTCTTGCTTTTGTGGCAGTGTTTAAATGGTCAAACTTTAAATGTTGGCATAACTTTTGTTGGGACAGGGTCCCCTGGGGTAGATTTTGTAATCAATTTTGCTAATTATGTAAAGTCTCCACATTTTGAGGAGCAGAACGCGAAGGTCATAAAAGTCAAAAGGGAATTTAGTCCCTTAGTTTGTTAGAAGATAGGATGTTTTGAGACTCGCCCATGGTTAGCGAACCATGGTATTGTAATGGAAGAAACTATATAAAGGAGTCTTAGCAAGTCATAGGAAGTAAGTAAGAAATTGAAGATCATTGTATGGGAAAGTAGTCTGAGGAAGAAATGTCTCGTTTTTGTAGTTAGGCGAAGGGGAAGGCTCTTGCAGCTATGTGCACAGAGACCTTGGTAAGTCTGCAAGCTGAGTGTGCGGGCCCCTATAGTTGAGTGTGTAGGGAAGAAGAGTCTGTAATAGAAGGATTATATCTAATAAACACTGGTTTTGTAGAAATCATTGTGTATCTGTGCCTTTATATTTACTTATGCAATTTATGTATATTCGCTTTGTTTTCTACATTTATCTGAAGAAACACTTAATTGGTGCGCAAAAGTAGTAGATCTGATAGTTTACATAAAGTTATGAATGTTTAAAGTGTTCTGCAAAGGGTTAGATTATGTTTCTGTAAGTTACTATGATTTCTGCATTTTAAGGGTTATGTTTTACGAAGGTCAGGATAAAGCCATAGAAGTAACATAAACCCATCACACAGACCTCTGGATGCAAAAACCTGGTTCTGTCATCCCCCAATACTGCCTCGGGTGAGACTGCAGCCTGCACTACACGGGTTGTTGCCAAAAGGGTCAGTAGTTAGGGTTTTGTTGGTTGGCCAACTAACTCTAAACCTAGGTCGGGACCCCTCAAGCCAACAAAATGGTTCCGTTGTCAGGACTGTGAATTTTCTGACGCAGGTACCAGCGTGACTGTTGAAGGTTCAACAACGCAGACCTTGACAATAGAAAAGAAGAAGGAGACACAGAAAGTTGTCGCTCGAGAAAAGGTTGCACAAAAAAGAGAATCTATCACGTGGGAGAAAGAACTTGTTGTGAAGTAGAAAGAAGCAGCGGCCAAAGAAAAAGAAGCTACGTGGGAAATGGCTACATCGTAGGCTACCATTGATGTTGACGAGTCAGATCCCTAGCAAACATAGGGGGAGGAAGAAACCGAGGTGGAAGAAGAAGGGAGCGCAAATTTCGTTGTTAAGAAGAGGAAGAAGAGGACTTCCACAGGGAAATGCAAGAAGAAAAAGTTCGACAAAACAGCAGGCGCGACGCCTTTGGTCCTCACAGAGGGGGACTTGGATGAAATTGGGGATGTGGTCCACGATGTGATGACGGACCTCATGAGCCACTTTGAAGCACAGTACCAACAATCACTCAGTAAGGTACAATAGGGCCTATGGGATTTGCAAGTACAAACATGTCTAATTCAAGCGAGCATGGGACAGGTGAGCGAGAAGCAAGCAATCCATAATCAACCGAGTGGGTCCGTATTGGACGCAGAAATAACCATGGATCTCTGCACTGTTCAACTGCCAGAAGGGTCCCTATGCAATGACTCAACTAAAAAACATGAACATTTACTTCAAATGAAGAACCCGAGTCTGAATCTAGTTGCGCTCCCCATTTAGGCTCTGCACGAGCTACACGAAGGAGTGTCTGATGAACATAGGATTTGGGAGCAAGGTACGGTGCTAGTAATCGACGAAGTCAAAACCAATAACTAGCAAGTCTTTGAGGAAAAGGCGCATGCCCTCAAGGAAAAGGAGGAGGTCACAGCGCGAAGTCAACAACTGGAAGCAGCTATTGCACAGGCCTACAGTGAGCTTCCAGAGCTGAAGATCCCAACAGAAGCAGCCTCTACAAAGAAGATTCAAAAGCGGGCCACTGCAGTTAAAGAGTCTAAGGATGAAATCGACTACGTCAAGTTTGAGCTGCTGCTGCAAATTTGCAAGTTACAGCTAAATATACATCCCACTACTCCTCACGAAGTCAAAGAGAAGTGTGGAGCTGTTATTAAAGAAAGAATAGTGACATTGGAAGATGCAGTCAAGGGTTACACTACGCTATTTGACCAGTCCATGGAGTTATGGACCTTGCTATAGGAGGATCTGACTCTGCAAAAGATTGGCGTGGACATCAAGGAAATCTAGCAATGGTTTGATGAAATCTGATCAACAGTGCAGACCCTAGCACCAATGCAAAGGTTCACCAGATTAGAGGAAGGAAAGCTCGTCCATAATGAAATTGATGAGTTGCGTTGCAAGGAAGCGATCATATCTTCAAGGACGCAGCCATAGATAGATGAGGCCAGTCAGTTGTGTTAGAGCCTAGATTTGCCTCAGGCTGAAAAGGAAAGGTTGTAGGTCCACATCAAACCACGCTCAACCTCGTAGCTATCCCTACGAGGACAGGAGAGGGCTCTCTCCGAGTCACTCTCAGCGAAAAGTGTTTCAATGGGGCTTGAGATGACTTAAAATGGGAACTAATTTTAGGCTAGTAAATAGATATGAAAGAGGTAATTTATTGAATGACTGAGTTTTCATGGCTGTATGGGACAAAGAATAGCATGATCTGAGAAATTAAATCAAAGTCACAGAGTGTTTCATGAGGCAAGATAGGCTGAAAAGGGCATATATAATGAATCCTTTTCAGACAGAAGAAGACACACAGAGGATGAATGCTTTCCAAGGTAGAGCAATAAACTGGATTCTACCTTTCTTACTTAAAAACATTCAACTGGAAATGATTATGAATGAATTGTAAAGCATAACAAGATACATATGAAACAGAGAAGAAACATATTGCTAAACTCACACCACAGGAATCTCATGAATCAGAGCTGCATCATTTTATTAATTTCCTCGCCAAACTGTATAGTGAAGCGCTGAGTTTTCTTCCACACCTTTCCCAAAAACTCCAACCCTTTACAAATGTAATACAATAAATAGACTCAATATGTGGGAAAACAGATCGATGAAAATAAGGAATAGTTTAATCATAATTAACAAATTGAAGCTGAAGAGCCAACCATTTGTTTTGAAAGGGAGCAGCGTTACATTTTCTACTCAAATCTGTTGATGACCGACGAAGAGGCGGAAACTGTAGCTGTAGATCCTTTGAATCATAATTGAAGTCCAAAAATAGGTAGTCGAATCCTATTTCTCTGCCATGGTAGATATCTACGCTTTATGTTAAGCTCCGGTCTTTGACTTTTCACCTTCCCCGTTTGAATAAAAACCAATTTCTTAATAAAAATAGCGTTGAATGTAGATTTCGCCTTTAATGAAGGGAAAAATGCATTGTAAATGTGAAAGGGGAAAGGATATGACCAAAACTATAGGCAGCAAGCTAAATGACATGTATGCCAGTCTATTATGAAGGCATCAAAACTGAAATGGTGAAAAGAGAGTCTGAATACTTTCACAATCAGTGTCTTCGCTCAGCTAACACCAATACAACAAAAATTTGTTTGTCAACAGGATATAAGGATATGGATTTAACAGGATGGGTTCCGTTTAAGAACTGAAGAATGTATCATAGCGCTTTTGATAGCAATCAAAAATGTCGACAAACTGTGTAAGAAACAATAAGTAGGTTCATTTGGATCGACTGGCAAATCGAGATCCATACTAAGTGGCTCTGCCACTATTTGTGATCTTTTCCACCCAGCTTTGCTGCTTTCATGTCCCCTTGCTGATCCACTACTAGTATCAGTATTATGATCCATAGCTCTACCCCACCTGCAAGTTCCCTTTCACGATGGAGATCCTCATCAAACTTTTTCATATACTTATCCAAGCGCTGAATATGTCCGTCTACCAAATCATATGCCTGAACTGCTAAGGATACTTTTTCATCAGCTATATTGGAACAACCCTTGTAATTGTTGATCTAATTCACGCATAAGTTCATAACAATGTTTTAGATCAGAAGGCAACGACGCAATGTAGGGAGCCGAGGAGATCGAGTTGCTTTAAATTTATGGAACAAAGGCAATTTTTTTTGTGTGTAGACTCTGTGCACCGCGCACAAGCCCAGTGCACCGCGCTCACTGTATGCGCCACGCCAGTGGAGAAAAACACTGTGGAAAAGTGCCCAATGCGCCGCGTGGCCTATGTGCACCGCGCTCTAACCCAATGCGCCGCGCAGCACTCTAATACCTAGTTTCGGCTCCAAACTCACGATTTCATTCCTCCACATTTAAACTCGACTTCTGTGATGTCTTTGGCATGCAGATGAATTGACAATTGTGGAAACATCTTATGTATCAAAAGGATTTTAATTCTCGCTTCCATCTTTGTAATGTTTCAATTGTGGCATTTTCATTTTTAACACAAACTCTGTTCTGCTTGCTTCCATACTGATTTTCTGAGCTTAAATGATGGCTCCTTTCAATTTTGTGCAGGGATGATGACATTGGATTTCGGCAAAGGATCAAGAGAGGCTGCATGTGAACATCTTCAACTGAAAAACTTTGAAAATATACATGGCAATTATTTCAAAAGGCGAAAAGATGACTTTTTCTTCAAAACAGAGTTTTGAAGAAAATTCATGATCAATCAGTATGACAACAAAATTTTGTGATAAAAACTTATTCTGATCCTCCCTCTGGCCTGCTGGCATTAAACCCTAGACCTAATGACTAAAATAACTCTTTGCTGACCTAGACATCAAACAGGACTGTAAATGACCTTGAAATTGATTCGACAAATAGACCTCAACCAACAGGATAAGGCATGAGGGGAAATGACTGACAAGACCCTTCCGTCAGATTATGGCATGCTCCTAGCGGAATGCAACTGAGTGAATCGAGCGAGACACATAAAAATGAAATGAAATAAGAGAAATGATCTCTGATGGAGGGATGTAAAGACCGACTCTAACAAGTTGAATATGTTAGTGCAGAGCAAGCTCAAAGGAATGCAACGGACTCAAAGGACCATGGGCCTTGCAGTTGAAGGCCAAACTACTGAAAAATTTTCCGAGGAAGTGCAACAAGCTACTACGGAGGGAACAATAGACCTACAGGTTTTGAAGATTGAGTTCAGTGAGCTGCAGGTGAAGATCGAGGTGCCACTAGTAGAGTGACTTGAGGACGAGTCATGAAATTGTGTTGGGGGCCTATTGGGATAGGGTCCCTTGGGGTAAATTTTGTAATCAATTTTTCTAATTATGTAAAGTCTCCGCATTTTGAGGAGTGGAGCGTGAAGGTCATAGGAGTCAAAAGGGACTTTAGTCCCTTAGTTTGTTAGAAGATAGGATGTTTTGTGACCCGCCCATGGTTCATGAACCATGGTATTGTAATGGAAGAAACTATATAAAGGAGTCTTAGCAAGTCATAGGAAGTAAGTAAGAAATTGAAGATCATTGTATGGGCAAGTAGTCTAAGGCAGAAAAGTCTGTTTTCTATACTTAGGCAAAGGGGAAGGCTCCTGCAGCTGTGTGCGCGGAGACCTTGGTAAGTCCACAAGCTGAGTGCATGGGCCCCTGCAGCTGTGTGTGTAGGGAAGAAGAGTCTATAACAGAAGGATTATATCTAATAAAGACTGGTTTTGGAGAAATCATTATGTATCTGTGCCTTTATATTTACTTATGCAATTTATATATATTCATTATGTTTTCTACATTTATCTGAAGAAACACTTAATTGGTGTGCGAAAGTAGTAGATCTGATAGTTTACATAAAGTTATGAATGTTTAAAGTGTTCCGCAAAGGGTTAGATTATGTTTCTGTAAGTTACTGTGATTTCTGCATTTTAAGGGTTAGGGTTCGCGAAGGTCAGGATAAAACCCTAGAAGTAACAAAAACCCATCACACAGACCTCTAGATGCAGAAACCTGGTTCTTTCATCCCCCAATACTACTTTAGGTGAGACTGCAGCCTGCGCTACACGAGTTGTTTCCGAAACGGCCAGAAGTTAGGGTTTTGTTGGTTGGCGCAGCTAACTTTGAACCTGGGTTAGGACCCCTCAAGCCAACAACTTTTGATTCAAGCATTAGATCAAGATAAAATTTATATCTTCGAAGAGCTATTGATGAAATTGATCTAATGCTGGTATCAAAATTTGATTCTAATAACTTTTTTGATTGATGATTTTTGTAACACCATTTCCATAACATACCTTGGAGGTTGAGTTAGTTAAAGAAACACCTCTCATAAACCTAGAAAAGTCTAAGAGGGTGGGAGGGAATGTTATAGAGTGGTATCAAAGCACACAGGTTCACTGCTTGGATTGGATGGGACTTGGAGGATAAGTTAAGAATTACAGGGTTTAACATCAGAGCAAGAGTTCAATATTGGACCCTTAGGCAAATAAAAATGATCTCCATTACATAAATCACCACACTATGTGGTGTTTAAGGATGATTATTTGTTGTGGGTAAAAATCTGTTTTTTGGAGCATTTTGGTTGATGATTGTGTGTTGTGTGCATGTGTCAATATCAAAATTATGAAGTGAAAGTTAGAATTCAATCTTAAGGTCCAACACTGAAATTAAGGAGGCTTGCATGCAAATGATTAACAATTATTTTGATAAATTTTTTCCATCATTATATTGTTTGTTATAAAAGTCAACATATACTTTTAAGTTTGTTGATGTCATGGTTGTTATTTTTTTTTGTAAAATGTTGATTTCAAATCCGTTGAATGTTATGGGCATAAATATGATGTTATGTCCTTTTGATGTATGTGACTGACATGGGTTGTATATATGTGTTCAAAAACATATCAACATCCATGGTGTTGACATGGCAAGGTAACAAGTCAAAATTTTAAGTTAATATAACTAACAAATATGTATGTGTAACAACACATAAGAAGATCCATTTGCAGCAAGAAATAAAAGCATGGATACTAGTATGGTGCAACATAGCATGGACCAAGTCCATCATGAGCAAGAAAGGTAAAGTTTCCATGATAAAGTGAAAACCTTCACAAACTTGAAAGCTAACTTGTTGAAGAGTTGTAAAGAAGAGAATGAAAGGCTCATCAGAAAACAAGAAGAGTAGGAAACGTTGAATACAATGATGCTAATATAGAAATATGGTAATATAATTGCAACTTCTCAAGAAATTTAATCTAAATCAAGAGACAGAATTGTACTCTACTACTCTGCGGAAATTAATTCACAATTTAGAACAACATTCACAAACATGCATCAATCACATACATAAGTACACATATTTATCTAGGGGAAACCAACTAGTAAAAACCCCTTAAGCCTACTTGCATTAATTAGATGAATAGAGAATGTATTATAATTTCTTGCTTTCTCTGAGCTCAACCTACAAGTGAATAACCTTTCTCTCCGCTCAATGAGAATCTCTGGCCCAAACTTAGTCAAAAATTGCCTCCGCTTGAGCCCCTATTTCCTTGCACAAATCCTGATGAATTAGGCCCTTATTTTTTAGGAATTTTCCTCCAATTTATTGCGCAATTCCCAAGGTTTGATCTTTGACTACATGCAACACCTGTACACTCAATACTAGTCTACAACTGATGTTAAACTACCTTAGAATTTCCACTACAGCTGGGGAACTCAAATTATTTGCATGC
Source organism: Pinus tabuliformis (assembly GCA_031772625.1). Classification (NCBI taxonomy): domain Eukaryota; kingdom Viridiplantae; phylum Streptophyta; class Pinopsida; order Pinales; family Pinaceae; genus Pinus; species Pinus tabuliformis. The sequence goes on along the minus strand of CM062812.1, from coordinate 990,009,346 downwards.
ACTAGCTATTTTTGGTTGATTGATTAGTTAATTGTATGATCACTGAGTGTTGTGGGGAAAAATGCCTATGCAGGTCGATCCTATCCACCTAAGGTGTGACAGTGCCTTAGCAACAAACAGACACAGCTATTCTAGTATTCTTCCTTTATGAATTAAGAATGAAGAGAGATGGATGGACTAACCGGTGTCTTCCGTTTGTCCCTCGATCCGGTTTCTCTTCTCTTTGAGAGTTCCCAGCTACTTGCCTTCTCGCTCGCCCCAGCTTCAACAGGTCCCTGCAAGATCACAAGAAGAGAACACTACACAAAGACATAGATTCATATTCATAACTAGTTCAGGATTAGAAATAAACTAAACATACTAATGCAATCATACATCAAAGATACATCAGTATATAGGAGAAACCAAGATAGCTTTATTGATGAATAACAAGGTTCAGGAGGAGATACAACCAAGAGAGTTCCAATCCAGCATCTCCTTCCCAGCAAATGAAATTCCTATCTTCACCTCCCTTCAAAGCATTAAGCACCCAATGATTCCAGTCTCAAACCAACAACAATTCTTTGCAACAACAAAATTCCAGCCTCTTGGATCTCATGGAAGAGAGATCCATATATAGATGTTTGGAGAGAGGATGAGTCAGCTTGAGATCTGACTAGTGTCCTCTCCCTCTGTCAGTTCTTGCTTCCACTTGGAGACTAAGAGCCTCTTACTCATCACTAGTCGAATTCATTGAGGCAAGTGTCATTGGAGAAGATTCTGGAAGCTTCCAGGGTCTTTTCCACCTCGTTGAATGAACTTGCCATTTGTCACTTCCCACTCAGCGCACCCTGGTAGTGCTTCTACCTGCGTTGCAGTGCACCTAGCCAGTGTAATCTCTGCATTTCAGCACAGACAGCTAGTGGAGCCTCTGAATTGATCCTGAATTGACTTGTTTTTGAGCAGTTTCTGGTGGAGAACTTCTATGAATTGTTGTGATTTGTTAGCCTTGTTCCTCTAGGGGTAGGAACAACATGTTTAGGGACTTTGGATCCCTTAGATTATGGAAATTTCATGCTTATAGCTGTAAGGCACAAAAATGTCTATAACACTGAGTTAAACTCATGTCCCACTACACAAATGACCTCCAACTAGTTCTATCAACAGTTAGAACTAGTTTAACTAAATACAACTGGAAGTAACTAAATTGGATCGCTATAAATTAGCAATCACGCATGATGTCCCACTGCACAAATGACCTCCAACTAGTTCTATCAACAGTTAGAACTAGTTTAACTGAATACAACTGGAAGTAACTAAATTGGATCGCTATAAATTAGTAGTCACACATGTATAACTAAACTCCAAGCCCTCTAACTTGAATTTACTGAGCTAACTGAGTGACAAGAGCCATGTGACCTTAGTTAACTACCTCCAAGTTGTCTTCTGATTTGGAAATTCAAATTTCTCAAATTGACCAACATAAAATTAGTTTGAGACTATCTTTCTACACTTCTCAACACACCCTCTTAGCAAGAAAGAGATTTTCAACCACTCCTATCCTGCACTTATGGAATTCGAACTTCCCTCTTGAAAAATCCTTTGCTAAGATGTCAGCGTCTTGTTCCTCTGTTAGAATGTATTGTAGCAACATTATCCTCCTCTGCACACAATCTCATAAATGATGCTACCACATATCTATATGCATGGATCGATCATGAAATACCGAATTCTCAAAGAGATTATTGCAACTATGATTATCACAATAGATCACATTTGGATCCATCTCCTTACCAAATAGTCTCACAAATATCTTTCTCATCCAAATTGACTCACATGCTACTTGACTTGCAGCCATGTATTTAGCTTCTGCCAAGTTGAGCGCCATAGTCCTCTGCTTCCAACAATGTGACCTTAGTAGATTTATCTATGAAGCACTGTGTAGCTGCATAGACAGGAATGGTAGGATTTGTAACTTCAATTTCTTCTTAGGTGTTTGCTTCTGAAACTTATTTAGAGGCCACTTGACATGTTGTGGGAGACATGATTCCAACATATGATGAAATAGTAACAATAGTTGCAACTCAAACACTTGTATGTGGAAGCACACTCATGGTGACACAGATTAACTTTATAAAATATTATATTTATAACAAGAAATAACTTAGTCAATCATATTCAAAGAGCCATCAAATGTAGCTGAGAACATAAGCCCATCAATGACAAAACATAACTACTTGTACGGGAAAGAAATATTCATTAAATAAGGAGGGTGCACTTTCAAAGCATGAAGGGAAGCAAGGGTCATTCGAGGCTTTGAGGTGCTCCCATGCACTCAAGAAAGAGAGAGAAATAACTAAGGGCATGGGGTGCTCTAATGAAGCATGAAGGAAGTTCTTTTGGGCCTTCAAGGTGCGCTCATACACTGAAGGAGACTATGAGGGTGCAATGGTGCACTCCAAAGAGAAGGAGTGAGGCTTCAAACCTTCAGGCCTTCAAGGTGCACTCATGTTCTCATGAGGACAATGAGGGCGCATGTTGAAGAGACAAAGAGGAAAGCATTTAAGTCTTCACGGTGTGCTCATGCGCACAAGGAGGGCACAATTCTTCACGAAGGAGTGTGCTCTTGAAGAAAACTTGTCTTTTCTGGGTGCAATTTTTTGAGTTAGTCAAGGCTTCAGCTTCTAGAAGTGTTTTATGTCATGGAATGGCTTAAGGACAAGTACAAAATCAATATTGAATTATAGAAATGCAGAGAGAGAAGATCTACAAGTTTTTATGGATGTTTTCGCAATCAGTATTAAAATATGAGGGGTTAAAGAATATACAAAGTCACAACCTATGACAGTAGTTTTCCACTCGTAGAAGCAATAACGAACTGAAACAATAGTAAATAAACTAAAAAAAAAGAAACACCAACAAGGAAAGCAATATTGATAGAAAAAAACATCCAAGGCAACCAATAGAATCGACATGCAAAACTTACTTGGAATGAAGATCGATGAAGAGCTTCTTGATCCAAAGATGTGTGCCCAACCCAGATGAGAATGATTATGAGAAAGAATGATTAATCGGGTTTATTATAAAGAGATTACATGCAAATCCATTCCATGCATGCTCTCCACTTGTCAACAAGTGAATGAGTTACTTAAGAGAAGTGAAGTGGGCTCCTATTTTCTAGGAGTGCGCCCACATGCAACAAGAAAGTTCATGCATGAAGTTTGAAAGGGCACATGTCTTTGTGTCAAAGGAGTGCGCTTAAGAAGGGAACAATTGTTCAGCTCAAAAGAGTGCACTCCACACAAAATTAACTCTTCGTCATCTTGAAGTGCGCTTTTCCTTTAAAAGTTATTTTCTTTGAATTTTTTTTTCTTTTGTTTTCTTTTGTTTGCTTTTGTGTGTGTGCATGGAAAAAAATGATAGTTTCTAAGTTAAGAAAAACTATGACTTCACCTAACCTAAGACATGAAAGCACAAGCGCTTCTAAAGGTAAGGTTATGACACTTAGAAAACATTGACCTAGGAGGATGTGCCACTTAGAAAAAAACATAAGAATTGAAAATCAAACAATGTGACGACACAAGATAGCTTAGAATGACAGATCATGTAGGCTCCTAAATTGATTTAGGAAAAACTTTTAGAGATTCATTGTCGCAGCGATGATAGTTTCATATCGGTGTGAGTTATGGTTGGTGGAAGTTTGTAGTAGGAGGTCCCCACTAGACAACTTGTCTCGGAAGTCCAACCACAGAAGATATAGAGGAATGCGAAGTTTGAAGGTTGCAGGATGATAAGGCATCAAGAAAACCTGGTTGAATGACTACATGATGGAGAAAGTATTGATTAGTGTACAGAAGCCCCATAAACATCTCATCCCAGAGGACCAACCCTAGAAGAGCCAAAGGAAACAAAAGGTTGAGTGAGCTAGGATGGCAGGGCACTAGGAGGACATGGTGGAGGATGTAGCAAAGTAATTAAGCTCAAGACCCTCAAAATTTAACAAGGAAAATCATTGAAAGACCAAGATCTGGGACCCCTATTCCTCTATACCGTTGGCGACATGGGAAAATTAAATGAGGACATATTGTAATTTTTTATTGGCTCGTAATAATGACGTAGGAGACACATAAGCATGAAGACATGACATTAGTATGATGTGGCCCAATAGAAGTGTGACACATGGAAGGTATATTTAACATTTTTAGGTGCCCAATTGGGCAAAAAATTGGTGACACGTGGCACCCTTGTAGAGGTGGCACACAACTAGAAGGTACATAATCCCTGAAAGGCAAACCCCGTAAGAAATCAAAAAGCGGTCATGTAGAAATCCTCGCCTGATAAGGATCTAGGACATGCTTGATCACAGGTGGAGAGCACAACAATAGTGGAAAAAAATAAAAAGATCACATGTGGAGTGTAGTAGTTCCATAGGTACATGTCATCCCAGAAGGGAAACCCCAGAGGTTTCAAAGTATGTGGTAATGTTGAGTGCTCTAGGATCACGAGGCTTCAGGACACAGTGGAATGTAGGTGGTGTGCATGACAGAAGTCGAAGACCAATGGAAAGGGTGCAAGTGGAGAGGTGCTCCGACCAGAACACGTAACCCTATAGAACAAACCCCAGAATTAGTTTCAAAGGCACACACAATTATAAGCTGGGGGCTGGTACTTAGGACTAGGACTTGGTTTTGTGCAGCATTATAACCATGGTCGCAAAAGTTTGCGATGAAAAATAAGCCCTCAGGGCTATAGCACAGGAGAAGCCAGTGGAAGGTGTTATGCGAAGGTATTATGAATAAATAACTCAGGCCAGAGACCATTTGACAGTTATGTTTAAATGCTACAAGCCTAAAATTAGGGCCTATATTGAAGACTTAGCAAGAAACAAGTCGACAACTTGTGGATTTGTAATTATGCCAAGAGTTGGTGATTTGGAACCTGTAGGCCACAACCACCACCCTATTAAAACTTGCCTTGATAGCAATTTTGAATGGGCCCCCCTATAAGTTGATCTTGCACTCCTCTGAATGATCTATCCTATCTGAAGGCTTTTAGCTCTTTGCCAAGCCAAATCATTAATTTCTAAATGGTCAAGGCCCCCTTTGATAAATCTCTGCTGCATAGTTCATTCTTGACCCAACTTAGCCCTTCTGTCATTCCCTTCATCAGACTTTTCAATCTTCATATGAATTCGAGGTATTTCTATACCCGCACGCATAATCATCCCCACCCTCACTACAGTCATTTGTGCACTTAATACACAAAACCTTCTATTGCCCCTTTATTTTCATTATAACCCTTTATAACGAAAATCCTTCACAAAGCATGCATAAATCCCTTTTGGGGGCCTATCACAACTAACATAATGCATTCATGGCTATCGAACTCGATGGCATTATTAACCGCATTTTATACATCATCGGGTCTGAAAGCCCGTCGCATATCACAATCGGCCTGGGTATGAGGCCTTTACATAAAGCACTCTGTTGTCTTCCGAACCTGACAGAGTTATTAACCGGAATATATGTGCTATCGGGTTCGGTTCCCAATCGCTCATCGCATATCAACGGAGCGCAGGGGCATACAGTTAGCGGGGAGGCGGAAGCCGGACCCGCTGATGATTATAAAACTAGGCATATTCATTTTCAAGTCCGCCCCAACAACCATACGCGGATTTTTCCCATTATCCATGTGTTGTGCAATAAAGCACTAACATCGGGGTTTTCCAAAGGGAAGGGTAACATTGCGGATCCGAAGGGATCTATGAACCTTAACACATATGTGTTTCGAGTCCAGGATCCATCGCTTATCGCTATCGACCGGATTCAGAATATATATATATATATAGCGCACCATAACCTCCCGAACCCGCCGATGATTACAAAGCTGAGCATATAATTTTTCAAGTCTGCAATTTGATTTTGGCTGTGTTTTGCGACAGTTTTCAGTGTAAACTGAGTTTGGCTTGCAAGGCTTAATTTATGCATAAAGCTAAAAACCAGGGGCCAATTCTCTCGCGATTGTCATTCTTTATGTTATAAATGTTTCATGGATGCGAAATTTGTGTTTTTAAGCATTTTGCAGCATATCTATATATGTGTAACTGATGTTGGCCGTCTCTACAGGTGAGGACCGAGAGAAGGCAAGCAAAACCTCAGGATGGATGCATAAGCTTCAAGTTTGACTCCAAATAAAAGATGCATGCGTCAATCCGAAGAGCTTTCCCCCACGGATATGTGTATTTGAAGATCGGGTTCTATGGCGTGGCAGTCATATGTCCAAGTGTTGCCCATGTATTCCCAAAAGACAAAACCGCTCTAGATTTCATCATGAAGAAATGACAAACAGTCATCCTCTCTAATCAATAACCATTTAGTGCCCAGGAAATGAAGTGCCCTAATGACAAAAAACGCCCTTTACGTGTCAGCAATGACACCGACTGTTTCACTTGTTTCTTATGATCGGCATAATGAAGGAAGGAGAGTGAAGGAAAAGAGGCAGGGAAGACTGAGAGCAAGAGGCTTTTAGAATAAATATTACCTCCGAAGAGGATAAGGGGCTTTTGATTTTCGAGAAGAACAATGTTGCTTTATTGTGAACGAGGAGGACTGTTTTTGATGGAAGAAGGAGCCTTTAGTTTTAGACTCATTCTATTATTTTGGATCTGAGTGTTGTTACTGGCATGACTGTAAATATGATTTATATTTATGCATATTGATGACTTACAGTTCACTATTAGTCTTGTTAAATTGAATGTGATTCAGTTTCATGGTTAACTTGTGAATGGTCTCTGATTTGAAACTAAATTAAACATTAGTTGCAGTTTTAATTCCATAGAAGAATGTGGATTCCTATATGAGTGATTGGATTGCAATTTAACTTTAATACAGTCTTGTCCAGCTGTGAATTCAGTGATTGATTCATTTGGACTTGAATCTATGCATGATGTTTAACCTTCTTTATCATGCTCCTGCTGAACATATATATGATGTTTAAACCTCTGTATCATGCTCTTGCAGGATAGATTAGAGTAGTTAGAAGTAGTATAGATAGGATTTAATACATAGAGGTTAGCTGTTTCATTTTGTTGATTTAATTGAAGTCTTCCTCCCGGAAGTAATCTTTCGACATGTTCAAGCGGTTTACGGGGTCCCTTAAAACCCATCGGAGCTAGCCAACCCAAACGAAAGCAGGTCTAATTGGGGCTTGCGATCGGGTTAGTTCCCCTTGTTGGCATAGTGCACATTAGCCATGTCAACAAATTGGCACTAGAAGGAGGGCCTGAACCGCCCTCTCCAGCTTTTCAAGATTTCATCTATAAGTGCCATGCATGGATTCAAAAGGATTAATGTATGGATCGTAAAGGTCGGAGAGATCCTACCACACATTTGAAAGAGCCTCATTTTGAAGAAACAGAGACCCCTCTAAGTCCTATTTCCAGGTCACCCAAGGAAGAGATACTATGGGAGTATCCTATCACTCAGGAACAACTAGTCAGAGCACTTACTCAGGCTTACGTTCATTCCCTCTCTCAACTTCCCATCTTTCACTCTTTACCTCCGACAACTAAGAGAAAGCCAAGGATCTTTACCCTAAGCAAAGATACATCAGCAACCACTTCTCTCAAAGACATTGTGCTAGAATCCTTGCAAAGTATCGACACCCCTTGGGAACAAATTCTTAAGGATTCCCCTTCTAAAGGTAACTCCTCGCTTGCTTTTGAGAATCCTAATGGAGAAGCCTCCAACCAAAACTTCCTTGTCCATAGTATGGCCAACGTTCCTCCTCCAAGTGGCAATCAGCCTCCACCTCCTCCTCTGGGTGGGAATCAACCTCCACCTCCTCTAGGAGCGCTCCCTCCCTAGCTTGCACAGTGTTAACGGGAAAAGTGTCTATTCAGAACGACCCTATCCCACTAAGGTGTGACAGTACCTTAGAAACAAACAAGGAAAACTACTTTCGTATTCTTCTTTATGAACTATAAACGAAGAGGAATAGGATGAACCAACCTGTGTCTTGCGCTAGTCCTTTGATCCAATCTCTCTTCTCTTTGACAGCTTCCAGCTACCTGCTCCCTTACTTGCCCAGCTTCACCAAGTTCCTGTAAGATCACAGAAGAAGAAAACTACACAAAGACATGGATTTATATTCATAAATAGCTTAGGATCAGATTTAAGCTAAACATGCAAATATAACAAACAATCAATGATACACAAGCATGTAGGAGAAACTCAAATAGTTTTATTGATATAACAAGAAGGTCCAGGAGGAGTTACAACCGATGATTCCTGATCCAGCATCAACCTCCCAGCATAGAAATCCCCTCTTCACCTCTAACAAAGCATAAATCACCCAATACTCTGATATCTATCTTAAAACCAACAGCAATTCTCTGCAATGTACAAAATTCCAGCCTCTGGATCTCTTGGATGAGGGATCCATATATAGATGTATGCAAAGAGGATGAGTCAGCTCATGAATTGATTAGTGGCTTCTCTCTGTCAGTTCTTGCTTCCACTTGGAGACTGAGAGCCTCTTACTCATCACTGGTCGAATTTAGTGAGGCAAGTGTCATTGGAGAAGATTCTGGAAGCTTCCATTGTCTCTCCACCTCGTAGAATGACTTTGCCACTTGTCATTTCCCGCTCAACGCACCCTGGTAGTGCATTTAGGTGCGTTGCAACGCACTTAGCTAGTGTATTTGGGTGCTTTGCAACGCAGCTAGCTAGTGGAGCAGCTGAAATGATCCTGATTTGACTAGTTCTGAGCAGTTTCTGGTGGAGAACTTCTGGGAGAAGCTGTAATTTGTTGACCTTGTTCCTTTAGGAGTAATAACAACACTTTTAATGACTTAGGAGCCCTTGGTTTATGGACATTTCATGCTTAGAGCTGTAAGGCACAAAAATGTCTATAACAGTTGCCCCCTAAAGTATGAGGCCGTTTATCGGGTGAAATGCTTTATTAGGAGGATCCGAAGTTCTTTCAATGCTGGGAGGAGACTTGTAATAAGATACAATACAATACATTATCTTCATACTGTTTTCATGGTCTAGCTGAGGCGGGCATTCCCATGCTCAGCTTTATAAATTCATTTTCATGTACATAGGACAGGCAATCGTCTGATGGTAGACTGATGATGCTGATAGAGCCATCATCCTTTTGGTAGGATGATTATCTGTGCTGCAATGCTGTACATTTCCATGTCTTTATTTTCCTGAATATATATCGCAGCCTGGATGGATGAAACTAGATCCGGGGTCTTCAATCTCGTCTGATCTTCACTCGAAGTACAAGTCGATCCATGTGAGAAATGTTTTGAAGTCGAACATGGAAAGACATCGCTTGATTACCAGTCAATGATGTAAACTGTTAACAAGCGCGAGAGGAATCACCGATAATGATGATGACCCTCAAGGTACTGCAGTACAACTCACGTGGTGTGAATAAAGGACTTGGCGTTGAACACCACGCAAAATCTTTCGGTCGAAGGTCATTGATGTATACCTGTCGCTAGAAGTGAGAAACTTGCCATTGAGGCATGCAAGCTTCAAAGTACTGAAGGGGGTGTTCCTAGATCAACTTCTTGGATAATGAGATGGTGTCGACAAGAAGCGATCCGTCAAAGGAGGGCCTTAATGAATCCCACATCAATGACACGGAACGGAGTAAATGATTTTGATGGAGGTAAAAACAATCTGATGATATACGGTTCAGGATGGCGATCATGAAAGAATGAAGTATAATGTATGGTAGTGGATGGGACACGGGTGACTTCTCTGGATGACTTCTCTTGAACATGTCGGCGACACTTATGTGATGGATTGGTAGCATTTACCCCAAATGTGGATGGTATGGCGTGACCATGGTGATGTGACCGGTGAATGAAACAACCCAACTCGACTCAGGCATGGAGTGGAAGTGTCATGTTCAAGAGCAACTTGCTACCAATAAAGTTTCTTTGAGTTTTCTTCCCAATTTTTCCCCAGTCATTGCTGACCAGTACCTCTTTATTTTTGTCAAGCTTGAGGAGGATAACATATGCTTGTTCTATAATTTGCCCTTCGGGCAAACCCATCGCTATGTTTTAATGAGCCTAGCAATAGTGAAACTCGTTCTCGTCTAAAGACAAGTTTGTCTCTATTAATCTTTTTAACGAGTTTAACGACAAAGATAACTCAGTCCCTTTCATTTTTATAGAGTCTGAAAAGGTACGTAAAGGTAACTCCAAAATTCCTTTTTCGTCATCTAATCCCTTAAGTCCGAAAAAGTATAAAACAATACAGAAGGGATGAATTTTCGATAGTTTTAACGAGCCGAACAAAACAAGCGCTCGATCTTTTTGTGCAATAATCCCTCAGGTCCAAAAAGATTAAAATCTAGAGGAGGGATAGCGCTTCCGGTCGCTTTAACGAGCTGGAAGGCCAAAACTCGGCAATATTTTCATATTTTACGAGTCAGTTGAAAAGAGCTTAAAGAAGACTCGTCTTTTGAGGAACGAGTGATAAAATGGGTAGCAGCTGATTCCAAGTAAGGGTTGGAATTTTCCAATCACGGCAGTGTCACAAGGATGGCTAGTGGAATCACTCTTCGCAGCTGTTCCTCAAAATGGGTAAACAATCAAATGGAGGTGAATGATCAGCCAATGGAAAAGTGGAGGTGACGGTGCAAACACGACCAAGGCTTTAATGGCTGAAATGCTTCATTCACGGTGGTTATTTACCGGGGAATAGTTCATTTTTTAACGAGCTTAAACGCGGGTGGAAACATTTGCTCATGTCTTATGTTTATTTTTTAACGAGCTTGAACTATGCGCTAAAACTGCTAGATTAATCCATTCATATGATAAGAATGTCTCATAAAAACGACAATTTTTAGATTTTTTCCCCACATCCTTTCTTTATGCAAGTTTGGTGACGACTAATCCTACGCGTTTAAAGGGTTAGAGGTCCTAAAAATTTAAAAAAACAATAGCCGCCCCTCGCTTGCACTCCGAAAGGTTTGCATGCCCCCAGGTATAAAATATGGTTTCAAGGTTACCCCTCAATTTGCAGACAAAACATTTGTTCTATCGGGAAAGGCCTACCTCTTACAGGTTACCCAAAGATTGTTCTATTCGCGGTGCAAACAAAACACTTCTTCGGCAGTGTCTACCGAGATAAACAAAGGTGAGTGACTCCGTCTGTCAACTCACATAACTTTAACAAGAGAATCTTATTCTAGACTAACCCCTCTTCCACCGACGGACGGGGTACAGAATAGTCATATTCTCCCGCAGAAACCTACCCTATACCCGAAGTTTTCCTGCCAAAGCAGACCAGGACGCATGCCCCCTGGGTTTCAGTCATATCCCTCCGAATTGCTCGCGCTCATCGGGAGGACGGACTAGAGATTGAGACATTTCTTGCGTGAAGAGACCATTTAGGGATGGTATATGACTATTTGCTATGCGTGATCCGGGAAATGAAAGCTGGTCCACGAGCTTGGCCACTCTTCCTTCGTGCCGAAAACACATTACTCTAAAGAGTGAGGAGACGATGGCTCCCATGCAATAAATATAGTCTCGTCCAAGGAGTAGGTTATAATCCAAGGGTCCTTGAACAACCATTACGTTCATTTGAATTGTCTTCCTTCTCAATGTTATGGGCACATTGGGAAGGATCCCTAAAGGTCGACTGGTTCCTTTATCAAAGCCTGTCAGATTTCTCATCTCAGGCAAAAGCGATGGTGAACCAAGCACTTTCCAAGCAGTAGAGGAAAGGATACTCACAGAAGCCCCCTCATCTATGATGGTACCAACCATGACCATTCTATATATTTGAACGATAATTCGGAATGGTATGCTTGCTGGTAAACGGGGTCTGCCTAGTTGATTCCAATCGAAGGAGACAACTAGGTTGCTTGGAGGTGGGACCGAGTAGACGGCCGGGTATGGCTTTGACGAACTTCCCCCATGTTCGTCGGAGTCCGTGTTGATGAAGAGAATTTGGACGGTGTCATCCTTGTTCTCTTCAGTGACTGTATCATCCGAAGATAGAACCTCTGAAGGCAAGACCGGGTCAACTGCCGCCTCGACCCTTTGACTTTCGTCTGGTATGGATTCAGATGGTTTATCTTCGACGATAGGCGCTTCAGCCGACCACTTGAGCGGGCCAGCTGGATTCTCAACTAGCGACGGACTCGGTAAGAGTTTTTTATATCCAGGAGGAAGTCGTAACGGTGAAACCGGACGATCATCCAAAACTCTTTTCGCTTCATCTAAGAAGGGACAACGGTGGACGACATGATTGCCTTCGCATAGTTTACAGGGAAATCTAGCTTTCCCTTCTTGTCCTAGGGCTTCACTTTTGCTAGTTGACGGTGTGCTTTCAACATGATCATCAGAGGTTGATGACACTGGATTGTGCAAACGAGGAGACCAGTCCCTTAGTATCCGAGGGATGCAAGGATAATCTCTGTGAAAGTGGTCTCCTTTGCAAATGACACATGGCGATTTAGGCCTGGTCGGTGCAGTGTGTGGATTTTCATTAGACGACACTCGTTTTCCCCCATTCGCCTTTGGCTCCTTCTTCTTCTTCTCTTCCTTCTTCTTCTCCTTCTTCTCCTTAGGAACTTGACTTTTGGCTTTGCCAGCCCCATCAAGCGAAGAGGAAGGAGGAGAGGAAGAATTAGAGGAAGTAGAAGGTTAGTGGGCAACTCTGGACTCGTCTAATTGCTGATTCGATTGTTCAGGAATAGTGGTGTTCTGAACGAAATTGGTTGAGAAGAGCCATACTGGCAAGCCAATTGTCAGTCCTGAAAGCGACAATGTGGCCATATGGGGTGCACCAACATCTCCCCAAGAGGAGAAGGGACTAGGATTTCCACCAAGGGGAATTCCTTGGTTGGTAGACTCCATTTTCTCAACCTAAGATCAACGTAGGAAAAGGGTATGAATATTCCGTTTAAAATAAATTTTAGACGCTTTGACACAACTTGTTTTTTCAATTTTAAAGAGTCGAGAAAAAACAAAAGATGACTCTAGTCTCCTTCGATTTTTAATGAGCCTGAAGTGACAAGTGCTCAGATGGACCTTTTCCGTTAAGGAGTCTGAAAAGGAACGAAAGGGACTGGTCTAGAGATCTAGGTAGAGGGAGTACCAAACCAATCGCAAAACTGCAGAATACTTTTTACGGTACGACAGTCAATCTTCCCGAATGCTGTGTTCGGTGCATTGCAATCAGTAGGGCGGCCAACACGGCTTCCTATGGATAAAAGGTTTTAAGCCTATAGGGGTCTCCCAATATATACTCGACGGTACGTGGGAGCACAAGTCCGTACTGGCACTTATCGTCTCAAAGTGGAGGAATCACCCAACCATCAGTGAGGACAACAGTTACCAGTCTTTATGACGTCGGAATACATCTCTAGCCTAGACCTCTAAATGTTGTGCGTTAAGTTCCAAAGCGTTGTTAGATTCATTCAATTTATTTTAAGTTGATCTTTCTTATGAAGTTTGCCTTTTGGGTTCACCACGAGATGTAGATGTAATTCCTAAAATGCAATCTAAAGATGATAAACAAGCTTTTATCTCTTTTCAGCAATGAAAATCCTAGCTACAAGGGGAAAAGAAAGACACAATCTTTTCTCAAAGAGCAAAGAGCACACTGTAAATGCACTTTTTCCTAAATCAAGCCAAGAAGACTATCAATATGCAAATGCACATATGCATGTATTTGTTTTCACTTTCTTAATATTGATGCCTAAAAAGAAAGTTGTTGTACAAATCTGAATTTGCTTTCAAGTGAAAAACACAAACAAGCTTCTTTTCGAAATCAAAAGGTAGAGATGATTACGACACTTTATGATTTTGAAATAAACACTCGTTTCGACACTAGAAAGTGACAAATTCAAACCAAAGGCAAAAGTAAAAGCATAATCGACTGTCAACAGCAAATGAACTTTTTCCTAAGACCAAAATCGACACTTACGACAGATCTAAATCAAAGGACGACAGTATGACTATACTACTTTTTCAATGGAAAACTGTAAATGATGTAACAAACACACAAAGAACATCTACAGTCTTTTTGTACAAAGGAGGCGGAATTAAGGCAAAGAAAAGGGGTTTTTAAACAGACACACACTGATCACAGGCTGCAAAAATTAGAGACAAAACTGAAAAAATGAAGCAAAGAACCTCAGCTGCACAGGGCTAGGCTGATCAGCGCACCTGTTACACAGAGAAACTGGATTGCAGCGCAGGTAGCCCTCTCGGGAACTGCGTTGAAATGCAGAATCTCTTCACAGAGCCTGCGCTGGGGCAGAAACAAGAATTCTATCCGGGTTCTGGGTCACGGTTTGCAGTTTAATCTATGGTTTTTGGCCGAGTAAAAGCAATTAGTAATGCACAATCAGAGGGTAGATTTAAAAGAGGTCTAAGAGCTATCACAAAGGGAAATCAGATCATTTGTGAATCAGCTGTTCAAATCATAAACAGATCCAGTGAATGGATTGAAGTAGCAGATGTCTACTTTGCATTTTTTAATGGCAAATGCAGTTCGATTGCTACTTCTATGTTCATGAAACAAACAACAAGAGAAACACAAACAAACTAACTAGACATGTTCCCCAGTGGAGTCGCCATTTTGTTAACAGGAAAAGTGTCTATTCAGAACGACCCTATCCTACTAAGGTGTGACAGTACCTTAGAAACAAACAAGGAAAACTACTTTCGTATTCTTCTTTATGAACTATAAACGAAGAGGAATAGGATGAACCAACCTGTGTCTTGCGCTAGTCCTTTGATCCAATCTCTCTTCTCTTTGACAGCTTCCAGTTACCTGCTCCCTTACTTGCCCAGCTTCACCAAGTTCCTGTAAGATCACAGAAGAAGAAAACTACACAAAGACATGGATTTATATTCATAAATAGCTTAGGATCAGATTTAAGCTAAACATGCAAATATAACAAACAATTAATGATACACAAGCATGTAGGAGAAACTCAAATAGTTTTATTGATATAACAAGAAGGTCCAGGAGGAGTTACAACCAATGATTCCTGATCCAGCATCAACCTCCCAGCATAGAAATCCCCTCTTCACCTCTAACAAAGCATAAATCACCCAATACTCTAATATCTATTTTAAAACCAACAGCAATTCTCTGCAATGTACAAAATTCCAGCCTCTGGATCTCTTGGATGAGGGATCCATATATAGATGTATGCAAAGAGGATGAGTCAGCTCATGAATTGATTAGTGGCTTCTCTCTGTCAGTTCTTGCTTCCACTTGGAGACTGAGAGCCTCTTACTCATCACTGGTCGAATTCAGTGAGGCAAGTGTCATTGGAGAAGATTCTGGAAGCTTCCATTGTCTCTCCACCTCGTGGAATGACTCTGCCACTTGTCATTTCCTGCTCAACGCACCCTGGTAGTGCATTTAGGTGCGTTGCAACGCACTTAGCTAGTGTATTTGAGTGCTTTGCAATGCAGCTAGCTAGTGGAGTAGCTGAAATGATCCTGATTTGACTAGTTCTGAGCAGTTTTTGGTGGAGAACTTCTGGGAGAAGCTGTAATTTGTTGACCTTGTTCCTTTAGGAGTAATAACAACACTTTTAAGGACTTAGGAGCCCTTGGTTTATGGACATTTCATGCTCAGAACTGTAAGGCACAAAAATGTCTATAACACACAGGATGTTGTAGCGGTACCTGGGCAACATCATCCCTTACCCAAAAATACAGAAAGAGTGTTACCCAATTTCGACCCTGAGCGAGGAGATACCGCTGATAACCATATTCGCTCTTTCTTCCTAGCCTTGCGTAGGTTGGTGGTCATTGATGAAGATGTGGTGTGCCCCCTATTCTCTTTTACTTTGACTGGTGCACCCTCCACATGGTATTTTAGTCTGAGAATAGGGTCGATTACCTCTTGGGATGCTTTTCAACAGGCCTTTTTGGACAAGTTTGGTGATGACAAAACACCTGCGGCCTTAGTTTTAGAATTATCCCGTATGAAAATGGAAACCAAGGAGAAGGTTAAGGATTTTAACATCTGATTCAACACCTTGTTCAACAGAATCCCAGTCACCGCTAGACCCACTGAAGAGGTGCTAATGGAATTCTATATCTTTGCTCTCCCTGTCCCTACAGCGATGTGGGTTAAAAGGACTAATGTGCAAACCTTACAAGGTGCTATCGATGAAGCAGGCAAAGTTGAAAATGAAATGATCAACCTCACTGCATGCCACCCTACAATTGGAGAAAATAAATCCCCTCAGACATCCAAGAAGAAGAATGGAAATGGTAACAAAGGGGCTGAAACTAAAGACAAGGACACCCCGGATGTGGAAGGGTTGCATCAGATCATTAATAAACTTATGAACATAGTCATTGATATAATAAGGAATCACGGAGAGAGTACTAGTGGTAAGGGAGGAGATTATAATAACATAAAACCCTTCAAACCTTTCTACCGAAATAAAATAGAGGGTGGTCATGGTCAGCTCGCGTTGCCTGCTCCACCTAATGAAGGGGCTTTAAACATAGAAGAATTGGCTCTGATTGGATCGCTCCTCAACAAAGAAGAATCTATACTGGAGCTTGAACCAGAACAAGGAGACGAAGAGGAGTACCAAGTAGAGGAACCCTCAAATGAGGAAACACAAATTAATGTGCTGTGGGATTTCCATAATGAAGAGAATGACGACGAGGGAGATGACACTGCAGAAAATAACGCTAATTAAATCCACAAACGTAGTAAAGGGCCACTTCTAGGTGTGAGAAATCCCTTAGACTAAACAAAGCAAGATTTTCGCCCTGTGAAAGCATCCGCCCCCAGAGTTCTTGTTGAGAAGAGTGGGACTAGTGGTCAATCCAAGAATACCCCTGTTGCAAGTCACCCAGAGAAATAAAATGCATCTCCCACTGCAACGAAGGCTACTCAACATGGTAAAATCCCACTTAAAAATGGAAAAATAGGTATGTTTACTCTGCCTTATCCTATTTATAACATTGATTATAATATTGTGGATGATCTCAAGAAGTCTAGGGCCAATATCACATATTTTGACTTGTTAAAATTAACGCAGCAAAGAGATTTGCTGCTGAAAGCCATGAATGAGCGGAACTGCAAAGCCCCCACCACCTCAAGCACCCAAACCAAGAAGCCAATGTCCAAACCTGTTAGTACCACTAGTGCAGCCCAAATACCATCAACTATGGAGGCCATGTTATCTAAAATGAATCGAAAAACCCAAGATGTCAACGCAGCCATGATAGGGAGGAAATCGAAATCTATGACCCCACCGTTCCTCTTTACGTTTGAAATTTTCAACATGAACGTCCATAACTGCTTGGTGGACTTTGGTGCCTCATCCACGGTTATGCCTTACACTGTTGCTAAAATACTTCAAGCCATACATGAAAAAACTGGAACTCGAATCATGCAATTAGATAGGAAAAATGTGACAGTAATTGGAGAATTGAAGGATGTGTTGATTCGGATGGTTGCTAAACCACAATACACATAGGTCATCGATATAGTGGTAGTCTATATACCCAAGGCCTATGGAGTGCTTCTTTGTAGGGACTGGTCATCAAAATTGAATGGATACTTCTCGACTGATTGGTCCCATCTCTTGTTGCCTCAGAAGGGAAAGGGTGATATGCTGAGAGTCGATAGGGAGAGATACATGAAGTATGTGGTAACGAAACTAAATGGTCCCAATGAACCTATAATGTTTACCAACTCCATCCTTGGGAACTATAGTTTCAATGTTTATAATACAAAAACTTGTTTTGGAGAGTTTCATGCAGAAACCGTTGAAGAAACTTTGACACACACACAGTTGGAAATTTCCTCCTATAATGCAACTGATGATCTATCCTGTATTATAGTAGATGATAGGACCAATTTATTAGATAGTAGTTCAATTGATGTAACATTAGATGCAATATTTTGGACACTCTATTTTGACGGCTCTAACTGCCTTGAAGGTGCAAGTGCTGAAAGTATTCTCATTGACCCGCAAGGGAACCAACATCTAATGACCAGCCGATTGGAGTTCGCATGCACCAACAACACAGTGGAATATGAGGGCATGTTGCAAGGCTTGAAGAAAGCCATTGTTATGAATGTGAAAAATCTTAGGGTTTTTGGTGACTCACAGATAATCGTAGATCAGGTAAGGAAAAGGATACATTGCAATTCTCCACACCTGTTGAGGTGCCAGCATGAGGTATGGGATTTAATTGACAGCTTTTATTCCTTTAATATTACATACATACCTCGAGGCCAAAACCAAGATGCTGATCTGATGGCTAATATAGCTGTTAAACTTTTGCCTGATTTTAGATTGAAGAAAAATAAATGTTTTGTTGAATTGATTTTCAGACCGTCCATGCCTGATAACATCTCGAATTGGCAGGTTTTCGAAGATGATGAGCAAATCCTTGAGTTCCTACACTACGAGAAGACATTCAAGAGTGCAGTCATTGATGAAAGGGAGCATGGAAAGCTTATGAATGAAAAGGAAGATGAGGAAAGGGATGAGCCCAATGTGATTCCAAAATCAGTGGTTAGGATGGAGCACTTGTATGACTTGCATGATAAATTCAAGAAACCTACCAACTGAAAAACACACATCTCATCCATGAAGTATGAAATGGTCAACCTTGGGACCGAAAAGGACCCAAAAAATGTTAATCTGGGCCTGGGGTGCTCTCCGCAAGAAAAGGCTGCATTTGTCAAACTATTTAAAGAATACAAGGATGTCTTTGCATGGACATATGAAGACCTAAAGACCTTTGATACCAGTGTTATGCAGCATGTGATCCCTTTGGAAAAGGAGGCTAAGCCCTACCAACAAAAGCTGCGTAAGATGCATCCAAGCCTAGAACCATTGGTGAAGAAAGAACTGAACAAGATGCTGGATGCTAAAATCATATTCCCGGTCAGACACACCCGCTGGGTAGCTAATCTCGTGCCAGTGAGAAAGAAAAATGGAGACATCAAGCTGTGTATTGATTTCAGAAACCTGAACAAAGCATCTCAAAAGGACAACTATCCTATCCCTTCTATGGAACACATCCTTCAGTGTGTTTCTGGGTCTGAAATGTTGTCCCTATTAGATGGGTTTTCAGGATATAATCAAGTACTGGTATCGCATGGGGATCAGCTTAAGACAACCTTCAACACCAAATGGGGCACCTACGCATACCGAAAAATGCCTTTTGGGCTCATTAACACGGGTGCCACATTCTAGAGAGCTATGGACATAGCCTTCCGAGGGTTGATGAATAGATCGGTAGTGGTGTACATGGATGACATCACTATGTATTCATATCGCAGGAGGGATCACATTTATCACCTGAGGCAGAGTTTTGAAAGATGCCGAAGGTATGGAATTTATTTGAATCCCAAGAAGAGCATCTTTGCAGCCACAGAGGGGAAACTACTGGGTCATATCCTTTCTAAAGACGGGATTGTGATTGATCCTGAAAGAATACAGACCATCATGAGAATACAGCCCCTTGCCAATAAAAAATCCATGCAATCTTTCTTCGGGAGGATTAATTTTGTTAGAAAGTTCGTCTCAGGCTTTGCCAAAATAATACGCCCCTTGCAGCTGATGATGAAGAAAGACGTTGCGTACAAATGGAGCAATGAAGCCAAGGAAGTGTTTTGGCGAATCAAGGAAGCCACTGCTAAAGCTCCTACACTGGTCAACCCTGATTTCGGCAAAGGATTCTTCTTATACACCTTTGCTTCTAACCTTTCATATTCCACAATTCTCACTCAAAAAAATGATGGCTGATGACGGCAATGAAGTTCCCATTTCCTACATGAGTTCAAATCTCCAAGGAGCGGAACTGAATTACCTAGACGTGGAGAAATAGGGTTACGCAGTTTTCAAGGCCATTAAACATTTCCACCCTTACTTACTAAAGGCCAAGACCAAAGTCATCATGCCCCATCCTGCTGTAAGAGCCCTCTTCGTGCAAAAAGAAATGGGTGAACAAAGAGGGAACTGGATAACTTCCCTATAAGAGTTCAACTTGGAGATAAAGCCGACACAGATAGTTCAAGGGCAGGGACTTTGCAGGCTGGCGGCAGAAGCCTTAGCGGACCAAAAGGAGGCACCTGAAGAATCAGGAATGCTGAGCGTGCAATATGCACAAAGGGAACTCAGGGAGGAGCTCTTATGGAGTAATGAAGCGCTGATGTATGAGCGAGAAGCATCGGAAACCTTTTTGGACCCCGAGTCGTGGTACCACGACATACGCTTCTATCTAGTGTGGGGTTCATGTCCTGAACACATGGATGCATCACAGAGGAGAGCTCTCAGATTAAAATCCAATCTGTATTATTTGGCCAACCACATCTTGTATATAAAATATCATGATGGAATCTAGCTAAGGTGTTTAGAGAAATATGATGCCAACCATGTATTGAAAGAAATGCATGACGACCCAACAGGTGGTCATTATGGTGGAGAGACCACTGCCCACAAAATATTGAGAGTCAGATATTATTGGCCCACAGTGTTCAAAGACTTGCATGCCTATGCTCACAAATGCAAGGCGTGCCAAACCACCGCAGGACGAGAAATAAATCCCGATGTTCCCCTCAGGCCTATCATGATTTACCGACCGTTCTAGCAATGGGGCCTAGACATCATAGGCGAGATCACTCCAAACTCCTCACAGCAGCACAAGTATATACTCACAGTGACTGATTACTTCACCAGATGGACCGAAGCCATCCCACTCCGGAAGGTGAACGAAGATGAGGTAATATCATTCATTGAGAAATTCATTATCAACAGGTATGGCATCCCTGATGCTCTCATCTTTGATAACGCTTCTTATTTTTCATC
This sequence comes from Pinus tabuliformis, assembly GCA_031772625.1. Taxonomy (NCBI): domain Eukaryota; kingdom Viridiplantae; phylum Streptophyta; class Pinopsida; order Pinales; family Pinaceae; genus Pinus; species Pinus tabuliformis. The sequence continues at coordinate 989,988,511 of CM062812.1, read as the reverse complement.
TCTGAGACTGACTGATTTTGCCATTGATAAGTCAATCCACATAAAATATGCAGCAAACTATTATCCCCAGGGAAACGAAGTTGCAGAGTCTTCCAATAAGAACCTTATCCGCATAATCCACAAGACAATCGTTGATAACCAGAGGAACTAGCACAATGCCTTGACAAATGCCCTTTGGGCCGATAGGGTCACCCCTAAAGTGGCCTTGGGAAACTCTCCATACTTCCTAGTCTATGGACAAGAATCCATATTGCCCCCAAACGTTGCCCTTCCATCATTACAGCTCTCCCAAGCTTTAAGAGGAACCCCTTCAACCCCACTTCAAGAAAGGATCGACCAACTGATGAAGCTGGAGGAATTAAGGGATAGAGCCAGAATTAAATTCAAAAATCACCAAATGATTGTAAAAAGATGGTTTGATCATCATCTGGTGGGAGATAAAGATTTCCAAGTGGGGGAACTAGTTCTAAAATGGGACAAGCTGAGTGAGCCAAAGGGTAAACACACAAAATTCCAACACCTATGGTTGGGCCCATTCCAAGTCGTTGAAAAGATTGGTCAAGGGACTTATAGGTTGAAAACATTATAGGGGGAGACTGAAAAGCTCCCTGTTAATGGCCAACATTTGAAGAGATACTTCCAGTAGCCACCACATTGGTGGTTGCCTCCTGAGTAGGTTAGAGTTCATTTCATTTTTGCTGTTAGTTTAGTTGTATTTCTGTCCTTTCCTTTGTTTTCTGCCAAGTCTGTTCTCCTGCTGTTTTGAATTACATTCCTTTTCAGCCAGCTAATTGTAGTCCTCCGGTCTCATTCTACCTTTTAGATTTTCCCTCATTCACTACTCTCGACCTTTCCCTGCCTCATTAGCTTGCTGATGATTCTGTTGTTCCTGAATCCATCATTTCCCCGCAAATCAAGCAAACCTTCTATCAGCCCATGAGCACTTGAGAATCAGCAGTGGAATGCAAACCGAAACCCCTCATTGGCATTTGTTGGGAACTGTGTGAGATCTGTTGATAACTTGAATATTTGGAGCATGTAGGGGCATCTTTATAAAACAAAAATGTGTAACTACAGCTGGACTAGCATGGAGCTACGCTGCATTTAAACAAATCCCACTCAGAACTAGCCTATACTTGCTTGTAAAGTTTACAGTCATTCTCAATTGGTCCCATCCACCACATTAAATGGTCAAATACTTGTTACTCACAGGTAAACCTCCTTTCATGGGCTAATCTCACTGTCTCGTACCCTGTGGAAAACTTAATTGTGCTCTAGTCCTTGTGCCTGAAACTGGAAGGACTTATCTAAAAAGAGATGAAATGTCAAGTCCTTGTGCCAATCTGGAAGGACAGGTTATTTGGGAAGCCAGTTAGACTAAGGACTGTTGCTGGGCTTAGAGTACCGGTTGACATAGCAAGCCCAACATTGCTTAAGCGGTTTAAAAATATGGCATCCTCCGTGGCTGCACCCCATTCAATCAATAAATATAGCACTGAAGTTCTCATATAAAGTGCAAGAAAAACATGTTTACATCAAGCTTGATGAGCAATAAAGAGCTGAGGTAAACACCTAAACATGTATTGGCAGACCAGTGATGGCCCTGAAAGGATTTTTGAAAGTTGGAAACAAGTAGAGGAAGGTCAATAAATCCCATAACACCACCATTGGAGAATGCCTGTCAAAACCCTATCAGTAAGTAGAAGCTATTTGTCTTTATCCCACCTGAAGCAATTAATGTTGAAGTGGAACCCATGCTTGTCCATCTGTACAGTGTGCATTTCAAGTTTATCTTAACACCTTGTTGTTCTATTTGATCCAAGGTTTGTTTGGAAATAGAGATAACTGGTTCGCCCAGCGGTTCACCATTTTTTGTGGCCACAACCACCACCCTATTAAAACTTGCCTTGATAGCAATTTTGAATGGGCCCCCCTATAAGTTGATCTTGCACTCCTCCGAATGATCTATCCTATCCCAAGGATTTTAGCTCTTTGCCAAGCCAAATCTTTAATTTCTAAATGGTCAAGGCCCCCTTTGATAAATCTCTGCTGCATAGTTCATTCTTGACCCAGCTTAGCCCTTCATTCATTCCCTTCATCAGACTTTTCAATCTTCATATGCATTCGTGGTATTTCTATGCCCACACACATAATCACCCCCACCCTCACTATATTCGTTTATGCACTTAATACAAAAAACCGTCTATCGCCGCTTTATTTTCATTATAACCCTTTATAACGAAAATCCTTCGCAAAGCATGCACAAATCCCTTTTGGGGGCCTATCGCAACTAACATAATGCATTCATGGTTGCCGGACCCAACGGCATTGTTAACCACATTTTATATGTCATCAAGTCCGAAAGCCCATCGCATATCGCAATCGGCCTGGATATGAGGCCTTTACATAAAGCACTTTGCTGTCTTTTGAACCCAAAGGAGTTATTAACCAGAATATATGCACTATCGGGTCTGGTTCCCAATCGCTCATCACATATTGGCGGAGCGCGGGGCATACAGTTAGCGGGGAGGCAGAAGCTGGACCCACCGATGATTATAAAACCAGGCATATTCATTTTCAAGTCCGCCCCAATGGCCATACGCGGATTTTTCCCATTATCCATGTGTTGTGCGATAAAGCATTAACGTTGGGTTTTCCAAAGGGAAGGGTAACATTGCGGATCCGAAGGGATCTATGAACCTTAACACATATGTGTTTCGGGTGTAGGATCCATCGCTTACCACTATCGGCGGGATGCGGAATATATATATATATAGCACACCATAACCTCTCGGACCTGCCGATGATTAAAAAGCCGAGCATATAATTTTTCAAGTCCTCAATTTGATTTCAGCTGTGTTTTGCGACAGTTTTCAGTGTAAACTGAGTTTGGCTTGTGAGGCTTAATTTATGCATAAAGCTAAAAACCAGGGGCCGATTCTCTCGCGATTGTCATTCTTTATGTTATAAATGTTTCATGGATGCGAAATTTGTGTTTTTAAGCATTTTGCAGCATATCTATATATGTGTAACTGATGTTGGCCATCTCTACAGGTGAGGACCGAGAGAAGGCAAGCGAAACCTCAGGATGGATGCATAAGCTTCAAGTTTGACTCCAAATAAAAGATGCATGCGCCGATCCGAAGAGCTTGCCCCCACGGATATGTGTATTTGAAGATCGGGTTCTATGGCGTGGCGGTCATATGTCTAGGTGTTGCCCATGTATTCCCAAAAGACAAAACTGCTCTAGATTGCATCATGAAGAGATGACAAACAATCATCCTCTCTAATCAATAACCATTCAGTGCCCAGGAAATGAAGCGCCCTAATGAAAAGAAACACCCTTTATGTGTCAGCAATGACACTGGCTATTTTCACTTGTTTCTTCTGATCGGCATAATGAAGGAAGGAGAGGGAAGGTGAAGAGGCAGGGAAGACCGAGAGCAAGAGGCTTTTAGCATAAATATTACCTTCGAAGAGGAGAAGGGGCTTTTGATTTTCGAGAAGAACAGTGTTTCTTTATTGTGAATGAGGAGGACTGTTTTTTAGGGAAGGAGCCTTTAGTTTCAGACTCATTGTATTGTTTTGGATCTGAGTGTTGTTACTGGAATGACTATAAATATGATTTATATTTATGCATATTGATGACGTATAGTTCACTATTAGTCTTGTTAAATTAAATGTGATTCAGTTTCATGGTTAACTTGTGAATGGTCTCTGATTTGAAACTAAAGTAAACATCAGTTGCAGTTTTAATTCCATGGAAGAATGTGGATTCCTATATGAGTGATTGGATTGCAATTCAGCTTTAATATAGTCTTGTCCAGCTGTGAATTCAGTGATTGATTCATTTGGACTTGAATTTATGCATGTTTAACCTTATTTATCATGCTCCTGCTGAACATATATATGATGTTTAAACCTCTGTATCATGCTCTTGTAGGATAGAATAGAGTAGTTAGAAGTAGTATAGATAGGATTTAATACATAGAGGTTAGTTGTTTCATTTTGTTGATTTAATTGAAGTCTTCCTCCCGGAAGCAATCTTTCGACATGTTCAAGCAGTTTACGGGGTCCCTTAAAACCGGCAGAGCTAGCCAACCCAAACGAAAGTTCAGGTCTAATTGGGGCTTGCGATCAGGTTAGTTCCCCTTGTTGGCATAGTGCACGTTAATGTCAACAGAACCAAACCAGCGAAGTTTTAAAGTTTGAAAATAAAGGCATGAATGAGTTGGAAACAAAATTATTGGAATAGACAAGTGAGAAGAAAATTTAGCAAATTTGCTAAATTGAATATTGAAATTTTTTAAAAAACATCTACTAAATCCTATAACTTTCCAGAATGGAGAAAAACAATAGTTAAAATCATATTTTCTTACAAAGACATGTAAGAATAGATTAAAAGAATTATTTTGCACATCAAGAGGACATTCCAAAAATAGAAAAATAAGAAATTAATGAGATCAAAACCTTTGATAAGTGAAATTTATGTGAAGTTAACTAAAATTCAAGAGAGAAAAACATCATTCCAAAATTCTTTATAAGCATAATTGAGTTTGCAAGTTTGGATATTTTTATTTTTATTTTGGTTGTATTGGTTTTTTATTGTTCAGAGGTGGATGTTGGTGGATTGATCAATGAACAAATATTGTTGAAGGTGATTTTATGGTGTTTGTGATGAGTATTTGAGGTCAGAAATTTATTTGTTTGTGAAAGGAAGTGGCCTTCATGATTTGAGTTTGAAAATGGTACGAAAGATGAATCATTGAGGTCAAGAAAGTGGTAGCTTGCATATCAGGGATTATCTCTCCTTCCAATAGTGGTTGGTAAAAAATCAGGGGTTGATGCTCTTTTTAGTAGCAGTTGATAAATCAAGGATAGTAGCTCCTTTCAGTAGTAGTTGATAAATTAGGGAGTAGTAGTTTCCTTCTGGTTGTAGCCAAAGAAATTTGTAATAACAAGTAGAAGCTTACCTTTGTGGAAACAATTAAAGAAAATTTTGAAGAATCTATGTGTTCCATTTGTGCTTCTGATGTTGATTCTTGTGATTATTTTTTTTGGCTAATGCAAGAGCGGAACCTTCTATTAAATCGTAAACAAAGATAATGTACAAAAGGCTTAAACACATAAAATATCCGTTAGATCCTGAGCCAAGGATCCAACGGAGGAGAGACAATTCGGGTGGCTAGTAAGCCCACCTAAAATCACGCGGAACGGACCCGAAAAACTGAGGTAAGCTAAATTGAGTAAACTATCGGGTCTGAATTAAACCTTAACTTTCGTTCACATACACCTCCCGAAATCCGCCAGATGCGCGTGATACTTGATAGAATGTGCAAGCAGCTCGGAAGATAATCTATGAAAAGGACCCACCAACATGCCATGCAATCCTGGCCGTCGATTGCCCACAGTAGATCCAACGGTCCCTATACATATCACAAGGCCCAACCTTACCGAAGATTACCGCACGATGAGAGCGGTATTGCCTGTCCATCCTGGGCCACGTGTTGAAAGGTGAGTGGAATCGCTCCCGCAGAAGGAAAACCGCTGGCCACCTGAAAGTGGTGCGATACGTCGGAAACCATTTCGAGGGCAGTAAAACTGCCGCCGGCCAAGAAAGTCGGGAAGAGTGGCTGCCGAGAAAGACTAAGTACTGTTTCTTTGACCATGGGAAAAAGAGGATCCCTGAATTCTGCCAAGCCACTGAAACTTCTGTACACTGATACCAAACATAAACCTGCATACCCAGAACGACCTTGCTTGTGTAAGAACTCTACATAACGGTCAACCTGATCCTGTTTCTATGACCCTTTTACGATAAACCTTGGAATCCTCTTCCGCCTGCCTGAGGCATTGATCCCTTAATCTATTCTGAGGCATTTCCGGCCAGATAATCTTGACTCTGTTTTTAGTACAAGCCACTCCTTGATTGGCCAGAATGTCTGCCAGTTTATTGGCCATCCATCGCACATGAGTAAAACTCACAGTGCGTAAGTCTAGGAGGTGAACTTGAATCCTTTGAAAGACCTGTATCAGCCTCCAGTGCCTTGAGACTTTTTCCGGCTCTGTGCCACAGCAAATTCTTTTAGCCGAGTTAATAATCATCTCAGAATCGGCTTCAATAATAATGTTCTATAGATTGTCTTGCTTCAGGAAATCTAGACACTGTTCAAGTGCCATTAATTCAGCCATATTATTAGTAGCTTTTCCCAAATGGCAATGGAAAATGAGTAGAATATAGCCACTATTATCTCGTAACACTCCTCCATAACCAGCAAGACCTGGGTTGCCTTTAGAGGCCCCATCGATGTTAAATTTCAGGAAACCCTGAGGGGGAGGATGCCAATAATCTGGCTTGTTGGGCAGATTCATGACCTTCCTATCCATTCCCTGTGGTATAAGTCCCTGCATTCTCAACTGACAGAGAATCTATCTCTCTCTTTCTGAAGGTGGCTTTATGGGGGAGTTGCGAACAATGGTGCCAACTGTCTCCTTGAGCTGTCTGAGGATCTGCTCAAATGTGTGTTGGGTGGTGCTGTGAACATTTTTGAAGAGTCTATTGTTCCTTTCTTTCCAAACATTCCAAATTAAGAAACCTGGACTCAAAACCCAAGCCAAGCGGAGAAACTCATACTCAGAAAAGTTTTGTCTCCAGTTATTTAGGGTGTTGATAATGCTATCTTTGTCCCTGTCCGTCTGTTGGAAGATTGTAGCAAAAGAATCCCACAACTCAGAGGTAAAGGTGCAGTCATTGAGAAGGTGCTCGATTGTCTCCTCTTGGGCTTTACAGAGCTGGCATCTAGAAGGTCCTAGAACACCCCTTTTTCTAATGTTTTCCCAAGTCAGAATTTTCTTGTGGTGAACCAACCACATGAAGATTTTAATTTTCATCCATCCTTGATGCTTCTAGAGGTTCTGCCATACCTTGTCCGGAACTTGGGAGTCCAGCTCTAGAGACATCTTCTTGGCTTCCTTAATATTGAAGGTGCCTTCTTTATTGTTGCCCCATCTGAGTTGATCATGTCCTTCAGAAACTAGAATCTTCCTTTGATCCAACATTCGCATTAGTACTTCTATTTTTTCTTTCAAGGGGTTGTCATCCCTAGGTTCTATGTTTTTCCAGTTTCTCCATTTATCTTCTAGACTGGGTTGATCCCAAAAATATTTAACTCTGAATAGCCCTTTGTTGTTTGTTTCTTTCTTTAGGTCCACAAAGTCCTCTCTTAGCAGAGTTTGTTCTTGTTGCCATCTATCCTCCCAAAACAGTGCAAGGTCCCCTTCTCTGATTTCCCAGAAACTATTTTTCTGCACTAAGTCTCTATTCTCCCAGGCCTTATTCCAGATGTGAGATCCTTTTATGGTTCCCGTCATCCTTATATGATCATTCTCTTGCCAAGAGCTGGCATATTTTTCTTTCCAGACACGAGCCCACTGAGCCTTTGGCTCTTTTACCCACTGCCACCATAACTTTGCACCTAAAACCTTGCTGAGAACTTCTGGATCATCTAGACCAAGGCCCCCATAAGATTTTGGTTTGCAGAGTTTATCCCAGGAAACTAAGGCCCATTTCCTTTTCCCTTCCCCTTTACCCCAAAGAAAGTCTCTTTGAATAGTTCTCATTTGTTGTAAAACTCCCTTTGGAGCTGGAAGTGTTGAAAGCATGAAAATGGGGATAGATTGCAAAACAGCTTTTGTCAGCACCAACCTGCCTGCCAAGTTTAAAGATCTTATTGTCCATTTTCTGATTTTATCCTGCATCTTATTGATGATCGGCTCCCAAATGCTTTTGTGCAAAGGTTTAACAGTAAGAGGAACTCCCAGATATTTGGAAGGAAGGACCTCCCTTTGAAAGCCTAGAATTCTGGAGATGTTTCTCTGAATAGCAATATTAGTATTAAAGAAAAAAATCTTAGATTTGGACAGATTTACATCCATACCTGTGGCCATAGCAAAGTCATGCAGGATTTGTTTATAAGCAAGAGCTTCTTTTACTGTGGGGATTCCCTGCAGCATAGTGTCATCCACAAATTGTTGATGGGACAAAGCTTTCCCATTGTCAGAAAGTTGGATACCCTTGATATGACCCCCATTTTTCTCATGCTTGATAGACCGCCCAAGTCCTTCCATCATGAGGATGAAGAGGAAGGGAGATAGCGGGTCTCCTTGTCTGAGACCTCTAGATGGAGAAAAGGTCTTGGAAGGAGAACCATTGACCAATATTGAAAAACTAGAAGAAGTGACCAGTGCCATTACCCATCTTACCCAGTTATGATCAAAGCCAAAGGCTAGAAGGACCTTCCTAATATAGGTCCAATTCAGCTTGTCATAAGCTTTGGCAAGGTCCAGTTGCATAATCATGCCAGCCTTCTTATTGCTCATCAATGAGTGCACCACTTCATGTGCTTGAATGATATTATTGAGAATTTGTCTACCCTCCACATAACCTGATTGCTCCACGGACACCAGAGTAGGGAGAAGGGGTTTGAGTCTATTGGCTACAACTTTGGATATAATTTTATACACCACGTTGCATAAAGCTATGGGCCTAAACCTATCTGGAGTCTGAGCATTGTCCTGCTTGGGGATCAGGGATAAGAATGAAGTATTGAGCGCCTTTAGAATGGTTCTATTCAACCTGGAATCTTCCACCACATTCATAATATCTTGTTTAACAATGCTCCAACAGGCTTTGAAGAAATCCACATTAAAACTGTCAGGGCCTGGCGCTTTGCCATTCTGCATTTCCTTAACTGCATCACTGACCTCCTCTTCAGTAACTGGCTTGTTGAGATTGAAATTGTCCTCTCTAGACACTAGCCTGGGTATATGCCTTGTTAAGTTTCTGATAAAGAGTTCTCTGTCTGCATTGGACTCCTTTGCTATGCCTTGAAAGTGTTGTACTAGCACAGATTCTATATCTTCATGGGAGTTGCAAAGATGACCTCTCTCGTCCTTGATTGAAGAGATCCTATTATGAGATCTGTTCACCATGGTGGATCTATGGAAAAATTTGGTATTTTGTTCCCCTTCTTTTAGCCACTGAACTCTGGATTTTTGTCTCCAATATATTTCCTCTTGTTTGCATAATTTCTCCCATTCTTGCTGAAGTTTGGTAACTTGGTCATCTCTGACTCTATCAAAGCCCTCTACAATAAGAGTTTGATTGAGTTTCTGCATCTTGTCTTCAACCTCTTTTTTTGCTGCAAAAATATTTCCAAATACTTTTTTGTTCCAGTCTTTGAGTCTGAGCTTGATGTATTTAAGTCTTTTGTGAAGCAGAAACATTCTAGTTCCCTGAATGTGCAGATCCTCTTTCCACCATATTTCTATGTTACTAATGAAATCGAGGTGGTTAAGCCAAATATTTTCAAATCTGAAAGGCCTATTCTTGGGGGAGCCGATGCCCTGCACCTCCATTTGAACAGGCCAGTGGTCCGAGCCACCAAAAGGGAGAATTCTCACTGTCATTTCCTTGTCTGTGAGCATAAGGTCCTCTGAAATTATGAATCTATCTAGTTTTGAGGCTACTTGAGCTTCCCCTCCTCTCTTGTTGTTCCAGGTAAAGAGGCCATTATTCATATCAGTGTCAACTAGCTTCATATTATCTATAAAATTTAGAAATGCTGTAGAATATTTATTTAAAGTTCTTGTTCCCCCTTTTTTTTCCGAGAGTGATTTGATCATGTTGAAGTCCCCGCCCAATATCCAGGGAACTACTGCATGTCTATCTCTGAGTTCTACTAGAGAATCCAGAAATTTGATTTTATCATCCAGTCTTTGCGGCCCATAGACATTCGTGACCAAGTAAGTCACACTGTCTCCCACAGGTTGTATAACCACTGATAAATAGTTCCTAGATGCCTCAGCATCTATTATGCCAATCTTGTGGGGGTTCCAAAGAGTGAGTAAGCCTCCAGCTGTATTTAATTTCCTGGATAAAGATCATATCCGGAGCATCTTGTTTCATTCTATTGCTAAGTAATTTTTGCTTCCTTTTATTACCTAAACCTCTGATATTCCAAGATGTGAACTTCATCATTAAAGATTTGTAAAGGAGTAACTAGATAGGTCTTTCATCTTACCTGAATCAATCATTAGCTTTCCACATTCCATCAGTAGCTCATTCTACTTTTTTCTTCCTCTTTTCTTTCCTGGGTTTCTAGGAGCTAGTCTTGGTGTAGATTTCATAGATTTCTGAGTTTTCCATAGGAACAGCTGCTGTACTCTATTGAACTCTTCTTGAGGTAATGAGTCTACCCCTCCCACGGTTCCCTGTTTCAAGAATCCTTCCAGATCTAGGTTTTCTCTATCCATAATCTCCTGCAATTCCTGATCCTCAGTTTCCATCTCACTTTGAATCATTTCTTGATCCATTTCCAGTTCTTCATTATATGGCATTATTTCTTTCTGTTTAGTAGCATCCCGTGCTTGTTCCCTATTCTCTTCTTTCTCCTTTTCCTCTGAGTTTCCTTCCATTACCTGATCTTCCTTTGATATTCCCTCCTCTTCTTCGAGAACTTGGAACCTGTTCAGATTGGCCTGTTGTCTTTCTGTTTGTTGTTGTTTTGGCCCCCTTTTTCCTCCTTTTCCTCTGTGTCCCACTTTGTGAAAGCTTTCATTATCTTTCATAGTGGTTGCTTTGTCTTTGTTCTCTGTTTTGCTAAGGGGACAGTCTCTAAAAAGGTGCCCATGCTCATGGCATCTGCGACATCTAAAGGGAATATGTTCGTAATCTATTGTTTGTACCCATTCTTCATCAAAAACTTCCAAGATGACCTCGTCTGGTAGGGCTCCTGAAAGATCCATCTCAACACATATTCTTGCGAAGGAGGTGTATTTTCCCCGTCTGGTGGCTTCAGAGGCTTTAACAAAACGTCCTAGTTTATTTCCTATGGCAGATAACGATTCCTCTTGCCAGTAATCAAGAGGAAGGGAGTAGAGTCTTACCCAGACCGGCACCGAGGTAAAAGTCTCTCTCTCCAGAACAAAATTCATCATCCACGGCCGCATATAGAGGCCCGCTGCTGCATAGAAGTAGGGTCCTCCTTCAAACACTCTGTCTTTATCCTCAATATTTGTGAAGACCACAGTGAAGAAACCCTTTGACCCAAGGTGTAGGTCAATGCTTCCTTTCGGTTTCCAATGGTATTTGATCCATGTTTGTAGTGCCTTTTTAGTGGGCCATAATCCCATGAATTTACAAATGATAGCATAGGTCCGCATGTGATCTCTGTGCGCCTGCAGGGCAGGATCATTTAAAACAACTCTGGGAGTGACCTCAGCTTTGGGTTTGTAGGGCCCCTTCTGTGCCTTGTTTTCTAATCCCTGTTTTTTGTCTTCTTCCTCCTTATCTTTCGTGCTGTTGTCGTCTCTTGGTCTGGTGACCTCCTGATCCCCTTCCATATTCTTATCCCTGTTTCCTGTAGGTCCTCTGACAGGTTCTAAAGGTTTCTTGCCCCTGCTGGCCACTGCCTGCCTGTAGGAGGGAGTGGAGCTCCCCCCTTTGCGTGCCTCCATGGTACTCAGAAACCTACAACCATAGTTGTTCGTTGTTTGCAGAACTGATAACATGGATCGATTCTTGTGATTATTACTCATACAAACTATTGCTTAATTTTTATTTGTGTCCTACTATTCTTTACTAGTGAAAGAAAGTTTTTTAAATTCCTACTATATTGATTCACCCTCCCCTTTCAGTATTGTCTTGGTTTCTACAATTGGTATTAGAGTTAAACTAGGTTACTTTAGATCAGTTTAATTGCTAGAAGAAAGATCAAGGACATGGAAAACTAGGAAGGAGGATACACCAATACGGCACCGATGTTTAATGCAACAAACTATGTGTTTTGGAAAGTCAGAATGAAAACTTATATTCAATCACTTGGTGTTGATATATGGGATGTAGTGGAAGAATAATATCAAATTTCTCCAACCTTTATTACTAAAGATCAGAAGATGGAGTTTACATGTAATGCTAAAACTATGAATGTCTTCCTTGCTGGCCTACCCAAATCAAAATCAATCAAGGTCATGGATTTCTCTACTCTAAAAGCTATTTGGGACAAGAAGAGTAGTTATTATGAAGGTGACATCAAAGTGAAGAAAGCCAAACTTCAAGGTTTTAGAATGCAATTCAAGTCTTTGAAGATGAATGATGATGAAGATATTTCTAAAAAAATTCTTAGAGTTGATGAGGTTGTGAACACTATAAGAGGACTTGATGAAAGGTTGGAAGAGCTAGTAGTAGTTCAAAAGGTGTTGAGATCTCTCCTTGACAGATTTAATCCCAACGTTTCAGCCATTAAGGAGGTGATATGATTGAATAATCTCACTTTGGGCCAACTACTTGGCACTCTTACTACTTATGAGATGAGAATTTCTATTGGAAAGCCTACAACAAAAAAGTCAGTCTTGAAAGCAGAAAATAAGCGCAAGGAAGAACATGATGGCTCAATTTGTGAATTAGAAAAAGAGGAAGCTAAGTTTGTGAGTAAGATCAAGAGAGGCTCCAACAAGTACAAAGGTAAGCTACATTTTAAGTGCTTTAATTGTGGTAAAGTTAGCCACTATGCTTCCAAGTGTTCTGAAAAGAAGAAAGAATATGAACCTAGAGAGAAGTTTAGAAAAAGTGTAAAAGGATAAAAAGAAAGTTCAAAGGAAAAGCTTCTACACCCAATATGCCAACTCCTATGAAAGTGAATGCAGCCAATCTTCAGATGAGGATATAGATAATGAACTTTCAAAGGACTTTGTGCTCATGACCATCGACAATCTGGTAGTAGAAGTTGCTGAATCTCATGGAGAAGAGGTTGAAGTTGACTTAGAAGGTGAGTTGGTCAATGATCTTGAAGATATTGAAAGGATGAGGAAGAAAAATAAAACTCAAAAGGAACTACTAATCAAAGATAAATTTGAATTGGTATAACCTTTGCTCTTGCAAATTGAAGAAGGTAAGAAGATTCAAGAAACTCTAAATTAGTAGCTTAATGAGAAAATCGAGCATGTGAGAGGCTTGAATGAGAATTTTTTTTCTAAGGAAATAGCTTGAAAAGGTAAAAACCCAACTGAGATTTAATCATAAATTTGAAAAGGGGACTAAAAGTTTAAATGAGCTTCTTGAAGCACATAAAGTCCCCACTAACAAAGCAGTCCTTGGATTTGAGGTCGAGTCAAGCTCAATAGTTTATTTAAAGAGTAAGAAATTGATTACATTTGTGCATGCAACCAAAATTGGACACAGTGTAGCAGCAAAAGAAGAGTCAATGCAACAATTGAGTGAAAAAGGAACTACACAACTCATTTGGAAACAAAATATAAATCATCCATAGAATAATAAGAAGGAAAATTCAAACTATAGATCGAATGCCACACAAGAAGGTAAGATAAACACTGGAGAGGCAAATCGAATTTACCAAAGTGCAACCCAACAAGAGTTCAAAAATTGATTTTCTCCGAGATATGAATACATATTTCCAGGTTTCTTTTTTACATGCACAAATTATGGGCACAAGGCAATAAATTGCAGGGTGAATCTATCATATAGACAACTTAGGCAACGAAGAAGAAATTATCATCCAATTAATCAATCTATTAGACAAAGGATGAGCAAACCAAAGTACAAAAATCTATTCATTTGATTCAATGCTATAACTATCAAAATTTTGGCCATGTAGTAGTTGATTGCAGACTTAGAAATAAAAGGCATGATCCAGTTATCAAGAAAATAACCTAGGAACCCAAATTCTGGAAGGAAAAACAAACTACAAAGAACTATAATATTGTCTTATATGCTCAGAATGAAGGAAGTCATTGGTATATTGACAATGGATGTTCCAAGTGCATTTCAGGAGACAAAAGTAAGTTCTTATCATGGAAACTAGTTGAGAAAGGAAATGTGACCTTTGGAAATAATGTACCTAGTAAGATTGTTGGTAAAACAATTGTCAGCCTAGAAAATGGCAGAGGTCAAGACAAGAATGTATTGTTTTTTGATGGCTGAAGTGTAATTTACTTAGTATGTTTCATATGTGTGACCAAGGTTATGATGTACTATTCAAAGCTAAAAATTGTAAAATCAAGTCTACAGACACTAGAGAAATAGTAGTTGAAGTTGTAAGAGTAGATAATAATGTCTATGTCCTAAAAGAGAAGACAAAAGTGTTGTTTATCAAATATTGATGAGAGTTGCTTGTGGCATAGAAGAATTAGATGTCTGAATTTTGATCAGATTGACAAGTTAGGCAATAAGAATGCTATTATAGATCTGCCAAAACTTTGAAAGCCTGAGAATACTATTTGCAAGTCCTATCAGATTGGCAAACAAGTGAGAGTAACATTCAAGAGCAAGGAGAACTCCTCAAGCAGACCATTAAAATTGATACATATGGACGTATGTGGTCCTTTAAGAACTCGGAAACCCAAGGGTAAAATATATTTCATGCTTATCATTGATGATTTTAGCCGAATGACGTGGGTTGCATTTTTAAGACAATAATCAAAGGCCCTTGAGAAGTTTAAGGACTTTAAAGTCATGGATGAAAATGAGGCAAACTGTAAAATCAAGTGCATAAGGTCTAATAATGGAGTTGAGTTTGCTTCAAGAGAATTTGATGATGTTTGCAAGCAACATGGCATCAAAAGGAAACTTACCATAGCAAAGATTGCATAATAGAATGGTGTAGCAGAGAGAGAGCCAATAGACCAGTTTAGTAGTTAGCCATAGCCATGATGGGAAAAATAAATATTGAACATATATTTTGGGCCGAATCCATTTACATAGTAGTAGTGGTTCTTAAAAAAACACACATCAGACCAAACAATGATAAAACTCCATATGAGATTTGGTATGGAAGACCTACGTCTGTCAATCATTTTAGAATATTTAGAAGCAAGTCTTATATCAAAAGGAATGATGAAAAGCTTGGCAAGTTCGATCCATGATCTGATGAAGGAATATTTCTTGGATATTCTCATAATAGAAAGGGGTATAGATGATACAAAAATAATACAAAGAGGTTAGTTGATTTCATTGATGCTAAAGTTTTTTAACACAGTGAATCTAAAGTCAATCAACCAATAAATAACAAAAACAATGATCTAGTCGACAATGATGAAATAATTGATGAGCCATTTTTAGATGAAGACAACGAAGAACCTGTCAGTCCTCAATCCTAGGATCCTGCAAGGTGTGTGCAAAAACACCACCCATCTAACCAAATTATTGGTGATTTAAATTCAAGTGTGTAGACAAGAAGAAGATTGTTCAACCCCCCTACTCAAGCACATGTAGCTCTGATATTCATGATTGAACCAAAGGATTTTCTCAGGCCAACCAATATTATAATTGGTTAAAATCCATGCATGAAGAGCTTGATCAGATCAAGAAGAGTTAGACATGGGAGCTTGTACCTAAACCAACAATTAAGAATTTGATTGGTATGAAGTGGGTCTTCAGGAACAAATTGAATGAACATGGTGAAGTGGTAAGAAAAAAGGCAAGGTTAGTTTGAAAAGGCTATGGACATTTATTAAAGGGTTAGACTTTGATGAAACCTTTGCTCCCATTGCTATATTAGAGGCTATACAAATGTTTTTGGTTTTTGATAGTTTCAAGAAATTCAAGATGTATTAAATGGATGTGAAATCTCCCTTCTTGAATGGAGAGTTACACGAAGAAGTCTACATTGAGAAGAAATATGGTTTTCAGTTATTAGATCAACCTGATTATGTCTGCAAGCTGAAAAAGGACTTGTATGGTCTCAAGAAAGCCCCAAGGGTTTGGTATTCAAATTTGGATAGTATTTTCTCAAGTGTGGTTTAAAAGAGGTGCAAATTATAGTAATTTATATATGAAACCTAATGATGGAAAATTGTTAGTGGTGGTTTTCTATGATATTATTTTTGCGAGTGATTTAGATCAACTAACTTGCCAGTTTGCGGATGATATGAAGGCCAAATTTGAGATGTCTATGCTTGGAGAACTTTCTTATTTCCTTGTTTTACATATTGCACATTCTTCCAAAGGAATCCTTATCTCACAAACCAAGTATCTCAAAGAATTTTTGAAGAAATTTGGCATGGAGAAATGTTCTCTAGTAAGCACTCCAATGGTTACTCGATGCAAGCTTCGCAAGATTGGTAATCACCAGAGGTGGAGCAAACTTTATGCAGATCTATTATTGGAATCCTTTTATATTTGAAAACATCAGGACCAAACATCATGCAAGCCGCTAATATTGTTGGAACATTTCAAGAAGCCCCCAGACAAAGCCATGTTCTAGTAGCTAAGAGGATTCTTAGACATCTTAGAACCACAATGGACTATGGACATTGGAACCCCCAAGGTAAATATTTTTCACTAATTGTTTTTACTAATGTTGATTGGGAAAGTGATGTAGATGAGCGAAAAGCACTAGTGGTGGTGCTTTATTTCTTGACAAATGTCTAGTTTCATGGTTGAGAAAGAAACAATCTTCAATCTCTCTCTACTACTAAAGATGAATATAGCAATAGCTTATTGTTGCACTCAACTCTTATGAATGAATCATACTTTACAAGATGTACAAGTGTTAAATGATCATCCTATTCCAATCATCTTAAATAACACAAGTGCCATCAACATGTATGAGAACCCTATTTTTCATTCAGAGACAAAGTGTATTCCAATCAAGCATAATTTCTTAAGAGAGCAAGTTGCAAATCATATTTTCAAGTTGGATTATGTACCTACAAAACAATAGGTAGCTTGTATCTTCACCAATCCTCACCCAAGAGATCAATTTGAGTATTTAAGGAAAATATTGGGTATAGTTCTTGTTGAATTCCTCCACTGGATCTTCCTTAAGAGCAAGAAGGGTAGCCAACAAGCACTTAGCATATCAAAAGAAAGTTTTCAATTCCAAAGGATCAATAAGACATGGGGAGATAAGTTGTCAGGGGAGCATGTTGTTTTATTTTCCATTGATGTCAGGGGGGAGAAGGACACCAAAGCAAAAGCACACTAAGGGAGAAGTTCATCACAAGGAAAAAGTACACCAAAGGAGAAGTGCATCATAGGGGGAGAAACATCCATAAGGGGAGAAGAATGAGAAGTAATAAGTACTTTGATTTTGCCTTTATGATCGTGTTTTATGGTGTCTCCATCAATTCCAAAGGGGGAGAATGTTAGAAATATCGAAAAGGAAAAGATTGATAAAGGTGCATATGCTATTGGAAAATACTCAGATGGATAAAGCTCTAAAAGAGCTTTTTAGTGGTATATAGAAGTTTACAAATGGCCTCTTGGATCATAGGTTATTGCTAGTCAAAGGTGACAAGCCACAAGGTCAAAGTTGCAGCCCTGAACAAGGTGTTAGGGACAAATTGGTGAACGTCTGGCATTTTTTCCGAACTAGGTGGAGCCATTGGTGGAGAAGCTAATAGGGCACCCAAAGTACATGGAGTAGGATAAGTTTCATAGCAGTGTGAGTATGATTGGTGAAAGTTTGCAGCAGGAGGTCCCCACTAAGAAGCTCATCTAGGAAGGTCGACCCTAGAAGAGATAGAGGTAGGAAAATTTTCAAGGCTGCGAAATAATGAAGCACCTAGAAAATGTGGCCGAATGACTATATGGTGGAGAAAGTATTGATTGGTGTGTGGATGCGCCACAAACAACTCATCCCGGAGGACCGACCCCAGAAGAGCCAAAGAAAACAAAAGGTTGAGGGAGCTCAGATGACAGGGCATTAGGAGGACATGGAAGAGGATGCAACAAAGTAATTAATCTCAGGACTCCCAAACTTTAATGAGGAAAATAATTGAAAAACCAAGGACTGAGACCCCTCTACCTCCATAACCTTTACCACATGAGAAAATTAAATGAGGACATATGGACTTTTTTATTGGCCCATAGTGATGATGTAGGATACTCAGAGGCATGATGATGTCAACATGATGTGGCCCAATTGGAGTGTGAGAGATGGTAGGAAAATTCAACATTTTTAGGTACCCATGTGGGCCAAAAAAGGGTGACACATAGAACCCTTATAGAGGTGGCACACAACTGGAAGGTACATGTCATCCTTGAAAGGTAGACTCTAGAAGAAATCAAAAAGTGGTCATGCAACACTTGAGGGCTAATAAGGATCTGGGACATGCTAGATCATAGGTGGAAAGTGCAACATTAACGGAAAACCAATAAATAGAGAGCATGTGGAGTGAGTGGTCCCATAGGTATACTTTATCCTGGAAGGGAAATCCCATAGGTTTCAGAGTATGCGGCAATGCAAGTTGCTCTGAGATTACGAGGCTCCAAAACACAGTGGAATGCAGATGGCATGCGTGACGAAAGTTGAAGACCAATGAAAAGGGAATTTGTGGATAGGCAGTCCTCCTGGGACATGTAACCCTGGATTACAGACCCCAAAATTATTTTCAATGGTGCATGGTTTTAGAAGCCGAGGGCTAGTACTTGGGACCAGGACTTGGTTCCTTTCGACATTATGACCATAGGAATGGAAGTTTACAGTGTTAAATAAGCCCTTAGGGTTATAACATAGGAGAAGCCAACAATAGTTATTATGTGAAGGTTTTATGAATAATTCACTCAACCCAGAGACCATTTCACAGTTATGTTTAAGCGTTGCAAGCCTAAACTAAGGGCATATATTGAATACTTAGCATGAAACGAGTTAACAACTTGTGGATTTGGCATTACGCCAATTTTTTTTATTTGGAACCAAATCAATGAAGCCCTAAAGTTTGAAAGCAAAGGCATGAATGAGTCAGTAGAAAAATTGGTGCAATGGACAATCTAGAAGCACATTTAGCAAATTTACTGAATTTGGAAATTGACAAATTTAGAAAAACATCTTCTAAATCATGTAACTTGCTAGAATGGAGAAAAACAATAGTTGAACTCATATTTTCTTATAGAGATAGGTAAGAAAAGATTGAAGACTTATTGTGCACATCAGGAGGACATTCCAAAAGTATAAAAATAAGAAATTAATGAGATCAAAACCTCTGATAAGTGAAATTTAAGTGAAGTTAACTAAAACTCAAGAACTAAACATATCAATCCAAAATTATTTACAAGAATAATTGAGTTTGTAAGTTTGGAGATTTTTTTTATTTTTTTTATTTTGGTTGTATTGGATTTTTATTGTTTAGAGGTGGATCTTGGTGGATTGATCAGTGATAAAAGATGGTTGAAGTGATTTTATGGTGTTTGTAGTGATTATTTGAGGTGAGAAATTTATTTGTTTGTGATAGAAAGTGAGGCTTCATGATTTGAGTTTGAAAATGGTATGAAAGATGAATCGTTGAGGTCAAGCAAGTGGTAGCTTGCATATCAAGGGTTGCAACTCCTTCCAGTAGTGGCTGGTAAATAATTAGGGGTAGAAGCTCCTTTTAGTAGCAACTGATAAGTCAGGGGTAGTAGCTCATTTTTGTAGTAGTTGAAAATTTGGGAGTAGTAGCTTCCTTCTGGTTGTAGCCAGAGAACTTTGTAACAAGAAGTAGAAGCTTGCCTTTGTGGAAATAACTGAATTTTTGTTTGAAGAATCTATATGTGCTATTTGTGCTTCTTATGTTTATTCTTGTGATACTCATATGAACTGTTTTTGAAGTGTTTATAGGTGTCGTAATATCATTTACTAGTGAAAGAATTATTTTTTAATTCCTATAATACTGATTCACTACCCCCTCTCAATATTGTCTTGGTTTCTACACCTATATCAAATATGCTTTACAGAATTGAGATCCATAACTTTCTCAAGGTCCATGTTATTAAGATTTTCATAAATTGCACACTTGACCTGGGAATTCCATTTTTGAACTTGTTTTGAAGGGGGTTTCTCTCCATAACCATTTATCACTACCTTCCAAACTTTAGATTCATGAGTAGATATTCCATATTTTACCTTATCTCTCCATTCTTAAAAGTTTGTGGCATTGAGAAGTAGAGCACTTTAATGATCAATGATTCACCTAGATCTACCTTCCAACGATGAAGCTGCAATAGAAGGAACCTGCTCTCATACCAATTATTGGAAACTTAGTTATTCTAAGAGGGGGGTTAATTTGTATAATGTTGATTGAATCATCATAACGATTTTTTACCAAAAACTTAATCAATAAATTAAACACATATATAACCAACAACATATAAAATCTAAACATGTATGAAAAATCAAAGCACAACATAACAATAAACACAAATGGACACCATGGATTTTAGGTGGAAACAATCAAGGGGAAGAAAAGCATTGTACTTCTTTGCTTCTCTTCTTCTTATTAATTTTAATATCTTCTTTTGCAACAATTTTCTAACCAACACTCGCTAGGAGCAACCCCTTCAACATAGATTTTTTGGCCCCAACCAACTAGGAAGTCCCAACTCCCTAATATTAACTCACTGGCCACTACCAGCTAGGAAGCCCCAACTCCTAATATTAGCAAGCCACCACTTGTCGAAGGCCACAACCTTCTCAAACACCATGGACCACAATTTCATTTGTTTTCATACTAGGCCCTCTTTTGTAACAATAACACAACAACAAACTTCTCACAATCACCAAAATCTCACACAACCATACTCTAAGGGAAGCAAAAGATCCCCATCATAGCACAACAGTTGATCCAGGTGGATGTTGGTGGCCACCCACCTACCCATTTGGACCCCCACAACTGTCTCTTTCAGTTTTTCAGTTTCCTTAATTATAGCACAGTTTACTATTTTTAGCAGTTTTTCGGGTCCTAAACTTCCGGAGCCGTTTTGAGGCCCTAAACGACGTTTTTTGGGAAATTCACCGCCAACGATTTTTTTGATAAAAATCATCTTTTCCGTCGTAGTCCTCGGAGAGATCTTTCCAACGGGCTATCATGCGCATCAAACGGAGATAATACGACCAATTCGCGACCTCGGGAAGTTGGCTGTCCAACTCACCCCAAAACGGGGCCCACAATTTGGCGTTTCATCTTCTAGGGTTAGGTTTTGGAATGTGAAGGGTTTTCCATTGTTTCTCAATAATAAATAGGCCTTCGAGCCTCATTGTAAACATAGTTCGAAACAGTTCAGAGGCATGTAGCCGACACATCTCTTCTCAGAGATAAGCTACCATCGCCCTAGCTGGGTTATTTCTATTTGTAAGCATATTTCAGTATTCTCCATTAATGAAATGAAGTATTATTTCCGCTGCATCTCTATTTTTATGGTTATCGCATCTCTGTATTTATGGTTATCTCTGTAATCTATTGCGTTCCTGCTTAAATCCGGATCAGTGGTATCAGAGCGGTCTGCTTTTTCTCTGTTTTTCTTTGCATGTCCCCAACGAGGTCGGGATATGAGTTAGGGCTTGAATTGGTCGAACCTTTGCAAGACCAGCCTCGCAAATCTCGACGACCTCCCATGGCGGATGAGAAGAAAGACGAGGGGGCAGGAGATCCTATCAGAATCTTGCTCGAAGAAGCCCTCGAGCGGCAAAGGAACTCGATGATGGATAGCTTTGCGCAGATCCTTCAACAACTACCCAGAGGCGACGCATCGGCTTCCAACAGCTACTCTGGAAATGCCACACCATTTAAGGTACAAGTTAATTTTGAAATCCCCATATTCGAGGGTCAAATAGATGCAGATGCCGTAGATAAATGGTTAAATCTGCTAGATGGGTATTTTTCTGTTCATGAATTTTCAAGTCGGGAAAAGATTGTTTTCGCTCTTCTCAAAGCAGCCCCCCACGTCAAGGACTGGTGGGAAACATACTGTGAGCAGAAGGATGAAAGTACAGGCTCACTGTTTTCAGCCGCACCCACTTGGAATGACTTCCGGGATGCCATCAAGGAGCAGTACTACCCTGTCGGAAGCTATGAGGACAAATACATCAAATGGACCACACTACGGCAGGGACGAGACCAAGATGTGCCAGAGTTCACAAACATTTTCCATACCCTTCGCACACAGTTGGGTATCAAAGATTCTGAGCTGCATCTGGTACTCAAATACCACGGCTGCCTACACAGATACATCCAGGAAGATATGGAGTTCTTGAACATCTCCTCACTCGGCACAGCATACCGATACGCTGTTAAAATCGAGCAAAAGTTCAAACAGAAGAAGCGAGATTTTGGATCTGCAAATCCGAAGCCCAAAGGACAAAGCCAAGGCGGGGTGACCCAAGACAACTCGTCGAAGCCGCAAGAAAAGAACACCACCACGAATCCGAGGAAGGACACAGGAAAGTGGTGTGAGTTCCACAAGAGTCCCACTCATAACACAAGTGAGTGTCGGACCAAGCAGTCGCTAGTGGCCGAGTTGAAGGCTTCCGAATCAGATGCATGTTCCGACTCTGAGTCAGAACCCGACAAGGGGAATGACAAAGGGAAGCAGATCATTGATGCGGATCCCAGCACCACTGTTGCTACTGCCAAGATCCAGAAAAATGAGCCCGAAGATCCAGAGGAGGGGGAACGTCTTTTCCACTCACAGATGTGGGTGAAGGGTTCGCCGCTGCAATTCATTATCGACAGTGGCAGCCAAAAGAACCTCATTTCAGCAGAGGTCGTGAAGCGGTTGGGCCTATCAACTACACCACACCCACAGCCGTACAGTATCGGTTGGCTTCACGAAGGACGAGATCTCAAAGTTTGCCAGCAATGCCGCCTTTCCTACAGCATCAAGCCCTTCACAGACGAGGTATTGTGTGATGTTACGCCTCTGGATGTTTGCGATGTACTATTAGGCCAGCCATACTTGTGGAGGCGACATGCTGTGTATGAGTCAAGGCCTCGCGCTATCATTATTTCTTTGGATAATTCATTATACAGGATACCGGAGGTAGCCCCACCTACTGCCACCTCTTTGATCACTACCAAGAAAGGAAGCAAGCTCATCTCCCAGACTAGGAAATTCATTTTCTATTTGGTTCGTTCCCAAAGTAAGGGGAAGATCGTTGCCACATCCATGACCCCCGCAAAGGGTTCCTCCACACAGCAGCAACAACAAAGGGATACGGTCATGACAGAACACAGGAACAACTTCTCCTCACCCACAGGGGTACCACACAAGTTTCAGGTGGGCAACAAAGTTTGGTTACATCTGCAGAAAGAACGCCTTACCAGAACCCATCAGAAACTCAGACCACTCCGACATGGTTCTTACACCAGTAACAAGGCTACAGGCAACAATGCTTTGAAGCACAACATTCCTCCATTCCTTCGCTTGCACCGAGTGTTCAATGTGGATCGTCACCGACCATGCTCCCCACCATTTCTAGACACCTCAAAGATTGCAGAACAACACACCAGAGACCTAGCTTAGCAGAATCTTCCTCATCTCAGGGAGGAACTCAACGCAATGGGGACCATTGCTTCCTAAGGGGGGAGGAATGATCCAGGTGGATGTTGGTGGCCACCCACCTACCCATTTGGACCCCCACAACTGTCTCTTTCAGTTTTTCAGTTTCCTTAATTATAGCACAGTTTACTATTTTTAGCAGTTTTTCGGGTCCTAAACTTCCGGAGCCGTTTTGAGGCCCTAAACGACGTTTTTTGGGAAATTCACCGCCAGCAATTTTTCTGATAAAAATCGTCTTTTCCGTCGTAGTACTCGGAGAGATCTTTCCAACGGGTTATCATGCGCGTCAAACGGAGATAATACGACCAATTCGCGACCCCGGGAAGTTGGCTGTCCAACCCACCCCAAAACGGAGGCCCACAATTTGGCGTTTCATATTCTAGGGTTAGCTTTTGGAATGTGAAGGGTTTTCCATTGTTTCTCAATAATAAATAGGCCTTCGAGCCTCATTGTAAACACAGTTCGAAACAGTTCAGAGGCATGTAACCGACACATCTCTTCTCAGAGATAAGCTACCATCGCCCTAGCTGGGTTATTTCTATTTGTAAGCATATTTCAGTATTCTCCATTAATGAAATGAAGTATTATTTCCGATGCATCTCTGTTTTTATGGTTATCGCATCTCTGTATTTATGGTTATCTCTGTAATCTATTGCGTTCCTGCTTAAATCCGGATCAACAGTACAAGCCCTCACTTGGCCAAAAAACACAACCATTAGTTGTAGTATATTACAAATAAAATTCATGATACATGGAATCTACAATGATTTACTAAATAACTGTAACATTAACCCCAGTTTTGAATACTGTCACATGTACATTATTTAGTTTCAATATGCATAGCAGCTAAAAAGACAAATTTCCAACCATGGCATGATATATTTTTACTACTTTTGTCCTCATAAAATTGGACCAAATCAACACATCAATTATATTCCATTTCTCTTGATGACCATATCATAATGGAACCTGATCAACATGTCACCATTCACATCAAATACCATGTGAATGCCTGTTGGTTTTCCTTTCCATGCATAGATCCATGGATGTTGTTTACCCACACACAATCAAGAGTTATAAACACCTGCAATATTATCAAAACATCTTCAATCATGATACCACTAAAAAATCATGCCAAACACCTGCAACAAACAATCCAAACCATAATGATGCAGGAGCATCTAGCTGACGGGTCATCATGACAGAAGGCTGTTTGGTCTCTAAGAAGACTGAGAAGGAAATTGCTAAGTGAACACTGTAGTTGTTTTTTTTATGTTGTTTTAATTTAGTAAAGGACAGTATTTAGGAAGGTAGAGGATTAATTAGTTAAACTGTTGCAAGTAATTTTTTTATTTTTTTTTTCATGTCAACTTTTACAAGATGGTAATGTAGGACAATAAACAGTTTTTGGAACTAAAAAAAAATGTAACCAACAACAGTTAGGAGAAAACAGTTTCCAGACAATTATTGAAAAGGAACAGAATGCAATTGTAAGAGGTTCGACTTTTTTGGAGAGAGAGAGAAATCTAATAAAACATCTCTGAGCACACAGACTATTTTCCAATATCCTGTAACTGTCTATCTATCTTTCTGTTAAATTTCCTGAAAGAGTGAAAGCACATTCTCTGTTTTTATTCCACAAGCATGTACGCATATATGTTTCTATTTATGTTGATTCAAGCAGGCCCATAAATCAAAGCAAGCTCGCAGACATAACTAAAGAGTACATTGCAGAAACGAAGGCATACAATTCCTGAATTTGTCAACCAAAAGAGCGCAGAGGAATCCTGGACATTTATATATAATTTGAGCATCAAAGGTAGAGACAAGACGCAAGCATTTTCGAACAGTAAGGACAGACAAATCATACAGGTACTTCTGAAGAATAAACCCTTTCTGTTTCATTTATAAGATAAGCATAGAACCTCTGTTCGAATATATACAGTCACAAAACCTCATTTAAATATACACATAGTCCATGCAATAACGTTGTACAAGGTTCAATGGGGTATCATAGCATACGGGTTTAGAAACCCTAACCGCAAATCAAACCCTACAACAACTACCCACAAGAGGAATAGTGTAAGTCTAACAGCCTACGAATACATACTGTCAGCAGACTCAAGTCATCGCAACAAGCTGTTGTAACCCTAGCCTACGACAAGAAAGAAACAAGTTACAAGATGACAGGGAACGACCCTACCCGGGTCTAGCTAGCGCACTGAGAAGCCGAGACCAAAACCCTCCAGGACGAACATACCTGCAACGACAGACATCAACCGAAATTTGTGAGCATACTGTGACAGATAAAGAAGAGACCGAAAGAAAATAACGAGACCAGGGTTCGAACTTACCTTATAGAGACAGGGCACTTACATTGCAGTCACCTAGGGTCACTCTGCTCATAAAGGAGCAAGTGCGTCAGTTAAACAGCGTGAAAAGGAGAAAGAACTGATAGTAGGGAACAAGAATTTACCTTGACATTGCAGAAGAAACCGAAGTGAAGACCCTGAGACCGCAACCTGTCCACGAAACAGAGGAATGTAACTAGAGAATTCAACGAACAGTCGCATAGAAGGATTCAAGACAAAAGGAGTCGCACAGTCCAGCTAAATAACCAGTATCAACTTGTACACAGAGAAGTTCCAGATTCCAACAAGCAAACTATAATCCATAACTCGACAGAAAGATTACGCCAGATAGAGAAACAAATAACAGAATAACCAGGCTCAAACAAGAGTTCATTACCAGACGGAGAAGCCGACAAGTTTCCAGGTCAAGAGCCGAGCCAGAGCACCAGAGGCAGCATAACGTTATACAGAGAAACCCACGCAGAATAACCATATTGCAGAACCCTCAAACCTCAACAGTTCACGAGCAAAATGACCAGGAGATAGGGTTTGAGACCCTCATACCAAAGCGGAAGTGACAATTCTGAGGAGTGGACACTTGTCCAATAGCCATTAGCGTGGGTACAAAACATTAAGTGCAGAATCCAAATCAACTATAAAATCATTGCAATCAACCGCTGAATGAAACAATATCACATGTAATCAAACTGTTCATCATTAATTCTATTCATAGTCATTTTATTAATGTTGGTAAGTGTGACAAGGGGGTTGGACCCATCAAGTGGTATCAGAGCAGGAAATTGAAAGTGTCAGGATATGGAAGTTGGAAGACGAGGACGTGGGAGAGGTGTGCGCAGAGCAACAGACGAAGGACTGAGGGAAGAAATAAGGATCCTCACTGCTTGTTTAGAGGCAATGGAAGCAGGAAGGAGAAGGGATCCAGAAATAGGAGATGACAGCGAGGAAGAAGCCATAGTTACAACAGACGGATCAGATGAGGAAGGGTCGGAGATGAGGTTGTTGAGGTTGGTTTTGTTGGCCAGTAGTAAGCCCAAACCGGAGATTCCTAACTACGATGGCAGCCTATCCATAGAAGTTTTGTTGGACTGGGTAAGCGAGTTGGACAAGTATTTTGAAAGTGAAGAGATCAGCGAGGACCGGAGAGTCAAATTCGTTGCAACCAAATTGAAGGGACACGCAGCCCTGTGGTGGGACAGTGTCCAAGCAGAGAGAAGGAGGATGAACAAGTTACCGATAAAGAAGTGGTCAAGGATGGTGGCCAAACTGATGTTGGGTGTGGAGCCTGATTATCTTTTGTATTCAAAGGTATCGCCGCATTGGACCCCAGTTCGAAATGGGGCGGCAATGCCGCCCGTAAAATATTCACTGCAGGGAGGGTCCAGGGGGGGGGTGGCTGCAACCTTTGGGGAGCCCCCCCCTTCGCGGGGGATTTCGGGGGCAACGCCCCCGAAGCTAAGAATAGATGTAAAATTGCCTTGTAAAAGTATAGTAATTTCTAGTCAATCTGGGCCGTTCATTAAGCGGAGATCTGACGCTAGAAGTTATGTTTAATTTAAGGTTTTTTTCCTAGAAGGCAACCCCTCACTATATATGAGGGAATTGTATTGCATTTATGTAGATATGTATTCTGAGTGAGAAAGAGAGAGGAGATTGAGAGCGAAGAGGGTGTTACAGCGGATCTGCTATAGGTTGTATCTCTTCTTTTTGCTAGATAATATAAAAGGAAGGACTAGTTGTTTCTCAGTGGACATAGCCCAAACTGTGTGAACCACGTATATCTGTGTCTCTCTTGTTTTATGCGTTTTCTGTGTTTATATTTCTGCAATATTTTATGTGTTCCATTGCTCTGTAATATATAATTTTCTAACATCTGGTATCAGAGCCGAAGGTCTATTTGGCTGATAAACTCGTAGGAAAGAAGGGTTCCTGGTTCAAGTGGGAGAAATGGCGAAAGATTATAAGTTTAGGGTCGAGAAATTTAACGGCCAAAACTTCTCATTGTGGAAGATGCAGATGGAAGATTATCTGTATCAGAAAGATCTGTAC
The DNA here is from genome assembly GCA_031772625.1 of Pinus tabuliformis. NCBI lineage: Eukaryota > Viridiplantae > Streptophyta > Pinopsida > Pinales > Pinaceae > Pinus > Pinus tabuliformis. The sequence continues at coordinate 989,960,761 of CM062812.1, read as the reverse complement.
CTACCATTGGGCGGAAAAACAAAGATGCCGACGGGTATGACAGATGAAGAATGGAACCTTCTCGATTGAAAGGCACTTGGAACAGTACGGTTGTGCCTTGCAGCATCGGTCGCCTTCAACATTTCGAAGAAAACAATGATAGAGGGTTGGATTAAGGCATTGGCAAAACTATATGAAAAACCCTCGGCCTCAAACAAGGTATTTCTTATGAAACGATTATTTAATATGAAGATGTCGAAAGGTGGATCTGTTGCAGACAATTTAAATTATTTTAATATTGTTGCAAGTCAGTTAAGTTCTGTAGGGGTAAACTTTGATGATGAAGTTAGAGCTCTGTTATTCTTGTGCTCATTGCTAGAAAGTTGGAATGGTTTAGTAATGGCCATTAGTAACTCTGTTTCTGGATCTAGTACTTTAAAGTTTGATGATGTTGTCGGTGCTATCCTTAGCGAGGAAATGCGACGAAAAAGCTCCGATGAGACATCGGGTAATGGTTTGAGTGCAGAGTCTAGGGGAAGAAAAAATGGAAAGAGGAAAGAGCTCATGATATCGCAGTGAATCAAGGAAAGGCAGATCCAAGTCCAGATCGGGGATAGTCTGCTAGAAATGCGGAAAGAAAGGACACCTAAAGAAAGAATGTAGATCTCGGAAGGGCAAAGAAGGAGATGCACAGCAAGAAAACAATCATGAGGCAAATGTGATAGGTGAGGTGTTACAAGATGCTTTGATTCTTTCTTTCAAAAATATTACTGATTCCTGGGTGGTAGATTCAGGGGCCTCATTCCATGCCACACCTGATAAGAAATACTTTGATGACTATGTTCAAGGAGATTTTGGACAAGTCCGTTTGGGTGATGATAAACCCTGTAAAATTGTTGGAATGGGTAAGGTTCTTGTAAAACAACAGAATGGAAACCAATGGCTACTAAAGGAGGTAAGGCATGTTCCAGATCTGAAGAAAAATTTGATTTCAACAGGGCAGTTAGGCGGTGAAGGTTGTGTGACAACTTTCACAGATAAAGCTTGGAAGGTTACCAAAGGAGCCCTGGTAATAACAAAAGGCGAAAAGGTTGGTACATTGTATTTATGCAATGGTATTTCTAACTCTGTTAATGCTTTAACTTCCAAAGGAGCAAATGCAGCATTATGGCATCATAGGCTCGGACACATGAGTGAGAAGGGGATGAAGATCCTTCACTCAAGGAATTTGTTGTCGGGTTTGAAGAATGTTGATTTGGACTTCTGTGAGAATTGCATTTATGGAAAACAGAAGAGAGTCAGATTTCTCAGAGTTGGGAAAGAAAAGAAGAGCGAAAAATTAGAGCTTGTGCATAAAGATGTATGGGGACCTTCTCAGGTATGATCTCTTGGTGGCTCTCGTTATTATGTTACTTTTATTGATGATGCAACTAGAAAAACTTGGATTTATTGTATTAAGAATAAATCTGATGTATTTGATACTTTCAAGAAATGGAAAGCTTTGGTTGAGATTGAGACAGAAAAGAAATTGAAGTGTCTCAGATCAGACAATGGAGGTGAATATTGCAGCAACGAGTTTGATAGGTACTTTTCATAGCATGGAATTTGCAGAGAGAAGACAGTTCCAAGAACACCACAAGAAAATGGTGTGTCAGAAAGGATGAACAAAACAATCATGGAGTATGCAAGGTGCATGAGATTGCATACAAGATTGTCTTTACAATTTTGGGCAGATGTTGTAGATACTGTTGTTTATATAATAAATAGAGGGCCTTCAAGTTCCTTGGATGGTGGTGTTCTAGAGGAAGCATGGATAGGTAAAAAGGTAAACTACTCCTTTTTAAAGCCTTTTGATTGTGAGGCCTTTGTCCATATTAATAAAGAAAATAGAACAAAGCTTGAGGCAAAATCAAATAAATGTACCTTTATTGGATATGGTGTTAATGATTTTGGTTATCGCTTATATGATTATGAAAATCACAAAATCATTAGGAGCAGAGATGTAATATTCAATGAAAAGGTCTTGTATAAGAATCAGTTGCAGGAAAAGAAACAGGAAAAAGAAAACAAGGAATACATAGTTCTTGATGAGATCAATGAAAAAGTAAAGGTGCCTGAAAATAATAATGATCAACAACCACAACAACAGCAACCACCACAACAGCAACAGGCACCTAAAACACCTGAAAGTGGTGTTAGAAGATCTACCAGGATAAGTAGACCCCCTGAACGATACTCTCCTTCATTATATTATTTATTATTCACTGATTCTGGTGAACCCGAATGTTATGAAGAAGCAATGCAGGTTGAAAGCAGGAAGAAGTGGGAGTTAGCCATGGAAGAAGAGATGGACTCCTTAATGCATAACCAGACTTAGGACTTAGTCAGGTTGCCTGCAGGAAAAACTACATTGCAGAATAAATGGGTTTATAGGCTGAAGGAAGAAGATGGAGGAAAACAAAGGTACAAAGCTAGACTTGTGGTGAAGGGATTTGCACAGAAGAAAGGTATTGATTTTGATGAAATATTTTCTCCTGTTGTTAAAATGACTTCAATCAAAACTATTTTAAGTCTAGTAGCAATTGAAGATTTGCATCTTGAGCAGTTAGATGTAAAGATAGCCTTTCTCGATGGGGATTTGGAAGAAGAGATATATATGCAGCAACCACAAGGATATGAGGTGAAAGGGAAGGAGAAACTAGTGTGCAGGTTGAAGAAGAGCTTATATGGCTTAAAACAAGCTCCAAGGCAGTGGTATCTAAAATTTGACAAGTTTATGTCTGAACAAGGTTATACTAGATGTCACTCTGATCATTGTGTTTATCTGAAAAAACAAAATGATGGCAGCTATATTATATTGTTATTGTATGTGGATGACATGCTTGTTGCAGGGTCTAACATGTAGGAAATAAATGTGCTCAAAAGAAAATTGGCAAATTCATTTGCAATGAAGGATTTGAGAGCTACAAAACAAATCCTTGGTATGAGAATAACTAGAGACAGGAAAAATTACAAATTAACATTGTCTTAGAATGAGTACATAGAAAAGGTGTTGAAAAGATTTAATATGCACAATGCAAAACCAGTTAGTACACCTTTTGCTAGCCATTTTAAACTTAGTAAGGAAATGTGCCCAAAGACCCAAGAAGACATCGATTATATGTCTAAAGTTCCATATGCATCAGCAGTTGGAAGCTTAATGTATGAAATGGTCTGCACAAGGCCTGATATTGCACATGCAGTGGGAGTTGTAAGCAGGTACATTAACAATCCAGGAAAGGAACATTGGATGGCAGTGAAATGGATTCTCAAATATTTGAAAGGTACCACAAATCAAGCATTATGCTTTGGTGGTTCAAACATTTCTCTACAGGAATATGTTGATGCAGATATGGCAGGTGACAAAGATAATAGGAGGAGCACTATAGGATATGTATTTACTGTAGGTGGAACAGCTGTCAGTTGGGTTTCAAAAATCCAAAGTGTTGTTTCACTTTCAACAACAGAAGCAGAGTATGTTGCTGCTACAGAGGCTAGTAAAGAAATGATTTGGTTACAAAGGTTTATGGGTGAATTGGGTAAGGAGCATGATATGGGCGCATTATACAACATAGCCAAAGTGCCATTCATCTTGCAAAGAACTCAGCATTTCATTCCAGGACTAAACACATACAGCTCAAGTACCATTTTATACGATCAGTGTTGGAAGATGGAGAGTTGAAGCTGGAAAAGATACACACTAGCCAGAACCCTGCAGATATGCTAACAAAAGTTGTAACCAGGGAGAAAATGAGAATATGCTCAGTTTTAATTGGTCTTCAAGTATGATGAAGAAGATGAGAAATAGCTAGGTCCAAAGAGGAGTCATTGTCCAGCAAATGAAGCAGTGGTGGAGTTGCTATAATCAGTCTCCAAGTGGAGATTGTTGGGTGTGGAGCCTGATTATCTTTTGTATTCAAAGGTATCGCCGCATTGGACCCCAGTTCGAAATGGGGCGGCAACGTCGCCTGTAAAATATTCGCTGCAGGGGGGGTGGCTGCGACCTTTGGGGAGCCCCCCCCAAGAATAGATGTAAAATTGCCTTGTAAAAGTATAGTAATTTCTAGTCAATCTGGGTCGTTCATTAAGCGGACATCTGACGGTAGAAGTTATATTTAATTTAGTGTTTTTTTTCCCTAGAAGGCAACCCCTCACTATATATGAGGGAATTGTATTGCAGCTATGTAGATCTGTATTCTGAGTGAGAAAGAGAGAGGAGATTGAGAGCGAAGAGGGTGTTACAGCGGATCTGTTGTAGGTTGTATCTCTTCAGTTTGCTGGATAATATTAAAGGAAGGATTGGTTGTTTCTCCGTGGACGTAGCCGAAACTGGGTGAACCACGTATATCTGTGTCTCTCTTGTTTTATGCGTTTTCTGTGTTTATATTTCTGCAATATTTTATGTGTTCCATTGCTCTATAATATATAATTTTCTAACAACTGAAAGGTAGATTTCTACCTAAGGATTACCAAGTTGCACTTTAATGGATTGTAGATTTCTGCAGTGTGATTTTTTAGAATCTGAATTCGGATATTCCACAGTTTTCATTTTTTCTTTGTCGACATTTCGAGTCTAGACCAAGACTCATCATCAGGACTTGATTTACAAAGAAGAGAGATAGTAGTGATAAAAATGGTTATGGTTGTGTGAGATGTCAATTATGTGAGCCGACTAACCTATGATTTGAATGAACTAGATTTTTACTATTTACTATATTCTTATAATTTTTCTGATTTATTATAAAGTTCTTTTATAATTAATTGTAATTTATAATTAATTGCAATTTTTCTGATATATTATAAAGTTCTTTATAATTAATTAATTAATTGCTTGAATACATTGTTTATATTTGTTTTACGTATAAGTGTTAATTGTAATATATAATTGTTTGTGATTTATAATTAATTATTTGTAAATTTATAATTTATTGTAATTTATAATTAATTGCAATTTTTCTGATATATTATAAAGTTCTTTTATAATTAAAGTTCTTTATAATTAATTGTAATTTTATTTTATTTTATTTTATTTTTATTTTTATTTTTTGGATATATTATAAAGTACTTTTAATTGCTTGAATACATTATTTATATTGGTTTTATGTATAAGTGAATTGTTTATGCAATAAACTTTGTTTTTTAATTAATTGTAATTTTATAGTAATTTTGTTTATATTTATTTAATTTTTCCAAGTTTTTAGTTACTTAGGAGGTTAATGTATTATTAATGTTGTGTTTCTAAGCTTATATGCTTGTTAATGTAATAAAAGTTTTATATGGTTAGGAGAGGAGCCGATTTGATCTAAAGAAGAGAGGGTAAGAAGAAAGGGAGGGTCATTTTAATCCATGGGGGTGAGGAGTGAGGTCCAATTCCTACTAATTTCCAAGCCTCCATCCCTGTTGAGGTTATGTGGGTGTTTTATGATCTCAAGAGCTTCTCGGACTTTTCGCTTGAAATGGTGTTTTTCATTTGCAATGACTTTTGTGTTTTCAAGGCATATATGGTGGTTTGTCTTACCTGCATGTTCAGCCAAGGCTGAGGAATGGGTTCTTTCCCTACGGATATCTGCACTATGTTCTTTAAGCCTGATACTGACTGACCTACCTGTTTCCCCAATATATTGTTCTCCACAGGAACAGTTGATAATATAAACACCTTCACTATTTATCAATTCTTTGTTGCTCTTCTGCTCATCTTCATTCTCATATCCTGATGATGGATCCCATTTGGGATTTGAAACGTTGATACAAAAATCTTAAAACTGTGGACTCTCCGGTCATGAACTCAAAAGATATAAACACCTTTTTGCTGGAATTGTTTTGGGTTGTCTTTGACTGATTTCATTCTTTGTCTAATAGTTGTCAAGGGTTTGAATGAGGTTTTGATATTCTTTTTTATGAGAATTTTGGCTAGTTTGTCAGTTACACCATGAATATATGGAAGGTAGGCATTAATGGCTGGGGAATTATTAGTTTTGTTTTTATTGTTTCCAGATTTGGCTTTTTGAATGGCTTTGAAGATATCTTTATTATTGTATCCTAGTTTGGAAAATGTTCCTTTTAAGTAGTTTATTTCTTCTTCAGTGTGGCTCTCATCTGAAATTCTACATGCCCTAGTGAAGAGGGTTTGAAGAACACCCAATTTTTGAGCAGGGTGGTGGTGGGAATTTGCGTGGAGATAGTTATCAATGTGCGCCTTTTTCCTAAACACTTTGTGACCTATGGAACCATCCTTGTTTCTAATGAGGAGGATGTCCAGGAAAGAGATGCAATTATTCTCTTCAATCTCCATTGTAAATTTGATGTCCTTGGAAATGCTATTGAGATGGTTTAAAAAAATTTTAAGTTTGTCCTCCCCATGGGGCCAATTGACACTGGTGTCGTCCACAAACCTGATCCAAAACTTAGGTTTTAACGGGTAGGTGTCAAGAGCCTTCTTTTCAAACTTTTCCATGAAGAGATTGGCTACAATAGGTGAAAGGGGTGATCCCATGGCCACTCCTGACGTTTGCTCGAAGATCTCCCCTTGGAAGGTGAAGAAGGTGGACCGCAGATAGATTTTAGCTAATCTTGCAGTTTGAGGGTCCGCCACCTCTTTCACTACTTGAACTACTTCATCCAAGGGAATTTTAGTGAACAGCTGGACTACATCAAAACTGACGATTTTATCATCAGGATCTATCTTAGCATTTCTAATGAATTCAATGAATTGGTTGGAGTCTTTGATGTAAGAACTGGTCTTACCAACCAGCGGAGCTAATTTTCTTGCGACATACTTTGCTAATTCGTATGTGGGTGATCCTATAGTATTGACTATAGGTCTCAAGGGGACATCAGCTTTATGAATTTTGGGGGCTCCATAAATGCGAGGGGTAATTTCACTATCAGGTGTAAGGTGCTTTTTCAATTTATCATCTAGATTCGTTTCTTTGATGGCTTTTTTGACAAGTCTTGTGATTTTAGAGATGGGGTTCTTCTCTAGTTTTTTGTAGCTACCACTATTGTATAAGTGGTCCTTCATTTTGTTTATGTAATCTTCATGATTCATTACAACAGTGGCACCTCCCTTGTCAGCTTTTAGAATGACAATGTCATTGTTATTCCTTAGATTTTTTAGGGCTCTGAGATGATCTTGGTTCAGATTCTTTTTAGGTGGTCTTGCTTTCCTTAGGATAACCGCGCATTCCTGTCTGACAAGTTCTTTGTCTTCATCATTGAGCGTCTTGATTCCATCCTCCAGGCTGCAGATAATTTCTTCATTAGGGATTTGTTTAGGGGCTAAGGCAAAATTGAGGCCTTTGTCTAGAACTTCAATTTCTTCCTTTTTTAACTCATAAGAAGAGATATTTATAACTTTATTGTTGTTAATTAGGTTATTGTGAGGAGTTGTTTTAATTACTTTTTCAGATATAATGTTTGTGTTATTTATATTATTTTCTAACCCATTAATATTATTGGTCATAATATTTGTTATGTTCTTGTATGGTTTATTACCCTTTTCATTGTGTTTTCTTATGTTTTTTATGTTACAATTGTTTTCTTTACTTACATTCTTGGTTATATTATTTTTATTTAAGTTATAATTTATGTTAATTAAGTTAATGTTATTTAAACTTACCTCATTGTGATTTTCTGCTCCACACCTGATGTCTGTTGACGTTTTCTTAATGCTTATGTTGTTATGCAGATATACGCACAGGTTTTGGTTGCACTTTACCGACAAGTGCAGAATTTAAGACAAAAAGGGATGACAGTAAGGGAGTATACAGAAGAATTCTACCGGGTGAACTTGAGAGCTGGTTATACCGATGACACTCCAGAGAAGACAGCAAGATACATAAACGGTTTGAGACTGGAAATACTGGATGAAATCAACATTCTTTCCCTGAGAAATATAGAAGAAGCCTATCAGAGTGCTGTGAAGGCTGAGGAAAAGATTACTAGAAAACAAAATGCTAGGAGAGGACAGGGAATCGGCAGAGGACGAGGACAGTCCTATGGCAGAGGATGAACTGCCAGTAATAGCGAAGAGGGCAGCAACTCCAAGGCTTCAGGAACAACAGAGAAAGGAGACAGCACTAGAGGTGGCAGGTCATATCAGCGAGGAAGGGGGAATGGCCGAGGTAGAGGAGCCAATTATCAGTGCTACAGGTGCCACAAGTGGGGGCACAAATCGTTTGAATGCCCTGAAGCAGAACAAGCTGGCCAGAGAGGAACGTTTGTTGCACAGCCTGAGGAAGCTGAGGCACCACCCCAAGAAGTAGAAAATGTAGCGGAAACGGGGGAGGCCTTAGTTCTAAACAAAGTATTGTTGAAACCAGCCAAAGAAACAGCTGAACAGACCCAACGGAAAGCACTATTCCGGACCGTTTGCAAATCACACGGAAAGTGCTGCAAATTGATCATTGACAGTGGGAGTACAGATAATTTGGTTGCCACCGAGATGGTGGAAAAGTTGGGTTTGAAGCGGCTTAAGCACCCCACCCCTTACAAGGTGTCATGGCTGCAGAAAGGTCACCAGCTGTTGGTTGATGAACAGTGTGAGGTTGAGTTTCACATTGGCAGGTACAAGGACAAAGTTATCTGTGATATTATGCCAATGGACATGTGTCACATACTGCTAGGAAGACCATGGCAGTATGATCGGAAGGTAGTACACGATGGGAAAATGAACTACTACAAGTTTGTTAAGGATGGAATCAAGCATATGCTTGTACCCATCAAGGAAGAGGAGACAGCAGAAGCAAGTGGGACGAAAGCATTTTTAATAGGTGAAAAGCAGTTTGTGAAACAGATCGAGGAAAGTGAAGTGAACTATGTTGTTGTGAGGAGGGCAAAGACAATGTTGTTGCACACAGAAATGTCTGATTTGCCTGCAGAAATTCAAGAGATGCTACAGGAATTCAAAGACATTGTAGTTGATGATTTGTCGGACAAGTTTCCTCCCAGAAGAAGCATCAATCATCATATCGACTTTATACCCGGAGCAAGCTTACCAAATAAGGCAGCATATCGAATGAACCCCAAAGATAATGAAGATATCAGGAAACAGGTGCAGGAGTTGCTAGATAAAGGGCTAATAAGGGAAAGCTTGAGCCCTTTTGCAGTACCAACAGTTCTCGCTCCCAAGAAAGGAGGAGAATGGCAGATGTGCACGGATTCGCGGGCCATCAACAAAATCACCATTAGGTACAAGTTTCCCCTACCACGGATGGACGATATGATGGACTACCTAAGTGGGGCAGCATACTTCATGAAGATTGATCTGAAGAGTGCCTATCATCAGATCTGTATCAGGGAAGGAGATGAGTGGAAGACAACCTTCAAGAATAATGAAGGGTTGTACGAATGGCTGGTCATGCCATTCGGATTGATTAACACCCCTAGTACTTTTATGAGATTGATGAACGAAATGCTGAAAGAGTTCATCGGAAAGTTTGTGATAGTGTACCTTGATGACATATTAATTTTTAGCAGGACTAAAGAGGAGCACCTTCAACATGTTTGAAGAGTGCTGGAGAAATTGCAACAAAATAAACTGCTGATAAATTTGAAAAAATGTACTTTCCTACAAAGAGAACTGATTTATTTGGGCTTTGTAATTGTAGAAAATGAGTTGAAGATGGACCCAGAAAAGATCGCAGCAATCATTAACTGGCCATCTCCGAAAAGCTTATTTGAGGTACATAGTTTTCATGGGCTGGCGAGTTTTTATCGCAAATTTATAAGAAATTTTAGTGAAATCTGCGCGCCTATGTTGGACACTATAAAAAAGGCCAGTCAGCCTTTTTGTTGGACCAAGGCAGCAGAGGAAAGCTTTCAGCTCCTAAAGAGGAAAATAACAGAAAGGCCAATTTTAAGGTTACCAGATTTTAATAAGCTTTTCCAGGTTCGATGCGATGCAAGTGGTACAGCTATTGGCGAAGGTGCGGGTTTTGACTAAAGTTAGAAGCAATTTTTGGGAACCTCTTGGATTCCATGTTATAAAGCTTCTTCTTATACATCAGATATCTATAGACGTACTTTCAATGGGGGATACGCCAGCTTCGATCAAGAGAATAGGATAGGGAGTATTTTCCTTGATCTTGAGTTTATAGGTTATGAATTACTTTTGAATCATCTCAATCTTTCTCCACGACTTTTTGGATATACTGCAACCCCAAACTTCACATTCGTATAAGACAACAAGGATGATGACAATCTCAAAGAGGAACCTTTTTTTACTCCAAATGCAAAGATCGACTGACTTACAATTGTTTTTAAGCTCATAATAAGCTTTCCAACCTCTAATAATCATTTTCTCAATGCTATAAGTCTAGTTGAGCTAATGAGGAAAGTCAATACCCAAATATTTATAAGAAGAAACCTACTCTAAGCAATGGTCATCATAGAAGAAACAACCATGGGTGATCCTTTTGGATTTAATGATCATACATTTAGTCTTGTTGGTATTAACTGTCATACCCATCTTGGAGCAGTAGACATGGAGAGTCTTAAGCTGTTTATCTAGGTCATTATGGATTTTTGCAAGAAGAACAATATCATTAGCATAGAGGAGAAGAGTAATTATTATACCATCAAGCTCGGTTCCCTTGCAGCCTACAGTTTCCAGAAACTCCTCTAGCTTATTGATGTAAATGCCAAAAAGGGTAGGGAATATGGGACACCCTTTCTTAACCCTGATATTAAATTTAATATCTTTATACCACCCTTCGTTGGTCTTAAGCTTGGCAATGACAATCTCATAGAGGCAGATCACAACAATCCTCAGTTCAGGAGGAACCATGATCTCTTCAAGTCTCTCCCAGAGCTTATCTCGAGGAACAATGTCGAAAGCTTTTCTAAAATCCACAAAACAACAAAAGAGATCGAATTCACTATTGCAAAATTCCTTTGAAATGATCTTGGGAGTGGCAATATGGTCAATAGTCGAGTGATGTCTCCTAAAACAAGCTTGCCCTTTAGGTCTTTTACCATGGTTTTCCAGCCAAAGGCTAAGCTTCTTTTCCAAAATGAACCCATATAGCTTGGCTAGGATGTGGCTAATCATAATGGTCCTATAGTTAGAGGGAACATTTTTGTCCCCATTTTTAAAGATATGCACAACAAGGCTTTGCGTCCAAAGCTTAGGCAAGCCATGTTTTACTGCAAAATTGAGAAGCTTGTGGAGATGAGGAATGAGTATAGATCTTCCCATTTTAAAGATCTCATCTTGGTATCCTTCAATGTCTTTATCTTTCATATTAGCATGCTTATTAATCCTAGACTCAACATCTTCTAGAGTGATGCAGGAGCATCGGATGAAGAGGCGACAGCTAGGAGATGTTTTTTATTTTCATTATTTTGACAGATAGGGAGGAAAACACTTCAAGTTTCTGTTTCATTTAGTTTCATTTTGTGTCATTTAAAATTAAGGCTGACTCAGCCATTGTTAGTTTTTAAATTAGACAAAATAGGATTAGTTAGGAACTTGGTTGAAGAAACTGTTTAGCAACTGAAAAATAACTGAGGAACGGTTCCTCAAACTGTAAAGGAACTGATAATATTGTATTGAAAGGGAAAAATCAGAGAGGATGGAAGGGCTGCCATCCAGAAAGGAGAGAGAGCCCAAAAGTTGTAACCCAAAATTATTTGAATTTCTATGATAGTTAACAATTCAAAATCTGTCATCTAGTAAAGTAGATTAAATTTCATTACGTTCTCTGTGCATAGATGTTTCAGGCATCAAAATGAAAGCAAGACAGTGAAACCATTTTTTTTCTCAAAAGATTCGAACAAGCATCAACAAGCATTCTGTAACAAGCAGCATTTCAAGACCGAGAGCCAAACAACAGCACATAGATTTCTTTTCTCAACAAAACAAACCCCAGGTACTATTACATTCTGCATTTGAACAAAAATCATTTCCATTACATGGCATTTTCATTTTTCATTCAATAAAAATTCACTGTACAAAATTTGTAATCTGGAAATCATGGAGAGTTCCACACCCATGAAACCAAAACACATTATAGTCCACAGGCTAGGCCTAAATCTAATAGCGAGGGCATGAACACCTCAGAGATCACATACAGACACAAAGGACCCAAAAGCTCAAGGGTATAGCCGAATTGCAGACAAGAGAAAGCGACAGAACAATTGCAAACTAGACACACAACTAAGCAAGCAAGAAACTGCTACAACCACGAAAAGACCCTACCCGGGTTTCCCTAAGCCCACGAACAGTCCCCAGGACAAAGCTATGGAGCAGTGCTTCCCTAGAAGGGCCTGCACACCACCACCGAGCAAGGCAATGGTCAGCTTGAACCATGAAAGTAAAAAAAAAAACAACAGTGAATAGCTAGTGAAAGGGGGACAAGGACTTTACCTGGAGAAGGATCGATTTCATGATGCAGGCTCAGAGCCGAGACCCACAACAGAGGGTTTCCACCAGTGGATGAGCCATGGACATGTTCTGCCTGCTCACCAAGGAGCTAGAATGTTAGGACCTTTAAAAACAAGGAATGAAATTGAAATCGGGAGGAGCTTACCTGAGACTGAGGGCACCAAGTCATCCTGTGTGGAAGCCAAGCAGGGACCTAAGAATTGTAGAGCCGAACCATAACCAGACCTAACATCAAAAAACAAATCACCATAAAACAGAGCAGAGACGAGCTCGAAACAAATAATGGAGACAAACAGGCTTGCAAGAGGAAGAAGACCTGAAACCCTCCAAACATCATAGTAGTAAGTCACCACAGAGAACGAGCAGAGGCACAACAACGTCAGACCACAGAGAACGAGCAGAGGCACAACACAAATAAACCATAGAGAACCAACAAAGCACAGTAAACCACCATACGGAGCAAACAGGGCACAGCACTTACCATCCATCGCAAATACCAAGTGAAAACACAGAGCACCTGTTGGCTTATTGGGCCCTGACCCAGGTTCGGAAGAGTTATTAGCCAAACAAATCCTGCAGCTACCAGCCCTTTCGGCAACAGTGCACGAAGCGCGGACTGAGGTCTCACCCGAGGTAGCAGGGGAGGGTGTTGGAACCAAGTTTCCGCCCCCTTGGGATGTCTTGATGTGGTCTAGAGGGGTCGCGAACTGTTCTGTGGCCTTGCGCCACTCTGGATAATTATCAAGCTTCCGTGAAGATCCGTGCGGGTGTACTTACTTATTAATGAAATTATCATAGATCTGAGCTTTTTATTACAGTATTTAAGCAAAAATTTAACAATAAAACTCAGTGCGCACAATCATAAAGAAAGATCTAAACTCATAGAACATATGCATAAACTAGAACACAATAGATCCGCGATACTTTAGAAACCACTTATCTTTATGAAAATCTTCTATCCATACAAATAGATCTGCCCTGTGCACTCAGTTGCAGGGTTTCGCGCACACAACTGCAGACTCTACCAGGCCTCTGTGCACACAGCTGCAGAGCCTCTATCTATCTACCAACACCCTTGACTCGGACTTAGAGATGCTCCAAGACTTCTTGCTTCACAAACCCATTACATTCCAGATCAAAAAATTCTTACTAAAAACTGACTCCTAACCATAGAGTCTTGCTCTATTTATACATTTCCATGGTCCGCGAACCATGGGCAGGCTAACTCATTTTCTATTTTCTTACATTATTTTTGGGCGGACAACCCTTTGACTTGACTCATTACACTTTGTGCTCTGTGCATCTCACGGAGTCTTTACCATACCTTTACCCAAAATTGCAGGCTTTGAGCCCCAAAACCGTTATGCGAGGCCTTCGCTACCCAATAGGCCCCCAACATAATCATAGTGACTTGTCTCGAGTCACTCAACTAGTTCAGTAATCTTCACGCAGAGGTCGGTCAGCAATTTCTGTGCATCGCTTGTACTTGTAACAAACTCGTCCGCTATCCTCTGTACCTGTTCTATGCAAGCAGCCAATGCATCAGTATCACTTGCAGTTGCCTGTCCGGGATCATATAATGCCTGCATGTGTGCTAACTTTCCCTCGATGGTTGTGGAGACTGCGAATGCTTGATCAAGCCAAGGCTGGATGCGTTCTTTAAGCACTGCCTCCTTTTGCCGAGCAGCGTCAACTTGCGCCTTGAGAGCATGCATCTCCTTCATTTTAGCCAACTGTTGCGTGATAACGACCATCTGCGCAATCCCCCGAACCGTGTCGTAAGCCTGTTGCAACTCCCGCGCTTCTCTTTCTACTTGCTGGATGGTTGGGTCTTCCTAGAGGGAGGTGGGCGTAAGGAAGGACTGATCTAACAGGCCCGAGCAATCTTGGACAGCATGCTTTATCATCTCCAGTCCTGCTTGAATTTTGCCGCAGTGTCGCTCTCGAACTTCTGGAGGTGTGGGCGGCTGTGCCTTCAGTCTTAGCTCTGCAATTTGTAAATTCAATTCCCACTCAGCCTTCGCAGCCTCTTCTTGGGCCGTACGGAATCCTTCAGCCATGTGATGAATCTTGTCAGTTGTTGGAAGTTTTGCTGGGATAGCCAGCTCCGGTACCTTACAGCAAGCTTCTATCACGGCTTGTTCTACATCCTAGTTGTGTGCGACCAAGTCATCGCGCTGGAGACTGACCTGCTCTAGATTTCCCTTGTGCTCCTTCAAGGTTTGGAGGGCGCAGCCTTCCCTGGCACGAAGCTCAGTAGTTACCCCCTCCTGTAGTTGGTATAGTGTTTCTCTAGGAAGAGCAGCCAGATTCAAACCCCAACTACGCACGTCACCTTCAACTTTTGCTAGCACAACGCCTGCTAGCAGCACTAAGGTGTTCAATGCGTGAGTGCGCACCATCTACTCGGCTGTGGCTGTTTCCTCTGCTAGATTTAGGATTACCCCACCCGAGGGTCGCACCCGTAATGCCTGCAACTGCACTCGGATCTCCTACAACACAGTTGTCTGCTCTGTGATCAGTTTCGCCAACGCACCGGTAGGGACATTGCTCGTCGGTTTGCTGTTGTCCATAAACTCTTTCTCCAAAGCTTTTGTTGATTTTAACTTTTTGCGTGTGTACGGCGATTCCTTGTTGCGCGGCCACTTGACTTGGGTCGATTCTAGAATATGGTTTGTGTGTTCCTGTGTCTCCTTTTCCCTTTGTGTGACCTGTTCCAAGGCCATTTCCTGATCTACCATGATCTCTTCGGCTATCACTTCCTTGGTTGCCTCATACTACAAAGCTACCTTTTTTCCCAGCCATGTCTTTTCTACCAATTGAGTGAGTCGCTGCTGGATTTCCTTTTTTCACTGCTGTGCTGCGATTCTTTCTAGTACGGCCTTGTCTAAGGCACGCCACTCTGGAGGCCATGCTGCCAATACCTCGTAAATGGCATCGTCCGTTGCAATGAATGGGAGCGTGACCCATGCTCGCTTTGGATCCTTCCGCGCCCGGATATATAAGTTATGCATGTCCGCTTTGAACTCGGCCATGCTTTGCAAATTGTTGTATATCGTTGGAGACATCCGTGGTCTGCGAGCGATCCATGTCTGGATACTCCCCTCCATGAAGGTCCAAAAAACCTTGATTTCACAAACCCTCGCTACGTCCTTTGTAGCCCAGAGCGAAGTATACCGCACTGCTTCAGGTAGGTTGTCCTCAATGCTGGGAAACTAGCTACCCTGCGGCAGTTCTCCTGCAACCAAAAGGATTGATAGTAGCAACCATGCATAATGAAACGTCTTACCTTTGTCTTGTGCTTCTTGACAACTTGTCAAAAATTCATCGCATAAAAACTGCGCTCAGTTGGACTGAACCCCTTCTGCACACTATTCCACAAGCGCAATGACATGAGTTGGCACCTCATCTGCACGACATTTCCTCATTAGTTTACTGGCTAGTAACTGGGTGGCAATTCGCACCCCTCGATCTTTGATGCTTGCTATTACATACCCCCACTTCCACTTCTCCAACTTATATTTAGCCTTCATTGTTTTTGCGACACCCACATCGCTACTCATTCCGGCTATGTTTGTGGGGTTGTTCCCTTTGACAGGCAAGTGGGTAATCCAGTGTACTAAATCAGTTGTGATAGGAATCAGTTCCTCCAACCAGAGATACCCATCATGTACTAGACATAGTAACTGTCAGATAACAAAAATGGTGATGGCCGCACG
This sequence comes from Pinus tabuliformis, assembly GCA_031772625.1. NCBI lineage: Eukaryota > Viridiplantae > Streptophyta > Pinopsida > Pinales > Pinaceae > Pinus > Pinus tabuliformis. The sequence goes on along the minus strand of CM062812.1, from coordinate 989,944,639 downwards.
GTGATAGTGGGGTATCCACCTTAGATTAAGTAATCCCGCCTTCTCCACACCTAGTAACCACTTCCGCAGTAGTAATTTGTCTTTGGCCAATTCAGGGAACTTGTCACTGTCTGCAAGGTCCCAATCTTCAAACTTGATGCTCGGAACTCGGCCCAGCAGTAAACCATCGAACCTTATCTCATCCGGAAGAAGCGGGGTCTGGAGCATATTCTTTGCAGCGTCCAGGTCCTTCGGTATCTTGGTCATCCCGTTCCATGGGGAGATATATGGGGGTCGTGAAGGGATTTGGAAAACATCCTCTTCGTCCTCATCTTGTGCTTCAATCTGAGCGATCAAAGCTTGCAAATCTTCATCGTCCTCCTCGAGTTCGATGGTAATTGCTTTTCCCTTTTCAAAAATTGATAACTTACTGAATCTCGGTGATACCCTGACTGGCCCCATCGTCTGCTTGTTTTTCTAAGGCCGCAGTGTGCGTGGGGATTTTGGAACTTTGGGGGCTGCAACTGCTTCATCTGGCTCCTCCTAGGTTGAGTATAGCTCTTCCGCGAACCGTGCTTGGGTTCTCGCCATGGTACTCATGGGATGCCTGGTAGCCGAGTGTTTGTTGGTCTTTACTGGTTCAAATCTTGAATAACCCAGTGTTGGCGATAGGTTTCGATAGGAACTCGTACTTTTGAATGGATCCCTTCCCTCCACTTTCAGTTCATTAATAGTGGCTAGGCTGCAGATCTTTTCGTATCTAGCTCGGAACTTCTGTCTTAATGGCCCGCCGCCTGCTCCCCCCTGTCGTAACTTGAATTTCTTGTCAGGAATAGTGGTGTTAACGGTCACCTCTCGACCTTTCCACACGGCAACGCAACCCTTGTGGTGCAGCTGCGATTTTGTAGACCGAATGACTCTGTACCGAACCTGTTTTCTATGCCGGCTTCCTGTAGACTTGTTTATAGTCCCGCGCCTTCTTTCAACTGCTTGGGGCACTAAGACTGTGCTTTCTATAGCTAGTCAGGTGGTCGCACCCCAGGTGCGATGTCTCAGCTTTCCTGCTAGCCCAGGCTGTGGGCACCTTGCGAGTGCCTTTGTAGCCGTTATCTCTTCGTGTGCTTTTGTGTGGGGTGTATCCTTCCGTAGGTGCGGGTGCAACCATGATAGCAGGGTCGCAGCTCGTTCTAGTTCTGCAGGAGACCCAACCGGGCCTGGTTCCCTTATGTGCAGACTCGCGCGGCCTACTTGTGCGTCGCCATTTTCCACCTTGCTGATTCCCTCCCCTACTAGTGCGCTTTTCTTTCTTAGCCGTGCCCATAGTTTATTGACTTCGCGAGGCCTGCTGCTACCCCGCTTATTCCAGGCTCCTTCCTGTCTTATTATTGACAATCTTACCTTCGCCTCCCTTCTGTTATAGGCCCATTGAACCCATGGTATCCACATCTTTCCAGTGGGTCGTTTTATCAGGCGGACGTTGTTCGTGCTTCCCCCTGTTCCCTCTTGACTTTGTCGCGGGCCGCTAGCAAACTGGATTGCTGTGGTGAATTCAGACTTGTGATTCTGATTTGGTTGGGTGTCTGCACAACATACACCTGCAGCCTACGCTACCAATGGATGCTTACCCCATTTTTCCCTCCAACCCGTACGCACTGTTAGAGCCTATATTTACCTCAGGCTAAAAAGGTAAGATTCTAGGTCCACATCAAACCACGCTCAGCCTCGTAGCTAGCCCTACGAGGATAGGAGAGGGCTCTCTCCGGGTCAATCTCAGCAAAAGATAATTGATGGCGCTTGATATGACTAAAATAAAAACTAATTTTAAGCTAGGTATGAAGTGTAAGGATTTGATTTGAGTTTGTGGGGGATTTTTGTTGGAAAAAAGGGAAAGGCAATTTTGGGTGTGGGGATAAGGCCTAGTTTTTGCAGAGTTCTGATTGGGGCAAGGAAGGAAATCGTTTTGATGCTTTGGATTGAATGTATGGATGGATCAGACTGGTGAGGGGATAAGGAGGGGAAAAGGGTCTCAAGAGTCCTCCTCAAACAGATGAAAACATGTAAAGTTAAACAAAATTTCAAGGCAGAGCAGAGCAGTCCAATGAATTCTACCTCAATCACTCATTTGTTGACTTTCAGAAGAAAAGAGAAGGGAAAATGATACACATAAACATCAATGAACTTAAAATTACTTGGAGAAAAACACCATCAAAACACAGAGCCACATGGATCCCAACAAGTGCTGCAAAACCCTGGTCTTTCCTTAGCCAAAAATGCAAAAATGAAATGTACAATGGAGTGCCAAGCAATCCCAAGTATCCAACCATGCTAATGATTGAAAGATCACAAGTTATAGGCAAGACTAACTCCTTCCCATGCCTCTAGGGGTATAGCTCATCATTCTAGGAGCTGTTTCAACCATATCTAAACAAGGAACTAAAAAATAGGCAATGAAACAACTTGCCTCTATATTCTAGGAAACTGATTCATTCATTTAATTTTCACCTTTTAGTGAATGAATCCTCTAGAACAAGTAAAAATGTGCCAATATTACATCATGGTTATCAAATTACATCATGAAAGGTCAAGTGTAACATCGAAAAGCAAAACTGGTCAAAACTGGGTGAATTTCTGAGTTGAGCAGTGAAAAATAGGCAAAAATCCTCTATGCACCGCACCTGATTCTCTATGCGTCGCGCCACTTTGGAGCTGAATGTGAGGCCCTTCATGGAGTCTAAATTGAGCCCAAGATAGCTTTTCAGAAAGGTATTTGCATCTACTTTCCAACACAACTGGAAATTTTCAATTTGGAGTTCATTTGCTCTATCAAAAGTCAAATCTCCCAAGACTAGTCAAAATGTGCCAAATGAGGCTGCCTCAAGGCAGAGTGCTGTTGCAGTCAATTTTTTAAGGTCTTCCTCAACTCCAAATTGAGCTCATGATAGCGCATTGGAAAGATATTTGTGTCTAGTTATCATTTTACTCATCAAGAAAGTCATTTGGCCAACCAAGCTAGGAGAAAACTTGATTTTCCCAAGGTCACTTCAAAGGTGCATCAATTCTCCCGAGGCAACTGTATTTTTGACATTTCTCTAAAACCATGACACTTGTGTAAAACGTGAAGGAGGTTTTTCTTCCTTGGCCTATTTTGGAAAAAATCTCTCTCAATTTTCCCGAATTCATCTTTTCTTTCTCAGAAACATCATTTGAGTAAAACCTACCCCGATGTGTGGAAGAGGGGATTTGTTGAAATGAAGTGAAATGAAGGGGATAGGGGGCTTCTAAATTATTGAGGAAATTTTGAGAAGTAGGGAGGGATGTTAGGACACAGGGGAAAGTGGAATTTCAAATATTGAGTGAGGAGAAGGGGTCCAAAAAGGCAAAACACAGGCCTAGCCTTGAAAATTGTCAAGTTGTAGCAAGAAACTAGGGTTTGTGCGAAAATGAGGAATTTGGGGGATCTCAGTGATGGGAAGTGTTTAATAAGGTACATTAAGGATAGGGGAAGGTGTATGAACATCAGGATACAATTTTTGCCAATGATTTGACCATTCAAGAGAAATTGCCTTCAAAACCCTAGGAGAGGGAAATGAACCTTACCTAGGCGCGACTGAAGCATGAACAAGGTGTAAAATGACCCATTAGACCCTGACATGATGATGAAAACCCTATGAATGATGGTACACTCAGTTGAATGGTAACATGGACTGACATTTGGACAACTTTGAAAGGAGTAAAAGCAAACCCTAGACCTAATACCTAGTGACCAAATTTTACTTGAAGACTCACTGAAATGACAAAATTTGACCTTGACACCTTAAAATCACTTCGTAAGAGCATGTTTGATCACTGGAGGAAGGCTACAAATACTGACACTAACATTGGCTCCAATGGGGATGGTAGCTCCTTGGAGGTGCCAAGAACGGCGGATCTTTGGGAGAGCAGACAGTGCCTTCATCCATTGGGCAATGGAGTCAAAACTCAAGCTAAAATGCATGACTGAAAACCAACACAAACTAACTTAACAACAAGACTGAAAACTGACTCACAAATGACTCATGACTGACTTAACTAAAACAAGAACTTACAAAGCTTATTGAAGGGCAGCAGTCCATCAAGATTTCAAATCATGATGACAACCACCTGCATAATAATGAAATATGTACAATCATGTGTAATGAGCTTTCCAATGTAACCAATCCAGCAGATGGCTACATAACAAATTTTTGCTCTCACTTTTCTCGAGCAGGCAGAACGATGAACCTGTAGGCAACTCACAATAACCATTGAAACCAATGCTTATGATAACGAACCAACCAACATTCATATTCTCAGGTGCTTGCAAAAGAATGCTGAAAGGATCTTGAAAATTCTGAAGCACTAGCATGTCTTGAGATCCAGCAACAAAAATACAAGTACTCCCTTCATTCTGATCTGAAAGAACCACTGGTTGTTGAGTGATAGGAAGGCACAAAGAGGTATAAGCTTCTGCCATCTGAGTGTTAGCTGTAAATTCCTTGACCATGAGAAATTCTAGCATATTGTCTCTCTCAAGCTCATATTCCTCAACTTCATGGTCTAGGTCATTCTTAAACAAAAAACAATCTTCAAGATTATCAAACATGACAGCCTTATCATCTTTGTGAAAGAAAATATTATCTGTTTGCTGATCTATAAAACTGATTACAAGACCGTCATCATTTTCAAAAGAGGAAGAAGTTTCACCAACACTTTCTTGACCATGTGTGCACTGCAAATCTGCTTTAGCTTGGGCTGTAACATGACCTTTCAAGAGTTGATCTATCTCATCTTCAGACAGGGGAGATAATACTTTCTGTTTTGTTTTGCTCAAGCGATTACTATCTTCTTGAAATAACATTTCAAAACATGACAAACCTGAATGACAGTCCTGATCTTCTGAAATTTGGAAACATTGTTGATCATCTTCATATGACATGGCAATCAAATTATCCTTTATCACTGAGTTATCGAAAGAAGATTTTTCACTTACTTGAACAAAGATCTCATCTTGTTTTTCATGAAATGGTTGGATTACCTCCTCATGAAGGCTTTGGTCAATAACTTTGACTTCTTCATTCCAGATGATCTCAACAGTAGAGCTCTCCTTCATGGGATTCAACACAAGGTAGTCTACATCATCACAATCTGAATCTAGATCCGAAATAGCTGACTTGACTTTATCACATTCTGAAATTGAAACTTGATTTCCCTGCATGTTGTCTTCTTCTATGGACAGATCTGAAATAGAACCCTCTCTTTCATCAGTTCCCATTGTGCTAAGATCTTGATCCGGCTGCAAAGTTTCCTAAGCATCTTGATGAGTATCTTCTAAGCTCTTTTTATGCTGCTGAAACGGATTTTCATACAGGGCCTCCATGATCTCATCATCCATGAAGTCATCATCTTCATAAACCTTTTCAAGATTTTCAATAAAACTATGAACATGGCTACAACAGTTCTGGACTAAATTTAATGATGGATAAAATTCTTTATACCTTTCAAAGAACATGGTATGAAAATCCTTCAAACAGTAAATACAAGCAGGTGGCAAACTTTCATACCAAGATCGGGCTTCATCTTCCATAGTGGCCATGAATATTTTCATCAAGCAATCTTCAGGAAAATCAACCTTCAACTTGCGAATATGTATGTGAAATCTAACCAGATGTAAAGCAGCATCATTCCTATTATCATCTTTAAACATAGGCAAATTCCTTTGCCAATTTACCTTTGGAATTTTATTTGGAAAACCTGGAATGTGATCTCGGCTCATGGGAGCGTATCTTCTTGCAACCCGTTCCATCTTGAAAATCTTAAAGCTACTAATTTTCCTGCAGTGGAGTCACCATGAAGCATTGATCTCTGGATTTTTCAGTGAATGAAGTTGCCAAGTGAATGATTTCAGCCTATCGAATTCTAGACTCATCACCCAAAGTCTAGAATGATCTGATGTACTGGGGGGTAATTCACAAGTCAAGTGTCATGATTACAAGCTAGACCGGAGATTGACTGAAGCAGCGTTTATCTACTTCTACTAATGCAAAGCAAAAGCGTTTCGAAGGCTACCTGGCATAACTTCAGGCTCCATCTGTAGCTTATAAAACAAATGACATCAACAAGCAAACTATTTTCCTCCCCAGTATGGTCGCCACTATGTTAGAGCCTAGATTTACCTCAGGCTGAAAAGGTAATATTCTAGGTCCACATCAGACCACGCTCAGCCTCGTAGCTAGCCCTACGAGGACAGGAGAGGGCTCTCTCCGGGTCAATCTCAGCAAAAGATAATCGATGGGGCTTGAGATGACTGAAATACAAACTAATTTTAGGCTAGGTATGAAGTGCAAGGATTTGATTTGAGTTTGTGGGGGATTTTTGTTGGAAAAAAGGGAAAGGAAATTTTGGGTGCGGGGATAAGGCCTAGTTTTTGCAGAGTTTTGATTGGGGCAAGGAAGGCAATCGTTTTGATGTTTTGGATTGAATGAATGGATGGATCAGACTGGTGAGGGGCTAAGAAGGGCAAGAGGGTCTCAAGAGTCCTCCTCAAACAAATGAAAACATGTAAAGTTAAACAAAAGTTCAAGGCAGAGCAGAGCAGTCCAATGAATTCTACCTCAATCACTCATTTGTTGAATTTCAGAAGAAAAGAGAAGGGAAAATGATACACATAAACATCAATGAACTTACAATTACTTAGAGAAAAACACCATCAAAACATAGAGCAACATGGATCCCAACAAGTGCTGCAAAACCTTGGTCCTTCGTTAGCAAAAAATGCAGAAATGAAATGTACAATGGAGTGCCAAGCAATCCCAAGTATCCAACCATGCTAATGATTGAAAGATCACAAGATATAGGCAAGCCTAACTCCTTCCCATGCCTCTAGGGGTTGAGCTCATCATTCTAGGAGCTGTTTCAACCATATCTAAAAAAGGAACTAAAAAATAGGCAATGAAACAACTTGCCTCTATATGCGAGGAAACTGATTCATTCATTTAATTTTCACTTTTTAGTGAATGAATCCTCTAGAACAAGTAAAAATGTGCCAATATTACATCACGGTTATCAAATTACATCATGAAAGGTCAAGTATAACATCAAAAAGCAAAACTGGGTGAATATCTGAGCTGAGCAGTGAAAAATAGGCAAAAATCCTCTATGCGCCACACCTGATTCTCTATGCGTCGCACCAGTGTAAATTTTCACTGCAAATTGCTGCCCAATGCGTCGCGCCTTCCCTATGCGCCGCGCTAGTTGCCCAATGCGCCGCGCCACCACCGAGTGCATAGCGCTTTTTGCAGGAGACTTTTTGAGGCCTTCGTGGTGTCCAAATTGGGTGCAAGATAGCCCGTTGGAAAGTTATTTGAGTCTATTTTCCAGCCCAACTGGAATTTTTCAATTTGGAGTTCATTTGCCCTATCAAAAGTAAAATATCCCAAGACTGGTCAAAATGTGCCAAATGAGGCTGCCTCAAGGCAGAGTGATGTTGCAGTCAACTTTTGAAGGTCTTCCTCAACTCCAAATTGAGCTCATGATAGCTCATTGGAAATATATTTGTGTTTAGTTATCATTTGACTCATCAAGAAAGTCATTTGGCCAACCAAGCTAGGAGAAAACGTGATTTTCCCAAGGTCACTTCAGAGGTGCATCAATTCTCCCGAGGCAACTGTATTTTTGACATTTCTCTAAAACCATGACACTTGTGTAAAAAGTGAATGAGGTTTTTCTTCCTTGGCCTATTTTGGACAAAACCCTCTCTCAGGTTTCCCAAATTCATCTTTTCTTGCTCAAAAACATCATTTGAGTAAAACCTACCCCGATGTGTGGAACAGGGGATTTGTTGAAATGAAGCGAAATGAAGGGGATAGGGGGCTTCTAAATTCTTGAGGAAATTTTGAGAAGTAGGGAGGGATGTTAGGACACAGGGGAAAGTGGAATTTCAAATATTGAGTGAGGAGAAGGGGTCCAAAAAGGCAAAACACAGGCCTAGCCTTGAAAATTGTCAAGTTGTAGCAAGAAACTAGGGTTTGTGCGAAAATGAGGAATTTGGGGGATCTCAGTGATGGGAAGTGTTTAATAAGGTACATTAAGGATAGGGGAAGGTGTATGAACATCAGGATACAATTTTTGCCGATGATTTGACCATTCAAGAGAAATTGCCTTCAAAACCCTAGGAGAGGGAAATGAACCTTACCTAGGCGCGACTGAAGCATGAACAAGGTGTAAAATGACCCATTAGACCCTGACATGATGATGACAACCCTCTGAATGATGGTACACTTAGCTGAATGGTGACATGGACTGACATTTGGACAACTTTGAAAGGAGTAAAAGCAAACCCTAGACCTAATACCTAGTGACCAAATTTTACTTGAAGACTCACTGAAATGACAAAATTTGACCTTGACACCTTAAAGTCACTTCGTAAGAGCATGTTTGATCACTGGAGGAAGGCTGCAAAGACTGAAACTAACACGCGCACCTGCCTCCGATATCTGCGCCACTTCCGCCGAATCTTTGGGCGTGTACCCCATTCTAGAGCAATTGTCACGCACAGTGCCTCCGCAGGTGCATCCTGCAGATTTTGTCTTGGATTCGTCGTTTCACATTGGTCGACTGGTTCCTCCGCTTTCGTGGCATCCTCACCAGTTGGCTGCTCCCGTGCCTCTATCGTTACACGGTGTAGTGATCTAACCATCATATTACAATTTAGCGTTGTTACCTCATGCAATCGGTTCTACCATCGCTCAATCTCTTCATCTGAGTCCGACGTGTAGGAACTGTCACGGTCCCATGAGATTCTTATGTCCACTGTCTGATTCACCCGGTCATGATATTATGCTGTGATCTGGTAGATACAGTCCTGTTCATCGTCACTATCCTCGCCACGTACCAGCTCAGTATAGCGCACCCCTTCGGCTGGGTCCGCGGAACCACTACGCGAAGAGATTTTTTTTCGAATGTCATTTTTCATTTCTTTAGGTTGATGACTCCATTCATATCCGTTGCCCAATCTATCTGTAACAATGTAGAATATGGGTTATTGTCATCCATAATTTCTATGACCTCAAAATCAATTTGTGTGCTTACACTGTCGATGTCTATTGTAACTCCTTGCAGTCTCCCCATAGGCAAGATCTTCTGTTGGTTCACCATCCGTAATTGGATAGGAGACCATTGTAGTGTGGGCCTGCCCATGCACTCCCAGGTTTGTTTAGGTAGGACATTCGCATCTAACCCCAAGTCCAGAATGACCTGATCCATCTCATAGTCCCCAATCTGGGCAGTCAACTGCATTTCCTGCCCAGTGCGCAATGCATGCTTGCCTAGTTTCTGGACCATCCATGGTTCATCCGATCCTGCGCACCTAGTTATCAACTCTTGCAATCCCTTCACCGCTTTAGTATCCCATAGTAGCTTCATGCATGTCTCTAAAAAGGTGGTTAGCATAGAAGTATCCCTCTCCAGCTCCGTTTGATCCTTGCTACCCGAAGTAGAAGCTTCCACGAAGCTCTTCTTGGCTTCCATAAATGTTTCCTTTGCCGCTCCAAATCAAATTCAGGTTGTTTTGTGGGGGCCTTACGAACCCATGCATCCTCCTCTGGTTGCTTCCCCTTATCTTCTCCTGTAGTTGCACCACTTTTGAGCATCATATTCATGTTAGGGTCTTCCTCGTGTGGTTCAACCTTCATCATTTGGACATTTTGAGTGGGAGTAGCTAGAAGCACCCCTTTTTCCCGCATCTGAGCAATTAACATGGGGCAATCGACTGCTTCGTGGTCAAATTGGTAACAGTATGGGCAATAGGCTCTGGTCGGGTTCGTGTAGTCATGTGCGTAGTGCCCCAGTCCTCCACAATTATAGCAGATTAATTGTCCCCGTCCACGTCCGGGTCCCATTCCCCCTCGCCCCCGTCCACGTCCGGGTCCCATTCCCCCTCGCCCCCGTCCGCGTCCTTGGAATCCGCCTCACACTATTGCTACGATGAGATCCTGTGCGCACGCTTCCATCTGCATCCTGTAAGCAGGTGTTCGATCCATAAACAACTCATAACTTCGGAAATTTCTTTCCTCATGGCCTATCGTCCTACAAAAGTTGCAAAATAACTGCTGGGGGGGGCTGTCTCAGGTTTTGCAATAGATGATAGTTGTTCGTGGCATGCTTTCCTCCCACCAGACAGATTGCGCACCAGAGTGTGGGCGCCGTGCTTGGCCCTACTTGTACCTCTAGTCGCAATGGTATTGGTCCACCCCCTAGTACGTAGTTCATGAAGAGTGGACAATGATCCTTATCATGGCCCTGGCCCTTACATTTGATACACCACACCTCTTCACGCACTTATGACCGAGGCACCTATCCTTGTTTCAAACTTCACATTTTGAAACATAGGTTTTGTATTTTCACGTGGATTTGCTAAACTCCCAACCCCAAATCCTGTATTGGGGTTTCATGCAACCTCATTGCGGTCTCTAATGCTTTGGCTTGGGTTGAGATCTTTTGTTGTGACAGCGTCATCCTTAGATGTGGCGTCAAAGACACCACAAACCACGTACAGTGTTGCGCATCCGTCAAGGTCATGTTAGCCTCACGAATTGTGCTTTTCAATCTCTGATCTAGATCCCACAGGGTTTCACCTGGTAACATCGTGATCTCCTTGAACCCAATGACTGACTGCGTCTCTAATTTTGGCCGACCAAATTCTCTGTTCAATGTGTCCTGGATTGCCGCTATTCCTGCATTCAGATGATCGCTTGAGTACTTTATATACCACGTCAACGCATGGTCCTGCAGCGTGCTAACCAGAGTAGCCTTTTTGATGTTATCATCTGTTATGCCTTGGGCTTCCCATACAGCCTTTACCACAAACCAGAACTGACCTGGTTCCTCATTTCCTACGCCTTTAAATACCGGCAACTTGACTGCACTCACCATCCTAACCTTCGGTGCCGGCGGAGGTGGGGTCGGTGAAGACGAATTTGATGTAGGTGAAGTAGGTGATGGCATGGATGGTGGTGGTATCAGTGGAATGCGCTGCTTAATCAACCGGACTGCACTTCTTAGAGAGAACCCTGCGAGTTCTTCCTCGCTTTCTCGCGAAATAGAAATCAGAGGACTGTTCTCTAATCCTTCGGTTCCTCAATAGCCTCTTCCACTCCACGTTATGCCAAACATCAAAAAATGCGCATAATCCGTTTTTTACATAATAATATTTTAATCCAAGTATTCAACGATTTGATGTACTTACCCCGCGGTCCTTGGAGAAAACGCCTTTTTGCTTCACTATAACTCACAGTTGTGTCTATCGCAAACTCAGTGATAAACCCTCCTATTATCTGATCCAACCAGTGATCTACTACGCGTGCGATTTTGTCTTTAGATGCTTCTAGCCTGCGCACCAATTTCAGAGTCCACACAATGGGTTGATCTAGTCTGCACCTTCCCACGCTGTCAGCTAGCCTCGCGATTCACTCGTACAACTCTGTCGAGAATGACACGAAGAAGATCTCATGGATCTCTGTGTATATGTATCGATCCAACCACCTTTCTTCTGATATCCACGGATTTCTATTTTCTTGAACCACGAACTCGTGAAGCTTCTAATCCAACCAATCTTCAAGATCTTTCTTTGTAGGGTTCCAGTGTTCCGACATCAGACATCCCTTAGGCAGATCTCGGTCCCGGCAACAGAACCATTTGTTGGCTTATTGGGCCCTAACCTAGGTTCAGAAGAGTTATTAGCCAAACAAATCCCACAGCTACCGGCCCTTTCGGCAACAGTCCGTGGAGCGCAGACTGAGGTCTCACCCGAGGTAGCAGGGGAGGGTGCTAGAACCAGGTTTCCACACCCTTGGGATGTCTTGATGTGCTCTGGAGGAGTCTCGAACCGTTCTGTGTCGTTACACCACTCTGGATAATTATCGAGCTTTCGCGAAGATCCGCGCGGGTGTACTTTCTTATTAATGAAATTATTATAGATCTGAGCTTTTTATTACAGTCTTTAAGCAAACATTTAACAATAAAACCCGGTGCGCGCAATCATAAAGAAAGATATAAACTCATAGAACAGATGCATAAACTAGAACACAATAGATCCGCGATACTTCAGAAACCACTTATCTTTATTAAAATATTTTGTCCATACAACCAGATCTGCCCTGCGCACTTAGCTGCAGGGGTCCGTGCATACAGCTGCGGACTCCACCAGGCCTCTGCGCACATAGCTGCAGAGCCTCTATCTATCTACCAACACCCTTGACTCGAACTTACAGATGCTCCAAGACTTCTTGCTTCATAAACCAATTACATTCCAGATCAAAAAATGCTTACTAAAAATTGACTCCTAACCATAGAGCCTTGCTCTATTTGTACATTTCCATGGTCCGCAGACCATGGGCAAGCCGACTCATTTTCTATTTTCTTACATTATCTTTTGGCGGACAACCCTTTGACTTGACTCATTACACTTCGCGCTCCACACATCTCGCGAAGTCTTTACCATACCTTTACCCAAAATTGCGGGCTTTGAGCCCCAAAACCGTTATGTGGGGCCTTCACTACCCAACGGCACCCGTAGAGCCAAACCATCGCAAAGGAGAAATGACATCCAAACACCCTCGGTGAAAGTGATAACCCTTAGTCACAAGCCCGAGGTCAATACAGAGGGCAGGCAACAAACATTAAACCGCAATAAAGACACACACCAAAACCCTTCCACCAAACTTAACTCGGAGCCGAAGAATTAAACAGTCACAGCCACGCATCCCTCCTCGGGATCTCCACCAATTTTTGGTATCAGAGCAGGTTGTCCTTTCTCTCAATAAAAATGGAGGTAGGAAGAAGGGGTTGAGGAAGAGCCATCAGAAGAGTAGCAGATGAAGGGCTACGAGAAGAAATTAGGAATTTAACTGCACGTTTGGCAGCAGTGGAAGCAGGAAGGTGTAGAGATCCAGAAGGTGGGGATGACAGTGAGGAGGAAAACATAGCCACAACAGATGGGTCAGATGACAAAGGACCAGAAATTAAACTATTGAGGTCAGTTTTGTTGGCTAGCAGCAAGCCAAGACTGGAGCTCTCTAATTATGATGGCAATTTGTCCACAGAGGCATTGTTAGACTGGATAAGTGAACTAGATAAATATTTTGAGTATGAAGAAATCAGCGAAGACAAGAGAATTAGGTTTGCTGTCACCAAATTGAAGGGACATGCAACTCTATGGTGGGACAGTGTACAGGTAGAAAGGAGGAGATTAAACAAACCATTGATTAAAAAATGGGACAGGATGGTTGCTAGGATGAAGAGCAATTTTCTGCCTAAAGATTATCAAATTGCCCTTTATAGACAAGTACAAAACCTGAAGTAGAGAATGATGACTGTGAAGGAATATACTGAAGAATTTTATAAAGTTAACCTGAGAGCTAGTTATGTTGAAGATACCCTTGAGAAAACAGTGAGGTTTGTAAATGGTCTAAGGATGGAGATCCAAGACGAAATTAGTATTCTTTCCCTTAAGACCATAGAGGAAGCTTATTAGAGTGCTTTGAAGGCGGAGGAAAAGATTTCTAGGAAACAAAATGCCAAAAGAGGACGTGGTTCTGGCAGAGGTCGAGGATAGACCTTTGGCAGAGGTAGGACTACCAACAGCAATGAAGAGGGCAGTAATTCGAAGACTTTGGGACAGAGTGAAAGGGAAGGTAACACCAGAGGAGGAAGGTCATACCAACGAGGAAGAGGTAATGGCAGAGGCAAAGGAAATTCCTATCAGTGTTACAAGTGTCACAAGTGGGGACACAAGTCCTTTGAATGTCCTGAAAATGAACAAATTGGGCAGAGGGGAGCATATGTCGCTTACCCCGATGAAGCGGAGGCACCGCCACAGGAGGTTGAAAATATGCCAGAGACTGGGGAAGCCTTGGTGTTGAATAAGGTATTATTAAAATCAGCTAAGGAAGTAGTTGATTAGACATAGAGGAAAGCATTGTTCCGGACTGTATGCAAGTCACATGGGAAACGCTGCAAATTAATTATAAACAGTGGAAGTACTGATAATCTAGTAGCTACTAAAATGGCGGAAAATTGGGTTTGAAGAAGTTGAAGCACCCAACTCCATACAGGGTGTCGTGGTTGCAGAAAGGCCACCAACTGTTGGTCAATGAGCAATGTGAAGTAGAGTTTCATATTGGCAAGTACAAAGACAAGGTGACTTGCGATATCATGCCTATGGACGTGTGCCATATTCTGTTGGGTAGACCATGGCAGTATGATAGGAAGGTCGTCCATGATAGGGCAACAAATTGTTACAAGTTTGTTAAAGATGGGATAAAGCATACCCTAGTGCCCATGAAGGAAGAGGATGCTGCAGAAACCAGTGGGACAAAAGCACTACTGTTAGGCGGAAAAGAGTTTCTGCGACAGATGGAGGATGATGAGGTGAAGTATGCAGTTGTGCGAAGGCCAAAACCAGTATTGATCCATATTGAAGTCACCGACTTACCTAAAGAGATACAGGACATGCTGCAAGAGTTTAGTGATATTGTGGTAGACGATCTACCAGACAAATTACCACTAAAGCAGAGCATTAGTCACCATATTGATTTTATTCCAGGAGCCAGTTTGCCAAACAAGGCTGCCTACCAGATGAGTCTGAAGGATAATGAAGAAATCCGGAAGCAGGTGCAGGAGTTGTTGGATAAAGGACTGATTCGGGAGAGTTTAAGCCCTTGTGCAGTTCCAACTATTTTAGCTCCCAAGAAAGGAGGTGAGTGGCGAATGTGCACGGATTCCTGGGCCATTAACAAGATTACTATCAGGTACAGGTTCCCTTTACCTTGGATGGATGATATGATGGATTGTTTGAGTGGAGCAACGTACTTTTCAAATATAGACCTGAAAAGCAACTACCACCAAATTAGAATTCGAGAAGGTGACGATTGGAAGACCGCTTTCAAGACTAATGAAGGCTTGTACGAATGGCTGGTTATGCCATTTGGATTGAGCAATGCCCCTAGCACATTCATGCCGTTGATGAACGAGATGCTGAAGGAATTTATTAGAAAATTAGTGATTGTATATTTGGATGATATACTTATATTCAACAAGACAAAGGAAGAACATTTTTGACATGTGAGGTATGTATTGGAAAAATTGCAGCAGAATAAATTACTGATAAATTTGAATAAATGTTCTTTTTTCAAGGAGTTAATTTATTTGGGATTTGTGATTTTTGAGAATGAACTAAAAATGGATCCAGAAAAGGTTGCAGCCATAGTTAGTTGGCCATCCCCCAAAATTTTGTTTGAGGTACGGAGTTTTCATGGATTGGCGAGCTTTTATCGGAAATTTATTAAAAATTTCAGTGGGATTTGTGCACCCATGCTGGACACCATTAAGAATACAAATCAGCCTTTCCATTGGATAGAAATGGCAGAGAAGAGTTTTAAGCTACTCAAAAGGAAAATTACTGAAAAACCGATTTTGAGGTTACCAGACTTTAACAAACTTTTTCAAGTTCATTGTGATGCCAGTGGGACAGCCATTGGTGTAGTACTCAACCCAGATGACAAGCCAGTAGCCTATTTCAGTGAGAAACTAAATGAAAGTAGGCATAAGTACACGTCTTATGACAATGAATTTTATGCAGTGGTTCAAGCGCTGAAACATTGGAGACATTATCTGTTGGCCAATGAATATGTCTTGTTTTTAGACAATTCTGCGTTGCAGTATATTATGCAACAGCATAAGCTGAACCATAAACATGCGAAGTGGGTGGAGTACTTGCAGAGTTTTACATTTGTGTTGAAACATATCAGCGGTCAAGCCAAAAAAGTGTCAGATGTGTTAAGCAGGAGGAATTTGATCCTACAGGAAAGTACGATACAAGTATTAGGATTTGAACATCTTAAGGACTGGTATGAGGCAGATGCAGATTTTAAGGAAGCTTATGAAGCTTGCCAAAATCCGTTGTTGAGAGATAACAGTTCATGACTAGATACAAAGTGTGTTAGCTTGCAAAGGGACACAGCCAGAACACAGGGTTGTATACACCCTTACCTAATCTGAACAGACCATGGGACTCTGTCAGTTTAGACTTTGTCTTAGGTCTGCCAAAGACACAATAGGGATTCGATTCCATCATGGTGGTGGTGGATCGTTTCACCAAAATGGCACATTTCATTCCATGCAGGAAAACCAGTGACGCCACACATGTAGCACATTTTTTCTTTATCGAGATAGTCAGATTACATGGCTTGCCAAAGTCTATTTTTTCGGATCAAGACGTTAAGTTTACAGGACATTTTTGGTGAACCCTATGGAAGAAATTAGACACCAAACTAAACTTCAACTCAGCTTATCACCCGCAGACCGATGGTCAAACCAAAGTGGTGAACTGAAGTCTGGGAAACTTGTTGAGGAGTTTGGTTGGAGAAAATTCTCGACAGTGGGATCGTGTGCTTGCACAAGCGGAATTTTCTTATAACGATTCACCCAACCGAAGCACAGGCAGTAGTCCTTTCCAGATCCTATACGGAATGCACCCACGTGGAGTACATGAGTTACGAGATTTGGGACAGTTGGAGCACAGGAGTGCTGATGGGGAAGATTTCGCAAAGGCAATCAACGATCTTCATGAACAGGTGAAATTAAAATTACAAAACAACAGCCAAAGATACAAGCAGAAGGCAAATTTGAAAAGGCGGGAGATACAAGTCAACGTAGGAGACCTGGTATTAGCACACCTACGCAAGGAGAGGTTTCCTAAAGGCGAATACAACAAGTTGAAATGGAAAAAAACTGGGCCTTGCAGGATTCTTCAGAAGTATCTGCGAATGCTTACAAATTGCAGTTACCCCTAGGTATTGGAATTTCACCCATTTTCAATGTGGCAGATCTGTTCCCCTACACTGCGTCAGATAAAGAAGACAATTCAAAAAGACGACACGGGACACCCAAAAAGAGAATGATTCGTGGATTAAACAAATGCCCCCAGCAAAGCCTCTAGAGATCGAACAGATCCTAGATACCCAGGTGGCCAGACGGACTCGAAGGAAGGAATATTTGCAGTACCTAGTCAAGTGGAAGGGTCATCCTATTGAAGATAGTTCATGGTTAGATGTTGGCCAGATTCAAAGCACCGGGTACTCTATTAAAGAGCTCATGGACAGGAGCCATGAGTTTAATTTACGCCGGGAGCCTAATGCAGGAGCATTTGAGTGAAGAGGCGACAGCTGGGAGATGTCTTTTATTTTCATTATTTTGACAGATAGGGAGGAAAACACTTCAAGTTTCTGTTTCATTTAGTTTCATTTTGTGTCATTTAAAATTAAGGTTGACTCAGCCATTGTTAGTTTTAAATTAGACAAATAGGATTAGTTAGGAACTTAGTTGAAGAAACTGTTTAGCAATTGAAAATTAACTGAGGAACAGTTCCTCAAATTGTAAAGGAACTGCTAATATTGTATTGAAAAGGAAAAATCAGAGAGGATGGAAGGGTTGCCATCCAGAAAGGAGAGAGAGCCCAGAAGTTGTAACCCAAAGTTAACAATTCAAAATCTGTCATCTAATAAAGTAGATTAAATTTCATTACATTCTCTATGCATAGATGTTTCAGGCATCAAAATGAAAGCGAGACAGTGAAACCATTTTTTTTCTCAAAATATTCGAACAAGCATTGACAAGCATTCTGTAACAAGCAGCATTTCAAGACCGAGAACCAAACAGCAACACATAGATTTCTTTTCTCAACAAAACAAACCCAAGGTACTATTACATTCTGCATTTAAACAAAAAGCATTTCCATTACATGGCATTTTCATTTTTCGTTCAATAAAAATTCACTCTACAAAATTTGTAATCTGGAAATTGTGGAGGGTTCCACACCCGTGAAACCAAAACACATTACAGTCCACAGGCTAGGCCTAAATCTAATAGCGAGGGCATGAACACCTCAGAGATCACATACAGACACAAAGGACCCAAAACCTCAAGGGTATAGTGGAATTGTAGACAAGAGCAAGTGACAGAACAATTGCAAACTAGACACACAACTAAGTAAGAAAGAAACCGCTATAGCCACAGAAAGACACTACCCGGGTTTCCCTAAGCCCGTGAACAGTCTCTAGGACGAAGATGTGTAGCAAGGCTTCCCTGGAAGGGCCTACACACCACCACAGAGTAGGGCAGTGGTTAGCTTGAGCCACGAAAGTAAAAAAAAACAATAGTGAATAGCCAGTGAAAGGGGAACAAGGACTTTACCTGGAGAAGGACCGATTTCGTGACGGAGGGCGAGAGCCGAGATCCACAATAGAGGGTTTCCACTAGTGGATGAGCCATGGACATGTTCTGCCTGCTCACTAAGGAGCCAGAACG
This sequence comes from Pinus tabuliformis, assembly GCA_031772625.1. Classification (NCBI taxonomy): domain Eukaryota; kingdom Viridiplantae; phylum Streptophyta; class Pinopsida; order Pinales; family Pinaceae; genus Pinus; species Pinus tabuliformis. Next base: position 989,926,282 of record CM062812.1, on the reverse strand, counting down.
TTAGGACCTTTAAAAACAGGGAATGAAATTGAAATCGAAAGGAGGAGCTTACCTGAGACTGAGGGCGTCAAGTCGTCCTGTGTGGCAGCCAAGCAGAGACCTGAGTATTGCAGAGCCTAACCATAACCAGACCCAATGTCAACAAAAAAATCACCACAAAACAAAGCAGAGACGAGCTCGAAACAAATAACGGAGACAAACAGGCTTGTGAGAGGAAGAAGACCTGAAACCCTCCAAACATCAAAGCAGTAAGTCGCCACAGAGAATGAGTAGAGGCACAGCAATGACAGACCATGGAGAATGAGTATAGGCACGGCACAAATAAACCACAGAGAACCAACAAAGCACAGTAAACCACCATACGGAGCAAACAAGGCACAACACTTACCATCCATCGCAAATACTGAGTGAAAACACAGAGCACCCATAGAGCCAAACCATCGCAAAGGAGAAATGACATCCAAACACCCTCGGTGAAAGTGATAACCCTTAGTTGCAAGCCCAAGGTTAGTACAGAGGGCGGGTAGCAAACATTAAACTGCAATAAAGACACACACCAAAACCCTACCACCAAACTTAACTCGGAGCTGAAGAATTAAATAGTCATAGATATGCGTCCCTCCTCGGGATCTCCACCACAGAGAGAATATATATTCCTTGATAGGAGTGTTTAATATGGTGCCCATGGTGTCTAGAGATTCATACAACTTCTCAAGGTAGTTGTCCCAATTTTCTAAGGCGATAAAATGATTATCTTTAGTTTTAAGAACAAGCACATTCTGCCAAAACTTTCTAGGCACAACTTTAGAAAGGTGGAGAAAATGATATTGTCTCTTATTAATATATGAACTCTTCTTCCTTTTGATGAGAGCTTTGTATATACTTATATTCTGGAGCTTAATTATTTCATTAGGAGCGTCTCTAATCACTTTCCTGGATTTTATAGTCTCTGTTATACCAAGGATTATAAGTTCTATTATTTTGCTTATACGAATTCTCATTAAATAACTTGCTAATGGTAGTGGAAAGGGTAGTAATAAAATGATAATAAATTTGATCAATGTTGTTATTATAAGTAAGGGGGCCTAAATCCCTTAAGAAAAGGTCAACATTACTTCTATCGAAGTGAATGCGTCTTTTGATTTCACCGATCTCCTGCATGTGGGTGGTATGCATAACAAGACTGAGGGATAAAGACAAAGGTATGTGGTCAGAGTTAGGATCGTACCCATAAAGTAGCTCAAATTTTGTAATACAATTAAGGACATAGGTGTAAGAAATTGCATAATCCATGACAATGCTGCCCAGCCCATGAAACATGACATCTGACTGGAGAAAGATCACTTATTAATATCATTACAAATGATTAGGTCCTGGAAACTATAGTCATTATTTAATATATATATATATATTAAGATAAAAATAAAATAATATATATATATATATATATATATATATTTCTCAAATCTTATGTTAAAAAAAAAGTTTGATAGACCCCCTTGTTTGTGGGACAATGATTACTTTTATTTTGATGATACATATCCATATTAAAAAGTAATATTATACAATTTGAGGTTATGTAATATTGTTTTATTTGACTGTTAAGTCTACAAAGGCATACATACTCTCTGGTTTTGAACATGTGACTTTTTAGGAGGAAACACATGCTCTTAACCATTAAACTCACATTAAACATACTTGATAATAAGAAACATTTTTGGACTTCAACAATAATGAGAAAAAAAATACTTAATTTGAAGTTAAACATTTAAATTATCCACCCGTCATAAAATTGGAGATTGGTTTATTGGGATAGGTGGAGTCAAGGATTTTGTTACCAACACTCATTTTTGTGATCATTCGTGCGCTAAGATAAGATTATTGCATTGGTATGGTTAATCTTTATCCTGAGGATTTTTTCTTTTATAGAAAGAAAAATTTTCATTTTTATATATAAAACTTTATGTGTAAAAAATAAACAAATATATTATAGATAGTGTATGAGTGAAAAGTTATATATATAGATAGTGTATGAGTGAAAAGTTATATATAATTTTAAAATATTTTAATGGTTTAAAAGTTAAACATTTTTATAGTTTTTAAATATAAATAATTTTTTTAACTAAAATGTTTTTTTTTAATATAATTTTGAAATAAAATAAAATCTTATTCTAAATATTTTCAAGTGTGGTTTCTTTTTCAATTTAGAAAAATAATTGGTTTACCCCTCTTTTTAGAATGTTATGGTCCTCTGGAATCACTTGACTTGATATATTTTGGATATGATGAAACTAGCTTACTCAAAGTTGATATGTTTTGGATGAGATGAAATTAGATTGATAAACTATTATGTTTTTTTTTAAGGTATTAAAACTTTTAAAGCTATCTCCTTACTTTTATAAAAAAAAATTGCATATAACAACCAAACAAAAATTAACAATTAACCTATTATAAAAAAAATAAAATATTATACATGAAAAACAAATAATGAATCATTAAATTTCAATGTGCATATGATAACTAACAAAAAGAAACAGTAATATATTACACTTTATATAATGTAATGTTACACATGGAAAATAAATAAATAGCTAATCTTTAAATTTTCCCTTTATACAAAGTAACTTTGAAATTTCAAACCTCTATTTTTCAACACTAAATTTTTCATTCACAAATAATAGTCAGTAATTAATTTATTACTTTATTTCATAGTTTTGGAACCACCACTTTCAATGACCATGTAAAAATTTTTTAAGACAAAGATATACTTTCAATCACTTATTATTAAGGATATACTCTAATGGATGAAAATGATTTCCAAGGTCCTTCATTTCTGGGATTTAATATTTTTTGATGTCGACCTATGGATTATGGGCCCACGAAACTAGCTATCTCGGCCTTCTTGTCATGGTTTTCTAAGTTGTTACACAAGTCACGTAGGTCTCCCAACTCTGCCATTCATCGTGACTGCGGCTCCTATAAACAAAACTCTCGACTCGGCTTCGTTCAATTGGCAATCAAAACTTGAAGCGACCAAAGTTCGCCCAGGAGTAGCGTGGATCATTCGTCTCTTGTCTTTCTCCTTTGAGCCATGAAACACATACACAACGCAAAATACATCACATGACATGCATATATATTAGTTACGCGCACAAAAATTCTACATAGATTGATACGAAATTAGACACAAACACATAGAATTACATACCGTAGGATCAAAGTTTCAAACCACACAAGCATAATTCTATTAAAAAAAACACGATTACATTCGATGGTCTCTCTGCGCCTGGCGGACCAGCTCTTCATCTAATGGTCGCCTCCCACACATCGTCAGTTTACAATTTATAGGGGAAAATACTTTGTCATGGATCATTTCAAATCCATGATTTTCTCTAAATCTTTCAACATAGTTCCTAAGAATTCCTCACTGATATGATTTTTCAAGTTTTTAATGCTTTAAAAATAGATAATAGCTTGTTTTTTTTTTAAGATTTGTTTTTTTGTAATTTTGGAAGATGAGTGGATGCTTCTCCATCAAATTCCCAAAGTACAGAAAATTATGACCTTTTAGTTATATGTTTTTAGTCTTTTAGTAATAACTTCAACTCATAAGTTGCAACAGGCTTTTGCAATAACAAGTATCCCATTTGTTATAATACCTCACCAAACTTTCTCTTAAATTTGGACTTTTGACATCTTCCGGATTCTTACCTCTATAACCATTTGACCACTCTTTGCTCTACAGCATAGTTATCAAGTTTGGGGAATTGGCCAAAAACAAATCCAAATATTCGTTGGTTCGGTTCGATTCGTCCGTTAATTTGTAAAATCCAATACGATACGGTTTTGGATTACAACAAATTCTATAATTTGTAAAATCTAATATGGTATGGTTTTGGTTTACGACAAATTTTATATTTGAAACATGTTTAAATTTTATATTCAAAACATGGTCTATATTACAAAAATTGAAAGGAAGTTAAATTTTACATTTAAAAACATGTAAAAAAAATCTAAGACATATTTCTAGGATATTAACAAACATATTTCTAGGACATTAACAAATCTTGGAGAATAGTGATGAGTAGTGTTTTTAACAGAAATTTCTATATTACAAAATTTGAAACGAAGGTAAATTCTATATTTAAAAACATGTAAAAAAATCTAAAACACACTTTTAAGTTATTTTCTACAGTTTATAATAAAAAATTATTTTGTTAATATTATTTTTCATTATTGTTGAATAAATTTAGTTTCGATAGAGATTAGTTAAATGAAGTTGAAGTTTTAAATTTGTTTAGAAAATCTGATGATTCTAGTATCAAATCTTTATATAATTATCTAAACTTTGAATTTAATAATATGATATTTCATTGTATCTCGGCCTTGATTTATTAGTTGATAATTTAGCCTTCATCTATTAAGTCAACGCAATTTGAAATATTTTGAATTTAATAATATGATATTTCATTTTATCTCGGCTTTGATTTATTAGTTGCTAATTTAGCCTTCATTTATTAAGTCAATGCAATTTGAAATATTTTGAATTTAATAATATGATATTTCATTTTATCTCGGCTTTGATTTATTAGTTGCTAATTTAGCCTTCATTTATTAAGTCAATGCAATTTGAAATCTTGAACTAATGCACGCATTCTCTTTTCAGAAATGAAGATGTTTTTTACATTTTCAAAGTTTATATGGATTTGCCTAAAGAAAAGGACATAAATTTCCTAGTATGTGGAGATTACTTGAAGCCTATTTTTAATATTTAGTATTCCATTTTTTACATAGAATTCAAGTTTTGAGTTTGTAAGAGAGGTTATTGCTCGAGATAAGTAAACATGACTATTCTCTTAAGAAAAAAATTAATAACCTTTTTAAGGATTTGAATATAATGATTGTTACTTTCAATTTTTAAAAAATAAATATCTATATAATATATACTTTGGAATTTGTTCCGTATTAAATTTTAGGTCTAATTTTTCTGTATCAAATTGAATTCGAATTCAAACGGAAATTCAAATTTAGTAACTATACTCTAAACTACTATGAATATTCTCAACTGTCTGATATCACCTGCACTTAGAAAACAAATCTCTCACTAAATCTTCCATCAACTTTTACTTCTTTTGTTTATTCTCCTCCACATTGCACTAAGAGTCTTCTGTGCTCTGATACCATTTACGATTTCTTGACGTCCTTCATTTTTGGGATTTAATGTTTTTCAATCCTCGAACTGTGGGTTATGGTCCCACGAAACTGGTTACCTCGTTCGAACTGTGGGTTATGGGGCCACGAAACTGGCTACCTCGTCTTTCTTGTCATGATTGTCTACGTCATTACACAAGTCACGTAGGTCTTTCAATCTGCCATGTATCGTGACTATAACCCTTGTAAACAAAAATCTCGACTCAACTTCGTTCAATTCGCAATCAAAACTTGAAGCCACCAAAGTTTGCTCATGAGTAACGTGGATCATTCGTCTCTTGTCTTCCTCCTCTGAGCCATGCACCACATACGCACCCCAAAATACATCACATGACATGCATATATATCAGCTACGCACACAAAAATTCCACACACAGATTGATACAAAATTAAACATCGGCACATGGAATTACATAATGTAGGATCTGTAAATGTGTTAGAAAACCTGCACAGATGAATCTAGCTAGTAAAGGTTGAACACACAACTTTGCAGAGCAAAAACACTAAAAGAAAATCGAAAGAACAAAAGAATGATTCATTAGAAAATAGGTTACAATGCTCATAATATAGCATTACTGGGTGAAGATCCCAAGGTAATGCACCATAGTGGTGATCAATGAGAAGACTCAACACCTACAACAAGTTCCGGAGAGAACTAGCCAGTTGCGGAGTGAAAGAAGGAGTAAATCATGCAGAAGAACTAACCAGTTGCAGAGTTAAAGAAGGAGCAAATCAGGGAGTAAATCATGCATAAGAACTAACCAATGGCGGAGTTAAAGAAGGAGTAAATCATGCAGAAAGAATCTTGCATGTAGTCCCATGCTCTAACTAAGAGTCCGCATGTAGGTGTGTAGTGGTTCCAACACCCCCCCTGAACACCACTATGGGAAAAAATAGAAAATGGGCCCTGGCAACTAAGGCCAAAGGTCACCCAAAATACAGTGCAACTTGTACTAAAATTGAGGAAAGAGGGAAAACCTCATGGGAAAAACCTCCCCTCAAAATACAATGTAATCAAAAGAAAAGAGGAAGAAAAGACAGTTGCTAAGCAACTGTGTCCTTCACTCCAAGACGATCGCGTAGAGAGCGAAACTTCTACTTAGTGAATGTCTTGGTGAAGATGTCTGCAGTCTGTTCTGCTGAAGGAAAGAACTGCAAATCAATGACCCGATCATGTACTAAGTCTCTGATGTAGTGCATATGGATCTCTATGTGCTTCGTCCGCTGCTGCTATACTGGATCCCTGCAAAATTTGAGAGTGCTCTGATTGTCACACCAGATGACAATGGGCTAGTGGAACTAGATGCTCAACTCAATGAGGAAGTGTTGTAGCCACAGAGCCTAAATGGTGATGTTGACTACTCCTCTGTACTCGGCCTCAGCTGAAGAGAGAGCAATAGCAGCCTGCTTCTTGCTCGACCAACAGATAGGGCCAAATCCTAGACTGAGTGAATATCCGGAGGTGGACTTGCGATCAATGTTGTCTCCCACCCAATCAAAATCTGTGAAGCCAAGGAGATTCAATGCAGTGCCTGCTGCATAGTGAATCCCGAAGGTGATGGTGCCCTGCACATATCGGAGGATGCGCTTGGCAGCATTCCAATGTATCTCATGCGGCTCCTGCATGTATCTGGAAACTGCCCCTACTGCATATGAGAGATCTGGTCTGGAGTGGGTGAGGTACAATAAGCTCCCCACTAGCTGTCGCTTGAGAGTGTTGTCAACTAATGGAGTGTCTCCTCCATCCTCAAGGCGGACCCCAAATAGAAAAGGAGTCGGTGCTGGCTTGCAATCAGTGATGCGAAATCTCTTGAGGAGATCCCATGCATACTTAGCCTGAGAGAGTTTGATGCCTGTGGCATCCTGACTGATCTCAAGACCAAGAAAGAAGTGTAATGGACCCATGTCCGTCATCAAAAACCTATCATGCAAGGCTCTCTTGACTGTAGCAATGGCTGAAGCCGAGCTGCTGGTGATTAGGAGATCATCCACATACAAAACTAAGATAAGAAGAGAATCATGTGTCCTAAGCATGTAAAAATTTGGATCAGACTTACATCTTTCAAATTTTTGTGATAAGAGAAAAGAATCCATCTTCGCATACCAAGCTCTCAAGGCTTGCTTAAGGCCGTAGAGAGATTTCTTCAGTCTGCAAACCAAGGATGAATCCTGAATGAAACCATGTTGCTGCTCCATGTAGATCTCCTCAGATAGGTCTCCGTGAAGAAAGGCATTCTTCACATCCATCTGATGTACTTCCCACCCCTGGGTAGCTGCAATGGCAAATGTAAGGCGTATGGAATCCATCTTTGCTACTGGAGAAAATGTCTCGTCATAATCAATGCCATGCACTTGTTGGAAGCCTTTGGCTACTAGCCTTGCTTTCCGTCTAGTGATTTGCCCATCTACAGCACTCTTGGTCCTGTAGACCCATTTGCATCAGACAAGTTTCCTTCCTAAAGGAAGGGGGACCAGATCCCAGGTCTGGTTCTCGAGGAGGGAGTTATACTCCTCCTCCATGGCAGACTCCCAAGATGGATGCCCAGCAGCCTCAGCATAAGACTGTGGATCAGAAGACTGAACCAAATGACAATGCCAGGATGGCGATGGTTCAGTGGCAATGAGGACAAGAGGAGGCTCAATAAACTCTGAGCTAGTCCTCCGCAGATCAGAATTATCCCCCACAAGACCATTTCTAGCAGCTGGGTGGTCTTGTGCATATATCTCACGTAAGCTCCTTGTTCTTTGATTTATGACAGGGGAATATGATTCACTGCTGGAAGCCCGATCTGGGCTTGGATGTGGATCATCATATGCATGCACTAGATTTGTATCTGAAGACTCTGTCTCTGCATCTGCATGCTCTACCTCGGCATCTGCATGCTCTGTATCTGCATCTGAGTGTACTGAGTCATCATCTCGGACATGAGGTAGATAAAAGGTGTCTGCATGCGACAATTGAGGTGCATGTGAGAGAATTTCCTCAAATTTGACACTTCGCTCAATGATGAGCTTGTCTGTAGAGGAAATCAGGAGCCGATATCCCTTCACACCATCAGGGTATCCAATAAAGATGCACTCAATGCTTTGTGGATCAAGATCTTTCCTCTTTTCATACGGGATCCTGGCCCATGCTCGGGAGCCGAAAACACGGAAATGGGTGACCTCTGGTTTAGTGCCGCTCCAAGCCTCAAGGGGTTCTGATCTTTGACATACCTATGAGGAGATCTGTTCTGGATGCAGTTAGCACAATTAAGTGCTTCAGCCCATAGCTTATGAGGCAGTGACTTAGCATGCAACATGCAAGGAGCCATCTCTTTGAGAGATCGGTTCTTTCTGTCAGCAACTCCGTTCTGCTGCAGCGTGTATGGAACTGTGTACTGCAACTGTATTCCAGACTGAAGGCAAAGGTTCCGAAGTGCTGTGTTAACATATTCCCCCCCATTTTCTGTACTGAGGGATTTGATCTTTCTCTCTGACTGTGTCTCAACTAGTGCTTTGAAATCTTCAAAGTGCGCAAAAACTTTAGATTTGGCCCTGAGAAGATACACCCAAGTATACCATGAGAAATAATCAATAAATGAAAGCACATACCTTGCTTTGTTGATGGAAGGATGAGGAAAAGGCCCCATGATATCACTATGGATCAGATCTAGAGGAGAGGATGCTCTATGAGTCTTGCCGGTGTCAAACTTTTCTCTAGGATGTTTGCCAAGGACACACCCTTCACAAACTCCTTTGGTGAAACTGATATTTGGCAAGCCTTCCACCATCTCATTCTTGCTTAGCTGCTGCATATACCTGTAATTTAAGTGACCAAACCTCTCGTGCCAAAGCCTACTACTATCATCAGCATGTGTATCCAATAAGGAGGATTTAGATTCAATAAATTCAGAAAATGTATATAGTCTAGCTCCATTGTTTACCTCACCGGTTGCAATTTTGGGGCTGCTATGTAGGTCATATATGTTCACTGCATCTGGAGTGAATTCCACTCTCTTTCCGGTGCCGGAATGAGTGATCTGATAAACTGAAAGCAGGTTTACTGATAGTTTTGGAACATAAAGCACATCTTCAAAGCTTCCGTGTAAAAGTTCCACTCTACCTTTTCCGATGACCTCAATAGGTGAGTCATCTCCCATGAGGATGGGAGATCCTTTGCATGGATCCAAAGAGGAATAGACTTCCTTTGCAGTAGCCATATGATGTGATGCACCAGAATCTATAATCCATGCATCAGGAGAAGAATTAATTGCAACTAAAGCATAAAAATTGTTACCTTTCCCGTGTGGTGGATCCTCAGTTTTCTTCTTGGCGCCCTGAGGGATGTGGTCCCCAAGGTTGTGCTTCTGAAGGATTTCTTCCATTTGGTCAATTTGTTTCTTCATGCAAGAGGATTCTGGATGGAATCCTCTTTGACAGTAGGTGCATCTATTTCCTTTCTTCCCTTTCTCATTTCTCGAGCCGGAGGAGTCATTGAAGGGCTTGGTGTACCCTTCCTTCTTTGGATGGGAATACGCTTTTCCCTTGTCTTGTTGCTGCTAATTTTTCTGATTTGAATCAGATCTGTGATTTTTATTGTGGTTGCCATCATGCACAGCAAGTGCATGCGCTTTTGGAGGTTTGATTTTCCCCATGCCAATGAGTTTATCTTGCTAAAAAATAAGGGACTCCATAAATTCTTTGAGAGGGGGCATAGTGTAGGATTTACCTATTGCGAGCCTTACTGAATGAAATGTAGACACAAAGTTGGAGTATTCCGGTCCGAGCTTTGACATAATAGAGAGAACTTGGCGACTCTCCTCCTTGGATTTGTCAATTCCACAAACCTTGAGCTGCAGCAATAGATCATTATATTTGGTGAAGAAGTCTTGAATTTTGTCATAGTTTCGTGGATCCAATGACATCAGCTCCACTTCGAGCAGATGTCCTTTCATCTCATCCTGTTTCCCATAGAGTTCTTCAACCTTTTTCCAAATCTCATTGGGAGTATTGCAGGCAGATAGATGAAACTGCAACTCTGGAGAGATGCACATGCATATGGATCCGTGGGCCTCATCCATACGATTGAGGTACTTGGATTTCTCTATGGCTGAAGTGGGTTCCACATCTGTAGCCATGGTAATCTTGTACAACCCTTTATGATGAAGGTATCGAGCCATTTGGTCCTTCCTTTTGTGATAGTTGTACGGTGTTAGGATCGATGCTTTGGGAAACTCCACTTTTCTGTTGATCTTCGATCTCCAAGCTGTAATACCTGCAAAATAAAGTACTGGTGCACCTTTTATATAGCAACCTATGGGCTCTGATACCATGTAATGTGGAGGTTTGTCGTTACACCAAAACCCGCAGGTGTTGGTAAACATTATAAACTAGTAACGAGGATCCCCAGGGTGGAAATTACGGATTCTATAGAGGTGCGTTGATTCTTCCAACACCCCCCCTCAAACGCAACTTGGGGGAATCGAACCTGGGTCCAAGCTCTGATACCATGTAAATGTGTTAGAAAACCTGCACAGATGAATCTAGCTAGTAAAGGTTGAACACACAGCTTTGCAGAGCAAAAACACTAAAAGAAAATCGAAAGAACAAAAGAATTATTCATTAGAAAATAGGTTACAATGCTCATAATATAGCATTACTGGGTGAAGATCCCAAGGTAATGCACCATAGTGGTGATCAATGAGAAGACTCAACACTTACAACAAGTTTCGGAGAGAACTAGCCAGTTGCAGAGTGAAAGAAGGAGCAAATCAGGGAGTAAATCATGCAAAAGAACTAACCAGTTGCGGAGTTAAAGAAGGAGTAAATCATGCAGAAGAACTAACCAGTGGCGGAGTTAAAGAAGAGCAAATCAAGGAGTAAATCATGCAGAGGGAATCTTGCATGTAGTCCCATGCTCTAACTAAGAGTCCACATGTAGGTGTGTAGTAGTTCCAACAGGATCAAACCAAATAGAGATAATTTTATTAAAAACAACACGATTGCATTCCATAGTCTCTTACGGCCTGGCAAGCCTGCTCTTCATCTAATGGCTGCCTGGTTTTTTGGGAGGCTAAATGGATGCTCCTACATCACTCCACTTAAATTTTTTTCCCTTTGGAAAAACATGGCAAATTTATCATATTTTCGCAACGCATCACATAACAAATACCACAATATAATAAGTTATCTGCTAAATTGAAATTAATTATTTGCTTTTATTACTTCTAATTATTTATATAAATTATACTTTATTATTTTATTTTGATAAATTACATCATTCAGGATCAACCCATTATTTTTAAATATTCTTATAAATTAGATTGTGATCCATTATTTAAAAAAAATTCCCTTTCTCAATTCTTTTTCCAATCAATGTTATGCTTTTAAGATCACACTACTTTCCTTTTTTGACATTATATTATTGAAAACGTATCTATTTTTTTGCGTTATATTATTGAAAATGCAGGAAGAGCATCATCCGACAAGCAGCATGATTAAATACATGAACCGTTGATGGATGCATATTGATCACCTATCTCGATTCGCTGCACACGGTGTGGGTAAGTGTATATATGATAATAATTACAATGCCCACTTTGTTTGTAAGTGACAATATTATTCACTATGTTTAGTGCCCGTGTGGAATCTCACTTTGAATCTCCTAAATATGAATTGATCATATAAAGTTTTATAATAGCTTTGTACCACTATCATATTATCTCGCTTTTTCTCTTCATGCCCACGCTCCAAACATTAAGGTATAAAAAATTGTTTATATGTATAAAATCCAGGGAGAGGTCAATTAGCCTGAAAGTGAAAATGGAATGTTATGTTTGAGAAAGTTAGAGGTCCAAATCCCTAGGATTCACATATGACTGCAGTCGAATTGAAAAAGTTATAGCATATTTTTAAAAATAATTATTTTATTTTATAATTTTTTTAGTCTAATCTAGTATGGTAAAGATATTATAGTGTCTTGTTTTTTCATGTTTTGTTTAAAAATTTTATGTGGTATAATTACATAATATTAAAATTAAATAAATTAGACTAAAAATTAAAGTAAAATAATTGTTTTTTACTATTAGATTCTGAATATAATATATTGTTTCTTAAATATGATATAATATTTTTTATTTTTTAAATAAAATTATTCATTTTTTATTGGGTTGAGAGGTGCTCCCTAACCAAGTATGTTATAGATGTATAACATAATGTAATGTAATATAAACATTTTGACTTGGTCAAAAATAAAATTAAAATTAAAATATGGTAGAGATGTTAAACTTAATATAACCTAATATAATGTAAACATTTTAATTCAGTGGAAATAAAATAAAAATAACACTAGATTTTGTTTTTTTATTGTTTTTGAGATATTAGTCACATTATTTTATTTTGGTGGATGTTTAGATGGAACAATTGTGGTTCAATATAAATTAATATATAAACTTTAATTTATAAATTATTTAGTATATTTTTTGTAATATTCCTTTTTCTCATGGATGATATTTTTTCTCATAGTATTTTCCTTCCTTTTTATAGAAAATAATAAAATAAAGACTTAGATTGGAGAGAGAGTCCATCAAGCCTTTAAACTAGGAGAGGAGAAAGACATAAGGATCATCCTAGATTCGTTTTTCATATTGATGTTTCGTAGAGAACTTGGCATGGCCACTTCCATCTTGATCCTAGGATGAGAACCCCACTTGATATCTCTTTGGTGGATCCATCCAACTTCCACCTTGATCTTAGGATGAAAACCCGGCTTGATCAAGAAGGTTTTCTCCAAATAAATATGTGATATAGTTAGGTTTCTTGATAAGTTTAGTTGATGGGGCTATTTGTAAATACATATATGCATATTGGTTGACATGATGTTTAGTGCAATCCTAAGTGTCATTTCTCCTTCAATTAGATTAAGTTTTAGTGTAAGTATTGTTGAGATAATCATGTTTTACTAGTTCTTCATGTTAAGGTCCAATTACGGTGACCAAAATCTAGACTTAGTGTAAATTAATGAGAAGAATATTCTAATAAAGAGGGCACTGCATGGCTATATTGTAATTGCTTCATAATTGCTTTATATGGAAACTTGATTTTGATTATGGAAAAAAAGATTTAGTACAAAGTAGGACAAACATAGATGATTTAGGATAAATGTAATTTCTATGATTTAACATGAATAACACTCAACTAATTCTCAAGCCATTATTATTGACTATTCTTATTTCTTAGTATGGTTTGCTCTTTTTTTGCCTTTTTCTTTTCTTTTCTTTTTTCTCAGTTGCCTATAGGACACTATCACTAGGATTGTGTGAGGCTTGTTCAAATCTAAATTCTCTATTTGAAATTTTTTATCCTTACCAATAGCTTAGGTGTGGTGCATTCTTTAAATTACTTACTTAAATACATCTTTTGATCTAAAAAGCTACATAAAACATAAGCAATAATAAAAATATCAGTTTGTATAAAAGGTACGAGTTATATTATTATCACTCTATATAAAAAATACTAGCTATATTTTATAAAAAAATAAATAATAATAATAATAAAAACTAAAAATAATAATAATAATTTTTCTCAATTTAATATTAAAATATATATATATATTATCTTTTAATTTTTAATTTAATAAAAAAAACATAAAAATATAAACTATTATCAACAGAGAATAAGAAAAAATAATGTACATACCATGAAAGAAAAATGGTGTACATACCATGAAAGAGAAACCTAAAAGCAACATATTTATAAAATTTCGAATAATAATGACCTGTCCCTCGTCAATGCTTTGATGATGAGATTCCTCTACATGGTGCATATGTCCGCATAATTGAGCAGCAAGTTCAATATGATACTATAAGGGGTATAAAATAAAAACAAAATCAAATCAAATGAGTTTAAAATAACTTTTAAAATGATGAAATTTCAAATATACAAAATTCTTTTGAAATTATAAAATAAAAATTTCGATATGGCCATAATATTAAAAGAAATGATTAAAAATAAAATATAAAATTATAATTTAATTTGAAATTATAAAATAAAAATTTCGATAGGACTATAATACTAAAAGAAATAATTAAAAATGGAGTTGTGTTTAGTGTGATTTTTTGGAGATTCCAGTGACGGAATCCCGGGGAAAAAATTGAGGTTAAATCTTGATTTGTATTATTTAAAATGGTTTTTTAACTGCATATTTGGATTCAGCACCCTGAAAAACCCTTGGGACTCTTTGATTGTGCAGAAATCAGCGATCAAACTTGCGATTCCAATAATTGCTGTCGGATTTTTACGGGAAAAACCCACCAGAAAAGCTTCCAAAAAATCTCTTTAAAAACAACTCTATTAAAAATAAAATAATGCCACGTAAAATCTCAGTGACAAATTATTAAATGCCGAATGTGAATTTCATGACCAAAAGATTTGACGTTGATCGGCTAAAACCACATTCGATGGAACAACATCTATAAAAATGGGATGGCAAGTGTTCAATTATGTGGAAATGGGACCCAATACTTACGCATCCTATTCTATCAACCTTGCGGAGTCTGGGGATACGAAAGATGTGATGTCAAATTAAAGTTAAGGAAAGATGTTGCACTTTTTTATTAGTGTTTATGAAGCTTCTCTTCATAAGCTTTCAGTACACAATTGGCGAATAAGCAAATAACGCAGATTCTGAGGGTTTGGCGAATAAGCAAATAACGCAGATTCTGAGCTTTCTCAAATGAATAAGCAAAATATGCTTGTCCATTTGTATTGTAACGGCAAAAACTCAAAAAAAATAAAGCAGTAAATTTGATGCCAAACATGTAAATTATCCACCCCGCATAAATTTTAAAGATTGGTTTACCTGCATAGGTGGAGTAAGACAGCAATACCCATTTTTGTGATCATTCCTTCGTTGATTCTAGGACCGATAAGATTATTGCATTTTTATGATTGATCTTTACGTTATGAGAAAGACTCCAATCTTTGAGGCTCAGAAAGGAAATTTTCTCCTGTTATGTGAAATATAAATAATTATAAATAAACAAATATATTATAGTTTTATTTTAGAATGTTAAAAAAAATTATATATATAAATGTTATTAAATTTTATTGTTTAATTTTTTTTATAATTTTAATATAAATAAAACTTTCCATAAAATAAAATCTCATTTTAGATATTTTCAAGTGTTGTCTTTTTCTCAATTTAGAAAATAGCTTGGTTTATGTCTAGCTTTCATGGTGCCACGATCACCATGTAGTACCATGAAGTTAGACCAGTAAGTTAGTACTTTTTCTTTCTTAAAGGATGACAACTTTTAAGGTTATCTCATCATTATTATAAAAGAATTACATATAATAACTAAATAGGTAAAATGTAAAAAAAAAATTACATATAATAACTAAATAATATGTAAAATAATATATATGAATAACAGGGACGGAGCTCTGCAAAAGTTTAGGGTTCCTCTGAAACCCGTGACGGCGCCTCAGACTGAAGCGCTTACTGCAATCCCTGACCCATTCCAGGCACGGTAACCGCATCGCCTCAGCACTGCGCAGGCCAAGCGCTATGGAAACACCACAGGGGGGGGCGCCAGGGCCCTCCCCAATGCAGACGGAGAAGGATTCGTATCTCCTGTTCGGTTCGATTAGCAAAGGAGTAATAAACAATGAACACGCCACAGAGCAAGGGAATAGCAATACAGAAGATCAGCCAGGTCAGGAAAAAGGACCGCAGGACAAAAGGAAAAATGACAAAGAAGAAATGCCAAAGGCCACCTCAGCCACCTGCAAACCTGTTGCTGCAGAGAGGCCCAGAATCGAACTACAAGGGCACCTGGTAAATGCTAGGATAGAATTTATGAAAGAGCATGCAATCATAGGAAAATTTATAGGCATATGGCCAACAGAAAAAGCCCTCAACGGTTGGATAGCAGCCAAATGGAAACCAAAGGGAGATGTGCTGCTACAACTAGGACCAAAAGGCTTCTTCACAGTCATCTTCTATTGTGTGGAAGACAAACTCAGGGTGCTAGGTACAGGCCCACACTTCTTCAATGCTGCAGGGCTGTACATGCGAGACTGGAAACCCAGATTCAACCCAGATAAAGAAGACCTAACCTGGGCACCAGTTTGGATCCGGCTATATGGACTTCCTGATGAATATTGGGACGAAGATTCACTCAGAAGAATTGGAAATGGTGTGGGAGAATACATCAGGACAGCTGAAGAAACCAAATCCCGCAAATTCATTTCATATGCTCGCATATGTGTCTTTATAAGGTTGAATGAAGCGCTGCCAGAGTCGATAACACTCTCCCACTGGGATGAGGAATGGATTCAGCCCCTGGACTACGAACAGGTGCCCTTCCGATGTAGAAGATGCCATGCTCTAGGGCACTTATTCAGGGATTGTCCGCTAAATGCCCCAGATCTGTCTCAGAATCCCACTACCAAGCCAAATCATGATGGGTTCACCAAAGTAACCAGCAGAAGGCGATCGCACCGGAAAAATGCCAGTGGGCAAAAGTCTCAACCGAACATCCACAAAGACCAAGCATCCAAGAATAGTTTTGAAATCCTCAACAACATTCCGGAAGATCGACCCATGGAAAATCCCAGCAAATCTGACCACCCATCCTCCTCAAGCCGCCCCCCTCCCTCCTCCCCCCCCCCATCTCGAAAACCCCTATCATTATTCCCACCATTTTATCTAGAAATCAGGAGGATCTGGTGATTACACCCAAGAATATGGAGATAGACGGGAAACAAAAATCTACCCAGACTTCAGAGCCTGCACATGAAGACAACAGTGTCATAGAAATAATGGAAGAAGAAGCTGAAAACGTGGATCTTCAAGGACTGGACATTAATGAACTAGAGTTAGCATGCAGGAAAAGGGCCTTTGAATCCATCGCTGAAACTGACCTAGAAAAGTTGGAGATGGTCATCTCCAAAGTCTACCAACAACAGCAGTTAGGGATTCAAGCAGGCAGCACCTGGGATGGTAGACTGCGTCCAAAGGATTTTAAAAAAAGAGGAAGGAAAACAGTTCTGCAAAGAACAATAGAGCTTGGAGAAGTCCTAGTGGATTCAGGCCATTATGCGAAGCTTACGAAATACTTCAGCCCCTCTCAACCTAGTTATCAATGAAGCTCATCTCCTGGAATCTTAGAGGCCTTAACGGCCCTGCAAAATATAGAATGCTCAAAAACATGATAAAAATGGAGAAGCCGCACATATGCTTTTTTCAAGAAACCAAATGTAATAGCGATACTCTGGGACGAATACTCTCCAAAGCCTGGCCGGGCTGCCATTCTGTGGCCGTGGATGCGACTGGAGCCTCGGGAGGACTTGCCATAGCCTGGAACACTCAAGCTATCACTATAACGGATTTCCATGCAAGCCACCATCTCATTCAGGCAGCCTTTCACATTATAGGCACTCAGGTACATGGAAACTTATCCAATGTTTACTTCCCACAGGATGGAGGCAGTAAAAAAATACTCCTCGACACCATCGAGGCACTCAGTAACAGCAGACAACATCCTCTCTGGATTGTGGCGGGAGATTTTAACATGATCACCCGACTAGAGGATAAAATTGGGGGAAGAACCAGATTGGAACCTGAAGTGGAACACTTCAAGGATTTCATCCTAAATGCCTCCCTTATTGATCTGCCCTTTTGTAATGGTATCTACACTTGGAGCAATCACAGGAAAGGGAAGCATCAGATTGCCTCCAAGTTGGACCGATTCCTGATATCGGACAACGCAGTGCACATCGGGGGAGATTTCAATGCAGAGATTCTTGCTCACTCTGGGTCGGATCACTGGCCAATTGCCCTTCAATGGCAAAGACCAGGGAGCAGCACCAGGAAGCCATTTCGATTTGAAAAATTCTGGCTTACCCACCCGGCATTCAAGGACTTCGTCAAAACTACTTGGGCCTCCTTTGTTCCTCCAGAAGGCACCAAAATGTTCATTCTCCAGCAGAAGCTAAGGTACCTAAAAAGACACCTCAAACAATGGAATAAGGAGACCTTTGGGAACATCTTCGAAGCCCAACAACAACTCAATCAGGAGCTCAAGCTTCTCCACCAGGAGGTCATCAATTCAGGGCATACAGAGGCTACACTAGAAGAAGAAAAGCACATCTACAATCAACTTGAGGAAAGAAGAAAACAAGAAGAAATTTATTGGAAACAGAAATCAAGGGTGAGATGGCTCAAAGAAGGAGAGCGTAATACCAAATTCTTCCACAACACTACAGTGCAACGAAGAATGCACAACAAGATCTCATTCATCCAGAACCAGGCAGGAGGTAAAGAGGAGGAGCATGAGAAAATTGAGGAAACCCTCCTCAATCATTTCAAACAAGTCCACCAAGAACAAACAGGGGATCGGACGGCAGCTATAGAGAAAATCACAAGCAATATTCCCAGGTTAATAACGGAGGAGCAAAACGATCTGCTCATGAGCCCGATTCTCAGCCACGAGGTGGACGAAGCAATGGCGCAACTTAAAGAAGGTAAGGCTCCTGGTCCTGATGGCTTTACCACTGATTTGTTTCATGCTTTCTGGGACATGATTAAGGTAGAGGTCTGGCAAATTGTGGAGGAATCTCGAGCCCTTCGATGGATGCTGCCCTCTCTAAACTCTACCTTCATCACTCTTATTCCCAAAGAAGAGAACTCCATCACACCTGACAAATTCAGGCCCATAGCCCTATGCAATGTTCTCTATAAAGTCATTACCAAAGTCATAGCCAACAGGCTCAAGCCCCTTCTCCCTCAAATCATCTCACCTGAGCAATCAGGCTATGTGGAAGGCCGACAAATAATGGATGGTATAATGCTCTCCCATGAGATCCTTCACTCTCTCAAGCTCTCCAAAAAAGCAGGCATGTTACTCAAGCTTGACCTATCCAAAGCATTTGACAAACTCAGCTGGGCCTATATTCAGAACATGCTGAGAGCCTTTGGCTTCTGTGCCACTTGGGTAAGATGGATAATGAGCCTCATCTCCTCCTCTCACTTTTCCATTCTTGTCAATGGGCTGCCTTCCCACCCCTTCAAGCCCTCCAGAGGCATCAGGCAAGGGGATCCTTTATCCCCCTTCTTATTTGTAATAATGGCGGAGGGCCTAGGTCGGCACATCAAGCAAGCTAGGCAAGATAATCATATTCGGGGTATCTCAATCCACAACTCCCCTGCTTCCACCCACCAGCAATTTGTGGATGATACCATGCTGTATGGCCATCCCTCTGCTCAGGAAGCCTCTTGTCTGAAATCTTTGCTTAATGACTTCTCCAATGCTTCAGGCACCCAAATCAACAGCACAAAATCCGAAATTTTCTTCTTCCATACCCCTCCCTCTGTCAAGCGGGCTGTCTCTCGCATTCTGGGTTTTCAATCGGCCTCTCTCCCTTCCACTTACCTAGGAGCGCCTCTCACCGCCTCCGCCATAAAGCAACCAGCTTGGAGACGACTTATTGAGAAAATGGAAGGCAAATTGAATCAATGGACTCACCGCTCCCTCAACTTAGCAAGTAGAGCAGTGCTCCTCAAAGCCATCCTTCAAGCCATGCCCCTATACTTGTTCTCCATCCTAGCTGCTCCAAAATGGGTCCTGAAAAGGCTGAGAAACTTACAGCGCAATTTTCTTTGGGGAAGTTCAGCTACCAATCATAAATGGGCGCTTGTCAAATGGGATACCACCAGCAAGCCCAAGCACAAAGGTGGAATTGGACTCCGAGACCCTGAACACAGTAATATCATCATGACAGCCAAAATCTGGTGGCAATGGTTAACAAATCCGGACAAACCATGGGCCAAAATTTGGAATGCCAAGTACACCAACAATATGCCGCATGTAGAGCTTATACGATTCACCCCCACAAGTCCAGGTTCACTCATTTGGAATGCGGCCAAGCAGCACCACCAATTGATTCAGAAACATAGTTTCTGGGAAATAAGGAATGGTCAACATGCCAGATTCTGGCAAGATGCATGGAACCAACTTCCCAAACTATCCAATGCACTACCAGCAGCTATTATTCCAGAAGGGCAAGAGCAACAGCACGCCAAAGTCCACCAATTCTGGAATTCGGACACGGGAAGCGGCTTCAGGAAATGGCTTGCTAGCAACCAAATAATAACCACCAACAGACCGCAGGAAGCAGAAGCCCTTAGCACTGAATTGGCAAAAAGAAGAATTAAGCACAACATCAGTGACGACATCCTCAGATGGGGCTACCTCCCCAAGGGCGCTTACTCCACCTCTGAAGCCTACAATCTTTTGGAAGACCCTCCCGTCAAACCTGATCCTCTATGGTCCAGGATTTGGAGTTTCAAAACTTGGCCCAAAATCAATCACTTTCTATGGCTAGTGGGACACAAAAAAATTCTCACATGGGATAAATTGCAAAAACGCAACTTCCATGGGCCCTCAGTCTGCCACAATTGCTTTCAGAATGAGGAAACATTACAGCATCTTCTAGACTCATGTCCGCTTGCTACTCAACTATGGGAGAAGATAGAATTTAGGAGTCAAAGACGTTGCAGAGAAATGGGAAGCATAATAAACACCATTAGGCAATGGTCTAAAAGCCCTTACAAAAGTGGCTTGCTTAATCATCTGTGGAATCTAATTCCAGGTTTTCTCCTATGGAATATTTGGAAGGAACGGAATAGGCGCATCTTCAAAAACAGCAGCTTGAATAGGGAAGACATATGGAACAGCATGCACGCCAACATCCAAGAAACCATGTTACTGAAATCCTGGACCCAACAAGATCTCCCAACGGATGATAATGAGAAAAACATATTATCTAACTGGGGACTGCAACTGACTCAAGAACCAACCTCTCAGCGGGCAGCAAATAACAATGATAAGGGAAAGGTAAATTGGGAAGCCCCGCCTATCCATTCATACAAACTAAACTTTGATGGCGCTTCCAAGGGCAATCCAGGACCTGCAGGATTTGGAGGAGTCATCAGAGATCACCTAGGAACTCTGCAACAACTCTACTTTGGCAATCTAGGTTGGGATACCAATAATTCAGCAGAGCTGGAGGGCATGTGGCAAGGACTTCTTACTGCAAGGAGACACAATCTTCAACCACTGATAGTGGAGGGGGACTCCCAAATACTCATAAACATGGCTATTCGAATCCAGAATGGGTCGAAAGCTAGGAAAATAGCCAATAGTTGGAGACTAGAGGCCAGACTCAGTAGCATGGCGGAGGAAATAGGCAACTACAATGCCATCTCTTTCAATCACACCAAAAGGGAAGGTAATAAAGTGGCTGATCTTCTTGCCAACATAGGGGTTGATTCAGATAAGGCCTTCCTTGAGGGACACCTGAACATCATCCCAACTAATCAAAGGAAGCTGGAATGTGAGAGTCTCATCCTTAGGGACAAAGAGACCCCGGATGCGGGTGGCGGGACGGCAACAATGGGCATGCCACATGCTATGCATGGGCTACCCCGTGTAGACAATACGGCCTCCATATGAAGGCCGTCAACCAGAACCTGAACCCATTGCTGCGTTTAATGGAGTTAATGGTGAGGGCGGTAGGTTTATGGGGCTGTACAGAGCACTTAATGCGCGCCTGTATCGAGAGCATGAGGCAGAGCATAACAAGAGCAATGGAGGGTGCAGGGAATGTATGTCGGGCGAATTTGGGGAAAGAAGGAATTGTAGAGAGCCGAGGCGGTGGCAGCTCCATCCACTTCATCGTCGGGTGTCTGGTGGTTACTATCGCTGCCATAGCCTCTCTGGTTGCTGGTCCTGTAGCCGGAAGCACTTGGCTCAATTGCTGGGTGAGAACCGGAATTGGTCCACCTCGCCACCAAGGAACGGGTCTCAGAGAGGAAATTGGGCACCAGAGAAAGATTTGGGAGGTAATTGGTTCAGTCTTCGACTCCAAGCTCACCTGCACACACACAAGAGCAGAATCAGTTTCACCATGGCTAAACTCCGTCAGCGACAGCCGTGTAGAAGAGGTCCAGCTAGAGGCTCTTCCTCGCGAGCTCCAGCAGTGGATGAACATCACCACTGTTGTTGCTGCTACTGCCATCGAAGAGCCAAAGCCACTCCACTTCCAATCAGCCAGTTTTTGGAGGTTGGAAGTGCTGATGAGGACAAATCAGAACTTCCCTCCTTTGGCTCAGTGGTTTTCACATTGCCGAGGGCTGAGAGCTTCCCAGGGCTCAGTGCCCACATCTCAATTATGTTTACCAGAACTCCGGAAGGAAATGGGGAATCTGCCCCTCAAGACCCGCAGAAGAAGCAAGCGGAGGGCAAAGGCAAAGAAATTGTCCATGGATTACCGGAGGCAGGGGAACATAGCTCCGCTTTGGAGCCACCAGCGTCTGAGGCTGGTCAGCACGAATCGTCTCCTCCGATGGGGCCTGCTCCTCAGGGTATTGATGACGAGACATGGCGCAAGATGTGGAAGGGTAAACCAGAGGGAGAAGGTTGGGCGTACATCGTGGAGGACAACAGCCTTGCCGAAGAAGTTGATGCCTTCTTCGCGTCCCTTCCTTCTTCCTCAACACATCGAGAGGATCAAAATTGACACGGGTAATTCTCTCTTGCGCTTTCGTTTTGATGGCTGGAAGTGGTTGCATACCTATTCGCCTGCTGTAATTTTGTTTGGAAGCTGGTCGGGTCTCATTTTCAATGGGTCAATTCTCAATTTCAATTTTGTCGGGTTGCTCAATCAATCCCATCTGGTAATTCGCCCCTGGTTATTAAGTCAATCCCATCTGGCGATTCGCCCCTGCGTGGGCAGTAATGTTTTGAATCCTCCTCCTGAGGCTCCAATGGGAGCCCGCTGATGTTTATTTCTGGTTCTGCTTATATGGTCTGGTGCTGCCCCTGCGTGGGAGCGTTATATCAGTGCTTGGTCTGTTTTGTTTTGTGAAGGCTTTCCCGGGAGGGAGACCTCAGAATTTGGTTTTTGGTTCCCAGCGAGCTATCAGAAGCCCTGGAAGACTCGCCTCACAGTTTGTAATTTTCACTTGTACAGTTAATATATGAATTAGATAGCTTTTACGTAGAAAAAAAAAATATATATGAATAACAAATAATTATTATTAAATTTTCATTTTATAGATTATGTAAATTTCAAATTTGTTAATACATTTTTTATTTTTAAATACTATTTTTTATTCACAAATAACATTAAATAATTAATTATTACTTTATTTTATATTTTTTGAAAAAAAATATATTAATAATATTATTTTCAATTAACATATTAAAACTTTTTTAAAAACAAAGATGTGTCTTCATTACTTGTTATTAAAGATATATTTTTCTATAATTAGTTTTTTTCTCAAATGTATTTTTCTACACTTATTTTTTCTCTTTTTAAAAGAAAATTTATCATATTCTCACAAAGTATCACATACTCTTATATAAATAAAAACCTGTTCATGCTTAATAATGACATTTCTAAATGATGCTCTAATAAATTATCTAAATTAAAATTAATATTTTATTTTTATTATTTATAATCACCCTTATAAATTATTATAATATTTTTAATTAATATTATTAATTAAATTAATTATATATATATAATCAACTAATTGAAAATAGAAAGAAAATTTGAATGGTCATTTTCCCTTTCTCAATTCTTTATTTTCTTAAAAAGAGCATCCTAAATCAAACGATTTAACATGGCGCTACTTTTTTTTAAGTATTGAAAACGTAGGAAGAGCATCATTCGAGCAGTAGCATAATTAAATACATGGTCCATTGCTGGATGCATATTGATCACCTATCTCCATTCGCAGCACACAGTGTAGGCAGTTGTATATATGATAATCATTACGATGCCCACTATATTTGTGAAGTACAATATTATTGAGTGGGTTTAGTGGGCATGTGGAATCTCACTTTGAATTTCCTAAATATAAGTTCATCTTTATAATAGCTTTGTACCACCATCATATTATTTCACTTTCTAAATATGAATTCATAAAGTTTTATAATAACTTTGTAGCGCCATTATATCATCTCACTTTTTCTCTCTTGCCCACTATCCAATTGTTAAGATATAAAATACTACCACCTGTCTATTACATTCAAAACTGATTCAAACATTATTTTCAGTGAAATGAAATTTAAGAATAAAGGATTCTCATTGAAGGTTGGTAGTGTAATAATCTTTTGAAATTAAAATTTAATGGGGTATATAGATTAAAAAAAAAAAGGTGTTTTTATTCCTAGTATAATGAAGATAATAAATTATTTAATTCCATGACATTTTGGAAAGTATCTGACACTTAGTTTTATTATAGAGCTAATAATAATTTGTTTTATTAATGTTAATTTTCTTCCTTATATTAGTCAGTAAGAGAGATACTTTTGATCTTCCATATTAGGTTGATCACTTTTTCTTTTATCTTCTAATTCTTTATCAAACCACAAATTTTCGATAAATTATAAGTAATAATATTTTGATATTATCATTACTTTACAAAATAATATTTTTTATTTCCCAATGATTTAGCCAAGATTAGGCATCCTTATGCCATCCTCACTTGAGATATAGATGGTTTTGCCTAGTATTTGAAGCAATTTTGGTAAGCCTCTTATATTCATGTTGTTGAACTTATTCTTATACATAGGTACCTAGTGATAGATGTGTTCTCAATGGGTTAAAAAACTTACTTATGTGACGAGGATAGGATAGGGTGTATTTCCTTTAATCTTGAGATTATAAGTTATGAAATTCTTTTGGATCTTCTCTATCTTTCTCCACAATGATCTAGATATATAACATGCCCAAACCTCATGTCTACATAAAATAATAGAAGTGATGAGATTCTCAAAAATGAGTGTTTACTCATTTTGTATCCAAAGGTCTACTTATTTACAATTGTTTTCAAGCCTGTAACAAGCTTTCCACCTGCCACTTATCATTTTATCAATTCTATAGTTCTAGTTAAACTTGTGATGAATATCGATTCTGAGATATTTTATATAATGAAACTTCCTCCAAATCATTGCCATATATTATTAAAGTATTATAATTGATATTTTTAGATTTAATCGTCACAATTCTTGTTTCGTTAATGTTAACATTCATACCCATATCAGAGTAGAAATCCTTGAGCATTATTCATTGCTTGTTGATATCACAAGGACGCCTTGCCATCAAAATAGTATCCAAAATCAAATATTATGAAAAAGATATTTGATAATGGTTATGAGAATATATAACCTCTAAGAGTAATTGTATTTGATATTTATGATGAAGATAGTAACCCTCCTTCAAAATTAAAATAAATAAATGGAATTACATTAAATTTTTTTTCAAATGCCATTTTTTATTTGAATATGTTACAATATATGTTGGAGTTGCGAGAACAATAAAAAAAAATGCAAAAAAATATGATAAACCCAAATTTAGTTGAAGAAAAAAATATGTGTTATTTCATGTAATGGTTTTAGTTATGTTGAAGACATTATATCTATGTGTCCCTCATAGGCATGTGCAATTTTTTGTAATGGTTATTGTTGGAAGATTGGATTCTTTACCTCTAAGCAATAACATCACCGATACCTTGCCTTATGGATGTTTCCTTAGCATATTGTCAAGATTTTCCATGTAAATATGTCTTGTTGAATGATACATTGTAATTTTTTTTATCTTTTTCATTATTTCTTCACAACTAATATGTGCTACAAATTTATATATTTTTTTCAATATTTGGTATCGTAGCATTTATTTTGTAGTCATTGTGTTAGAGTTTGTTGTTTGTTCCATAGCATCAAATGGTGAAGGTTTCAAATGCAAATTTTGAGGTGGAGAAGTTCAATTGGGAGAATAAATTTGAGTTATGGAAGCTCAAGATGAACGACCTATTGATGCAACAAGGACTACACAAGGCATTGACAAGAAAGAGAAAGAAACATGTGGGTATGACTAACAGGGACTAGGAAGATCGGGATCAATAGATATCAACACCATTTGATTGTATCTAGTAGATGGTGTTCTTTCCAATATTGTTGGAGAGAAAACAATGGCATTCTTGTGGAACATAAAGGAGAGCCTTTAAATGACAAGATCATTAACAAGTTGAATCTAATTGAAGAGTTGATTTTACAATTTATGAATGAAAGAAGGTACCAAAACTATTGCTCATTTAAATATTTCAATACTATTATGTGAAATTAGCTTGTATGGGTGTAAAAATTGAAGAGGAAGATAAAGTGGTCATATTATTATGTTCATTTCTTGAATCTTGGAACACTTAGTCACTTATATTAGCTTTAACACTCTTGACGGTGGTTCTATTGTAGGAGTCTTACCGTCGGAGGAGGTGTAAAGGAATTCTAGTATAGAACCCTCTACACTATAAGGAATTGTGGCTAGGGATCGATCAACAAAAAAGAAGGAAGAATTCAAGAGGTGAAAAAAGATATAAGTTAATTGGAAAAAAGGTAAGCAAAAGTGTTGGTACTGCAATAAAATAAGGAATCTCAAGAAATATTGTTGGAAAAGAAAATAAACCTAGAATGACTCCATAAAGGAAGGAAATATGTTTAAAACAAGTCCAAGTATGGTCGATGAAATATTATCTATTTGTAATATCTCATAATATCATGAGCAATGATTAATAGATTCTGGTGCTTCATATCGAATGTGTCCACAGAGTAGTTTTTTTTCTCTTACCAAGATGTTGATGATGATATTTCCCTTATGGGAAAGAATCTTTGATGTAAGGTTATTGGAAGCAGAGCATTAAGATTAAATTTTTCAATGGTATTGTAAGGACATTAATAGAGTGAAGACATGTACTAGAACTCAAAAAGAATTTAATTTCCTTGGGAGTTTTGAATTCTAGAGGTTATAAATTTACAAGTCAAGATGGATTACTAAAGGTGTTGAAGGGTGTTTTAGAGGTAACAAAGGCTAAACGGATTGAGAACTTTTACCAGCTAGAAGGGAATAGTGAAATAAATGATGTGATTGTGGTATCTAAGGAAGTAAATGAATGTACTTGTTTATGGCATCAATGAATTTGCAATATGTGAAAGAAAGGGCTAAAGGTATTGATAAATCGTAAAATATTTCTAGATTTAAAATATTTGAATTTTAATTTCTACAAGCATTGTGTGTTTTTGGAAGCAATGTAGGCAAAAGTTTAAAATAAATAGTCATACAAGTAAGGGTATTCTATATTATATTCATTTATATTTCTTGGGGCCATCCCCTATAGTTTATTTTAGATATTCATCATACTTTGTGACATTTATATATGAGCACTGTAAAAAGTTGTGGGTCTATATTCTCAAAAGGAAAGTTGATGTGTTTAATGTATTTAAACAATTTAGGGTTTTGGTTGAAAAGAAAACCGGCAGGTCAATCAAGTGTTCAAGAATAGATGATGGAGAAAATTTCACATCTCTAGAGTTTGAAAATTATTGCAAGGAAGTTTGGATCGAAGGGCATAAAGGCATAGTTTATAGTTCTGAACAAAATGATGTCTTTGAATGCATGAATGTGGCTCTTCTAGAAAGAGCAAGGAACATGCTTAATAATGTCAAGTTACATCAAGAGTTGTGGGTAGAAACAATCACTACAACATGCTATATAATAGATTAGTCACCACTAGTTGTAATAGGTTGTATGATTCCTAAAGAGATATGAACATGTATTTTTTTTATTACTCAAATATTAAAAAACATTGTTTTGAATCTCATGCTCTTATTTCTAAAGATAAATTTTCTAAGTTGGATTCCAAATCAAAGAAGTATATCTTTGTTGGTTATGGTATTGGAGTTAAGGGGCACATTTTGTGGGATCCTGCTACCCAGAAAATCATCATTATTATAGATGTAGTACTTGATGAATCTCCTCTCATAAAAGTGGACATAGTAGAAGTTGAAATGAAATAGGAACCAATACCATAAAATTAGAAAATTTAGTTGGAAACGTAGCCATGTATAGAAAACAGGAAGCATGAATAAGCTTATAAAAAGGAAGATGGAGATGAAAAATATTTATAGGAAATTGTAGAAATTCCACAACTAACTTTACATAGCTTTTAGACTCATAGTAAGTAGGACACAAATGCAATACACCCAAATATTATTCTAAATCCCTTAGGTTTCCATTGTTCTCCTATTGACAGAAGACATATCCATGAAATATCATTAGTTTCCCTCATTCTCTTGCACAAGGGACCGTAATTTCTTCAATGCCTTTATCCCTTAGAATGATCGAGAATTGAGTTTAGTTTCAAGTGACTTTGGAGTTTGGTTTTGTTTATGTTATATTATTTTCTTGTTCTATAGTCTTCCTTGTACTGCTACACCCATTCTTTTCTTCTTTTTTACAAGTAATGAACTTTTGTATTATGTCTTTGTAGCAAGTTTCTTAGTGTGTGATAACCATTCAATGATGTATGTGTTCTCAATTGTCCTCCCAATAAACAACACATCAAAATTTAGCAAAAGAGAACCAAAAATTGATACAGATATGCTAGATCAAATCAAAGTATGATGATACATTTTCAATCTCGTAATGTGATGGTTATAGCATTTAGAGCCTTCAATACATTGCAACATAGATATTTTTATTATGATACATTACAATTCTCGAAAAATCTTTCATTTGCAACATTCACATGATAAAAAAAAAAAGTTTATGCACCACACAAAGTTTTCTCCTTGGAGATGAGTCACTCAAAAAATCGTTTTCCACACTGTAGAAATTTTGAATAATTTAACACATATTCAACAGAGATTATCCTGATCATGTACTATTGCGGAATACATACACAATACATAAGCTCCTCTACGTTGATCATCAATATAGCAGCATCAATAACAATAAAACATCAAGAGCATTCACACATTAACACAGTATGTAACCCGGGGAAGCATCTCGCTAAAAACCCCACACTATCTGTATATTAATGATTGAGACCATGTAACATTACAAAGTACAATGCTTATCACAAGCAATCTAGTACCAGCTCCACCTGTTACACACAATACAGCTAAGATCTGATCTCCAAATCTATTCCACTGCTTGCCTGCCTCCACTGCTCAATACCTGCTCAAGAATGAATAAGAATGGTCTACCAAACTCGTATTTCACCTCCAAAGAATCACTCACAATGTGTAAGACGTGAGCAGAAGCTACATCTGGGCAAATACATGAGCAAACTCATTGGCATACTCAATCCCTTGATTGTGCAAGATCTGATGCACAACTATAGTCGCAACTGATAGCAATCTGATTCTCTAACACCTGTCCCTGCTAAACTAAACATGCACTGACATGCAACTGAGTTAACTGATGTATTCTATAGTTGTATTATGAGTTAATAATTAGTTTAACAACTCATCATTAGTCTATTTTCAGTTAGACTAACTACAACTAGTTTAACCAAGTCAAACTGAACACAACTCCACAATCAACTCCACCAAACTCAACTGATTGAGCTCTAACTGAAGTCATGCATGCAACAACTCAACTGAATCATAAGAAAAGCGTACTTCCTTCTGACAGCTGCATGGGCCACATCTGTAGCTCAAACTGAAGTGCTCTAAGAGAATAAGATCAAGTTTATAGTCCAAATATTATTATGAGACAATAATATTTGACTTTTCTATTTTTGACAGCCAATCTAAAAATAGACTTTGATCACCCACACTGTGGTCACCCACACTTTGGTCACCCACATTGTGATCACTCACACTTTGATCAAAAATAGAACTTGCGCCATAATTTGTCTGCGGGCCCACTTAGTGAAGGCGACTCTTTTCACTAAGCTCCATCATCTTGTTGCAATCTCAACACTCCCTCTCGACAAGATATGGATTATCAGCAACCCCTATCCTGCCTCGGTGGTACTCGAATTTGCTCCTGGTGAGAGCCTTCGTCAGAATATCAGCATCCTGATCCTCCGTTGGAATGTATGAAAGCAACATGATCCTCTGCTGCACACAATCTCTGATATGATGGTACCTAATGTCAATATGCTTAGATCTATCATGAAATACAGGATTAGCCGAGAGTTTAATGCAACTCTGGTTATCACAGTAAATCACAGTAGGATCCAAATGAGAACCGAACAAACCAACCAGGATCTTCCTCATCCATATAGCCTCGCATGCAGCCAAACTTGCTGCCATATACTCGGCCTTCGCTAAACTGAGTGCCACAGATCTCTGCTTCCTGTTGTACCAAGAAACTACTGTCGATCCAATACTGAAGACCCCTCCTGATGTGCTCTTTCTGTCCGTTGGGCTCCCTGCCCAATCTGCATCCGTGAAGCCACATAGCTTCACCTCATCCTCCTGTCTGTACCACAAACCATATCCCGATGTGCCTCTCAAGTAGCGCAATACATGCTTGCCCGCCTTCCAGAAGAGCTTGGTAGGCTTAACCATAGCTTGTGAAAGTTGGTTAACTGCATAGCATATATCAGGTCGTGTATTGACCAAATACATCAGCGACCCCACCAACTGTCGATAAACAGTGGCATCCACTTCTTCTCCCGAAGTGGCATCCTCCTTCCTCCAACCTCCAGGAAGAGGAGTATTAACAGGCTTGCAGCCATGCACGTTGAACTTCTCCAGTATCTCCCGAGCATACTTGCCCTGAGAAACAAACAGTCCACCACTGCGCTGCCATATTTCCAATCCTAGGAAATAGTGAAGGAGGCCCAAGTCCTTCATCTCAAACTCTGTAGCAAGATCCTTCTTGCATGACAGTATCAACAACTCATCACCCGTTAGAATCAAATCATCAACATACAGTACAATGATAAGCAACTTACCCTCCACCACAATCTGGTATAGGTTAGGATCCGCTCGCTCTTGGAAAATCCAAGTCCTGTGAAATAGCTGTCTATCCGTGTGTACCAAGCACGTGGTGCTTGCTTCAACCCATACAACGCTCTCTTGAGCCTGCACACATGCGACTCGCTGCTGAAGACCTCAAAGCCTTCGGGCTACTCAATGTACACCTCCTCCTCAATGACTCCATTGAGGAACGCAGTCTTCACATCCATCTGATGAATGTGCCATCCCATCTGCGCTGAGAGAGCAAGAATCGTCCGTATGGAAGAATACCTTGCGACAGGTGCAAAGGTCTCCTCATAATCGATCCCCTCTATCTGTGAAAAGCCTCGGGCAACAAATCTTGCCTTGTACTTCTCCACACTCCCGTCAGCTGCCTGCTTGACCTTGTAGATCCATCTCGAACCCACCACTGATTTCCCTTCCGGTCTAGGAACAATCTCCCATGCACTGTTTCTGACAATAGAATCATACTCTTCCACCATGGCGTCTACCCATGCGGGATCCTCCACAGCTTCCTCGAAAGAGGATGGCTCAGTCACAACACACTTGCTCATCAGAGCCATGTATCCAGTGTACCGATCAGGTGACTGTCTTTGCCTACGTTGGGCTGTAGGTGGTCCTACAACTTTCTCTGCATCTTGAGCCAGTCGCTCAGCTTCTGTCAAGTGCTTTCGCCCTCTGATGGTTGGTGTTGCATGAGTGGTCTCTTCCACTCCATGAACCTCGTCCTGTGGTTGATCCACATCCTGAAGCTCATCCTTAGGAACTAATAGCTCCTCATCTGCATGCAAGTGTAGCTCCCTCTCAAGCGAACACTTCATGGCTTTCTCCTCCTGAAATTTTATATCCCGTCGCACAACAGTTTTACCACTATCTAGCAAATACACATGATAAGTGTGGGGCGTATCAGTGTACCCCACAAATATCCCAACCTCTGCGGTCGGCTCCAACTTCTTCTTGGCATCCTTCGTCACATGCATGTAAACGTTAACACCAAAAATCCTCAAATGAGAAAGATCAGGCTTCTTACCAGAATAAGTCTCCTCAGGTGTACTCATGCCAAGTATCCTATGAGGACAACGGTTCTGCACATAAACTATTGTATTGCATGCTTCCGCCCACAAGTGAAGGGGTAGGCCTTGATCATGCAACATTGCCCGTGCAGCACCCACAATTGTTCTATTCTTCCGCTCAGCTACCCCGTTCTGCTGTGGGTTATGGGGAGCTATGAGCTCTCTACGAATCCCTTCTGCCTTGCAGAAATCCTTGAACTCATCCGAGATGTATTCACCACCATTATCGCTCCTAAGAGCCTTCACCTTCTTCCCCGACTCCTTCTCGACCAGTGCTTTGAATTCACAGAACTTTGAATATGTCTCGCTCTTCTTCTGCATGAAGAAGATCCAGCACTTACGAGAGAAATCATCAACAAAAATCACATAATACCTGTGTTTTGCTGTCGAAGCAACTGAGAAAGGTCCACACACGTCTGTGTGAATTCTCTCAAGGATCGTCGTGGCGCGACTATCCTTCTCGTGAAAGGTGGCTTTCACAAACTTCCCCAAAGTACACCCCTTGCACTGATCTGACTGCGCAAGTGTGCCTTTATGAAGCCCTGTAGTGATCTGTTGCAGTATCTTCAAGGCTCCATGGTGAAGGTGACCCAATCTCCTATGCCACAACTCGCCATCATCCTGGCTCACCAATCCTTCTGCCTTGCCCGCCATTGCTGCGCATCCATCTACATGCAACTGATAAAGGTTCCTCACTCGAACCCCTATCTTCCCGGTCTCACCAGTTGTCTTGCTGCGCAGGAAATCCTTTCCCTCGCTGAAAACAACATCATACCCCTTGTCTTCTAACATCGCCACTGAGATGAGATTCTTCGTCAATCCTAGAACATGCATGACTTCCTTCAATACGAAGGGTTTACCAGACTCCCTCTCAAAGGAAATGGTACCAATACCGGTCGCACTGTATCTACCATCATCGCCCATCTCGATGTGCACTCCAAGATCTTTGTCCTCCAGATCAGAGAACAAATCTCTATCTCCCGTCATGTGAAAAGACGCACCACTGTCCAAGAACCACACTGATCCCATCACACTTGAAACCAAGCATGCGATCAATGAAAAATCAAGCTCAAACTGTGAGGCTAGAGCCTCTCCTGTTGAAGATCCAGCAGCCTGCTTGTTCTTCTTCTTCTGCGGACAATTAGTGGCATAGTGTCCATGCTGGTGACAGTGAAAACACTTCACCTTGGACATATCCTGCTTCTTGCCTTTCGCACCAGACTGAGAAGCTTTCTTTCTCTTCCCTTTCTTTGCTTTGGCAGCCAAAGCGCAATTCTCTTCATCAGATACCTTTGATGAAGATCCATTCTCACCTTTATTGTTTCTGAGTTTATCCTTGAGCGCCAGGTCGCTCTTGCTTTGGAATAACATTTGCAATCCGTTGAAAGACATTTCAACAACACTGCTGCAAATTCGATTTCCACCAGCTCAAACTCAACTGCTTCCGATCTAAGATTCATGAGAACACAATATTTCTCGTACAGAGATTGACTGTATGGGCATTCACCGGATATCTCACCTTCCAAAGGAAGGATGAATCCAGAGGCTACCTGGCCCGATTACAGACTCTGCCTGAAGAAATAGAATGTAAACACTTCCTGAATAGTAGATCTGATGATCAACAGCTCTGATACCATGTAGAAACTTTTTTCTACAATTATCTAGCTCGCTCTGATACCATGTAAAAATTTTGAATAATTTAACACATATTCAACAGAAATTATCCTGATCATGTACTATTGCGGAATACATGCACAATACATAAGCTCCTCTACGTTGATCATCAATATAGCAGCATCAATAACAATAAAACATCAAGAGCATTCACACATTAACACAGTATGTAACCCGGGGAAAGCATCTCGCTAAAAACCCCACACTATCTGTATATTAATGATTGAGACCATGTAACATTACAAAGTACAATTCTTATCACAAGCAATCCAGTACCAGCTCCACCTGTTACACACAATACAGCTAAGACCTGATCTCCAAATCTATTCCACTGCTTGCCTGCCTACACTGCTCAACACCTGCTCAAGAATGAATGAGAATGGTCTACCAAACTTGTATTTCACCTCCAAAGAATCACTCACAATGTGTAAGACGTGAGCAGAAGCTACATCTGGGCAAATACATGAGCAAACTCATTGGCATACTCAATCCCTTGATTGTGCAAGATCTGATGAACAACTATAGTCACAACTGATAGCAATCTGATTCTCTAACACCTGTCCCTGCTGAATTGAACATGCAACTGAGTTAACTGATGTATTCTATAGTTGTATTATGAGTTAATAATTAGTTTAACAACTCATCATTAGTCTATTTGCAGTTAGACTAACTACAACTAGTTTAACCAAGTCAAACTGAACACAACTCCATCAACTCCACAATCAACTCCACCAAACTCAACTGATTGAGTTCTAACTGAAGTCATGCATGCAACAACTCAACTGACTCATAAGAAAAGCGTACTTCCTTCTGACAGCTACATGGGCCACATCTGTAGCTCAAACTGAAGTGCTCTAAGAGAATAAGATCAAGTTGATAGTCCAAATATTATTATGAGACAATAATATTTGACTTTTCTATTTTTGACAACCAGTCTAAAAATAGACTTTGATCACCCACACTGTGGTCACCCACACTTTGGTCACCCACATTGTGATCACTCACACTTTGATCAAAAATAGAACTTGCGCCATAATTTGCCTGCGGGCCCACTTAGTGAAGGCGACTCTTTTCACTAAGCTCCATCATCTTGTTGCAATCGCAACACACACAATAGATCATGTTACTAAGAAAAAACTCTTACATGCCACAACATCACATAAAAATCAACTATGTATGACATATTACATTTTCCCACACTTTTTTCTTTTTATTTCATGTCATGTGAAATATCTTTTCTACTTAACATTATGCACTTTGATCAAGATTTGAAGAAAAATACAACATAATGTTTATCGCACCAAAAAACAAAATACATACAACACAAATGAAATTGAAATGAAGACAGACCTTATAACAATTAGTTTTTAAAATTGGTTTAAAATAACATAAATGTTTAGATAAGATTTGTTTTTTAATATTATTTTCAAAATAATGAAAACAAAAACAAAAAAGGCTTGACATGATCAATATTCAGGATATATACAATACTTGCCAAATTTTCCACATCATACAATGCCCATCTGGGAATGCATATCCAGCATTCCAATCCAAATATTGCCATAAGCAAAACATATTATGGAAATATAAACAGTCCATAGACCCAATTCGTATCCAAAAAAAACAAGAAACAAAAAATGTATAAGGACATAGTTGTTTGCAACAAAAAACCACCCAAAGTAAAGTATGCATTCAACATATATGTTGCACCTCCATATCATCTGTTCGAGCAGAAAAAACTAGTAGCATGTCCTTCCATCCAATGTGATTGAGCTAACAGGTATTAAGACTAGTAGACATACAAAATATACAAAAAAAGATGGGATATAGAACTTACCCAGGAAATGGAAAGTCTCCTACATCTAAAACATTATGATTCAGAATTATTTCCAAGTGCATTTTACCAAAGTTACCTAGTAATCCCCTCTTCGAAAGTTCATCAGCTTCCTTGTTCTGTTCTCTACCAACATGCATGATAGTAGAATTGTTGTGTTGTTTCCATAGAAGTTCAATTCTCCTCAGCCAGCCAAGTAACAATGGATTGTTGATGTTTTCCCTGCCCATAATCTATTCAATAATGATTTTGGAATCCCCATAGATATGTATGAGAGGGATATCAAGGAAGTTGGTAAACCATAGGAGGCCCCATAAGGCCATTGCTTCAGCCCTGGTATTAGTGCCGCTTCCCCTGTGCCAGTGTGTCTTGTATGTCAATTCATTTGAGATGGCAATCCAAAATCCACAACCACATGTGTTTCATTGTGCAGCACCATCAAAAAATCCCATTGGATATTCCATCTGAAGATCAGACCTCTTGTGTCGCGGATTTTGGAGCATGATTCAATAGAAGTGTGCAATGTAAGATTAATTAAAGTACTTTCAATTACCTTATAGAAATCTCCCTTGTAATTCTGAAAGATGCATATATTTCTCCACTTCCATATTTCCCAAAAAAGAATAAGTGGAATGGATCTCCAGACAGATTTCTGAGAGCTCCACCACTTCAAGCAATCCACAATGCAATCATGTTGAATGTATGGAAAACCGATATGTGAAGACAACCTTTTCCATACCTGAACCGTATGTTGACACTTGAGGAAAATGTGATTGTTATTTTCCACTTCCATTTTGCAAATAGAACAGATACTGGGACCCTGCCACTACCTCTTCTGCAAGTTCTCCCAAGTGATATTTTTATTATGAAAAACCAACCATGCAAAAAGGATGATTTTGTTTGGGATTTTGGTTTTCCAGAAAGCAAATAGAACATGTTTCTCCCTCTATTGTGCTTCCTCAGAACATAGAGTAAGATATGTATCAGCAACAAGAATGTTTCCAGTCTTCATCTTTCCTGTCCAAATTAGCTTGTCATGTATGCCCTCACGGCATATCCCAAGTTGTTTCATACCAGCTACAATCTGGTTCCATTCCAGGTCCCAATGTCCAAATAGACCCAATTCCTGTGCATTTTTCCAAACTAGGCATGGACCCCTCCATTGTGTAATGGCTTGACTCCAGAAATATATGCCTCTTCCATTTAAATATTGTATGAGCCTCTCTGAGATCTTAACATCATTACCAGCACCCAGAATATGATCTATTCCAATGAGAATTCTGTGACCCGATCCCATGTTCCATGCCAGATGCTGAAGAAATATATTAGCAACTTTTTGAAAGCTGAGCGAGATAGATGATCTGTGTTTTGCTCCAATAGAATCCTTTCAGAACCAAAATAAGAAATCATGGTCCTTTAGATATTTATGTCTGATGACACGACTCCATGTTCCAGACCCAAATATACCTCTCCATAGAGATTTGATCAATAACACCCATCCAAAGCGACAAAGGTCTAAAATCCCCCAACCACCCATGACTTTTGTAGGTTTTAACCCCGTACAGAAATTACCTGCATACGAATTCTAAAACACAGAAAATAAACAATGCGAAAGCATAACATAGAAAACACATATACACAAGATTTTCCCTTGGATCCCAAAACCGGGATTACGAGCTTGATTTTTCATTATGTTCCTTTCAATGTTACAATACATATTTATACATGTCGAAGCATCCAATACCATGGACCTAAAACCATCGCGTCCAAAACCATGGACCGAAGACCATTGCGTCTGAAACATGTGTGAAAACCATGCACAAAACCATAGGTAGGTCCGCCCAACCTAATATAGGGTCCAAAAAAAAAATTCCTTGGGGCGCTGCCCTAAGCCTCGTAGAGGGGGGCTACCTGCTACCCTCAAACCCCTCCGCTGCGCAATCAGCGTAACGAAGGGGGGGCTCTTCCCCCCTCTAACCTCCCAGTTAACTACATAGGCTAGTCGTGGAAAGAATATAACACAACCCAACAACTTTTGGCAATGTGATATTGGACATCTTAGACAAATGATATTTCTTATGCTCTTGACTCCCCCCCATATAAATTTAGCCATAATGCGATTAAGATAGTGGATGATGGTGGCAGGGATATGATAAAGATGTGCCCAGTAAACCCCTAGTTACAGCTTGGGTGAGGATGACTCAACCCCCCAGGGACAGACACCTATATTCCCACCCTGATATTTTCTTAAAAATCTATCCACAAGCCATTGCTAGTCAGCATTCCTATATTTACAGGGTTTGATATGGTACCCCAAGTACTTCATACCATTTCCCATCATCTCAGCTCCGATTCCAAATCACAAACTCCATCTAAAATAATAGATTTATGTACATTCATATGCAAACCAGTAGCATTAGAAAATTTCCTGAATATATGAAAAAGGCACAACCATGCAAATCGATTTAACATACCCATGATGAGCACGTCATCAACAAAGAAACCATGTGATATTTGGATGTTGTTACCCATCTTCAGAGCCTAGAATTGGTCTCGTTCCACCGCTTTTGAAATGTGCAAGCTCAAACCATCCATAGCCAAGATAAATAAAAGCGGAGACAAAGAGAAACCCTATCTAAGTCCTCGTCCAGCCCGGAAGAATTTTGTAGGGTATCCGTTTATAATCACAGAATAATCAACATTAACCACACACACCATAATCCATTCAACGCATCTAGGTTGAATGCCAATTTTGAAAAGGACCAGTCTGAGGTATCCCCAATCCAGGCAATCGAATGCCTTCTGCAGATCCACTTGCATAATGGCAGCATTGAGATGTTTTGTATGAATCGAATGCATACATTCTTGTGCATTTGCAACAACATCATGTATTTGTCTGTCCTATAGAAACCCATGTTGCTATGGAGATATATAGTGCGATAGAGTACCTCTCATACACCCAGCAATGGTTTTTGAGATGACTTTGTAAATAAGGTTACACAGTGAAATCGACCTGTAGTCTGTGAAACAGGTAGTAGGACAACGTTTCGGGATAAGAGCAATATAAGTGGATTTAATAAGATGGTGAACATCCCCCATGATTCTCGACTCCTCCACCATGTCCAGCAGATCATTTTTGAACAGATCAAAAAAATGTGTGAACAGTTCCACTATCCACCCATCCGGCCCTGGGCTTTTATCACCATTAAATGATTTAAGGACCTCAAGTAATTCTTCCTCATAGACATTTTTGAACAGTGCATCATTTGATTCTTGGTCATACATAGTCAGGAAATGTTCAATCCCCCATATGAGATCTTCGACAACAATGTTTTAATTACGGCCATATGCCAATTGGAAATGTGAGGTCGCGGCTTTGGAGATCTCCTCCTGAGACTGGATATATTTCCCATCTACATCATTTATCCCCCATATAGTATTAGCATTGCGCCTATGGTTTGCGAAACGGTGGAATAATTTGGTATTTTTGTCTCCTTCTTTAATCCAGATATCCCGGCTCTTCAAACGCCAAGTGGCTTCCTCAATAGCTAGGAGATTTTTTCTTTTTAATTCCAGGGCTAGTATGTGTGAACGAGTAGCTTCAGGAAGATTTTTTGTGGCCATCAAAGGGAGAAGACGGTCTAGTTCACATTGTATATCCTTTATTTCTTTTTGAACAACCTTGTATTTCTTCTTCTGCCAGATTTTGACCTCCCCGCAGAGGGTCTCCAGTTTGTCCAGAATGTGAATCATAGGGGAAGGTCCTTTATCTCTTTCGTAGCGCCATGAATCCCTCACCAGAGTGTTAAACTCCGGATCATCTAACCAGGTTCTGTTAAATTTAAATGGCATGCCTAGTCGAACATTCGACCTCCTCCATTCAAGTGTAATAGGTCTGTGGTCTAATAGAAAGTTACTGATAGTCTCCGCATGCACATCTCCCAGACGAGAAACCAATTGCTCGTGCATTAAAAACCGATCCAATCTCTTAGCGACATACGCCTCACCAGCACGACCATTGTCCCAAGTGGGAGCCATTTCATTCGGGCAAATATCCACAAAGTTGTGTGCTAGTATAGCATCACGAATCATCCCGGCCAAGGGATCAATCTTCCGGGACCATCCCCATACTTCATCCAAACCAATGGTACAGTTTAAATCCCCCACAATAATGAGGGAGGCCAACTCCATAATACCAGATGAGAACAACTGGTCCCAGAAAACGACCCTATCCCTGTATGGAGCATAAGTGTTCAAAATATGGATGCAACCACCCATTCCGCAGATATATCCCTCAAGGAGAATGCCCACAAAACATCTATAAGCTTTAATCCTGACCCACCAAGGGTCCCATATAGCCACTAAACCACCCGAGAGACTGGCAGCCGCAGTAGCAGTAATGTGCCATTCCGGGAACATTTTCTGGAAATATTGAACAACATGAGGGACAAAGTGCATGGATTCTTGCAGAAGAATGATATATGGATGAAGAGAGGAGAAAAGACTCTTGAGGGCCAAATATTTCGGGGCAGCCCCCAAACCCCAGATATTGAGAGATATAATAAATGTCATGGAGATGTCAGCTCGAGTAGTCGTGCTCTAAGGGCCTGTGAGGGGGGGATGTCAGCGATTGGCACATCAACCAAAAATCAATCCAAAGGAGAGGAAAGAGGATTAGGCCTGGGACGACCCCAAAAATGCCGACTTCCACGGTTTTGTTTCCTCCGGACAGTGATGTTACCCACAGAGGTGGGACTAATGTGGGGGGAAGTAGAGCCAGCTGGCTTGTGTATGGTAAGGGTTCGCAAGTCCAATGATTTCCTATTAAGCAGAAAGTCCAGGTCACTGCCAACTGAGTTTGTAGGTGAGTCCAGTGGCGAAATAGGTGGAGTGACACTATTTCTAGGTCCCTTTGTCTGATTTGGGAAAAGAGATGGTGACGAAGATGGAATGTACGTGATTTGGGAAGTGGAGGGAATGTCGTGAGTCAGATATGGGGTCGGGAAAGGAGTCGAGTTTTCCTGACATGGGTGGATTAATCCCGGAGAGGGTATACGGGAACGTATAACAGGACTAGTGGGGGTCGGGATATCAGACTTGGACGATGATAAAGGAGAAGATGGAACCAAAATGGGCGATGAACCATTTAATGAGGAGTCAAAAGCATGAGAGCGGGGAGGATAAGAGCCAAGTGGAATACCTGTTTTTTGCCAAGCAAAATATCCATGTCGCATGTTTGGTCCAGGCCGACCATTGCCAGATTGAGACTTTGAATATGCACCAGAAAAGGGCCTTCCATGCAAGCGACCGCCCGGCCGACGATGGCACTGAGCCAATAGGTGTCCAGTGTGATGACAGTGAGAGCACCTGAAAGGAACACCCCAGAAATCTAATCTCTGAGATAGCTGAGTCTCCCCCTAGTGCAATTCAATATGGTCTAGAAAACCTCCACGGTATTCCTTCTCAATCAGGATCCAAGCCACACGTTTGTCAGGAGCCCCAAGCATCGTGGATCCACATATATGAATTTGTCGATAGCATTACCAATATCCATAAGGACCTGCTTCGTCCATAACTCAATTGGTAATCCCGACAATTTCACCCAAATAAGCTTGTTTTGTGATGTGTTGTGTAGTGAATTGTACCCAATGTACCAATGATGTAGCGCCATGAAACTCTTACCATTAATCCATGGCACAGATTTATTTATTTTTTTTCCAAGTCCTCCTGACTTAGAAAATGAAAACTATACCAACCCATCAACAGATGCAGAAAATGAAAATTATACCACCTTCTGACGAAAACACATTTCTACAGACTAGTAATTTTGTCAATCAATACAGCATTGTCCAAAGATAATGCAGGTGGCGGGGTGGTAGTTTTAATGGAGTGTTGCCGATGTTTGGAATGACATCCATATGTTGCATGTCCGCCATCTTGTGTATGAAGGGACGCATGGTCGCCATCTGGCACCCGGGCATCACCTAGAATGGTGTGCCAAGCATCAAGTGAACGTGGGCCACCCCGATGGTCAGCACCTGATGTATGCAGAATGTGTGATTCGACATCCATCGTGGCTCGGATGAGAGCCTCGTTGGCAGACGAGTTCAGAATAGAGTCCCGCCATAACCCCAATAAGCACGAAAAGACCCAAAACAGATCCCAATGGCACTCCCTGACAGCAATAAGTGGAGAAGTACAGAAGGGTAGATAAGAATGGAAATGTGAAGGTCCCAAATTTACTACACCCCCAGGAAACGGATGGTAATGTTCCCGATGAAATAGATATGTGCGGAGAATAAAACCCCAAAACTACCAAAAGTAAGTACGCCACTAGGAGGACATCCAAATCGGGCAAAAAAGGTGGACACTGGAAACTGACACAGGGAATAAAACAGATTAAATAGAGTGACATACAAAGATGGGGAAGTGTCCATAAATATCAAGTGATCCCGGTAGTAAATGACACCCACAATTTCAAGAAATTTATATAATATTTCATTTCCCACATTTCAATATGACATAAAATTAATTTTATTAAACGACCATTCACGCATCTATTTTCTGTCGAGAATCTTCCAACTTATATCAAGTGATCCCGGTAGTAAATGACACCCACAATTTCAAGAAATTTATATAATATTTCATTTCCCACATTTCAATATGACATAAAATTAATTTTATTAAACAACCATTCACGCATCTATTTTCTGTCGAGAATCTTCTTAAAAATTCCTTAACCAATAAACAAAACAAAAAGAAATCAAATGATAACACTAGAATATCCCTTCCCTATATCAAAGGAATCACTGATAAAATTGCCAAAGTTCTCGCTAAGCACAACATGATGGTAGCTTTCACCCCCCCCAACACCTTAAAAAACTTGCTTGAATCTGCAAAAGATGCAATTGACCCAAAAAGTCACAAAGGCGTTTATTCTATTCCCTGTTCTTGTGGTAAAGTTTATATAGGGGAAACAGGGAGATCCTTTGGAGTAAGAATAAAAGAGCACATCAGTGATATTTCTAGAAATAGGTCTGATAAATCAGGTCTTGCAGAGCATGCTTGTTCCTCCTCTCAATATATATGCATGGAACAAGCTAAATTAATCCACAAGGAAGACCACTATTTAAAAAGAAGAATTAAAGAGGCTATAGAAATTGAAAAATCTTCGAATAATATGAATAGGGATGATGGTCTTAAACTAAGTAATACCTGGAAACCCTTGTTAAACAAAATAAAGTAACTGTAACTTATACAAATTCTCCCTTAAGGCAGCATTTGCAGGTCAAGAAAGTAAATAAATTAATATTCACATATATATATATATATATATATATAATTGCATAAATTAATAACCAAATCCTATTAATTAACTAATCAAAATTTAAATTAAATTTAAAATAATTTATTTAATTAATTAATTAAATTGATTCTATTTCAAATTTAGTTCAAACTAATTTTATTTTAGGCCAAATTAATTTAATCTTATAAAAAGTTTTAAATTTATTAATTAAACTCAATCTAAATATTAATTAATTTATTAATTAATATAGTTTAAAATTTATTAATTAAACTAAATTTAAAATTAAATAAATTTAAAATTAATTTAATTAATTAATTAATCAATTAAATTGATTTAATTTAAATTTAGGTTAAATTAATTTTATTTTTTAATTTAGGTCAAATTAATCTAGTTAAGAAATTTTACTTTTAATATAAATAACTAAATTCTATTAATTAACTAATCAAAATTTAAATTAAATTTAAAATAATTGATTTAATTAATTAATTAAATTGATTTTATTTCAAATTTAGTTCAAAATAATTTTATTTTAGGCCAAATTAATTTAATCTTATAAAAAGTTTTAAATTTATTAATTAACCTCAATCTAAATATTAATTAATTTATTAATTAATATAGTTTAAAATTTATTAATTAAACTAAATTTAAAATTAAATAAATTTAAAATTAATTTAATTAATTAATTAATCAATTAAATTGATTTAATTTAAATTTAGGTTAAATTAATTTTATTTTTTAATTTAGGTCAAATTAATCTAGTTAGGAAAATTTTACTTTTAATACAGTTTTAAAATTTTTTTTAATTAAAGTAAAAATTTAAAACATAATTAAAATTTATTTAATCCTTTTAGTTTAAACCAATTTTACTTTTAAATGAGGCCAAATTACTTTAAGTGAATTTAAAAATAAAAAATAAAAAAAATAAAAAAAGAGAGAAGTTTTAAATTTATTAATTAAGCTTAATTTAAAAATTAATTAATTAATTAATTGATTAATCAATATAGTTTTTAATTTATTAATTAAACTAGATTTGAAAATTAATTTAATTAATTAATTAATTAACCAATTAAATTGTTTTTATTTTAAATTTAATTTAAATTAATTTTATTTTTAATTTAGGTCTAATTAATCTAGTTAAATAAAAAAAATAAAAAAATTTACTTTTAATATAGTCTTAAATTTATTAATTAAAAAAAATAAATAAATAAATAAATAAATAAATAAAATAAAATAAAATTTATTTAATCTAGTTATTAATAAATTGATGAAAAACAAGCAGACCTCTCCAAACCTAGGTTAGCTATCCATCCTTCTATTAATAGGTTCTCATTTTCTTGACTCTCTCTTCTCAAAATGCAGATCTCATTACCCTGATGATGGACTCACCTTGCTAGTCCGAAACGTCGGTTTCAAAATCACTCACAGGTCTTTCCATTAATTAAATATTATATATATAAGTTTTAAAAAAATGTAAAAGAAAAAGCATCTTACCTAACCTCGCTATCTATATATATAAAATCTGACGTGGTATCGAACTGTAACCCATCACCATGAGCAAATGCTTCCCTCAAAACATAGGCTCTTTAATGCATGCAAAAACGTGAAACGAGATTCCTATTATGAAATTATTCATCTGGCAAGCGGAATCATTGTAACTCAAGAGGCAGCAAAATCAAATTATATTCCATTGATATTCCTCCAGTTGTAAGTAGATCGCAACCTGTCAGCACAATCTGGGGATAGTGGACGCGGTCTATTACTTTGTGGTGGTCCTCTTCAATATCATATCCCGAAAAAAAT
The DNA here is from genome assembly GCA_031772625.1 of Pinus tabuliformis. Lineage (NCBI taxonomy): Eukaryota > Viridiplantae > Streptophyta > Pinopsida > Pinales > Pinaceae > Pinus > Pinus tabuliformis. The sequence continues at coordinate 989,881,561 of CM062812.1, read as the reverse complement.
TGATCAAAAAGGTACAGGATTCAGATGAGCCTCCATTCCATTTTTATGGGCAATCATGAAGATAGCATCGAATTCATAAGAATTGTTCATAGCTGGCTGCCACAAATCCAGCTGTCCAATGAACATTTTCGTGAAAATGACAGTGAGCTTGCTGGCCCACAGTCCTTGGCACCTGGGTGTTCAACTCTATGCAGTAGCCGGGGAATCGAATACAATTGGCGCGTGTAATATTCGGTCTTTACGTCCAGCCAGCCATAGTGCGGTCACATCAATGTCCGTGTCATTGTAACGTCTTAACTTCAACTTGCCTTATGCTCCATCAGCTGAAATTTGGATCAAGTCGACTGATTGGATATACTACACAACAAAACGCTCACTCCAGCTGCAATGTATTAGGTGACGACTGATCCACCCGTCACTAATGCCATTAAATCAATTTTCATATCTCCCAGGGAAGATATTCAAAATATACGAGCGACCTACCCTGTTGTGCCGTAAATTTTCATAAATTGAAAACGATGTTTATTTGATTGAGTGGAACAAAATGACAGGCTGGAATATATTATTTATAACGTTGGACTGCTGAGGAGCGGAGCCTGGCGCCGGATCCGTCACAAGAGCCGTGGCCCACTGCCTCTGTGACCGGTCAAGCTCATGCCCATAAATTTCTTCCCACCGTCAAATGGCCCGGATGGTACAAAGTGGGTGGTAAAAAAAATTCAATAAATTTTGTAAAGGTACTGTTTGAATCGTGATTTTGATAGTGGAAATAGATTTAGCACTATCAAAAATGTTTCTAAATATAACCATAATTCTCGTAACTTTCCAAACAATTCCTATGCTCGTTAAACTACGGCCATTCTTATCCTTATTTGAACTTTTGCACTGGCAGCTCATGTACTTCGTGGTGGGATCAGACTGCCTACACTTCACTTAACTCGAAGCAGAGTATGCAAGTGAAGTGAGTACAAGAAAAATACATGATTTACGACTACTGCAAAGATTCAGTTAGATTTCCCAGTCCTCCAGCGGAGTGTACTGCATGAAGTCGCAACTCCCACCGAGATATCATATTAATAAATATTTCTTTCTCCTACTATAAATTTTACGACATTCCTAATCGGTGATAAACGAAAGTTTATGTTATGGTGGCGCAACAGAAGCGACCTGAGCTTAACTCGATTGCAGGACTAAAGAGATATGAGAGAGCCTTTTCGTCTGTCCTCGACCTGCGCAAGCAATGATATTGAGAATATTTGAAGTGCCATGAGAGCACCGAGATCACTTCTTGGGTTTGAACATGTACACATATTTTAGCTTTGTATTGTACAGGAGACTTGAGCATAATATACAATAATAAAAGGATAAGAAGCATATAGGGTTTTATATGTATGTATATTGGGTTTATTCAGAAGTCGAAAGTGTTCTGGGTATCTCAGCAAAAAAAATAAAAAGCTGAGAATTAAAGGCCACTTATTAACACCATTTATAATATTAGCTGACTTTTATTTATAAATGGTCAAGTGAAAACAAATGGTATTTGCTTATCTTAAAATAATATATTAACTAAAATGCCCAGCGTTGAGAAAATGATTCGTTAATGCCCTTGCTTTTGAAAATGTAAAGACAACATCCTCAAAAAAAAACTCTTAAAGGTTCAAAAATACAAGGCGTCTGGTATTTGTTTCCATTAAAAAATTTATATATGTTGGATGACTTTCCTTGGTTTAGAAAATGATCTAATAACAGCTATACTTTTTTAAAAATGTAAAAATCATATACTTCGAAATTATCATATTGAAAAGAAGATATTTTACATTATATTGGGTATATTGTCTAAAAATCTTTATCAATCAGTTTTAATTTGAAAATGGGTATATATATAGAATTACAAAATTATATAAATTGGATTTTTAATATATCCAAAATTTTCCATTCTTTTATAAAAACAAAAAATTATATATTTTTTTCATATAAATAAAATATAAAATTTGAAATTATTATTATTATTATTATAAAAAATTAATTGATTTACTTTTAATGATGGTTTTCCTAAACAAATATTTTTTTAGGTGATTTGATTAAGAAAAATTAGTTTTATTGTGTTAAGATTTTCTTTAAATTATAAACAAAATGTTATTCATGTGCTTAAGAATTCATGAGTTTATTGCAAGTGAAAATGAGTTTTTATGTTAATTTTATAAACAATTTAACAACAACATATAAATGTACAAAACATCACCAACAACACATCACAATAGGAACATGATGAAAGAGTTCACCCCTCTTGGGCTACGTCTCCTTGGTCAAGCTTCCAATGGCTTAGGCCTCTTTATTATGCTCAAATGTGTAAAAAATATGTGTTTACAATGCTCAAATGCTTCTAAAACCTGTTCCAATGAGTCCAACATGTTCAAAAGTGGCCATCTACCCTCTTTTTTCTCTCAGTTTGGTTGAAAACTGAAGAAGTTATGACCTCTCCTAGTTTCTCCAGTATTCGCTTCACAAATTGCCAAAAATCCAGCACTGAACCCTCACTTTCACCCGAATTCCCACTCACTGGCCACCAAATCCGCTGAAATACTAGTGGATTTGTCGGGCGGATAAATTGGCTGTTGATGCCTAAAAATTTGGAGATTAAGGCCATATGGAGGGCCATGCGCCCAGGGGCTATCCCCCGACGTTGACCCCTTTCCTTCGGCGGTCACATAAATGTTGGCAGCTAGATGACAGTGTTCACATGGGCGGCTACCCTAGCGGTTTTCACTAGTGGTCAAGCGGTGACGATGACATCACATGCGTGGTGGCGTTCACATGTTGTTACCTCTGCGGTTAGATATGGAACTCACGGTTTAGGGAGGGGGTGCAGGGCTAGCCTCCCGCTCATGGTTCTGCCTCGGTGTGGTGACCAGGGTTGGGGCTAAACACCGACCCCCACCCCCAATGCGCCACCCATACCAACACAAATATGTATCGAATCCATAGTATGTTAAGAACTTCACTCATTGCTTGGTGGTAATGCTTAGGGCTTGTGCGGGGAACAACATGAGTTCAACCCTTGACGCCTCCTCTCGGACTCTTAACAAACTTTTGGTGGCTCTCGGACTACCACGTGGCAACGTCTGGCTGGGTCACGTGTCAGCGTGTGGTTGGTCACCCTCCATCCAATCACAATTCGCCAACAAGGACAATGAAATCTTGCCACTTGTCAACAAGTCATTCACTAAAATAAATCGTTGACCAAGTCAATGTCCACAACCTACCCAGTCAGCGCCACATCAGCGATACGAACTGCTAACTCGACTGTCATTATTTTTTTAATTTGTTGTTTGGGAAAGTGAACAGAACTCATTTCTGGAGACATATGGAGTTTGTTTCACACGAAACGAGTTGCGCCGAATTCAGGATGACGAGCACTACACAGTCGTACAGGTTCCATACCAATCTGACAACTTTGAATTTTGAGTTATTTTTTGAGAACCTGATCATTCCTCCCCACTGGAAACCTTTTGGACCCCAAAAGATCACTTGCAGTTGTCCAACAGGTGAGGGTACAGTTCCTTCACCTTTCCAATCTCGATCCATTCATCACTGACTTGGAACTTGTGATCTACACGATGCTTGGCGTGCCTTGCTTTGTACTTGCCTTTGCTCTTTTCAAGATGATCTTGCATTTTTTGATGTACCATTTGGAGTTGTTCAATGAACTCTTTGGCTTCGTCCATGTTACAATCAACAGCACATCCTTCTTACCAAAATGATACAACACATTATGATGCAAGTGGTAAACAAATTCCTCTACTTGATTCCTTTGACTCAAGCTTGAATGTACATCTTGAAAGTATGTATTTTGCTGAACATAAATTTCATGAAAAACAAAATGATACTTGAGGAAATTAGTTACACAAATAATAGGCCTAGAAAGTACATCAACAAACTTGTCGCTTATATCTTTCTTATTCCTTTTGACCAAGCGGAATAGTAGAAGAAAATTCATCCAATGAAAGTGTCTTTGTTGCTGCAAATTAATCATTGTACCACTGAAAAGTTCTGAATGAAATGAAATGGACTTACCACATTTCATAAACACTATGCCCATGGCATAGTCCCATACATCAACCGGAAACTCAAGTAACTTTTTCAAGTGTAGAAGAACAAGTTTAAACGTTGAATTGGTTTTTTGTTTCAAAGCATCAAATGCTTCATGTTGTTTGCCTCCCCACTGGAAGACCTTTTACATAATTGCCAGAGAATGCAAATGAGCTACAATAGAAGAAAAGTTAACAAAATATTTCCTCCAACATCGGGTTGCTCCAAAAAAACATCTTATCCAAATGACTATCTTGAGCATTGACCAATCCATAAAGGCATCAATCTTGGAGAGGTCTAACTTCAGCACACCTTTTCCAGTATTATGGCCCAAGTACATCAAAGAAGTTTTATCCAACACATACTTTGATATCTTCAATAACAAATGTTCTTGACATATGACATCAAGTATTTTTTTCTCACACAGGACATGTTCATAATGAAATTTTCTGAAAATGAAAATGTCATCCAAGTAGACTATCATGTCTAGAAATGGCTTCAGTACATCTTTCTTCATATTCATGAAAGTAGTAGGAGCATGGCAAAGACCAAAAATCATAACAAGCCATTCAAACAAACCTTTCTTGTTTTTTAATGTCATCTTCCATATGTCTCCTTCAACAACTATACTTTGATGATAGCCACTTCTTGAATCCCATTCAATGAAATGCTCTCCATTATTCTTGGACACCAAAACAATAGGTGAACCACATGGCAAAGGAGATGGTTGGATGATCCTTTTGTTCAAAAATCGTTGAATTTGCTTTGTTATTTCTACACTTTCCCTTCTTGACATCCAATGCGTATCAATTTTAGGAAGAAGACACTTTTGTTGCAATGTTATTTCATGTTGGATTCTCCTTTTGGGAGGAACTCCCTTTGCTTTCTGAAACACATCATCATCATGGTTAACTACATCAACTAGATCAATTTTGAATTTTGAATTACAACCATCAAATGCTTCATATTCAACATCAACATTGGGTTTTATCATAAGAAGCACTAACTTTTTGCTTGAATTCACTAGTCTTATCATTTTCCCTGAATCAATTAATGAAAGATTTATTTTCTTGTGATGGGCTCTCATAATATACTCCACACCATCTTTGAACAAGTGGTACTTGTTTTCATGACGATAGAAGATTGATTTTCTATCATAAAGGTCAGGACTACCCAAAAAAATTCCTGATATATCAAGTGATACACCATCTAATTCAACTTCGTCAATGAAGTTTGTTGTGATTACAAACCGAAGAATACATTTTCTTGTAACTTGTAATTTTGTGTCCCTTGCATATCCAACCCAATGGATATGGATTGGGATGTAAAATGGTTTCAAGATTAAGTTTCTTGACTAAATCATCAGATATCAAGCTGGCTTGAGACCCACTATCAAATAGTGTGTCGATTTTTGTATGTTTTGAGATTACCCTCACTTGAAATAATTCAATCCTTGTTTCTTCATTTGGAGTACTAGTGTGACAATTTGATATACTAGTGCTAGCAATTGATTCTTTTCCTTTTATACGCATGGCTGTAATTTTAGTTTCACCACCCGAATCGGATCCCAAATCCTCTTAAATAGCGATAGTTATCTTTTGTTTTCCTTTATTGTTGAATTTCTTAAGGCTCATCTCGGGATGAAGCTTCCAACAATTAGCTTCATCGTGACCCTCTTTGGAACAATGTTTACATATTGTTTTCTCTCCTTCTTTCTTAATGGATGGATTTTTCTTTCCTTTGAAACCATTTTCTTTCCTTATTGTTTGTGTCCCTTGCATATCCAACCCAATGGATATGGATTGGGATGTAAAATGGTTTCAAGATTAAGTTTCTTGACTAAATCATCAGATATCAAGTTGGCTTGAGACCCACTATCAAATAGTGTGTCGATTTTTGTATGTTTTGAGATTACCCTCACTTGAAATAATTCAATCCTTGTTTCTTCATTTGGAGTACTAGTGTGACAATTTGATATACTAGTGCTAGCAATTGATTCTTTTCCTTTTATACGCATGGCTGTAATTTTAGTTTCACCACCCGAATCGGATCCCAAATCCTCTTAAATAGCGATAGTTATCTTTTGTTTTCCTTTATTGTTGAATTTCTTAGGGCTCATCTCGGGATGAAGCTTCCAACAATTAGCTTCATCGTGACCCTCTTTGGAACAATGTTTACATATTGTTTTCTCTCCTTCTTTCTTAATGGATGGATTTTTCTTTCCTTTGAAACCATTTTCTTTTCTCTTTACCCTTAAATGGCTTTCTACTACCCTCTTCTGGAGTGTTTTTCCCTCTTGCCTCAAGATGAGTGGCTTGCACACACACATCATCTAGATTATTGAGATTAAACAATAAGATAGTATGCCTAAGGTAACTGTGTAAACCCCCTATGTATTTCAGCAACGTGTCTTATGATTGAAAATCTACACTTAACATTAGAGACCTTTTTCTGAATTCTTGAGTGTAATCGTGCACATTTTGAGCTTTAAGTTGTCTAAAGTTCTTCTAATTCATGATGCCTTTTTGCATATAAGCTAGAGGGTAGAATTGTCTTTTAATTGCAGCAATGAAACCAGACCAAGAAATTGAGATCTTACCATTTTTTTTTATCTCCTCTTGTGTCTTTGATTCCCACTACACTAATGTTGCACCCTCCATCCTCAAGGAAGCTAACTGGATCTCTATGTCATTCTCTTGAAGGTTTTGAATTCTGTAATAGACCTCCAACTGACCAATCCAATTATCAAGCTTCTCTGCATTCTCTTCACCATTATACATTGGTAGTTCAAATTTAACATCAAGTTTTAATAAGGGTGATTTACCAGTTCCTTTTAAGGTATGTTGATGAGTATGAGTAAAGATTGTGTTAGTGAAGAGGGTGAAGATGCCTGTTGTTGTTAGTCGCTGGAAAATTTGTGTTCAGTAGTCAAAAGGGTGCAAAAGAGAAGAAACGTTGCAGCCATATCCCTAACCACGTAAGCTCTTAAAGCTAAATCAAAACCTCTCCATTAGATAGGGGTCAGAATAATCTTTCCAACGGTATATGGAACTCCTCAAGTGGACCCCAGAATCAAAAGATATGACCTCTTAAAGCTGAGGGTTTTGTCACCGTTGAAAGGAAGAAAGGATTGCAGATCGGAGGTCCGAGGGCATATCACAAATCACACATCGACGGATCAAGTAGCAATGAGGCAATCAAAGGTGTGGGGTGAAATCAACGATCAATGATTGCCGATATCGCAAATCGGTGGACCGACAGTTTCTCGTCAGTGGCACTAAGTGCATATCGGCGCATCGCAGGTCAGATGCCCGATATATTGGAGGTCTTGTATCGACGAGGTGAATCGGCGGGTCAAGCAGCATGACATATCGGAGGTCCCACACATCGGCGGGTCCAGGCCATATCAGTGATTGACTATTAGCGCCTTCAAATCGTCAACCTTAACAAAGTTGTGATCAATGAACGTTAATAGTGTTAAAGTGTCGGGAGGGCCAAAAACATTTGACAAAGGAAATCAATGCAAAACCAGGGACAGGCCGGCCTTTTCTCTCTCCTCCAGGGGGCCACGTGACAAGGTCTTATTGGATCAGGTAAAGACGTTGTGGCGCTAACGTCAGCATGACATGGCAGTATGGAGGACATGTGGCATGCAGATCTGGTATTTTCAAAGGTCCAAAGAATGCATATCTGGGTGACACGTGTCACCACTCAGGAAGTGCCACATGGCAGTGATGACGTCACATCGGCAATTGCAAATTGGGGGTTGGGTCTTATCGGTGCTTTGCAACGCAGCGCACGCATGGGAAAGTACAATAAAGGGGCTCCGATAAGGGGGGGCTGGCCTGCAATCACATAGAGAGCCGAGGAACCAAGGGTCGAGCACTAAAGGGGCTATCAGAATCAGAGGTCACAAACATGTTGCGGTTGCAATGTAAAAGTCCCAACTGGAAACCCCGATTGCGATCCGTTGAGAAAGGAACTTTGATAAAGGGTGGATGGTCGTGAAGACTTAAGGAGACCCAACACAAATTGCTTATAAAGGGAAAAAGGCTCCCCAGACAGGAGTCCAAGGGCCCTATAACCTTAGGGCTAAGCACCCGATCATAGCCTCCAGTCTTATGATGAAGAAATACTGAAAAGGGCTAAACCAAAGGGGACCCAAGGAGCATTAGGACTCACTATTTGTAACATCGTGTAGAATAAAAGTCTCGATGCAGTTAGGTTCCAATAGCGTGGTACAAAGCCTTAAAGGTGGATGGGTTGACAGCTAAGACTTTTAATATAGGTATGGAGTAATGGCAGATCAATATGGGCTAATCCTGTAGAAGCCCTTGCAACAAGAAACCAAGGACTACAAGGGCCACGGAAATAGATTTGACTGCTTCATTACAAGTCCCCTGTGTGTAAATGAATGTATGGAAGCTGAGGGGGACTTGACGATTAAGCATGAAGGTCCATGCAGAGGGAAGATGAAGTATTCCCCAGGTGGCCTTTGTCAGTGCACTGTGACATAAAACTCACAGTCGAACCATTCCCAACTCTGGAGGACGGGTGATTCAGGCAGTTAAGGCGAAAGCGACAAGGACCAGCTGAGCAACTAGAGGGACTCATTGTGGTAGAGACGTGGCTTGATTATGTGCCTTCACAGGAACAGTAGAGGGATACTTCCTTCATCATCTTTCTATTTTCCTTTTTTTTTCATTATTCTGTAATTTTTGTTTGTTTTCAAGGAAGGAATCAAATCCTTGGAAATCATTTTTGGGTAGTAGAGCTATCGCAGGCCAAGACAGCTAGTCAATCAAACAGCTGGCCTTGGCTGAGATATTTTGTAATTGTTGATTCAAAGCCCCCCTTCTTTGTATAAATAGGGGGAAGAAACTCTTAATACGAGGTTCTAGAATTCTTCACCCGCAGTGGTCCAAATTCTTTGGTTCCATTTTGGTTCTAATTGCTTGTTCATGAGGGACTTGAGCTGTAGGTGGCTGAATGTAAATGGACTGGTGAATGAGACTCATTTTTAAGATTAATGAAACTCTTTGGTGATTCCAATCGTGACAATCCGAAATATGTCATGAGATAATAAGAAATATATAACGAAAGTTAAGTGCTTTCATTGTCATGAGCTAGGCCATTTTGCTACAAATTGTCCACTCAAGAAGTCCAGGAAGAAGTCCTCAGGAGGAGGAGCGGGTAAGGCTTTGGCCTCTCAATTCGAATTAGACTTTTCCCTCATTGCATGCATGGTGTCATCAATGATGGGAAGTGTATGGTACTTAGACAGTGGAGCTTCATTCCACATGACTGGCAAAAAAGAGTTATTCGGTGACCTGGAGGAGAAAGATCTCCCGATGCATATCGAGATGGGTGATGATGGGAAGTACAGTGTTGTTGGATTGGGCACGATTACATTTCAGAGGGAGCATGGGGTTCCACTCACCTTGAAGAATGTTATGTATGTGCCCGGGCTGAAGAAGAACTTGGTATCCATTTCCATGCTTGAGGATAGTGGCTATGATGTGATCTTCTCGAAAGGAAAGGCGTTCCTTCAACACATAGCCACGAGTCAAGTAAAGAAGATAGGGATTCGGGTGAACAATCTCTATAAGCTGGAGGTAGAGGAGTGTGCTACTTTGAGCACAAAATAAGAAAAGGTGAAGAGACGAGACATTGGTGAGTTGTGGCACAGGCGATTGGGCCACTTTCATCATGGGGCTTTAAAGATATTGCAACAGATCTCTACTGGTCTTCCCAAAGGTACACTTGAGAAAGTTGATACATGCAAGGGGTGTACTTTGGGAAAATACACCAAGTCTTCCTTTCATGATAGAGACAGTCGAGGAGAGGCTATTGTAGAGCGATTCCATTCAAATGTGTGTGGACTGTTATCAACAACATCCACGACCAAACACGGGTATTTTTTTATATTTGTTGATGACTATTCTTGTAAATGTTGGATATTTTGCATGCAGAAAAACGATCAAACTTTCACAAAGTTTTGTGAGTTTAAAGCATTGGTGGAGAAAGATTCGGGAAATAAGGTTAAAGCTCTACAAAGCAATAATGGCAGTAAGTATGTCTCAAACGATTTAAAGAAATTTTGTGCAGTGAAAGGGATTAAACGGGAGTTGAAGGCACCCCATAACCTCAGCAGAATGGGGTGACCCAGAGGAAGAACAAAATCATAGTAGGGACAGCAAGGGCGATGTTGCATGATCAGGGCCTATCACTACACTTGTGGGATGAGGCATGCAACACAACAATTTATGTTTAGAACCATAGCCCACATCAAATAATTGAGATGAAGACACCAGAGGAGGCTTATTCTGGTAAGAGGCGATATGTTGGTCACTTCAGGATTTTTGGGTCATTGATATATTTCCATGTGACCAAAGATGAACGGAAGAATCTTAAGTCTACAACACAGGTGGGGATATTTGTGGGGTACATTGATACATCTCACAACTATCGGGTATACTTTCTGACCAGCAGGATGACATTGGTTCATAGGGACATCAAATTCGATGAGGAGAAGGCCATGCGAGTTTCCCTTGAGAGGGAGCTTAAGCTACATGTGATGAGGAGATTTTAGCTACTAAGGTCGAGGAGCCTTAGGTTGATGTGGATCAACCACATACAGAGGATCTAGGAGTGGAGACATCCACTCAGGTAGAGTCTTCTAGAGAGGGAAGAAAGTGCACCAGAGAGGCTAACAGATTGTTGGATGATGCACAGGCAAATCTGGGAGCACAAACTTCTCAGCACAGACAGAGGAGGTCACTTGAGAGGTACACTAGATACATGGCTCTCATTGGCAAATGTGTTGTGACAAAGCCATATTCCTTTAAGCAAGCAGTGCAATAGTTGGTTTGGGTTGATGCCATGGTGGAGTATGACTCCATAGTTTGTAACAGTGTTTGGGATGTGGTCTTGAGACTGGAGGACAAGTCAGTGGTGAGCTCCCGTTGGATTTCTAAGATAAAGAAAGCTATAGATGGTAGTGTGGAGAAGCATAAGGCTATATTTGTAGCCCGTAGCTTTTCATAGGTAGAGGGGATTGACTATGATGAGACCTTAGCTCCTGTTGCAAGGTACTCGTCAATCATATCTATATTGGCACTATCAGCACAGATGGGTTGGAAGATAGATAAGATGGATGTGAAGACAACCTTCCTTAATGGCATGATTAAGGAATATGTGTACATAGAGAAACCTATAGGTTTTGAGACCTTCGACCGTGAGTCACATGTGTTGTGGCTCAAGAGAGCGTTGTATGGGTTGAAGCAAGCACCCCATGCTTGGTACACCAAGATAGATATGTACTTCACAAGGTTGGTCTTCACAAAGAGTGAAGCCGATGCGAACCTGTACCACATAGTGGTAGAAGGTAAACTATTGGTAATTGTAATTTATGTTGTTGATCTCATACTGACAAGTGATGATCAACTGATCAAGTATTACAAGGAGGACCTTGAAAGAGAGTTTGAGATGAAGGAAATGGGGCTCATGCATTGCTTTCTTGGCATGGAGGTATGGCAGGGAGATGGGTAGTTGTTTGTGTCTCAGGGCAAGTATGCCAATGAGATACTCAGGACATTCCACATGGAGAGAAGCAAACCCATGGAGACTCCTCTAGCTGATAACTGGAGGAAGGAGGATGCTACTTTAGGGGAAGTAGTGTAAGCTATTGTTTACATGTAGCTTGTGGGTTCACTCATGTACTTGGTAAACACACGACTAAATATGTGTTATGCAGTTAACGAGCTTAGTCAAGCAATGGTTAGATTGGCCAAGCTATATTGGAAGGCAGCAAAGCATGTATTGAGATACCTCAAGGTAACTTCTAAGTATGGATTATGGTACAAACATATAGAGGGAGTGAAGCTTCAAGGCTTTAGCGATGTAGATTGGGTAGGGAGTCCATCCGACAATAAGAGAACATCAGGAGGGATCTTCATTATTGGGTCAACGACAGATTCTTGGTACAACAAGAAACAGAGATTGCTTGCAGTCAGTTCGGTAGAGGCAGAGTACATGGTTACGGGTCAGGAAATATGTGAGGCCATCTGGATGAGAAAGATCCTAGTTGGTTTGTTTGGTTAGCAGATGGTTCCAACTGTGATTTACTACGCTAATTAGAGTTGTATCAAACTCTCTAAAAGTCCAGTTTTTCATGATCGGTCTGAGCATATTGATATCTAATATCATCATCTTAGAGTTTGTGTATTGAGGTGGATTATGTTGTTAGAGTATATTCCCATGGAGGAGCAAGATGCTGACATTTTGAAAAAGACATTATCAAGATGAAAAATTCAAGTTTCACAGAGACAAGATCAGGGTAGCTGATAATCCCTTTCTTGTTGAGAAGGAGTGTTGAAAAATGGCAACAAGAAATTCTAGTTTAATTTGTCCTTGAATTAAACTGAGAATTAAAATCAAATTCTATTCTCATAGTAACTTTTAAATAGTTAATTAAGTGTAATTAACTTAAATAGCTTAGTAATTTCAAGTTGGAAGTCTTTCTGTAGTCATGTATATGTTCTCCCTAAATTTTAGGGGTCTAATATGAGTTTAAATTGAGTTGGAAATTAGATCACTCAGTTTACTAAGTTAAGTTAAATTAAATTAGTTCCAAACTGTTTGAGGAACTAATAGAGAGTTAACAGTCAGTTGGTGCACTAGTGCATCCACAAGCGTCACTCTAGTTAGTTGAAGATTCCCTCATCAAAAACTTGTGCATGTCGATTCTGAGAAAGATCCAGTTGAGACTAGAGTGTAGGGCGAATGTACTATCAGTTGTGTTATTTACTGGAGTGTAAATATCATGCATACATCAGAAATTGATCCTATGTTTGGATTGTGCAGTTTTGGAAGCATGAATTCCCTTTAAATACAGGCTATTCATCCTACGAATTACGCAAGATATTAGGGGCTTGGAGAGTTGCAGAATGGTTAAGTGTTGGCTAAAATCTAGCTTGTGAACTGAGAGAGTTGAGCATACTTGTGTGGAATTGTTCTAGTGAGAACAAGCTTTGTATCTTCACTCATATTTCTTATATATGCAATACAGATAGTGGGGTTTTGAGCAGTGACTTCCCCAGATACATCTTGTGTTATGTGAGATTGATTTATCTTCTTCTTGTTCATATTGTTTTCATCGATCTATTGGCTTTCGTTGGTTGAAAGTAGAAGTAGATTATTGTCATCTGCTTTAGTACATTGCAAGAGCTTGTGAATCTACAGAAATTTCAACAATAGATCAGTTTAGTAGTTAGCCATAGCCATGATGGGAAAAAGAAATATTCAACATATATTTTGGGTCGAATCCATTCACATAGCAGTAGTGGTTCTCAACAAAACACACATCAGACCAAACAATGATAAAACTCCATATGAGCTTTGGTATGGAATACCTGCGACTGTCAAGAATTTCAGAATATATAGGAGCAAGTGCTATATCAAAAGGAATGATGACAAGCATGGCAATTTCGATGCATGAGATGATGAAGGTATTTTTCTTGGATATTCTCATAATAAGAAGGGTTATAGATGCTACAACGAGAATACAAAGAGGTTAGTTGATTTCATCGATGTTAAAGTTGATGAACACATTGAATCTAAAGTCAATCAACCAATAAACAACAAAAAACAATGATCCAGTCGACAATGATGACAGAATTGATGACCCATTTTTAGATGAAGACAATTAAGAACCTGTCAGTCCTCAATTCGAGGATCCTGCAAGGTGTGTGCAAAAACACCACCTAGTTAACCAAATTATTGGTTATTTGAATTCAAGTGTGTAAAAGAGAAGAATTTTGTTCAACCCCCTTACTCAAGAGCATGTAGCTCTGATATTCATGATGGAACCAAAGGATTTTCTCATGCCATCCAAGATTATAATTGGTTAAAATACATGTGTGAAGGGCTTGATCATATCAAGAAGTGTTAGACATGGGATCTTGTTCCTAAACCAACAAACAAGAATTTGATTGGCACGAAGTGGGTCTTCAGGAACAAATTGAATGAACATGGTGAAGTGGTAAGAAATAAGGCAAGCTTAGTTTGCAAAGGCTATGGACATTGATTAAAGGGTTAGACTTTCATGAAACCTTTGCTCCCATTTCTATATTAGATGCTATCTGAATGTTTATGTATTTTGACAATTTCAATAAATTCAAGATGTATCAGATGTATGTGAAATCTCCCTTCTTGAATGGAGAGTTACAAGAAGAAGTCTACTTTTAGAAGCAAGATGGTTTTTAGTTCATAGATCAACCTGATTATGTTTGCAAGCTGAAAAGGGAGTTTCATGGTCTCATGCAAGCCCCAAGGATTTGGTATTCCAAGTTGGATAGTTATTTTCTCAAGTGTGGTTTAAAAGAGGTGCAAATGATAGTAATTTATATGTGAAACCTAATGATGGAAAATTGTTAGTAGTGGCCTTATATGTTCATGATATTATTTTTGCCAGTGATTTAGATCAACTAACTTGCCAGTTTGCAGCTGATATGAAGGCCAAATTTGAGATGTCTATGCTTGGAGAACTTTCTTATTTCCTTGTTTTACATATTGCGCAATCTTCCAAAGGAATCTTTATCTCACAAAGCAAGTATCTCAAAGATTTTTTTGAAGAAATTTGGCATGGAGAAATGTTCTCTAGTAAGCACTCCAATAGTTACTCGATGCAAGCTTAGCAAGATTGGTAATCATTAGAGGTGGAGCAAACTTTATACAGATCTATTATTGAAATCAAATTTTTATAGTTGAAAACATAAAGACCAAACATCATGCAAGTTGCTAATATTGTCGGAACATTTCAAGAAGCCCCCAGACAAAGCCATGTTATAACAGCTAAGAGGATTCTCAGATATCTTAGAACCACAATGGACTATGGACTTTGGTACCCCTAAGTTAAATATTTTTCACTAATTGTTTTTACTAATGTTGATTGGTAAAGTGATGTAGATGAGCAAAAGAGCACTAGTGGTGGTGCTTTCTTTCTTGGCAAATGTCTAGTTTCATGGTTGAGCAAGAAACAATCTTCAATCTCTCTCTACTACCGAAGAAGAATATATAGCAACAGCTTCTTGCTGCACTCAACTCTTATGAATGAAGCATACCTTACAAGATGTACAAGTGTTAAATGATCATCCTATCCCAATCATCTTTAATAATACAAGTGCCATCAACATGTCTGAGAACCCTATTTTTCATTCAAAAACAAAGCGCATTCCAATCAAGCATCATTTATTAAGAGAGCAAGTTGCAAATCATATTTTCAAGTTGGAGTATGTACCTACAAAAAAAATGGGTAGCTTGTATCTTCACTAAGCCTCACCTAAGAGATTAATTTGAGTATATAAGGAAAAAATTGGGAATAGTTGTTGTTAACTTCCTCCGCCAGATCTTCCTCCAGAGCAAGAAGGGTAGCCAACAAGCACTTATCATATCAAAAGAAAGTTGTCAAGTCGAAAGGATCAACAAGACATGGGGAGATAAGTTGCAAGGGGAGCATGTTGTTTTATTTTCCATTGATGTCAAGGGGGGAGAAGTACACCAAAGCAAAAGCACACTAAGGGATAAGTACATCAAAAGAAAAAAGTACACCAAAGGAGAATTGCATCATAGGAGCAGCAGCATCCATAAGGGGAGAAGAACGAGAAGTAAGAAGTACTTTGATTTTTCCTTAATTATCGTGTTTTATGGTGTATCCATCAATGCCAAAGAGGGAGAAGGTTAGAAATATCGAAAAGGAAAAGATTGATAAAGGTGTAGATGCTTTTGGAAAATACTTAGATGGATAAAGCTCTAAAAGATCTTTCCAGTGGTATATAGAATTTTGCAAATGGCCTCTTGGATCATAGGTTATTTCTAGTCAAAGGTGATAAGCCCCAAGATCAATGTTGCAGCCCTAAACATGGTGGTAGGGACAAATTGGTGAAAGTTTGGCATTTTTTCCGAACTAGGTGGAGCCATTGGTGGGGTAGCTAACATGGAAACCAAAGTATGTGGAGTAGTATAGGTTTCATAGTGGTGTGAGTTATGATTGGCGAAAATTTACAATAGGAGGTCCCCACTGAGAAGCTCATCTTGGAAGGTTGACCCTAGAAGAGATAGAGGTAGGAAAATTTTCAAGGTTGCGGGATGATGAAGCACCTGGAAAACGTGGTTGAATGACTATACGATAGAGAAAGTATTGATTGGTGTGTGGAGGCCCCACAGACATCTCATCCTGAAGGAACGACCCCAGAAGAGCGAAAGGAAACAGAGGTTGAGGGAGCTTGGATGACAGGGCATTGGGAGGACATGGTAGAGGACACAACAAAGTAATTAATCACGGGACCCCCAAAATTTAATGAAGAAAATCATTGAAAAACCAAGGTCTAGGACCCCTTTACCTCCATACCCTTGACCACATAAATGAGAACATATGGCAGTTTTTTATTGGCTCATAGTGATGACGTAGGAGACTCATAGCCATGATGATGTCGACACGATGTGGCCCATTTGGCGTGTGAGAGATGGTAGGAAAATTCAACATTTTTAGGTACCCATGTGGGCCAAAAATAGGTGACACATGGCACCACTATATGAGTGACACATGGAACCCTTGTAAAGGTGGCACAAAATTGGAAGGTACATGTCATCCCTGAAAGGTAGACTCCAGAAGAAATAAAAAATTTGGCATGCAACATTCGTGAGCTTGTAAGGATTCGAGACATGCTGGATCACAGGTGGTAAGTGCATTAGTAGCAAAAAACCAATAAACAGATTGCATGTGGAGTGAGTGGTTCCATAGGTATAAGTTATCCTGGAAGGAAAATCCCATAGGTTTTAAAGTATGCAACAATGCGAGGTTCTCTAAGATGATGAGGCTATGTAACATAGTGGAATGTAGGTGGCATGCGTGACGAAAGTTGAATACCAATGAAAACGGAATTGGTGGAGAGGCAGTCCTATTGGGACATGTAATCTTGCATTACATACCCCAGAAGTATTTTCAATGGTGCATAGGATTATAAGCCGAGGTCTAGTACTTGGGACCAGGACTTGGTTCCTTTCGACATTATGACCACATTCATGGAAGTTTACAGTGTTAAATAAGCCCTTGGGGCTATAACATAGGAGAAGCCAACAAAAGATGTTATGCGAAGGTTTTATGAATAAAGAGCTCAAGCCAAAGACCATTTAACAATTATTTTTTAGTGTTGCAAGCCTAAAATAAGGGCATATATTGAATACTTAGCATGAAACAAGTCAACAACTTGTGAATTTGGCATTACACCAAATTTTTATGACTTGGAACCAAATCAATGAGTGCTAAAGTTTGAAAACAAAGGAATGAATGAGTCGGTAGCAAAATTGGAGGAATGGACAATCTAGAATCACATTTAGAAAATTTACTGAATTTGGATATTGACAAATTTAGAAAAACTTCTTCTAAATCATTTAACTTGCCAGAATGGAGAAAAACAACAATTAAACTCATATTTCTTACAAAGATAGGCAAGAAAAGATTGAAGACTTATTGTGCGCATCAAGAGGACATTCTAGAAGTAGAAAAATAAGAAGTTAATGAGATCAAAACCTTTGATAAGTGAAATTTAAGTGAAGTTAACTAAAACTCAAGAAATAAAAATATCAATCCAAAATTTTTTATGAGAAGAATTGAGTTTGCAAGTTTAATTTTTTTTTTTGGTTGTATTAGATTTTTATTGTTTAGAGGTGGATCTTGGTCAATTGATCAGTGATCAAAGACTTTTGAACTGATTTTATGGTGTTTGTGGTGATTATTTGAGGTGAACAATTTATTTGTTTGTGAAAGGAAGTGAGGCTTCATGATTTACGTTTGAAAATGGTATGAAAGATGAATCATCGAGGTCAATCAAGTGGTAGCTTTCATATCAAGGGTTGCAACTCCTTCCAGTAGTTGCTATTAAATAATCAGGGGTAGAAGCTCCTTTTAGTAGAAACTGATAAATCAGAGCTAGTAGCTCATTTTCGTAGTAGCTGGAAATTTGGGAGTAGTAGCTCCCTTCGAGTTGTAGCGAGAGAACTTTGTAACAGAAGTAGAAGCTTGCCTTTGTGGAAATAATTGATTTTTTTTAAGAATCTATATGCTCTATTTGTGCTTCTTATGTTTATTCTTGTGATACTCATATGAAATGTTGTTTAAGTGCTTATTGGTTCCCTAATATTATTTAATAGTGAAAGAATTATTTTTAAATTCCCATAATATTGGTTCACTTCCCCCTCTCAATATGGTCTTGGTTTCTACACGTATCTCAAATATCATTTGTAGACTTGAGATCCATAACTTTCTCAAGGTCCATGTTATTATATTTTCATAAATTGCACACTTGGCCTGGGCATTCCATTGTTGAACTTGTTTTGAAAGGGGTTGTTCGCCATAACCATTTATCACTACCTTCCAAAGTTTAGATCCATGAGTAGATATTTCATATTTTACCTTCTCTCTCCATTCTTGAAAGTTTGTGGCATTGACCAGTAGAGCACTTTAATGATCCGAGATTCAGCTAGATCTACCTTCCAACAATTAAGCTACAACAAAAGGAACCTGCTCTCATACCAATTATTGAAAACATAGTTTTACTGAGAAGGGGGTGAATTAGTATAATGTTGATTGAATCATCATAACCAATTTTTATCAAAACATTAATCAATAAATTAAACACGTAAATAACCAACGACATAGAAAATCTAAACACGCATGAAACTTCAAAGCACAACATAACAAGAAACACAAATGGACACCATGGATTTTAGGTGGAAACAATCAAGGGGAAGAAAAGCATTATATTTCTTTACTTCTCTTCTTCTTATTATTTTTAATATCTTCTTTTGCAACAATTTGCTAACCACCACTAGCTAGGAGCAACCACTCCTTCAACATAGATTTTTTGGCCCCAACCAACTAGGAAGCCCCAAATCCCTAATATCAACTAATTGGCCACTACCAACTAGGAAGCCCCAACTTCCTATATTAGAAAGCCACCACTTTTCTAAGGCCACTACCTTCTCAAACACCATGGACCACAATTTCATTTGTTTTCATATAAGGTCCTCTTTTGCAACAACAAACTTCTCACAATCACCAAAAAATCACACAACCACACACTAAGGGAAGCAATAGATCTCCATCATAGCACAACAGTACAATCCCTCATTTGGCCAAACAACACAACCATCAGTTGTAGTATATTACAAAGAAAATTCATGATACATGACATCTACAATGATTTACTAAATAACTTGAACATTAACCCCAAACAATTTTCCAACCATGGCATGATATATTTTCACTACTTTTATCCTCATCAAATTGGACCAAATCAACACACTAATTATGTTCCATTTCTCTTGATGACCATATCATAATAGAGCTTGATCAACATATCACCATTCACATCAAATAACATGGGACTGCCCGTTGTTTTTCCTTTCCATGCATAGATCCATGGATGTTTTTTACCCATACACAATCAAGAGTTATAACTATTTGCAATATTATCAAAACACCTGCAATCATGATACCACCAAAAAATCATGCCAAACACCTGCAACAAACAATCCAAAGCATAACATCTAAACGTTGACATCAATTCCAACCAAACAATATTTTTGCCAACACACAACACATGATTATTACAATGGAAACATACAAACATTAAAAATAAATACTTATATTTTTAATAAATCATTGACTAGTTATAAACCTTAGATATTCCACCCAACCATCAACCACACTACTCATAATCTCTTAGTAGTGAGTCACCTTGGAGCTGGGGCTTCAACTCCACAAGGAAATGGCTTACCAAAAACTAGGTACATACTAGTACCATACATATCCAGGGCAAGGTACCAAACCCAATAGTCTCCGACCAATACTCTCACACCCCCCATCAACCACACAACCCATGTAATGTACGCCTTCTTTACACTCACAATCCATTAGGTTATGCCACTACCCTTCTAGGGTGTCCAAGTTGGCAAATCAGGGATGTTGCAAAGCCATGTGGTCTTTAGGAGTTACTTCTACCTCATGGGTCTCCAAGTACCCCTCTGACCTCACACTCAGAACCCATTCCCTCTTTTCCACAATCCTCCTCGAATTCTACTTGAGGTTTATCATGTCACAGGGTTGTCCGTGTTTCCCCTCTAGGGAGTTCAGACCTTCTCCTACCAATCATAATGTTGTAATAATGTGTCTTCCATAACACTAAGAAACTCACTTTTGTGTGCATATTACTCTCTTGAGACATGGCATCTTGACACATGGCACCCTCTAAAGTCCTTTTATGAACATTATGAACTTTTGACTAAGGCTTATTTTAATAATGTCTTAAAGCCACCTAGGTTTAAGTCCTTTATCACCACTTTCACATTTGTGGAGTCCTATCCCCCATACTCTCTTATTTGATTTGGTCTACAATAATGCTATATTTTATTAAGATGCATGTAATTTCATATTTACAAAACTAAGTTCTTTGGTACCAAAACATATAAAGGCAAACACACTTATCCTAAAAAACATATGTACATGGGTACATTGGCCTTAAAGTATTCCTCGGCTCACTAGGCTAAACATGATATTTACATCACACATAAGGGTCATCCTAAGGGTGTCACATGATTACAAGTCGAGGCAAGACAAACTTGCTTGAGTAGAGATAGAGATTAAGAGAACATAGTTTTTGAATTCTTGATGAGCAAGTTAAATGGCAAAAAGAGAAGACCATGTGGAAAACAACATGCAAGTAATTAACATGAAGTTTTTATGAAGTAGAATATTTCATGGAACCAAGAATATTCATTGTGGAAGTAAGATGTGGGCATTGGAACTTTACCCTGCAAAGTTTCCAAGTTGTTGTAGAAGCAAGTTGTGGGCATTAGAACCTTGTGTTATGGACAATGTGGAATTGTTTTTAAGTGGAACTCCCAATCCGATACTACGAAATTTGGAGTAGGAGAAGTTAGAAATGGTCAAGAGGAAATTGACCGTGCACTATAGAGGAGAATGTGAAAGAGTGTGTGGTAGAAATGAAAACACTAAGAAAGAGCTATTGATCTTGCATTGGTAAATGAGAAGACAAAGACACAAATACACAAAAATGTTAAGTTTAGTTGCTAAGACAAGCATGTAAAAAAGTTTTACATGTCTACCCCATTGGTCCTTTAGAGTGTGATATTAGATGTTGCTAGTATGTAGGTTGGTGGAATTAAACCCTCTATCATGTAGACCATTAATCTGATCTTATGGTGGAGATTTACCTAAAGAGAATTAAAATTAGGTTTCTAGGTTCTTATCATCCCATCCTTCTAACACCTAGTTTCCTTTTTCTATGCACATGGTTCAACACTTCCTTGATGGAAATCAAAAAGATTTTGTGGAGGAAGATATGCAATGTGATTATGTTATTTGATGAGTTTAGTTGGTAGGGTTCTTTCTAAGGTTTTATATGCTCATTGGTGGACATGAGTTTAAGTGCAAGATTGAGCACCATTTTTCATACATTTCTGGGCAATATTTCTCCCATTCCATCCCTCTATTATCTAGTTTCCTTTTTCTATGGACATGGTTCATTATTGTCTTGAGGGAAATTAAGAAGGTTTTCTCTAGATAGATATGCGATATAGTTAGGTTTTTTTATCAGTTCAGTTGGTGAGGCTATTTGTAAAGGCATATATGGTCATTGGTTGACATGAGGTTTAGTGCAATCCTAAGCTCCATTTCTCCTTTAATTAGCTTAATTTTTAGTTTAAGTATTGTTGAGCTAAGCATTTTTTACTAGTTCTTTATGTTAGACTCCAATCTAAATTACAAAGTAGAGTTTTTATTTGTAGTTTTAGGATTGAACACAATCCTTGGAGCACTAATAGTAACCCCAAGTGTGTTATATATTAACTATGAGTGCAACTTTCAACAATGAAACATGAAAATGGTCACCAAAATCTAGACTTAGTGTATATTGACTAAAAAACCATGCTAATAAAGAGGGCAATGCATGACTACATTGCAATTGCTTCAGAGCTAAGGAAACTTGATTTTGATTTTGGAAAAAGGGATTCAATATAAAGTAGGAAAAAAATAGAAGGATAAATGTAAGTTCTATGATTTAAGATAAATAATACTTCACTAATTCTCATGTCTTAATGATTGACTATTCTTATGTCTTAGTGCGGTCTGTTCCCCTCTCCTCCTCCCGCCGTTTTTTTCTTTCTTTCAGTCAGGCTCAGCCTACGCCAAGACAACGCCAACGTTGGATGGAAAATAATTTGTCCACCTAAAGGATGCTATTATTGTGATTGTGTGAGGCTTGGTCAAGTCTAGATACCCCATTGGACAATATTTTATCCCCAAAGGTGGCTAAGTGTTGTGTATTTTCAAATATCTTACTTGAATACATCTTTACATCTAAAAGGCTACATAAAATTGTACGTTTGGGTTGGAAAATTGTGAACAACAATAGAAATATCATTTTACATTAAAAAAAATAGAAAAAAAAAATATCAACTATATTTACAAATTTTTTTAATATTTATATAAATTTTAAAAACCAAAAAAATATTATTCTCGTTAAAAATAAAAATAAAAAATCAAATTTAATATCAAAGTATTTTTTTATGGTTTAATTTTTTAATTAAAAAACATTAAAAAAACATGGAATATTATGAATGGAAAATAAGAAAAATAGTGTACGAGCAACATACTTATAAATTTAAAATAATAATGACCTTGTCCCTCGTCAACGTTTAATAGGTTTATATGTTTGAATAATTGAGCACCAAGTTTTATATGATATTATAAAGGGTATAAAAAAAAAACAAAGTCAAAATCATATGAGTTAAAAGTATCTTTTAAAATGGTGAAATGAAATTTCAAATATATAAGAATAAAATTTCAATATAAATAATATTATATATTATTTGGTTGTCTTTATTGTTAGTTTGATAAGTTATGTATATATATATCTCAAAGAAGAATCTGAGTATATATATATATATATATATATATCAAAGAAGAATCTGAGTAGTGATGGATGTGATTAAATACACACTGTGAATTTCACGAACAAAAGATTTGATATGGATGGACTAAAACCGATATGGTTGAACATTTTATGGAATAACACCTATGGATTCTGATGGCGACCGCTCAACCCAATATTACGCATCCTATCCTGTTACGGAAAAAGTAGTGCTCCTTTATTAGTCTTTATGAAGCTTCGTTTGATAGTGACAGCAGGAGAATAAGCAAACGACGGGCAGCATGTGAGGATAGTGCGCTGCAGTACCTTTCATAGTACGGAATAACGCCAACTTTCCATTTCGTTGGCCAATCAAAGCGCGCGAAATGTTTAGCCTCCAATTCAACAACTCATTGACATTCTCTGGTCTCCAGTAATCCAACTACTAGTAAACGTGTTGTTGTTGTCAGCGATACATAGAAATATCTGAGTGAATCATTTTAGCGATGGGGATATTGTTTTTTTCATTTTCAACCGGAAGAGAAATTATTATCTCTTATGTTATTTAAATTTAATCAGATTACATTTAAAAAAAAAATTATATATATAACTATATAATTTTATTTCTATTTTTATAAATATATAACTTAACATAATGAAATGTAATATAAACATTTTGACTGGGTCAAAAATAAAAATAAAATTAAAATATGGTAAAGATGTTAAACTTAATATAATCCAATATAATGTAAACATTTTAACTCGGTGGAAATAAAATAAAAATAACAAAAGAAAAATAATTCTAGATTTTGTTTTTTTATTTTTTTTGGGATATTCATCACATTATTTTATTTTGGTGGACATTTGGTATATTTTTTGTAATATTCTTTTTCTAATGGATGGTATTTTCCTTCTTTTTATAGAAAATAATAAAATAAAGACTTAGATTGGAGAGAGAGTCCATCAAGCTTTTAAACTAGGAGAGGAGCAAGACATTAGGATTATCCAAGATTGATTTTTCATATTGATGTTTTGTAGAGAACTTAGGGTGGCCACTTCCATCTTGATCCTAGGATGAAAACTCCGAGGTGATATCTCCTTGGTGGATCCATCCAACTTCCATCTTGATCCTAGGATGAAAACCCCACTTCATCAAGAAGGTTTTCTCTAGATAGATATGTGATATAGTTAGGTTTCTTGATAAGCTTAGTTGATGGTGCTATTTGTAAATACATATATGCTCATTGGATTGTTGGGTTAATCATGTTTACTAGTTTTTCATGTTAGAGTCCAATTTGAATTACAAACAAGAGTTTTTATTCATAGTTTTAGGATTGAGAAAAAACCTTGGACCACTAAGATTAACCCCAAATATCTTATAGATTGGCTATGAGTGCAACTTTCAACAATGAAACATGAAGATGGTGACCAAAATCTAAACTTAGTGGAAATTAATGAGAAGAATATTCTAATAAAGAGGGCACTACATGACTATATTGCAATTGCTTCATACTTAGGAAACTTGATTTTGACTATGGAAAAAACGATTTAGTACAAAATAGGACAAACATAGATGATTTAGGATAAATGTAATTTCTATGATTTAACATGAATAATACTCAACTAATTCTCAAGTCATAATTATTGACTATTCTTATTTTTTAGTGTGGTTTGTTCGTTTTTTGCCTTTTTCTTTTCTTTTCTTTTTCTGAGTTGCCTATAGGATACTACCACTAGGATTGTGTGAGGCTTGTTCAAATCTAGATTCTCTACTTGAATTTTTTATCCTTCCAAGTATAATGAGTGTGGTGCATTCTTTAACTTAGTTACTTAAATACATCTTTTCATCTAAAAACTACATAAAACATAAGCAATAATAAAAATAGCACTTTGTGTAAAAAATACAAGTTATATTATTATCACTTTGTATAAAAAATACAAACTATATTTTATAATTTTTTTGCAAATTAATAAAAACTAAAAAATAATAATTTTTTAAAATTTAATATTAAATTATATATATTTTTATCTTTTTATTTAATAAAAAAAAATACAAACTATTATCAACCGAGAATTAAAAAAATAGTGTCCATACCATGAAAGAAAACCTTAAAGCAACATATTTATAAAATTTCAAATAATAATGACCTTGTCCCTCCTCAATGCTTTGATGATGAGATTCCTCTACATGGTGCATATGTTCGAATGATTGAGCACCAAGTTCAATTTGATATTATTACGGGTTTAAAATAAAAACAATATCAAATCAAATGAGTTTAAAATAACTTTTAAAATGATGAAATTTCAAATATACAAAATTATAATTTAATTTAAAATTATAAAATAAAAATTTCGAAATCACTATAATATTAAAAGAAATGATTAAATATAAAATATAAAATTATAATTTAATTTGAAATTATAAAATAAAAATTTCCATACGACTATAATATTAAAAAAATAATTAAAAATAAAATAATGCGACGTAGAATCTGAGTGACAAATTATTAAATGCAGAGCGTGAATTTCATGGCCAAAAGATTAAACATTCGATAGAACAACAACTATAAAAATCGGATGTGCTGATGAAAAAAAAAAAAAACCAACAACAACTATAAAAATGGGATGGCAAGTGTTCAATTATGTGGAAATGGGAACCAATATTACGCATCCTATTCTCTTGATAAGCTTTCAGTACACAATTGGCGAATAAGCAAATAATGCAGACTCTGAGGGTAGGGTAGTGCGCAGCGGTCCCTTTAAAGGTACAGCGAGAGAATTGAATTGCTGGTATTTGAGAATTGAATTGGGTGGTCTCTTCGTATTGTCAACGTCGGAGCTTCTGCTCGCTAATTTGGAATGTGGATCCACTGACGATAAGAATTGAATATGTATAATTCTCCACCTGTGACTGACACTAAAAATATGTTTGTTCATTTGTATTTTAACGGGAAAAACTCAAAAAAATAAAGCAGTAAATTTGATGTCAAACATGTAAATTATCCACCGGGCATAAATTTTAGAGATTGGTTTAGTGGGCATGTGAAGTACAATATTATTGAGTGGGTTTAGTGGGCATGTGGAATCTCACTTTGAATTTCCTAAATATAAGTTCATCTTTATAATAGCTTTGTACCACCATTATATTATTTCACTTTCTAAATATGAATTCATAAAGATATAAACTTAGTACCATTCAATTACCACCTGTATATTACATTCAAAACTGATTCAAACATTATTTTGCGTTAAATGATTTTCGTTGTAAGTACATTTAAGCAAAAAGATTTCTGAGAAAGTTGGTAGGCCTCTTTTATTTTATGTAGTTGAATTTGTTCTTAACTAGTTATATGGAGATAGATGGGAAAAAGACTTATTTTTGTGACTATGGTGTATTTATTTTAATCTTGAGATTAAAGATTTTTTTGGATATGTTTTATTTTTCTCTATAATGATTTAGATATATAACATCCCCAAACCTTACATCTATATAAAATAATAGAAATGATGAGATTCTAAAAAATCATTTTTTGCTTATCATGTATCCAAAATGTCTATTTATTTACAATTGTTTTCAAGTCTATAACAAGCTTTCTATTCACATTTATCATTTTCTCGATTCTATAGTTATAGTTAAACGTGTGATGAATATCAATTCTGAGCTATTTTATATAAATGAACTTCCTCCAAATTATTGTCAGATATTATTAAAGTATTATATTTTTAAATTTAATCAGCATAATTTTTTTTAGTTAATTTTAATATTCATACCTATATTAAAGTAGAAATCTTTAAGTATTATTCGTTGCTTGCTAATATCACAAGGATGTCTTTCCATAGAAATAGTATCCAAAATAAAATATCACTAAAAAATATATTTGATAATGGTTATGAGAATATATAACCTCTAAGAGTAATTTTATTTGATATTTATGATGAAGATAGTAACCCTCCTTCAATATAAAAAATAAATAAATAAATAAAGGGAATTATATTAATTCTTTTTTCAAATAAAAAATAAAGGAAATTATATTAATTCTTTTTTCAAATGTTATTTTTTATTTGAATATGTTATCATATATGTTGGAGTTGTGAGAACAATAAAAAACCTCAAAAATTTATGGTAAACCCAAATTTATTTGAAGAAAAAAATTTGTGTCATTTCATGTAATGGTGTTAGCTATGTTGAAGAGATTATATCTATGTGTCTCTAAGAGGCACGTGCAATTTTGTAATGATTATTGTTGGAAGATTGCAATCTTTACCTCTGAGCAGTAATAATACCAATACCTTTGCCTCATGGATGTTTCCTTAGCATATTCAAGGTTTACCATAGAAATATGTCTTGTTGAATGCCATATTGTTATTTTGTTTTATCTTTTTTCATTATTTCTTCACAACTAATATGTGCTACATATATATATATATATATATATATATATATATAGCATTTATTTTACAGTGATTGTGTTAGAGTTTGTTGTTTATTCCATGGCATCTAATGGTGAAGGTTTCAAATAAAAAAATTTAGGTGGAGAAGTTCAATTGGGAGAATAACTTTGAGTTATGGAAGCTCAAGATGGACAACCTATTGATGCAAATAGGACTACACAAGTCATTGACAAGAAAGAGAAAGAAACATGTGGTATAGAAATTAATGTGCAGATTCAATACTACTCATGAATTTTGCTAAAGCACAAGACATGAAGCTACTCTACAGATTTACGGAAATTAATTCACCATCTAGAACAAGAATCATAAACATGCAGAAGGAAACATCACATATGCACAAAATTTTATTTAGGGGAAAGCAACTGCTCAAAACCCCTTACTATCTATATTGCATTAATTAGAGAATAGAGAAGAAATACATATGCTTTCTCAAGATTGAGCACACCCTGCAAGTGTATGGTATACCCCTTTGCCTGATTGACTGACTTTTGCAAACACTTAGCCAATTTTCAAGCCCTCCAAACTCCTATTTCCTTGCGTTGTTCCCTTGGGAAATTTCCCCTCTTTTTTAGGAATTTCACACCATGGAATTCCACAATTACCTTAGGTCATTCTCTGATTGCATGCACCACCTATACATATTGGAATATGTTACAACTGACACTACACTGCCTTGGAATCTCCAGAAACCATTATTTTGGGTTGATGGATCACTTAACTAGTTGATCACTGAGTGTGGTTAAAGTTCCACTTCAAGAACTTGACCTCCACTAGTTCTTCTAACTCTTAGAACTAGTTAAACTGACAATAACTCAAATTAACTGAAATGTTTCAACAAATTAGAAATCAAACATACTGAACTGAACTCAATCTTCCCCAACTCGAATTAACTGCGTGACAAGTGCCATGTCAGCTCAATTAACTACCTCCAAGTATTCTCTTGAAATAGAAATTAAAATTTTCTATAGTTTGACTAAGGCAAAGTCGAACAAATTTTTTCTTGCTGCATTTTCAACACTCCCTCTCAGCAAGAAAAGGATTATCAACCACCCCTATCTTGCACCTGTGTAACTCGAACTTCCCTATTAACAAAGCCTTCATCAAAATATCAGCATCTTGTTCCTTTGTTGGAATGTACTACAACAATATAATTCGCCTCTGCACACAATCCCATAGATGGTGATATAGTATATCAATATGCTTTGATCAATCGTGAAAAATAGGATTCTCAGAGAGTTTGATACAACTATGAATATCACAATAAATCGTAGTAGGATCCATCATCTGACCAAACAAGCCAACAAGTATCTTTCTTACCCAAATCGCCTTGCATGTTGCTTGACTTGCAGTCATGTATTCTTCTTATGCTAAGCATAGTGCCACTGATCTATGCTTCCTGTTGTACTAAGAAACTGCTATGGACCCAACACTGAAAATTCCACCTGATGTACTCTTTAGGTTTGAGGGACTTACCACCTAATCTACATCATTGAAGCCACACAACTTCACTCCCTATGTCCGTCTGTACTAAAGTCCAAATTGGGCACTGACTCTGAGGTACCATAGAACATGCTTAATTGCCCTCCAAAACAATTTGGTTTGCCTAAGGTACCATAGTTTTTTGGTTGCTCGATATACACCTCCTCATCAATAACTCCATTGAGGAATGCAGTTTTCACATCCATTTTGTGGATCTTCCACCCCATATATGTAGCCAAAGTAAGGATTGATATGATGGATGAATAACTTGCTACAGGAGAAAATGTATCCTCATAGTCAATCCCCTCTGGACCTTATAGTACCCCTTGACCACAAATATGGCCTTGCACTTTTCTATTATTCCATTTGCTGCTGCTTCACCTTGAAGATCCATCTCAAGCCCATAATTGATTTTTTTGCTAGCCTTGGGACCACTTCCCAAACATTTCTCTTCACAATGGATTTGTACTCCTCCACCATTGCATCAACCCATAGTGCTTTCTCTACCGCTTCCTCGAAAGAGGATGGCTTAGTCTCTACTAGCTCAGTCATAAGAGCCATGTAGCCAGTGTATCGATCTGGTGACCTTCTCTACCTGCGTTGATTTGAAGGAGAACCTTCATTCTCCCTCACATCATACACAAGTCTCGCAGCTTCTCTGGTTCTCTTCCTACATTCTCTAGATGGTTCTACTTGAGTGGTTGTCTCCACTCTCTTCTCCTCAACTTGTGGCTGCTCCACAACATTCTGAGGCTCCTCCTTTGGATCTAAAATCTCCTCCTCTAGTGGGATCTGAAGTTCCCTCTCAAGATAACACCACATGGCTTTGTCTTCATCAAATTTGACATCCCATCACACAACTGTCATTCTGAGGGATGACAAGTACACACGATAGTTGTGGGGAGTTTCTGTGTAACCCAAAAATACCCCCAACTATATTGTCGGCTCTAGCTTCTTCCTTAATTCTTTGGAGACATGGAAATAGACAAAGGCTCCAAAAATCCTAAAGTGTGACACATCCAACTTCCTCCCCGAGAAAGCCTCCTTTGGTGTGATCATGCCAAGAATCCGATGAGGACTCCTGTTCTGCAAATAGATCGTTGTGTTGCATGCTTCAGCCCACAAGTGCAAAGGTAGGCTTTGGTCATGCAACATCGCCCATGCTACTCCCACAATGCTTCGGTTCTTCCTCTCAACCACCCCATTCTGTTGTGGGTTGTGGGGTGATGTAAATTCTCATCGAATGACGTCTCTTGAACATAATTTTTTAAACTCATTCGACATGTACTCACCTCTATTATCGCTCCTAAGAGCCTTGACCTTATTGCCCGTTTCTTTCTCCATCAGTGCCTTGGATTCTAAGAACTTGGAGAAAGTCTCATCCTTCTTCCACGTGAAGAAGATCCAACACTTCCATGAATACTCATAAAAAATATGACAAAATACTTGTGCTTGGCAGTGGAGGCTATCGAGAAAGGTCCACAAACATCATAGGGGACCCTTTCAAGGACTCCATGTTCTCTATTGTCTCGATCATGGAAAGTGGCTTTTGTGTACTTCCCCAAGGTACACCCTTTGCATGCGTCATGTTGCTCTAGTGCTCCTTTAGGGAGGTTTGTGGTAATTTTTTGCATGATATTCAAAGCACCATGATGTAAATGGCCAAGTCTTATATGCCAAAGTTCACCGACATCGCAGCTCTCCACCTTCTCCACCTTTGTTCTCAATGTAGCACAACCCTCCACACCTATCTTGTAGAGATTCTTCACCAAAACCTCGATCCGTTTCACCTGTCTTGTGGCTATGTGTCTTAGGAATGCCTTTCCTTTGCTGAAGATCACATCACAACTACGGTCTTCCAAAAATGCAATGGAGACAAGATTCTTCCTTAGACCCGGAACAAACATCACATCCTTGAACCTGAGAGGGGTGCCTGACTCCCTTTGAAAGGTGACTGTACCAATCTTGGACGTGTTGTACCTTCCATCATCTCCTATCTTGATGTGCATATGGATATCCTTCTCCTCCAAAATAGTGAAAAAACATTTATTCCCCATCATATGGAGCAAGGCACCGTTGTCGAGATACCACACACTTCCCATCGATGTGTTTTCCATGCATGTAATGAGAGTAAAATCAAGATTGAATTGTCAAGCCAAATCTTCACCTGCTGCTCCTCCTATGGTCTTCTTTCTTACCTTCTTATGTGGACACTTCGTGGCATAGTGCCCGAATTCATGACAATGAAAGCACTTGATTCTGGACAAGTCTTTCCTCTTCCCCCCTTGACTAGATTCTACTTTGGATTGGGAATTCTTCCCTTTCCCTTCATTTTCCATTCCATCCAAGGCACAATTCTCCTCATCCTTACTCTTGGATGAAGTCTTGTCTCTCGTATTCCACCTTATTTCTTGTTGTACTCAATCAAACCATAGGTGTTCCCAATTCGGTTTTTTCTCCCTCCCATTCACCGAATCTTGGTAGTTGTGCCAACAATTGGGAAGTCCTAAAAGGGTTAGGCTCACCAAATCATCCTCTTCTACAATAATTCCAACTTGCCCAAGTTCATCATGACATAGTGTGAACCTGCTCAGGTACTGTGGAATGGTCTCATTCCTCCACATCTTGATATTATTTCGAAGTTTGTCCTTGAGTGCCAATTTCCTGTGGTCACTACTATCCTGGAACAAATCTATGAGCGCTTGCCACATTGCATATAGAATCTCTTTCCCATGGATATTTGAGACAATATGGTCTCGGACTCCCTCCAATATGATCCTCCTCACCTTGTCTACTCACTTCTTCCATTTTTCCAAATCCTTAGCATCAACTGCTACTGATTTTATAATATCATTAACAATGATTTCCTTCGACCCATTATCCTCCAATACTTCCTCCATGCAGTCCTTCCATGCAACATAATTCGAGCCTCCCTCATGGGCATACTTGAGCCTTAGTCCATTGAAATCCATCTTCTTAGTCTTGAAGAAAACTTGCAACATTGATTTGCAAATTTGAATCTCCTGCAATGACAACTTTAAAATCTCTGCTCTACAATGATTCCAACTCTGATACCATGTAGAAATTAATGTGTAGATTCGATACTGCTCATGAAATTTGCTAAATCAAAAGACATGAAGCTACTCTACTGATCTGTGAAATTTAATTCACCATCAAGAACAAGAATCATAGACATGCAAAAGGAAACATCACACATGCATAAAGATTTATCTAGGGGAAAGAAACTGCTGAAAACCCCTTACTCTTTATACTGCATTAATCAGATAATATAGAAGAAATACATATGCTTTTTCAAGCTTTAGCACACCTTATAAGTGTATAGTCTATCCCCCTGCATGATTAACTGACTTTGGCCGAAACTTAGCTAATTTTCAAGCCCTCCAAGCTCCTATTTCCTTGCGTTGTTCCCTTCAGAAATTGCCCCTATTTTTTAGGAATTTCACACCATGGAATTGCGCAATTACCTTAGGTCATTCTCTGACTACATGCACAACATGTACAAATTGGAATATGATACCACTAGTAGTACACCGCCTTGGAATCTCTATCTCAACTGGGTAACTCGAATTCTCTGCATGCAACAATTATTTTGGGCTGATTCATCAGTTAATTGTTTGATCGTTGAGTGTGGTTGAAGTTCCACTTCCACAACTTGACCTCCACTAGTTCTTCTGACTGTCAGAACTAGTTAAACTGACAATAACTCAAATTAACGGAAATAGATTGCTACCAATTAGCAATCAAACATACTGAATTGAACTCAAGCTTCCCCAACTTGAATTAATTGAGTGACAAGTTCCATGTCACCTCAGTTAACTACCTCCAAGTATTCTGCTGAAATAGAAATTTGAATTTTCTCTAGTTTGACTAAGGGAAAGTCAAACTGAGGTTTTCTTGCTACATTTTCAACATGTTGGTATGACTAAAAAGGAATGAGAAGATTTGGATCAACGGTTATCAACACCATTTAGTTGTGTCTGGTAGATGGTGTTCTTTCCAATATCATTAGAGAGAAAACAATGGCATGCTCGTGGAGCATAAAGGAGAGCCTTTACATGACAAGATCATTAACAAGTTGAATCTACTTGAAGAGGCAATTTTACAATTTATGAATGAAAGAAGGTACCAAAACTATTGCTCATTTAAATAATTCAATACTATTATGTGGTTAGCTTGTATGGGTGTAAAAATTGAAGAGGAAGATAAAGTGGTCATATTATTATGTTCATTTCTTGAATCTTGGGAACATTTAGTCACTTCTGTTAGCTTTAACACTCTTGATGGTGGTTCTATTGTAGGAGACTTACTGTTTGAGGAGGTGTATAGGAAATCTAGTATAGAACCCACCACACTATAAGGAATTGTGGCTAGGGGTCGATCCACAAAAAAGGAAGAATTCGAGTGGTGCAAAAAATATAAGTTAATTGAAGAAAAGGTAAGCAAAAGTGTTGGTATTGCAATAAAATAGGGAATTTCAAGAAATATTGTTGGAAAAGGAAATAAACCTAGAATGTCTCCACAAAGGAAGAAAATATGTTTAAAACAAGTTGAGGTATGGTTGATGAAGTATTATCTATTTGTAATATCTCATAATATCATGAGGAATGGTTAATAAATTCTAGTGCTTCATACTGAACGTGTCCACATAGTAGTTTGTTTTCTTCTTACCAAGATGTTGATGATGATATTTCCCTTATGGAAAAAAAATTCCTTGTAAGGCTATTGGAAGCAGAAGCATTAAGATCAAATTGTTCAATGGTATTGTAAGGACATTAATAGAGTGAATACATGTACTGGAGCTAGAAAATAATTTAATTTCCTTGGCAGTTTTGAATTCTAGAGGTTGTAAATTTACAAGTCAAGATGGTTCACTAAAGGTGTTGAAGGGTGTTTTAGAGGTAATGAGGGCTAAAAGGATTGAGAACTTTAACACGCTAGGAGGGAATAATGAAATAAATGATGCAATTGTGGTATCTAAGGAAGTAAATGAATGTACTTGTTTATGGCATCAATGACTTTGCAATATGGGAAAGAAAAGGCTAAAGGTATTGATAAATCATAAATTACTTCCATATTTAAAATATTTGAATTTGAATTTCTACAAGCATTGTGTTTTTTTGGAAGCAATGTAGACAAAAGTTCAAAATAAATAGTCATACAAGTAAGGGTATTATATATTATATTCATGTAGATTTCTTAGGGCCATCCCCTATTGGTTCTTTTAGATATTCATCATACTTTGGGACATTTATATATGAGCACTGTAAAAAGGCATGGGTCTATATTGTCGTAAGGAAAATTGATGTGTTTAATATATTTAAACAATTTAGGGTTTTGGTTGAAAAGAAAACTAGCAGGTCAATCAAGTGCTCAAGAATAGATAATGGAGAAAATTTCACATCTCTAGAGTTTGAAAATTATTGCAAGGAAGTTTGGATCGAAAGGCATAATTTATAGTCCTCAACAAAATGATGTGGTTGAATGCATGAACATGATCCTTCTAGAGAGAGCAAGGAGCATCCTTAATAATGCCAAGTTACATCAAGAGTTGTGGGTAGAAACAATCACTACAACATGCTATCTAGTAGATTAGTCACAACTAGTTGTAATAGATTGTATGATTCCTAAAGAGGTATGGACAGACTATTCTTTTGATTACTCAAATCTTAAAAAAAATTGTTCTAAAGCTTATGCTCGTATTTCTAAAGATAAATGTCCTAAGTTGGATTCCAAATCAAAGAAGTATATCTTTGTTGGTTATGGTATTGGAGTTAAGGGACACATATTGTGGGATCCCGCTACCCACAAAATCATCATTAGTATAAATGTAGTATTTGATGAATCTCCTCTGATAAAAGTGGGCATAATAGAAATTGAAATGAAATAGGAACCAATACCATAAAATTGGACAATTTAGTTAGAAATGTAGCCATATATATAAAATAGGAAGCATGAATAAGCTTATAAAAAGGAAGATGAGGATGCAAAAAATATAGGAAATTGTAGAAATTCCACAACTAACTTTACATAGTTTTTAGACTCATAGTAAGTAGGAAACAAATGTAATACACCGAAAGATTCTTCTAAATCCCTTTGGTTTCCATTGTTCTCCTTGACGACAAGACATATCCATTAAATATCATTAGTTTCCCTCACTCTCTTGCACAAGGGACCATAATTTCTTCAATGCCTTTATCCCTTAGAATGATGGAGATTGAGTTTAGCTTCAAGTGACTTTGGAGTTTGATCTTGTTTCTGTTATATTATTTTCTTGTTCTATAGTATTCCTTGTACCCCTACACCCATTCTTCTCTTCTTTTTTGCAAGTAGTGAAGTTTTGTATTATGTCTTTGTAGCAAGTTCATTAGTGTATGATAACCATAACCATCCAATAATGTATGTGTTCTCAACTGTGCACCCAATAAACAACACATCAACATTTAGCAAAAAAGATTAAAAAATTGATATGAATATGCTAGATCAAATCAAAATATGATAAGACATTTTCAATCTCCTAATGTGATGGTTATAGCATTTAGAGCCTTCAATACATCGCAACAAAAATCTTTTTATTGTGATACATTGCAACTATTAAAAAATCTTTCCTTTACAACATTCGCATGAACAAAAAAAACTATGCACAACACAAAGTTTTCTCCTAAATGATATGTCACATACAAAACATTTTCCACACCATAAATCATGTTGAGGAAAAAAAACTTTTTCTTACAACATCACATAAAAATCAACTATGTATAACATATTCCCACACTTTTCACCCTTTATTTCATATCACATGAAATATCTTTTCCGCTTGCATTTTTATCAAGATAGGAAGAAAAATACAAAATAGCGTTTATAAAAAAAATCCCAAACAAAATATATACCACACAAATGAAAGTGAAAGTGAAGTGAGCATAGACCTCATAACAATTAGTTTTTAAAATAGGGAAAATTTGTTTTTTAAGTATTATTTTCAAAATAATAAAAACACTTTCCTTTTTGAAAGTGAAAGTGAAGTGAGCATAGACCTCATAACAATTAGTTTTTAAAATAGAGAAAATTTGTTTTTTAATATTATTTTCAAAATAATAAAAACACTTTCCTTTTTGGTACCGTTCTATTCACATGACAATTACAATTCTAATTTGTTTAGAATAATATATATCAATTTCAAGAAATTCATATATATAAAAAATTCCCACATTTGAATATGACATAAAATTAATTTTATTAAGCGACAATCTTCCAACTTATATATATAAGTTTAAAAAAAATGTAAAAGAAAAAACACCTTACCCAACCTCTCTATCTACATATAAAAAGTCTGACGTGGTATCGACCTGTAACCCATCACGATGAGCAAATGCCTCCCTGAAAACATAGGCTCTTTTAACGCATGCAAAAACGTGAAACGAGCTTTCTATTCTGAAATTATTCATCTGGCCAGCGAAATTATTGTATCTCAAGAGGCACCAAAATCAAATTATATTCCATTCATATTCTTCCAGTTGTAAGTAGATCGCAACCTGTCAGTAGAATCTGGGGATAGTGGACGGAGTCTATTACTTTACGGTGGTCCTCTTCAATACATATCCCGAAAAAAATTGATAAAAAGGGTACAGGATTCAGATGAGACCCCATTCCATTTTTATGGGCAATCATGACGATAGCCTCGAATTTATGAGAATTCTTCATAGCTGGCAGCCACTAATCCAGCTGTCCAGTGAACATTTTCGTGAAAACGACAGTGAAGTTGCTGGCACGCAGTCCTTGGCACCTCGGTGTTTTACTCTATGTAGCAGCGGGGAATCGAATACAATTGGCGCGTGTAATATTCGGTCTTTACGTCCAGCCAGCCATACTGAGGTCACATCAATGTCCGTGTCATTGTAACGTCTTAACTTCAACTTGCCTTATGCTCCGTCAGATGAAATTTGGATCAGGTTGACTGACTGGATATACTACACAACAAAACGCTCATTCATGCGTCCGATTCTCCACCTGCAATGTATTAGGTGACGTCTCATCCACCCGTCACTAATGCCATTAAATTAATTTTCATACGAAGATATTTAAAATATACGAGCAACCTACTCTGTTGTGCAGTAAATTTTCGTAAAATTGAAAACGATGTTTATTTAATTGAGTGGAACAAAATGACAGGCTGGCATATATTATATTATTTATAATGTTGGACTGCCGACGGATCCGTCACAAGAGCCGTGGCCCACTGCCTCTGTGACCGGTCAACCTCATGCTTATAAATTTCTGCCCGCCGTCTATGTCTTCATTCTTACCCTTATTTGAACTTTTGTAACATTCGAACAAAATGGCGATGACAGTTTGCAAAGAAGGATGCAACTGCATGTACTGGTGGGTTTTCTGTATTGTTGTAATGCTGTGCAGCCTAGTAGTGGTTTCTCAATGTGCAGCCTTCAACGATTTCTTCTACCCCAATTGGGCAGCTGACCATGTCATGTCCCAAGGGGATTTGCTCTGGCTCAAGCTCGATCACACTTCTGGTACTATCTATTTATTCTACTTTCTTCCTAATTTCTCGACCTCTACTTCTGCTTGCAGTGATCATGTAATTAAGTCCGATTAATATGGTTTGTGTTGTGCGATCTGCAGGAGCAGGATTTGCTTCGAAGAGCACATACTTGTTCGGAAAAGCAACTGTGCAGATGAAGCTCGTTCCTGGCGACTCTGCTGGCACCGTTAATGCTTTCTATGTAACCGTCATTTTCATACAAATAATCCACAGATTTTGTTGTGTGAATGAATTGCAATGCCATGCTTTGAACTCGCAATAATTTAATGTTTTCTTGTACTACTTGGAGATATTGCAGATGTCTTCACAAGGTGATCAGCATGATGAATTCGACTATGAATTCTTGGGGAACACTTCAGGAGAACCGTACGTTGTGCAGACGAATGTTTATTCGAATGGGGTTGGCAAAAGGGAGCAGCGTATTTATCTGTGGTTTGACCCAACTGCGAACTTCCATTCCTACTCCTTTCTCTGGAATCGCCACCAAGCTGTGTAAGTATATATGATCATAGTATAATTACCATTCCAACTTACCAGTACAGTATTTGATGAACGTTTTGTTTGTGTGATTTTTTGATTGATGGAAGCAGTTTCTTTGTGGACGATGTGCCTATCCGGGTTTTTTCCAACAATGAGAAAAGAGGAGTCCCATATCCTCGAACCCGCCCGATGGGTATCTTCTCCTCAATATGGAATG
Organism: Pinus tabuliformis; assembly: GCA_031772625.1. NCBI lineage: Eukaryota > Viridiplantae > Streptophyta > Pinopsida > Pinales > Pinaceae > Pinus > Pinus tabuliformis. The sequence goes on along the minus strand of CM062812.1, from coordinate 989,843,277 downwards.
GAGATGGGTGGGCTACTCAGGATGGCCGCGTAAAGACAGATTGGAGCCACGCGCCTTTCATATCTACATACAAAAATTTCAACATCGATGCTTGCAAATACAGTACGGGAAGCTCATGTACTTCGTGGTGGGATCAGCCTGCCTACACTTCGCTTAACTCGAAGCAGAGTATGCAAGTGAAGTGGGTACAAGAAAAATACATGATTTACGACTACTGCAAAGATTCAGTTAGATTTCCCAGTCCTCCAGCGGAGTGTACTGCATGAAGTCGCAACTCCCACCGAGATATCATATTAATAAATATTTCTTTCTCCTTCTATAAATTTTACGACATTCCTAATCGTTAATTACGGTGAATAATCGGTGATAAACGAAAGTTTATGTTATGGTGGCGCGACAGAAGCAAGCTGCTGGGTCTGAGGGCGACCTGAGCGTAACTCGATTGCAGGACAAGAAAAGAAATGAGAGAGCCTTTCCGTCTCTCCTCGACCTGCACAGGTAGTGATATTGAGAATATTTGAAGTGCCATTGAGAGCAGAATATTCTAGGACCACCGAGTTCACTTCTTGGGTTTGAACATGTACACATAATTTGGCTTTGTATTGTACAGGAGACTTGGAGCATAATATACAATAATAAAAGGATAAGAAGCATATAGGGTTTTATATGTATGTATATTGTTTGTCTAATGGTTTATTCAAAAGTCGAAAGTGTTCTGGGTATCTCAGCAAATAAATAAAAAGCTCGGAATGAAAGACACTTATTAACACCATTTATAATATTAGCTGACTTTTAAAATATAAATTGCTTTTTAAAAAATGTGAAGATAGTATCTGAAGAAAACTTTAAAGGAGCAAAAACTACAAGGTGTCGAGTATGTGTTCACATTAAATGAATGATCTTCCCCTGTTTACAAGAATACCTTTTAAAAATGTAAAGGCCATATATTTCGAAATTACCATATTGAAAAATATTGGGTATGTTGTCTAAGTAACATTAAGTTGAAACGAGGGTGTATATATATATATTCAATTTTTAATATATCTTAAATTTTTATTCTTTTATTTAAAAAAATAAAAATTATATATATTTATTCATAAATATAATACAAAATTTAACAAGTTTCTTAAATAATTATTATTATTAAAAAATTAATTAATTTATCTCGAAAATATTTAAAATGGATTTCTTGCTGATTCACAAAAAAAGCATTGTAGCTCCCACTATATTTGGCATTGAAATGATATGATGTCAATTCACAAAAAAAGGTTGCAACTCATTTCATATCATGGCAAGGGGCCCAATGAGATTAAGTGTCATTTGAACAAGACGACTCAATGAGTGAATTCTATCAAATTGTCATAGCTAGAGGAAAAAATTTATAGGATAGGTTGCATGCTAACCATTTTAATGTTGGGAATCACAATTGCCATTAGACCAAAACCCACAGGTGTTACTTAATGATCGCATCGCCAGAGATAAGGATCCACAAGAGGTAGTTATTCCATGTCGCAAAACATATGAGGAGCATTGGTTTATCCAATGTCCAACAATCTTCCCCCCCCAATGTGAGCAGAGTGTGTATCAAACTCGTGACCTACGCTCTTATACTACTTATTGGAAATCACGATTTTCGCTAGACCAAAACCCGTAGGTGTTAGTCAATGATCTCATTACTAGAGATAAGGATTCGCGAGAGGCGGTTATTCCATGTCGCAAATCACACAGGGAGTGTTGGTTTATCCAATGTCCAACATTTAGCTAGAGGATTAGCCAACAATTTCTTAGTGAAAGAGGATAGTGGCTAGCAAGCCGATACTTAGATATTTTGTGCAATGGTTGTTATGACTCATTGGTTTTTGGTTTTTAACACTAGTAGTCTTTTTTGTCTTCCCATGTCAATGTATGTCAAGGTTTAGCGCATCCAACGTGTTTTTATAAGTTTTTATTTACAAGATCTTCTAGTTAGATGAGGTCTTAGCATCCCCAATAGTCTAAACTTATGTTACTAGTCTAATTTCCCTTCCAATAAACTAGTAGCAAAAAAAAATGGTTGATATAATCCTTATTCAAGGTAATAAAGTATATAGCTTAATAATAATAATAATAATAATTTAATTTAATTTAATATATATATATATATCAAAAGTATTAATAATATTGAAAATAACATAAAAAGAACATAAAATTATTCCTCCTTGGGAGTATAAATAGGGAGGACACGACTTTCCCTCGCATGCATGTGCATGCAGTGTCACAGTTCGAGGTGGTTTTATTGAAGGGTCTCAATGGTTTACGGTGAGTAAAAAGGAGTCGAGGTAAGGTCTTCGAGCTCTTACTGTCGTTCCTTTATTCAAGTTGAGCAAGTAAGAATCTTTTTGTTGTGAGTTGTAATGGGTTTTGAAGTTTGGACCTGAGGTGATCATGCCAACCAGTGTAAACAATGTTTAAATGCTCTAGGTTGTCTGGTTTCGTGCATGGTTGTTGGGAGATTGCTTTTCAAAACAATTGTCAAGGGCATCTAGTGTCGCGCTGTGTGAACTCTCAAGTTATTTCTTTTCTATTCTCAGTCTCCTTTTGGCATTTCGTCATGTCTAGGTTTGTGATTCTAGGGCACAAAAATTTGTGTGTGAATTTTCATTTACGGTTTGGGGCTTCTGTTTGGAGTAGTTTATTAATTTGTCATTGGGAATTGGTTTGGGGCCCTTGTTTAAGGCTTAAGCTGTGGTTTGTGAGTCTAGTTTGGAGTAAATTACGAGAGTCTTGTAATGTTAAGTCATTTCCCTCGCTGGATAATCTTTGGTTGGACGAGTACGATGTTTAGTCACATGTTTCTAGGTCTCGAGGTCTTATGGTCTTGAAGTTGTTTTTCTCTTGTTCAATGGCTAATGGAAAAGGGTCTTGGTGGAGGAAGTTGCATCCCTTGTCTCAATTAGTGGGTCATCTATAAGGTTCGGGACATGTGTCTAGAGCTTTTATGATGATATGGTATGTTGGTATCCTGGTCTTGTAGGAGGTGGGTCTCGTCCATTTTCTTATTTTTTTGTAGGTTTAGGAATTCATAGTAGTTGTACTAAGTGTAGATTGGGGGGGCGGGGGGGGGGGGGCGGTGCGCGGAACAGGTGTTAGAGCTCAGTCAGAGAAATGAGGCCTGAGACTCTTTGTCCATGAATCCACTACCACCTATTTCAATGTTGTTTCACCAAATACTCAGATGGAAATTCGTAAACTTGAGACCCAAGCAGGGGCGAAAAGACAATCTCTTTCGTATTTTGAGCTCTTGGAGGACATGTTAGCTTGGGTTCCTGACCCTGGCCATACTAAGCGCAGAAAGTAGTACCCAAACTTTGTGGCTTTTCATTGGCAATTAAAGACCTTGTTGGGCCTTGTTTTGAAGGATAAGCAAGTGGAGAAGTATAATGTTTTTGCATCCGTTGCGGACATCAACAGGATGTTTAGAAATCAACGATTTTTCTAGGACAAGTTAAGTCTCTCTTGACACCTAGAGATCCATATTTCCTATGAATCAGATGGTGGGGACCTTATGGATCCCCCTAGTTCTAGTGCGAGGGATCCAACAAATATTTCTTCCTCTGAAAATAATCTATGAGCATAGTGGGTTGATAGTGCAATATGTTGACCTTCGTGATGGTTCTTTTCTCGTTCATGCAGGGCACTTGTTATCTCTTTTGGTCTCCTTGTCGTGTTGGCAATGACTGATTGTGGTGCTTTGGTCTTCGTGGTGGTTCTGGCCCTGTTTTGCAGGGCATTTGTTATTACTTTTGGTATCCTTATCATGTGGGCAATGGTTGGATGCGACACGTCAGTATCAATTTGGTTGTTTGTGTACTGGCTGTGGTAATTTTGTAAGGTTTTTTATGATGGAATTCTAGTTAGAATTTTTGTTGTTGGAAATTCATTGACGATGATTATACTTCGGTAATCGGATTATTATCTTTGTATGGGACTATTACGTAACGAGATAAGCCAACTTTGGTGTTGGCCTCAATGTAATCTCGTTATATGAATCTTTTAGTTTTTTTTGTCATCAATAACAAAAAAATAAGAAGCAATTATATCTTCTATAATCGCTTTTCAAATCCATATAAATCTAATTTATAATTAATATAAAACCTTAATTCAAATATATATATATATATATATATATATATAAATATAAATAATTAAAATATTCCATACTTAAGAATAACTCACTACTAACTCATCATTATATATAATTATTAAATAAAATAAAAATATAATTTATTTTTTGGTAATATATTTTACTGGGTTCAATTTTATATATATATTATTTGAAATATATATTTGAATGATCAATAATATTATTTTTATTTAATTATATATTTTTAATATAGGTGATCAATCAATTTAAACATATTATTATTTTATTTTAACATTCTTTACATATTAAAAAAACCAACAAACCAACAACCATGGATCAAAATATATATACACGGCGACAAGGAACATGATTCTCACATAGGGAATCGTCCAATATCAAGGGAGAGCATATTCAAAATGGGAACAAAAAAACATTGCAAAAATAATCTTAATACAAAGAAGCCAACCAGGGAAAAAACTGCAATAACGTCCTACAACAAAAATTTAGAATTATTTATTAAAAAAACTAAAATTTTAAAATGTACATGTAATTATATATTATATTAATTTTTCATATTATATGATTAAACAAATTACATCTTAGGAAAAAAAAATTTAAATGTTTGATAAATATGGATTTGAGATAGATTTATTGTTGGTTTATTAGGCCGATAGGCCTTCCTTTGGAACAGACTTTCGTCGTCCTTTTGTCCCTGTGATTGACACGTGTTTTCCATATTCAGCGAGCATCTGTACAGAGAGAGAGCTTCCATTTGACATATGTGCGCACCGCCGGACTTCGAGAAGAGTCAGTTTGAATTAGGTATAGAATTTATTGCTGGATAATGCGCTGTGCTCCAGCTGTGATGCAAAACGTTTCATTTCCGAGAACCGCGAAATCAGATGGATGGTTTTGAAGGCAGGGAAAGAATGGCTGCTAAATCCGAAGAATGGCTCGATGCGCATGGGATGCCCGCTCCATATGAAAAAGCTACCAGAGCGCTTATTGACCCTTTGAAAGGGAGGATCTCAGAACATGCTCTTATTTACGCTGATCTTCTTCTCTACTCTGTATTGTATTTGCTTCGCTACTTTCTTGCACATATTTTTTTGGTTCGGTGCCTTGGCTTGGTTTATTTCATGTCCATATTTTTTTTTATCACTGCATGGCCATGCGTTTCGTATTTCTTGGTTTTCCCATTTGTTTGGATTGGATTATAATGGTTGGTGATTTTAGTTGGTTTATTTTTTCCCTTGTGTTTTTTTGCCCCTTTTGTTTGCATTGTTTGCTCAGGATTTTATTTAGTTGTAGTTTGTACAGCAGAAGATACATGAATGTACATGGAACCTATTATCTTGATTTTGGTGAATTTCCAACAAGGTATGTATTTAATGGGACGCTGCCTTGTGGCCATGCATAGAGGTCTAAGCCATTAGGTAAAGCTAAGCTGGTTTTGATCTAATTTAAATGAACTTTGATGTGCAACAGGGACAGATGAGGGCTTGCCATTGAGGAAGAAAATGACACATGAACACTGGTTTGTTTCTATATATGGTTTTTTGTCTGTCAGAAGTGGTTTCATAAATGGTTAATGGTTTGGTTTGCAGTGAATTTCGGGAGTTGAGATGAAGAATTAGAGATGGGGAATATGATAAGTCCTTTCTTATCATTGTATGCCATTCATATAGCCATGTTCTTCATTCTTGGCGTTCAATCGAATCAACTAGATGCACACATTTCGTCTATCTCTTTCATTCTCAGTTTAGGTAAAAAGCTAACCTCTGCGGCTTGTTGGCATTGTTTTGTTGCAGGATGTTGCACGATTTCGGATTTCTGTAAAGTGGAGGACCAAGTATGCGTTTATGGATTAGGTATAGAATTTATTGCTGGATAATGCGCTGTGCTCCAGCTGTGATGCAAAACGTTTCATTTCCGAGAACCGCGAAATCAGATGGATGGTTTTGAAGGCAGGGAAAGAATGGCTGCTAAATCCGAAGAATTTGACGCTGTTGATATGGGGGATTGCCGTGGCAGTTTCAGGAGCTATTCTATTTTTTCTTATGGTTGGCCTTCTGAATAGGGCCCTACCTACAAAGAAACAGAGGGATGTCTGGTTATGACATATGTGCGCACCGCCGGACTTCGAGAAGAGTCAGTTTGAATTAGGTATAGAATTTATTGCTGGATAATGCGTTGTGCTCCAGCTGTGATGCAAAACGTTTCATTTCCGAGAACCGCGAAATCAGATGGATGGTTTTGAAGGCAGGGAAAGAATGGCTGCTAAATCCGAAGAATTTGACGCTGTTGATATGGGGGATTGCCGTGGCAGTTTCAGGAGCTATTCTATTTTTTCTTATGGTTGGCCTTCTGAATAGGGCCCTACCTACAAAGAAACAGAGGGATGTCTGGTACGAGGTCAACAATCAAATTATAAATGCTCTCTTTACCCTGTTGTGCCTTTACGAACACCCAAAGCTTTTTTATCATCTTTCACTTCTCATTAGATGGAAACCAGAGGACATTGTCAAGCTTAGAAAGGTCTACTGCAAAAATGAAAGTTACAAACTTCATGAAAGCGCGCACATTATGGTAGTAGTGCTACTTCTGCAACTGACAATTTTTGGACAGTATGCGGTCTCTTGTCTCAATTGGGTTTATAAGAGATTAGAGCGTCCGGCTATTGCTGTGGATTTGAGCGAAGGCGTTTCAATAGTTGCTGCTGTTGCAGCTGCTCTATATTTAATCCTCAGTCCTCTCAGAAAGGATTACGAAGCTGAAACTGATTTGGAGGCTCAAGCAGATCTGACTCAGATAGGTGATAACCCTGTAAATGGTGAATCTACATGTATGCTACTTGAAAAAAAATTCTCTTTTTTTCTAAGAGATAGTAAAAGAATGGAACCTAAACCGTTTCATTTCCGAGAACCGTGAAATCAGATGGATGGTTTTGAAGGCAGGGAAAGAATGGCTGCTAAATCCGAAGAATTTGACGCTGTTGATATGGGGGATTGCCGTGGCAGTTTCAGGAGCTATTCTATTTTTTCTTATGGTTGGCCTTCTGAATAGGGCCCTACCTACAAATAAACAGAGGGATGTCTGGTACGAGGTCAACAATCAAATTATAAATGCTCTCTTTACCCTGTTGTGCCTTTACGAACACCCAAAGCTTTTTTATCATCTTTCACTTCTCATTAGATGGAAACCAGAGGACATTGTCAAGCTTAGAAAGGTCTACTGCAAAAATGAAAGTTACAAACTTCATGAAAGCGCACACATTATGGTAGTAGTGCTACTTCTGCAACTGACAATTTTTGGATAGTATGCGGTTTCTTGTCTCAATTGGGTTTATAAGAGATTAGAGCGTCCGACTATTGCTGTGGATTTGAGCGAAGGCGTTTCAATAGTTGCTGCTGTTGCAGCTGCTCTATATCTAATCCTCAGTCCTCTCAGAAAGGATTACGAAGCTGAAACTGATTTGGAGGCTCAAGCAGATCTGACTCAGATAGGTGATAACCCTGTAAATGGTGAATCTACATGTATGCTACTTGAAAAGAAATTCTCTTTTCTTCTAAGAGATAGTAAAAGAATGGAACCTAAACCGGAATGGCAGGGAGGTCTATTTGACTGCAGCAGTGATCATCCTGTTGTAGTTTTTTCAACATCTTGTGGGTTCTCTGTTTTTGGGTGGAACATGGAAAGACTAGGATTCAGGAACATGTATATACACAGTGACCTTCATTTTGTTTTGCATGGCCCCTTTTTGCATCTTCACCCTTTCTGCCATGAATATTCATAATGAGGATATTCAGTAAGCTCTTGCTATCACTGGGCTAATTCTTTGCGCTTTTGGGCTTCTTTATGGTGGGTATTGGAGGATCCAAATGCGGAAGAGGTTTGGCCTACCTGGGAATCGCTGGTGTTGTGGTCAGCCTAATGTGACAGATTTAGTGCAGTGGCTTTTCTGCAGTGTCTGTTCTCTGTGTCAGGAGGTTCGCACCGGAAATTTCTATGAGGTCTATGAAGAGCTTTGTCCTAGACAATATTTTGGCCAAGATTCACCAAACCAGAGAGATGCTTCAACCAGATCAGTTCTGAGGCCGCGACTTTGTATCCAGAAAATCCACCATATATTCAACTTTTAGCTTGCAGAGTTACTATGGAACTCTCATTGACTTCATGCTAACAGATTCAAAAGAATTGCTTTATGTAGAGTATTCCAAGCCAGAAGAAACCCAGGGTGCTTTGTCATTGAACAATATGGACGTTGGTGGGCAACGTTTAAATGTTGAGATGACAAAAGTTACAGTGTGCAGGTTTGTTGAGTGTTTGATCTTCACTTTTTGTGTTTATTGTATCCTTTATTATACCCATTCATCTCAAAACCAGTGGCTGTTGGCTTGGTATCACTTATAACTATATACTCCAAACTGCCTTGTACATTTCCAGTACATACCCTATTCAAAAGAGCTTGATGAGGCTGCCATGATGTCTGAGTGACAAGCTCTATTTGCATGCCTTTTACTCTCCAAAAAAATGCCTGGCATATGGTGATTAACTGAAAGGATTCAGTTCAACTTCTTTGTTAGGTGTTTGCATGCAAAGTAAGTTGAAGTCTTCATCAACAGATCTAACTCAAGCAGATGCTCAAATGAACTCCAGCCTTTATGCCTTCTATATATTTAAAAATTATAAAACTTTATTGTGTTCAGTAGCACAGATCAAGCTTACCTTCTATGGTTGGTGTTTGCAACTTTGCATGCATTCATGTTCAATGTGACGTCTTAATAGAAAAAATTCTCTTGTGCAGTTGTCCGGTTCAACTCCTTCTGCTTGCATGCATGTGTGTATTGTGACCTTAAACATGCTTAAGCTAAGGCAGTGAGAAAATACACTCCAGTGGTTAGATTGGGACTATATTTTTCTTTTCTTGCACATGCTTAAGCTACATATTTTTCTTTTCTTGCACAAGAGCATAGTATTTGCTTGCTTTATGCCTTATCTTCTTAAGTTTTTTATGAACTTTGAAAATGCAAATTGCAATGGAATCATTGACAGCGGTTCTTTTGAACAGATTGTCTGTCTGAGGCTCCACAATAACTTTTCTCCTAGTACAATACATTTATAGTGGATGTTGAAGACAACCAATTGCTATATCTACATACTATAAATAATACTTTTACATGGTAACTTCATTTTGTATGCCTTTTCTTTCTTTTTTGAGCCTTCGTTGCTTGACTTTTCTTGTTTTGAAATTAGAGTTTTTTTGTTGGAAGAACAACGATTATAAATAGGTGCACTGATGACTATAAATATACAATGAAACCAGCTATTCATATGATCAAAACATTTTGAAATGGTCTATTTGTCATTCCCAATATAGCAACTAACAAGAAAAACGTGCTGCCTGGTTAACGTGTTAGGATAAATGATCAATGGTTAATTGAAGCATGTCTGGGTAAGTCAAGACATTTGCTTATTAATACTTAATGTTGATTTTGGTATTCAAGATCGTTTATTGATCACAGTCACATTTTGAGACGCTGAAATCTCTTAAAGCACAAATACATCTTTTAGCATTTTCGTTGGCAGCTGAACGAACTGCTTGTAGGCTGCAATGTCAGTCATATATTCTACCCTCCCAAGAGTTCATCTATCTTGACCATCTTTACCAGTGAAGAGCCACTGTAACGAACTGCTTGTAGGCTGCAATGTCAGTCATATATTCTACCCTCCCAAGAGTTCATCTATCTTGACCATCTTTACCAGTGAAGAGCCACTGTAAGCTGTTCACTGTAAGCTGCAAGCTTCTGGTTTTGGCCGAGTTGGTTTAAGTAGGCAAACTACAAAGTTTCCACACAATTGAGTACATTTGTTGCTGCATATTTAGTATTTAGATTTCATGTCCCCTCCTTGGAGCAGGTGGCTACCCACGAACTCACTTCTTTCCAAAACAAAACAGTTGTATCGCTATGTAAGTGCAAAAGTTTTTTCTGATTGGTGCTATCCCAGAAGAAGAAATTTAGAAATGTTGATGCATATGCTTTAGTCGGATAACCCAGTGTGCTTGCTTGCATACTCATAAATATTTTGTTTATGGTGACAATTTAGAACTGTTGGTGCATATGCTTTAGTCAGATAACCCAGTGTGCTTGCTTGCATACTCATAAATATTTTGTTTAAGGTGAAGTCACCATAAGCAAGTTGATGCATCAACTTGTGGCATCTTATTACCTAATGAATTATTTATGTCAAGGCTATAAGGGTGCTAGAAAATCATTTCATTATGTCAAGGCTATAAGGGTGCTAGAAAATCATCCTTATTTGTCTCTGTATGAGTGTCTCTGCCATCCTTTTTTTGATTGAACCTTGTGCAAGGTATGAACTGATGTCAGTGACTAAACTAGTTTGTGGTTGCAAAAATTCTACATTAGTCTTTAGAAAAATATAAGTTATAGGCTATGTTTGGGATTTAAGTCTCAACAGTCTTGCCTATTTAAGGGTGCTCCTGACTAAGCAGTAAACCCCTTTTTGTTAAATAGAAGGGTCTATGCTGATGCTTCATCTTTGCAGAAACCTTGTTTGTATGGGTATACTAGTCTGGAAATGATTACAATGAGGGGTTACCTTTACTCAACGAAGGTTCAGATGTTTCACTTGTACCTTCCTCCTCAGGAGGCATGCATTTATGGATGGATATACATGAGTACTTTGCCAACTTGAAATGCTGGAGACTAAGCTTAAACAGATTTGAGATTCTTTCTTGCAATTATCCGGCACTAACATTTCTTTACTTCATCATTTTTCTTCTTTAATTTGGTGTTCTTGCAGTGGCTAATTTGTTCCTCTTATTATTTTTCTTGTATGCCAATTAAACAATTGTTTTATCCAATTGGCCGGAAGTGTATGTGACTCACACCTGGTCATTCAAGTGTTTTTTCCATGCAAACTGAACAGTTGTTCTGTTTATTTGAGAAGGAATAGAATAACTTTTAAATATCCTGAGCACAAGCATTGAATTGCTTTTGGAAAATATGGTAGTGCCACCGGGAAATATAATTATAATTAGTGTACCAAAGCATTGAAAAGCAATCTCGGATGGAAATATAAAATTTAAATTTGCCAATACATATGGTATATGACATACATATCTACAAATATTATCTTCAGACCAATTTTCCAATTTTTATACCATTTTTCCAATTTAAAAAATCTATCGGCCTCTCTTTGCACTTTTTAGGGCAATTGCTAGTATATATATAATTTCATGAAAATTTTCATTTGAATTTATTTCGGATAGTTGAGAAGAATGGTTGTTATCTATCTCACTCAAGTTTAATTCTCTACAAATGAGATGATAATGAGAAATATTATTGTAATAACTAAATACCTAGTAATATTGTTGTATTGACCTTTACATTTTTGTTGAATAATTTCACTTGAAAAAAATACACCTACATAATTTTTTCCCGTTGCACGTAATGTTACTTCAACATTTCCCCATGTCAGTGTCTAAAACACCTTGATACTCGAGGGTGGCGACTCCTATATCCAACCCTATAGCAAAGTTAATGCGGCTTGACATGGCCGCTCGATACCCAGATATAACACGCACGCGGTGATGACTAGGGGAAAAAAAGGCGTGTTATATCGGGGTATCGAGCGGCCATGTCAGGCCGCATTAACTTTGCTATAGGGTTGGAAATAGCATTTCCCCTCAAGGGTAGTGAGTTATGAATAGCGTCCAATTTTTTTTAAAGTTGTCAACTAGTTAAAAAAAACATTTTTAGAATTTACTTAATAACCTATGAATAGAAATAAGTCTTTATTACATTTGTTATTATAAGCTATTAAGTAATTTATTTATTTTTGTATGTTCATGATTTATTCATAAAAATAAATCTTTATTATTTTTTATTATGATTACATATTAAAAATTGACAATATTTTTTATTTTTTATTCTAACTCAAAAACATTATTATTATTTTGTTAAGGCAAAATTCTTAAGATAAAGAAAGAGTATATAATTTGAAAATAATTAATATTATATTGTATTAATGGAGAAATGGTTACATGATTGTAACGTAACTCAAGTTAGGATTAGTTCCTAGGTTGTAGGAGTTTGTTCTCACCTCCCTATTCTTTTGAGATGTATTTATTGTCTCATCTTTGATTAATGTAACATGAGAGTGTACGCTCATGTTTGTGCAGTCTTTAGGCGTAGCTTTCTCACCTGTGAGCTGCTAGTTAATTCAATTCATGTTTTTTTTTTCCAGTTTTTTAACATGGTATCAGATCTCAGATCTGGTGAACTTAATTGACCTGCAGAGCCTTATTGGCTACATTAGAGCCCTAGTGGCTACAGAGCCTTCATGGCTATAGTGCCCCAGTGGCAACAAAGGAGCCTCAATGCTCACAATTCAGAGTCTATGTGGTTGGAGTGATGTACCTTACTCATAGGAATGTAGGTTTTAACCCCGTACATAAATTACCTGCATATGAATTTTAAAGCACAAAAAATAAACAATGCGAGAACATAACACATAAAACACATATACACAGAGATTTTCCCCTGGATCCCAAAACCAGGACTACCAGCTTGATTTTTCATTATGTTCCTTTCAATGTTACAATACATATTTATACATGCCGAAACATCCAATACCATGGACCGAAAACCATCGAGTCCAAAACCATGTGCGAAAACCATGCACAAAACCATAGGTAGGTCCGCCCAACGTAATATAGGGTCCAAAAAAAAATTCCCGGGGCAGCGTAGAGGGGGGCTACCTGTTCCCTTCAAACCCCCCGAACAGGGGGGCTGCCGCCCCCACTATGACCTCCCCCCTGGCCCCTGCTGTGCAATCGGTGCAACGAATGGGGGGCTTCGCCCCCCATCTAACCCCCCGGTTAACTATGTGGGCTAGTCATGGAAAGAATATAACACAACCCAACATTCTCCCACTTTTTGTTTTCTTTCCACAGGGGGCCACAAGAGAGCTTAGTCATTTATCTAGCCCTGCAACGTCCATTGTTTCTCTACACCAAGAGAACTTCTCAAAGCTCACAGATTTTGTCAAAGCATCTGCAGTATTCTTCGAAGTGTCCACCTTTACGAGCAACACCCTTTTTTCTTCTATCATATCCCTCACAAAGTGATACTAAAAATCAATGTGCTTTGTATTTGAATGGTAAACAGAATATCCCTCACAAAGTGATACTAAAAATCAATGTGCTTTGTATTTGAATGGTAAACAGGGTTCTTTGTCAAGAAAATTGCACTTTGGCTGTCATAGTCTATCCTTATAGCTCCCTGTACTAACCCCATACTTGAACAAAATCTCTGCAACCAAACTGCTTCCTTGCTTGCATGAGTGGCTGCCATGTATTCTACCTCTGTAGTTGATAGTGCCACTACAGATTGTTTCTTACTCATCCAACTGACTGCACCTCCAAATAGGTTAAACACATACCCACTTGTAGATCTTCTCTGATCCAGATCTCCAACCCAGTCTGCATCAACAAAGCCACAGATGTTCAAAACTTTGTCCAATCATGGTCTTCCTTGGTAGCACAAACCATAATCACTAGTGCCACACAAATACCTGAAAACCCGCTTCACTATTGTCCAATGCTCCTTCCCTGGTTTTGACATAAACCTGCTCAATACTCCCACTGCATGTGCATGTTTGGTCTAGTATAGACCATCACATACATTAGGCTACCGATTGCACTTGCATATGGAACATGGGACATATCCTCTTCCTCTTCTTGTGTCTTGGGACACTGTTTAGTAGATAACTTTACACCTACAGGAATAGGAACCTTCACCGATTTACTATCCTGCATATTAAACCCCTGCAATGTTGTCTCGACATACTTTCTCTGGTTTAACCAGAGATTCCTCTTTACTTGATCTCTTTTAATTTCCATGCCCAAAATATAGTTTGCAGCACTAAGATCTTTCATGTCGAATTTTGAGGACAATTGGGTCTTCAAATCCTGGATAATTTCTTTGTCATTTGCAACCAGCAACATATCCTCCACATAGAAGACAAGATAAATAACACGGTCACCAATTAATTTAAAATACACACAGTGATCTGCTTTGCTTCTGGTGAAGCCAAGTCCCCGTATAAATGTATCAAATTTCTGATACCACATCCTTGTTGTCTATTTTAACCCATACAGAGACTTCTTTAACTTGCATACCAGTTCTTTCTTACCCTTCACAACAAAGCCTTCAGGTTGCTTCATGTAGATCTCTTCTTCCAGATCCCCGTGAAGAAATGTTGTCTTCACATCCATTTATTCTACCTCAAAATCAAAAGTAAAAACAACATAAAAAAGTAATCTAATAGAAGCTACCTTGGCAATAGGAGAAAAAATATCACCAAAATCAATTCCTGACACCTGGGAATAACCTTTTGCTACTAACCAAGCTTTGTATTTCTCCACATTTCCTTTTGCATTTGTCTTCTTCTTGAACACCCATTTGCTGCCAATGGGTTTCCTTCCAACCAGCAACTCCACCAGATCCCAAGCCTTATTTTTGTGCAAAGATGCAATTTCATCAACCATGGTTTCTTTCCAAATTTTTCTTTCGTCTGAATCTATTGCTTCCTTCACAATTCTGGGATCATCATCAGTAACAGATAAAGAAAAAATTGAACAGAAAGCAAATGGACTATACCTTTCTCGCTGCCTTTTTTCTCGAACTGATCTTCTCACACTCGGAGTTTGTGGCTCTTCATCTTCTTATTCCTCTTCTATTGTAGACTCCGATTCTTCCTCCTTAAGCTCAAATTCTATCTTCTCAGGTTCCTTTAGTTGGACTTCATGTTTAATAACATATTTCACCTCTCTGAACAACACATCTCGGTTTTACACAACCTTCCTTGTTACTGGGTTCCAAAGCTTTTAACCCTTTAAACCATCCTTATACCCAATAAAGATGCACTTTTCAGATTTACTATCCAACTTGGTTCTTTTCCCCTTTGGAACATGTACATATGAATTACATCCAAATACCCTCAGATGTGAAAGAGAGGGTTTCTTACTAGTCCATACCTCTTGTGGAGTCTTATCCTCCAACGCTGATGAAGGTGATCTGTTGCCCAGGTAACATGCTGTCTCCACCGCCTCTGCCCAGAATTCCTATCCTAACTCGGCACCACTGAACACGCTTCTTTCCCTTTCCATCAACGTCTTATTCATTCTTTCTACAACTCCATTTTTCTCAGGTGTGTATGGAGTGTAGAAATTTTGAATAATAAACACATATTCAACAGAGATTATCCCGATTATACACTATTGCGGAATACATGCATAATACATAACCTCCTCTACGTTGATCATCAATTTAGCAGCATAAAAAACAATGAAACATCAATAGCATGCACACATTAACACAGTATGTAACCCAGGGAAAGCTTATTGCTGAAAACCCCACACTATCTGTATATTAATGATTGAGAACATGTAAAAATACATAGTACAATACTCCTCTCAAGTATCCAGCACTATCTCCACCTGTTACACACAAAACTAGCTCAGATCCGAACAAGTCACAGGTTCAAATCTTCTCTGCTGCTTTGCCTGCCTCTATTGCACACAATACCATGTGAAAATCATTCACACTGGAAATCACGCGAGCACAGGCTATTACACTGGGCAATTCTCATGGGCATACTCAATCCTTTGATTGTGCAAGATCTCATGCACAACTATAGTCACAACTGATAGCAATCTCAACCTCTAACACCTGTCTCCACTGAACTGTACATGCACTGAGTTAACTGATGTATTGTTCAGTTGCATTATGAGTTTATAATTAGTGAATTAATTTAATCAATTAATTCACATCACTCATCACTAGTCTATTTGTAGTTAGACTAATTACAACTAGTTTAACCAAGTCAAACTGAACACAACTCCATCAACTCCACATAACTCACATGCATGAGTTCTAACTGATGTCATGCATGCAATAGCTCAATTGACTCACAAGAAAAGCGTATTTCCTTCTGACAGCTGCATGTGCCACATCTGTAGCTCAAACTGAAGTTCTCTAAGAGGATAAGATAAAGTTTATAGTCTAAATATTATTATGAGACAATAATATTTGACTTTTCTATTTTTAACCTGGCAGTCTAAAAATAGACTTTGATCACTCCTGCTGTGAACCAGAAATAGAAGTCCATCTATTTTTCCCAACATGACCAATCATCTATAAACAACATCCCGCAACTCATAGACCATGATCCATATGTCTAAAAATAGACATAGTCTAAAAATAAACTTTGCGCCATAATTTGCCTGCGGGCCTACTTAGTGAAGGCGACTCCTTTCTGTTAGTGTCAGTCTTTCCAGCCTTCCTCCAGTGATCAAATATGCTCTTACAAAGTGGTCTCAGAGTGTCAAGGTCAAATTTTGCCATTTCAGTGAGTCTTCAAGCAAAATTTGGTCACTAGGCATTAGGTCTAGGGTTTGCTCTCACTCTTTTCAAAGTTGCCCAAATACCAATCTATGTCTCTATTCAGATGAGTCTATCATCATTCATAGGGTTGTCATTATCATCTCAGTGTCTAATGAGTCGTTTTACAGCTTATCCATGCTTCAGTTGCGCCTAGGCAGGGTCATTTCCCTCTCCTAGGGTTTTGAAAGCTAATTTCTCTTGGACAGTCAAATCATCGGCAAAACTTGTATCCAGATGTTCATACACCTTCCCCTATCCTTCATATACCTTATCAAATGCTTCCCATCACTGAGATCCCCCAAAATCCTCATTTTTGCACAAACCCTAGTTTCTAGCTACAACTTGGCAATTTTCTAGGTTGGGCTTGTGTTTTGCCCTTTTGGACCCCTTCCCCTCACTCAATCTCTGAGATTCCACTTTCCCCTGCTTCCTAACATCCCTCCCTACTTCCAAAAATTTCCCCAAGAATTTAGAAGCCTCTTATCCCCTTCATTTCGCTTCATTTCGACAAAATTCCTTGTTTCACACATCGGGATAAGTTTCACTCAAAAGATGTTTTAGAGAAATAAAAAATGAATTTTGGGAAACTGAGAGAGGTTTTTGTCCACAACATGCCAAAGAAAGAAAATCTCATTCACTTTTTGCACAGGTGTCATGGTTCGAGAGAAATGTCAAGAATACCGTTGCCTCAGGAGAATCAAAGACACCTCTGAAGTGACCTTGGGAAAATCAAGTTTTCTCCTAGCATGGTTGGCCAAATGATTTTCTTGATGGGTAAAATGATAACTAGACACAAAGATCTTTCCAATGAGCTATCATGAGATCAATTTGGGGTTGAGAAAGGCATTCAAAAGTTTACTGCAACATCACTCTTCCTTGAGGCAGCCTCATTTGGCACTTTTTGACAAGTCTTGGGAGATTTGATTTTTGATAGGTCAAATGAACTCCAAATTAACAAATTCTAGTTGGGTTGGAAAGTAGATTCAAAGACCTTTCCAACGAGCTATCCTGCACCCGATTCCGACACCGGGAAAGCCTCCTGCAAAAGCGCGCGACCTGTCAGGGGGGTCTTACCAGTTGAGAAAATACACTGGCGCGACCTGTTGGGTGAGCGCGACCTGTTGGGAAATCATCCACAAAAAATTGCCTGTGAACTACAAATTGACCCCAAATCTCTTCAAGGTTGCAGGTAGGCCTCTAATCATCAAGGTTTATTGCTTGCTAAAGCTTGCATGAGCATGAAAATGTGTTTTAATGCCATCAATTTGAAAGGAGAAGTTCATGTGTATTTTGTTTTAAAATGTCAAAGTGCAAGTAAAGCTAGGGTTTTGTTTTGCTGCTCTCAAGGTCATCCCTTTCACTCCCATTTTTTCCCCACATCCTAACCATCTCCCTTGTCATTTTCACCTAATCTCCTTACCAAAAATATCAAAGTCCCTAAACCCTACCTCCTATGAAACCCCTACAAAATATGATTATGTGATGGTATATGTTTCATAATTGCTTCCCTAAATTCCCCTTTCATATGTATTTTCCCTAAATCCCTTCAAAAGTCCCCCTCCCTAACATCTCCCTTGTGTTTTTGTCCCCTTGGAGCAACATTTAAACAGTCAAAACAGCAGGGTATCCCATGGGAGGATTTTATCTCTCGGGATTTTTTCACAGCATCAGCATCATCACCCCCTGAGGTTGTTCATGAGGAGGGAGGGCCTTCACAGCAGCATGATATTCCTGAGACCAGACATGTCAGCTCTCCTCCATTGGTCACATATCAGAGAGGCCACAGGGCCTTATTTGCAGCAGCTCGGCGAGTATTTTCTCCACATCAGGTGGAAGGGGTCTCGCTGTCTTCATCAGCTCAGCAAGTGTTATCTCCACATCACGTGGAAGGGGCCTCGCCTTCTTCAGCAGCACAGGTACCAGAGAGAGGCAAACAGCCCAAGATTGATGAGGGGCCATCAGGTGTTCCAGGCATAGAGGTTGTTGATCTTGACATCATTTCTCCTAGCCTAGAGTCAAAGGAGATCATTCAGCACCTAAGGGCTGAAAATGACTCGTTGCAGCAAAGACTGGAAATGGAAAATTGGACAATCACCTACTTAGAGCAGCGCAACAAGCAACTTGAAGAGGAGCATACTCTTGATGAGTTGCGGAGGATCCATGAAGACCGTAACTTGGCGCGCAAGAGACCCGGTGATTTGGTACCCGTTGAGCGAGAGGCTATGCTTCTATGGGTCAATGCTCATTTGGAGAGGCTGCTGGCCAAGGCCAACAAAGATAAGGACCTGCTCCGGAACATGAAAAACCACTATTGGGCCTGAATGCATGTATGCAAGGCGAAAATGAAGGTGATCCAAGGGCGATTGGCCAAAGCACTAAAACGAAGGAAAAGGTCCGATCCCCTCCACATCTTGGCTGAGGCTTCCTTGAAGGAGCATGATACTAAATGACTTAACTCCAGCACAAAATTCTAAAAATTTTGAGCATTTTTGGTCATTTGTGATTTTTTTTGGCAAAAAACAGGTTTTCTCTACCGCGCCTTTTCGTTGGGCAACTCCTTTTTGGGAAAACTCAGCATTTTTGGATTTGTCATGCAAAGATACACTTGCTCAGCCATTGCCAAGAAATTTCACCAAGTTTTGGGCCTCCAGAAAGTCAAAAAACAAGCAAAAAATGACTTTTTGACACACAGGAAGCAGTCTTGGGAGATTGCAATTTTGGAGGGGCAAATGACCACCAAATTCAGAAATTTTACTTGGGTTGGAAAGTAGACATATAGACCTTTCCAACAAGCCCACTTTTGCCTCATTTGGACACCTGGAAGTACCTCAAAATCAGCTCCAAAGTAGCACGACCCGTTCAAGATCAGGGCGCGACCTGTTGGGAAAGTTTGCCAATTTTTCATCTACAGCTCAGGAATTCGCCCAGCTTTGACCAGTTTTGACTTGTGATGGGATTTTTCACCCTCTTTGATGTAATTAATGTATTTTCATGTGGACATGACACCTATTTACCTATTCTAGAAGATTCATTCATGAAATAGCAAACATTTAATGAATGAATTGGTTTCCTAGCTTATAGAGGCAAGTTGTTTTGACTGCCTAGATTTTAGTGCTCAGTTTAGAATTGGTTGAAACAGCTCCTAGAAGGATGAGATCGACCCCTCGAGGCAAGGAAAGGTGTTAGCTTGCCTATATTATGTATTTTCTTAGTCATTTTCAGAGGTTGGAGAGGTTCGACTCTTGAGGGAGAAAGCTTCTATTGTATTACTCACTGTATCTCTGCAATTTTGGCAAAGGAAGAAAGAACGGGGTTTTGCAGTCCTTTTTGGGATTCCTGTGGTTACATGTATTGATGGTGTGTTTATTTTTGTACTTGTAAGTTTGTTATGTGATTCATCTTCTTACTTTTCCTTCTGCAAATTAGGCAAA
The DNA here is from genome assembly GCA_031772625.1 of Pinus tabuliformis. Lineage (NCBI taxonomy): Eukaryota > Viridiplantae > Streptophyta > Pinopsida > Pinales > Pinaceae > Pinus > Pinus tabuliformis. Next base: position 989,823,247 of record CM062812.1, on the reverse strand, counting down.
TGAAGTGTTAAAGTAGAATTCATGATTGCCATGCTTTGCTTTTAAGTTTGCTTAATATTTATGTTTTCATCTGTCTAAAGAGAACTCTTGAAGGTTTCTTGCTCTCTTTAGCTCATCACCGATCATTTCTATCCATTCACTTAATTCAAAGGCATCAATACAGTCTCCTACCTTGCCCCAAAGAACCCCCTGCAAAAACTGTGTCCAATCCCCGCACCCAAAATTGCCTTTCCCCAACTTTCCACCAAAACCCTAAAAATCCCAAATCAAACCTTTTTATTAGTTTACTAGCCTAAAATCAGTGTTCTTTATTGGTTATCTCTGCCTGTTGAAGATCTTTTCCGAGATAGACCGGAGAGAGCCCTCTCCTGCCCCGTAGGGCTAGCTACGAGGCTAAGTGGTTTGATGTTGCCTTGAAGTTTACCTTTCTCAGCCTGAGGTGAAATTTCAAGCGCTAACACTTTCCACTAAGCTCCATCATCTTTTTTCATTCTCAACACTCCCTCTCAACAAGATATGGATTATCAGCGACCCCTATCCTGCCTTGGTGGTATTCGAATTTTCTCCTGGTGAGCGCCTTCGTCAAGATATCAACATCCTGATCCTCCATTGAAATGCATGAAAGTAACATGATTCTCCGCTACACACAATCTCTGATATGATGGTACCTGATGTCAATGTGCTTAGATCTATCATGAAATACAGGATTAGTCGAGAGTTTAATGCAACTCTAGTTATCACAGTAAATCACAGTAGGCTCCAAGTAAGAACCAAACAAACCGACCAGGATCTTTCTCATCCATATAGCCTCGCATGCAATAAAACTTGCTGCCATATACTAGGCCTCTGCTGAACTGAGTGCCATGGATCTCTGCTTCTTGCTGTACCAAGAAACTGTTGTCGACCCGATACTAAAGCCCCCTCCTGATGTGCTCTTTCTACCCGTTGGGCTCCCTGCCCAATCTGCATCCGTGAAGCCACATAGCTTCACCTCATCCTCCTGTCTGTACCACAAACCATATCCCGATGTGCCTCTCAAATAACGCAATACATGCTTGCCCGCCTTCTAGAAGAGCTTAGTAGACTTAACCATAGCTTGTGAAAGCTGGTTAACAACATAGCATATATCGGGTCGTGTATTGACCAGATACATAAGCGACCCCACCAACTGTCGATAAACAGTGGCATCCACTTCTTCTATTGAAGTGGCATCCTCCTTCCTCTAACCTCCAGGAAGAGGAGTATCAACAGGCCTGCAGCCATGCATGTTGAACTTCTCCAGTATCTCCCGAGCATACTTACCCTGAGAAACAAATAGTCCATCACTGCGCTGCCAAATTTCCAATCCCAGGAAATAATGAAGGAGGCCCAAGTCCTTCATCTCAAACTCCTTAGCAAGATCATCCTTGCATGAAAGTATCAACAACTCGTCACCTGTTAGAATCAAATCATCTACATAAAGTACAATGATAAGCAACTTACCCTCCACCACAATCTGGTATAGGTTAGGATCCGCCTCGCTCTTGGAGAATCCAAGTCCAGTGAAATAACTGTCTATCCGTGTGTACCAAGCACGTGGTGCTTGTTTCAACCCATACAACACTCTCTTGAGCCTGCACACATGTGACTTGCTGCTGAAGATCTCAAAACCTTCAGGCTGCTCAATGTACACCTCCTCCTCAATGACTCCATTGAGGAACGCAGTCTTCACATCCATCTGATGAATGTGCCACCCCATCTGCGCTGAGAGAGCAAGAATCGTCTGTATGGAAGAATACCTTGCGACAGGTGCAAAGGTCTCCTCATAATCGATCCCCTCTATCTGTGAAAAGCCTCGGGCAACAAATCTTGCCTTGTACTTCTCCACACTCCCGTCAGCTACCTGCTTAACTTTGTAGATCCATCTCGAACCCACCACTGATTTCCCTTCCGGTCTAGGAACAATCTCCCATGCACTGTTTCTGACAATCGAATCATACTCTTCCACCATGGCGTCTACCCATGCGGGATCCTCCATAGCTTCCTCGAAAGAGGATGGCTCAGTCACAACACATTTGCTCACAAGAGCCATGTATCCAGTGTACCGATCAGGTGACTCTCTCTACCTGTGTTGGGCTGTAAGTGGTCCTACAACTTTCTCTGCATCTTGAGCTAGGCGCTTAGCTTTTGTCAAGCGCTTTCGCCCTCTGATGGTTGGCGCTGCTTGAGTGGTCTCTTCCACTCCATGAACCTCATCCTGTGGCTGATCCACGTCCTGAAGCTCATCTTTAGGAACTAATAGCTCCTCATCTACATGCAAGTGTAGCTCCCTCTCAAGCGAACACTTCATGGCTTTCTCCTCCTAAAATTTTATATCTTGTCGCACAACAATCTTACCACTGTCTGGAAAATACACATGATATTTGTGGGGTGTATCAGTGTACCCCACAAATATCCCTACTTCTACGGTCGGCTCCAACTTCTTCCTGGCATCCTTCGTCACATGCATATAAACGTTAGCACCAAAAATCCTCAAATGAGAAAGATCAGGCTTCTTACCAGAATAAGCCTCCTCCGGTGTACTCATGCCAAGTATCCTATGAGGACAACGGTTCTGCACATATACTGTTGTATTGCATGCGTCCGCCCATAAGTGAAGGGGTAGGCCCTGATCATGCAACATTTCCCGTGCAGCACCCACGATCGTTCTGTTCTTCCGCTCAGCAACCCCGTTCTGTTGTGGGTTATGGGGAGCTATGAGCTCTCTTCGAATCCCTTTTGCATTGGAAAAGTCCTTGAACTCGTCAGAGATGTATTCACCACCATTATCGCTCATAAGAGCCTTCACCTTCTTCCCCAACTCCTTCTCGACCAGTGCTTTGAACTCACAGAACTTTGAGTATGTCTCACTCTTCTTCTGCATGAAGAAGATTCAGTACTTACGAGAGAAATCATCAACAAATGATTACATAATACCTGTGTTTTGCTGTCGAAGCTACTGAGAAAGGTCCACACACGTCTGTGTGAATTATCTCAAGGATCGTTGTGGCGTGACTATCCTTCTCGTGAAAGGTGGCTTTCACAAACTTTCCCAAAGTACACCCCTTGCACTGATCTGACTGCGCAAGAGTGCCTTTAAGAAGCCCTGTAGTGATCTGCTGCAGTATCTTCAAGGCTCCATGGTGAAGGTGACCCAATCTCCTGTGCCACAACTCGCCATCATCCTAGCTCACCAATCCTTCTGCCTTGCATGCCATTGCTGCGCATCCATCTACATGCAACTGATAAAGGTTCCTCACTCGAACCCCTATCTTCCGGGTTTCTCCAGTTGTCTTGTTGCGTAGGAAAGCCTTTCCCTCACTGAAAACAACATCATATCCCTTGTCTTCTAACATTGCCACAGAGATAAGATTCTTCTTCAATCTTGGAACATGCATCACTTCCTTCAATACGAAGGGTTTACCAGACTCCCTCTCAAAGGAAATGGTACCGATACCGGTTGCACTGTATCTACCATCATCGCCCATCTCGATGTGCACTCCAAGATCTTTGTCCTCCAGATCAGAAAACAAATCTCGATCTCCTGTCATGTGAAAAGACACACCACTATCCAAGAACCACACCGATCCCATCACACTTGAAACCAAGAATGCGTTCAATGAAAAATAAAGCTCAAACTGTGAGGCTAGAGCCTCTCTTGCTGCAGATCCAACAACTTTCTTGTTCTTCTTCTTCTGCGGACAATTAGTGGCATAGTGTCCGTGATGGTGACAATGAAAACACTTCACCTTGGACATGTCCTACTTCTTGCCTTTCGCACTGGACTGAGAAGCTTTCTTGCTCTTCCCCTTCTTTGCTTTGGCAGCCAAAGCGCAATTTTCTTCATCAGGTCTCTTTGATGAAGATCTGTCCCTGGTATTCCGCCTGATCTCCACCTGCACAAGATCTGACCAAAATCTCTCCCATCCTGGCAATTTCTCCTGACCATTGATAGAGTCCTGATAGGAATGCCAACTCTTCGGAAGACCAAGGAGAGCCAAGCTCACCAAGTCCTCATCATCGACAGTCACCCCCACATTTCCCAGCTCATCCCGACACTGAGTGAACTTCGTGAGATACTTGGGCATACTGTCTCCCTTCTCACATTTGATGTTTCTGAGTTTATCCTTGAGCGCCAGCTTCCTCTGATTGCTCTTGCTTTGGAATAGATCTGTCAAAGCTTTCCACATCAAGTATGGAGAAGACTTACCATGTAGGCTGGACACAATGTGATCCTTCACGCCCTCCAACAGAATCCTTCAACACTTTTCTGTCTTCTTTTGCCAAGCATCAACCTGCACAACATCAATAGGCTTTGGGACATCAGCCTCTATGAAATCCTTTAGCCCATTGTCATCCAACACTACCTCCATCATGTCCTTCCATGAAATATAGTTCGAGCTGCCCTCAAGAGCATACTCCAATCGTAATCCGTTGAAAGACATTGCCACGTTGATACCAAGAAAACATTGCTGCAAATTCGAATTCCACCCGCTCCAAACTCAACGGCCTCGGATCTAAGATTCGTGAGAACAAAGTATTTCTCATACAGAGATTGACTGTATGGGATTTTACCGGATATCTCACCTTCCAAAGCAAGGATGAATCCAGAGGCTACCTGGCCTGATTACAGACTCTGCCTGAAGAAATAGAATGTAAACACTTCCTGAATAGTAGATCTGATGATCAACAGCTCTGATACCATGTAGAAATTATGAATAATAAACATATATTCAACAGAGATTATCCTGATTATACACTATTGCGGAATACATGCATAATACATAACCTCCTCTACGTTGATCATCAATTTAGCAGCATCAAAAACAATGAAACATCAATAGCATGCACACATTAACACAGTATGTAACCCGGGGAAAGCTTACAGCTGAAAACCCCACACTATATGTATATTAATGATTAAGAACATGTAACAATACATAGTACAATACTCCTCTCAAGTATCCAGCACTATCTCCACCTATTACACACAAAACTAGCTCAGATCCGAACAAGTCACAGGTTCAAATCTTCTCCGCTGCTTTGCCTGCCTCTATTGCACACAATACCATGTGAAAATCACTCACACTGGAAATCACGTGAGCACAGGCTATTTCACTGGGCATATACTGGGCAATTCTCATGGGCATACTCAATCCTTTGATTGTGCAAGATCTCATGCACAACTATAGTCACAACTGATAGCAATCTCAACCTCTAACACCTGTCTCCACTGAACTGTACATGCACTGAGTTAACTGATGTATTCTTCAGTTTCATTATGAGTTTATAATTAGTGAATTAATTTAATCAATTAATTCACATCACTCATCACTAGTCTATTTGTAGTTAGACTAATTACAACTAGTTTAACCAAGTCAAAATGAACACAACTCCATCAACTCCACATCCAACTCCACATAACTCACATGCATGAGTTCTAACTGATGTCATGCATGCAATAGCTCAACTGACTCACAAGAAAAGCGTATTTCCTTCTGACAGCTGCATGTGCCACATCTGTAGCTCAAACTGAAGTGCTCCAAAAGGATAAGATAAAGTTTATAGTCTAAATATTATTATGAGACAATAATATTTGACTTTTCTATTTTTAACATGGCAGTCTAAAAATAGACTTTGATCACTCCTGCTGTGAACTAGAAATAGAAGTCCATTTATTTTTCCCAACATGACCAATCATCCATAAACAACATCCTGCAACTCATAGACCATGATCCATATGTCTAAAAATAGACTTTGCGCCATAATTTGCCCGCGGGCCCACTTAGTGAAGGCGACTCCTTTCCACTAAGCTCCATCATCTTGTTGCATTCTCAACATGGCGTAGTATTCTGCCGTGCTATACCACCTTCTTATAGAATTCTTTAAATTCCTTGCTACAAAACTCTCCATCTTTATCTGACCTCAACACCTTTATCTTCTTCTCTGTCTAGTTTTCCACCAGAGCCTTAAATTCTTTAAACCTGTCGAAGACTTCAGATTTATTCTTAAGGAAATATATCCATGTATTCCTTGAGAAGTTATCTATAAATGATACATAGTACACATACTTACCTAGTGATGGAACCTTCACAGGTCCAAACACATCACTGTGCACAAGCTCTAATATTTGTTTCGCCCTCTTACCACCAGAGGGGAAACTCACCCGATTTTGCTTCCCATATACACAATTTTCACATAAATTAAAATCTAGAGAGCTATTACTCATACCCTCTACCATACATTTACCATGAAGTATTTGAGGGCCCTTCTCTCCAATATGTACAAGCCTTTGATGCCACAGCATGGTCTTCTCTCGAGAGACCACTAGATTTTCTACTCCACTTTCAAGAACCACAGAATTGTTGCACCCATCAACAACATCGCTACCTTACAGCTTGTACAGAGTTCCAATCCAAACTCCACGCATCAATACCAGTGCTCCCTGAACCATCTGCAGGTATCCTTCTCGAACACTATTTTTACACCTACATCATCGAGCTTGCTTACAGAAATCAGATTTTTGGCCAATGTAGGAATATGCAGAACCCCGTGAAGTGTTCTAACCCTTCCACCTTGCAACTTCAACTTTAATTTTCCGTGACCAACAATTCTAGCCTTCTTGTCATCCCCCAAGAAGACATCACCACCATCATATTTCTCATACTCGCAGAACCACTTTCTATGGGGAGTGAAGTGAAAGGATGCACCCGAGTCAATAAACCATGCCTCATGATCTACATGTGTACTTGAAGAAGCCAAGTACAGATCCCCACCTTCATCTGAGGTGGTTTTCGCCTCTGCAGAAGGAGCATCATCAGATCCCTTTCCTTTATCAGGAGCTTTAGATTTACAGTGCCTTTTGTGGTGCCCTTCCTTTCTGCATTTCCGGCAAACCACATTTACAGGTTTTCCTCGAGATTTAGATCTCCCTCTAGATTTAGATCTCCCACTCGATGACTTATTTTTGTTTATGTTTTGGGACCGTCCTTGCACAGACAAGGCATCACCATTCTGAGTATCCATATTTTTCCGTCTCATCTCCTCTATTAGCAAGGATGAGACTATTTCATCAAACTGCAAGGCAATTGCATTGCTACCTATTGCAATAATGAGACTATCCCACAAATCTGGTAGATAACACAACAAATTGATGCACTTATCTTCATCTAAAAATTTAATATTAACAGATAATAACTGACTTACCACAATATTAAATGCGTTTAGATGCTCTGTCACTAAGTCTCCATCTTTCATCCTCAGGTTATACAACTTTTCCCGCGGGAATGGTTTATTCACCAGAGACTTAGATTGGTACAAAGTCCCTAATTTCTCCCACAAAGGCTTCGCTGTAGCTTCCCCTGATACCTTCAGCAATAATGAATCCGAGACGCACAATCGTATTGTGTTCTTTACCTTTTGATCCAACTTCTTCCATTCTTCATCGAACACTCCTGTTGGTTTAGTACCTGGATCTACCATGATCCACTAATCTTTATCCACCAACAGATCCTCCATCTTGAGTTTCCACAACTCAAAACTCTGACCATTAAATTTCTTGATCTCTATCTTTCCACTGCTCACCATCTTCTTCCACCACTAGAATCGATCCTGTAGATCTCCCACTGAACAGGGTCTACCACAGGCCCGAGCGAAACCTCTTAGCAACAAAGGCATCCCCCTGAAGCCAAAACAACTCTGATACCAAATGTAGGTTTTAACCCCGTATAAAAATTACCTACATACGAATTCTAAAACACAAAAAATAAATAATGTGAGAGCATAACACATAAAACGCATATACACAGAGATTTTCCCCTGGATCCCAAAACCAGGACTACCAACTTGATTTTTCATTATGTTCCTTTCAATGTTACAATACATATTTATACATGCCGAAGCATCTAATACCATGGACTGAAAACCATCGAGTCCAAAACCATGTGCAAAAAACATGCACAAAACCATAGGTAGGTTCGCCCAACCTAATATAGGGTCCAAAAAAATTCCCTGTGGCAGCACCCCCCTAAAACCCCCCTAGACAAGGGGGCTTCCGCCCCCCCTCGTGACCCCTCGCTGTGCCATCGGTGCAATAAAGAGGGGGCTAGGCCCCCCTCTAACCCCCCAGTTAACTACGTGCGTTAGTCGTGGAAAGAATATAACACAACCCAACAAGGAAAAATCCATTTTCTCACAGGTCTCAACATTTCTCCAGCTGAGAACAAAGTGGTCATCGTAGTTTTTAGCTTGACAGTAGCAATGATCATCGTGGATCTCAAGGTCAAACCCGCGATGATCGACCTCTCCTCAGAGGGATTTTAAATCATCTCTATTTTTCAGTCTAAAAGGGTGACAACGTGTTTTTTATGGTTCTAAGCTTCAAATCAAGCAGTTTGGTGGAAGATCTGAGTTGCAGACACAGAGGTCATGGTAGATTCGTGGTAGATCGACCAGATCGGGCAGTTTGGTGGCAAATCTGTGATTGATTCAAAGGTTCTGGTATGTTTTGAGATTATTATTTTTTTGTAGCTAATACTTTTTCACTTGTTGAGAATCAACTCTAGATCAATGGATTGAGATTCTGATCAGTCGAAAATGAACAATTTTACGGAAGCTTATCTCAACGAGTCTAATAAACTCGATGGGACCAATTATACCAATTGCAAATTCAACCTACAAACATTGCATGAGGGATCAGGCCCTTGGTCGATCGTTAGTGGTGATGAGAAGAAACTGACCGTGGCAGCAGGAGACACAGCAGCACTAATGCAGGATTGGGATAAAAAGGAGAATAAGGCGAAAGTCTTGGTGAAGATGTCTGTTAAAGACAATATTATCCCTCATATCAGAGACTGTAAATCGTCCAGTGAAATATGGACTACACTCAAGAACCTCTACCAGACAGAGAACACTAATTGCATCTTGTCGCTCAAAGGCAAGTTGTTTTCCATGAGGATGGAGGAGAATGATTCGGTTGTCGGATTCATTGCACAGGTCAAGGACCAAAAAGACAGATTGGGAGACATCGGGGAGAAGGTGTCTGATTTCGATCTTGTCACGATTACATTGAACGGGATGGCAAAGGAATACCAGATGCTCATCACAGGCTTGTCTGCAAGGAAGGAAACCCCGACATTTGAAGAGCTAACATGAATCATGATACAGGAAGAAGGGAGGTGACATAATTTGAGACCACAGAGTGTCGATCTTGCTCTAATGGCGAAGAAGAAGCCATACAAAGAGAAACCACCACAGGGATAGAAAGGTGGTTGCAATTTTTAGAAGAGACCATTTAGAGGTATGCCTCCAAATAAAGCTAACATTATATGTTTTTACTGTGGGAAAATCGATCACTTAACTAAGTTTGTTTTAAGAAACATGAATATGGGGCTATAAATAAACAGAGAGAGCACACAGGGAATTTTTTCGATGAAGGTCACAGTCATGATCTTCGATTATTTCTAGCTGATTATGCTCTTTCAGCTCTTGAGGAGGTTGAGTTTGAAATATGGTTCGTAGATTTAGGCGCGTCTTCACATATGACAAGTAATATGAATTGGTTCAAATTTTTTAAAGAAACTGCTTGTGGAGCTAACATATATCTAGGTGATGACATATGTTATCAAATCAAGGGTTATGGTGATATTCCGGTGATGTTGCCTGATGGTAATATCATATATATTGAAAATGTGATGTATGTACTCGGGATCAAGAAAAAAATGATCTCTGTTTCAAAGATCGCAGATTAGGACCTGCAAGTCGAATTCTTCAGTTCATATTGTGTCATAAAGGACAACAAGAAAGAACTAGTTGCATCAGGAGTCTGTGTGGGAGGCCTGTATAGGTTGAACAGCAAGAGCATACCACACCAAGCTCTGGCTTCAACAGGATTGACAACCGAGAATCTTTGGCATAAAAGATTCGGTCATCTGAACCTACAAGATCTCATGCTGCTACAAATAAAAGGTATGATTGATGGGTTACCTGCTTTTCAGAATGTTCACTTATTTTGTGATGGATGTGCATCAGGGAAAATGAATAGAGAAGAGTTTCTTTTGAATGCTAATAGGAAGAAAAGAGATATTATAGAGCTTGTGCATACAGATATATGTGGGCCTATGCATACTAGGTCACTAGGTGGTGCATATTATTTTCTACTCTTTACTAATGATTGCACTAGATTCTCTTGGGTATATTTTATTAGAAAGAAGAGTTAGACATTTCAATGCTTTAAAGAGTTCAAGAATATTGTGGAAAAGAAGATAGTGAAATTCATTAAGATTCTCCGCTCTGATCAAGAGGGAGAATACAGGTTGGGAGAGTTCATGAAATTGTGTAGGAATCATGGGATTATTCAACAGTACATAGTACCTCACACTCCGCAACAGAATGGAGTTGCTGAACGAAAGAACATAACCCTTGTGGAGTGTGCAAGAAGTATGCTTCAAGGTAAGGGTCTATCTAATGGGTTTTGGGTTGAAGCCATCAACATTGTAGTTTACTTGAAAAATAGGAGTCCAACTAAAAGTCTCAATTTTAAAACTCCTTTTGAAGCACTTTATGGATATAAGCTTGTAGTGAATCATTTAAGGGGTTTTGGGTCAAAATCCTTTGCCCATATTCCTAAGGATGACAGGAAGAAGTTAGATCCTAAGGCCACGAAATGCATCTTTGTAGGATACTGCACTGAGTTTAAAGCTTATAAATAGTTTAATCCTTTGACTCAAAGTTTTTGCTAGTCGAGATGTGCTATTTCATGCACAGAATGAGGAAGGAAATAAGGAGAATAGCCTTGAAGAGTGGCACATTCCATTGTTGATGGAAGAAAGCAGTGAGGACATGCAACAATAGTAGAGAGAGGAAGAGGCAGGTGATGTAATCAGTAAGTCAAGCCCGCTAAGGTCTGAAGTAGACAGATTTGAGGTGAGTCCATTACCGAGAAGATCAGGTAGGCAGACTCAACTACCAGCCAGATTGAGAGACTATGCTTTAATGTCAAACATTTTAGATGTTATAGAACCCACAAATTATAAATAAGCTAGTCAATCTCACGAGTGGAGGGCTGCAATGAATGAAGAATTTGAATCCATTATTAGAAATAATACTTGGAAACTAGTTGAATTCCCTGAAGGAAAATACCCATAGGTTGCAAATGGCTATATAAACCTAAATTTAATGCAGATGGGAGTATAGAAAAGTTTGAAGCTATACTGGTAGCAAAGGGTTATTCACAGAAAGAGGGAATTGACTATGAAGAAACCTTTGCTCCTGTAGCCAAACTGAATACTATTAGAATGTTAATTGTTGTAGCTACAAAACATCATTGGAAGCTACACCAGTTAGATGTTAAGTATGCATTTTAAAATGGTGATTTAAAAGAAGAGGTTTATTTTATGCGGCCTGAAGGGTTTGTTAAACAAGGGCAGGAGAATTTAGTTTGTAGATTGAAAAAGGCCATTTATGGTTTAAAACAGGCACCCAGGTCTTGGTACAAGAAGATTGATTCATTTTTCTTACATCATGGTTTTCATAGGAGTAAGAATGACCCAAATATATATACTATGTATGATGAACAGGGGTAGATAATTTTGATTTCCTTATATGTGGATGACATGATTATAACAGGTAATGTAGATGCATTAATAAAAGAAATCAAATTGAAAATCTCACAAGTTTTTGAGATGAAATACCTTGGAATTTTACATTATTGTCTAGGTCTGGAAGTGTGGAGAGACTCTGGGAAAACTTTCCTTACTCAAGGGAAGTATGTCAAAGGACTGCTCAAAAAGTTCAGAATGGAACAGTGTAAGACAACATTAATACCTTTGCACCAGAACCTGAAATTGTGTAGAGACGATGGCTCTAAGGAGGTGGATGCTACTTTGTACATGAAGCTAGTTGGTAGTCTGATATATTTAACTACAACTAGACCAGACTTAGCATACTCTATTAGTGTGCTGAGTCAGTTTATGTCTAAACCTCTTAAAAGTCATTGGGTAGCGGCAAAAAGTGTACTGAGGTATCTTCATGGTACTAGTGATTATGTCATTTTATACACTGATACATCTGATGTTACTTTAGCAGGTTTTTAAGACTCTGATTGGGCTGGTAACCTGGATGATTGATGATCTATCACGAGTTATGCATTCATTATTGGATCTGGGGTAACAACATGGAGCAATAAAAAGTAGAGCATTGTGTCTTTATCTTCAGCTGAAGCCGAGTACCAAGCAATATGCGCAATGACATGTGAAGCTATATGGTTGAGGAGGCTTCTCTGTGATGCAGGAGAAGAACAAAAAGAAACAACTGTCATAAATTGTGACAACCAGAGTTCCATTAAGCTGGAAAACAATCTAGTGTTTCATAAGAACACAAAACACATAGATATTTAGTTTCATTTTGTAAGGGAAAAAGTTCAGTCAAAAGAATTTTTTATTGAATATTGTAAAATGTGTGACAATATCTTTGATATTTTTACAAAGCCTCTTGGGAAAGTGAAGTTTGAATTGTTTAGGGGTGTGTTAGGACTTTAGGATAATCCTCTCTCCATTAAGGGGGAGAGTTGAAAATAATTAATATTGTAACGTAACTCCTTAAGTTAGAATTAATTCCTAGGTTGTAGGAGTTTGTTCTCACCTCCCTATTCTTTTGAGATGTATTTATTGTCTCATCTTTGATTAATGTAACATGAGAGTGTACACTCATGTTTGTGCAGTCTCTAGGTGTAGCTTTCTCACTTGTGAGCTGCTAGTTAATTCAATTCATGCTTTTCTTCCCAATTTTCTCACAATATATTGTCTATCTCTTCATTTTCCATGGTCTGCCACTAGGGAAACTATCTCTTTGTTTTCCATGGTCTGCCACTAGGGAAACTAGACCATTGGAAAAATAGGAGAGCTACTTTCCAAAAAAATATAAGATACCATGAGCTAGAAAAACTAAAAACACGTGTAAGGCTTACTAGCCATATAGTCTAAAAGAACGAGTATGCAAAAACAATCAGCTTTCACAAGCTTAAACATATTAAACCAAACATATGGAACAACTCCAAACATTAAAGGGATTAAGAGGAGGTGTAGGCATCCATCTCAATACTCACAGGGTCATTTGGTTGTCTTGATCAGGTCCTTTTCCATGTGTGATAGTAGCCTCCATCATGGCATGCAATTGTCCATAGCCTTGAACTCAATTGGAATTCATCCAACATTAGAAGGATTTCATCCTTCACGTTATTTATCTCCAGGAGCATCTTACCTACGAGCATTTTTGAATATCAATAGAGATCCACAATGTGTAAATATTGATTTAGATGCCCTATCATGTGTCTTGTATCAGGCACCCAATTAGTCATAGTTGTGATAACCTCAAAGTCAGAGAGACACTCCCTTTCTATTCATATTTCCACTTCCACCTCCCTTATTTCATGTTGGACTTTGGGTGGAGTTTGTGTATGAGAAAGATGAGTTGAGGCTTGAGTTAGAGTTTGAGCAATCGATCCTCTAGGTGAACCCTTTCTACTACCAGCACAATGTGACCAAGCTCATTATCTTATCATCCATGTCACCTTCCTGATATGAGCCAAAACCAATGTAATTGGGGACCTCACACCAAAGAATTGCCAAAGATCACTACGTAGCTCCAACTTACTCAGACCCCATCACTGCCCTAGAATTCGTTGGCATGCATTGATGACTAAGTCCTTCATCGTCTTCGATAGGAAAGTAATTAGGTGCTTCCAAATAAAATGAATTAGAGAAATTGATGAGTGGAAGGAAAAAGGCTAGGAGGGTCGATTTGTGCACTTAGGAAACACCATAGGAATGCACAACACAATCGACAAACCAATCCACAGAAAGGAAAGTTTCCCAAACCCACTTAGAGTAGTGGAGAGGCCAAGAATGATCATGCAGTAGAAAATTATCTTGAAAATATCTAACAAAAAATCCTCGAATTCCATCAAGAGCACCATCATGAACCAGATTGTGAGTACTTCAAGAAAATTCCCATACTCAATCACTTACCATCAAATCTTTGACAGCATGTAGCTATCGATAAACCATTATGCATACTATATAAACTTGGTGCCTCAATCATCATCCATGTCACGAGAATGAAGCAGGTTGGTGGGCACGTCAAGTGGCATTAATCCTTGAGGTGACAGATGTCTTGCCACCCACCCCTCCATTTTCCTCCCTTATTACCCCATCTAGGGTAACTCAAACATTATCATTGTCATGTAATAAAATTCAGAATCTTTTTAAGTTACTCTAGAGGTGATTTGTAATTTTTTAATGCAAATATTTATTTTAATGTAATTTTATATAATAAAAAATTATGACACTATCTCCTTCATATTAAATTGCAAAGACCCTCTCGACATAATAAATAAATAAAACAATTATTAATAATATGTTTTTTTCAAAATTAATCATTTATATACATAATTTAGTGATTTTAAGCGCAAATTGTTCATATTGTAATAAGCATCTCTCATATCTCCTCCAACAATATGAAATATTGGGATTAAGCTTTGAAAAACCCTATCCATCATCCTTTTCGTCTCTCTCATTGACTCCTTCCATGGCCAACACCATCAAAGGGAGTGAACCTTCCTCCTACTGTCGAATCACAACAGGTTACAACAAATCAGGGTAGCTCTCAGCTTCCAATCCCAACTTCTCCACTCAAAACCCTCATGCTACTAACCAGAAGGCTTGTCTCATCAAACCTCTTCTCGCAAACATTTGCCTGACATTTTCCTTCCAAAAGCAACAGTAGATCCGAAATTCGAAATTCAATCCAGCCGCATTGGAGATTATATAAAATACATCCAAGATCACACCTTCATTTACAAATTCTTGGGTATTTAGCCCTCAGAAAAAATCCTCTCCTATTGGATCCAATAGAAATGGAAGCCCGAGGAGCAAATAAAATTAGAATTGGAGCCAACAGATTCTTCACCATTATTTTTGCTAATATAGAGGATCACATGCAGGTTTTTGAAAACAAATCGTATTTATTCAATCTTTAGTCTTATATCCCAAATTCTAGACCGAAAGATTTGTCCATGGCAAATAGGACTTCACAATGACCCGAATCTGGACCAAAATGTACTCCCTTCCATGGGAATTTTGTGATGAAGAAGCACTCATAAACATTACAATGCCCTTGGACACTTCGTGAAAGCGTAATAAGCCACCAAACAAGCTTAGTACATTTCCTACACCCACATTTTTTTCTATATGAAAATATCAGAACCTTTCCCATAGTCCATCGATATATACTATCAAGATGAAATCTAGAAACAAACCCTAGACTGAGCACATCTCATTCTACCGCAGGAGATGCCATGAGTATAGACACCTTTATCAAAACTACTGCTTACTAGTCACTACTCTAAAACCTGAAACTACCATTAGAGAAATTTTGTGGTAAAAATGGGCCTCAAAACAAAAATGAACAACAAAAATCAACTTTATAAGAACCAATAATATTCGAGATGATGATATCAACCATTGGGGATGATTCGCTATTTTTGGTGTAAAAAAAGTAAAAAATATTAAAAAAAAAAAAACATTAAAATAACCATTTATTTTAATGTAATTTTATATAATAAAAAAATATGACACTATCTCCTTCATATTAAATTGCAAAGACCCTCTCTACACAATAAATAAATAAAACAATTATTAATAATATGTTTTTTTCAAAATTAATCATTTATATACATAATTTATTGATTTTAAGCGCAAATTCTTCATATTGTAATAAGCATCTCTCATATCTCCTCCAACAATATGAAATATTGTGATTAATCTTTGAAAAACCCTATCCATCATCCTTTTCATCTCTCTCATTGACTCCTTCCATGGCCAACACCATCGAAGGGAGCGAACCTTCCTCCTACTGTCAGATCACAACAGGTTACAACAATTCAGGGTAGCTCTCAGCTTCCAATCCCAACTTCTCCACTCAAAACCCTCATGCTACTAACCAAAAAGGCTTGTCTCATCAAACCTCTTCTGGCACACATTTGTATGAAATTTGCCTTCCAAAAGCAATAGTAGATCCCAAATTTGAAATTCAATCCAGCTGCATTGGAGATTATATAAAATACATGCAAGATCACACCTTCATTTACAAATTCTTGGGTATTTAGCCCTCAGAAAAAATCCTCTCCTATTGGATCCAATAGAAATGGAAGCCCAAGGGGTAAATAAAATTAGAATTGGAGCCAAAGGATTCTTCACCATTATTTTTGCTAACATAGAGGATTACATGCAGGTTTTTGAAAATAGGTCGTATTTCTTCAATTTTTAGTCTTATATCCCAAATTCTAGACCGAAAGATTTGTCCACAGCAAATAGGACTTCACAAGTACCCGAATCTGGACCAAAATGTACTCCCTTCCATGGGAATTTTGGGATGAAGAGGCACTCATAGACATTGCAATTCCCTTAGACACTTCGTGAAAGCCTAATAAGCCACCAAACAAGCTTAGTACATTTCCTACACCCACATTTGTGTCTATATGAAAATATCAGAACCTTTCCCATAGTCCATCAATATATACTATCAAGATGAAATCTAGAAACAAACCCTAGACTATGAGCACATCTCATTCTATTGCAGAAGATGCCATGAGTATGGACACCTTTATCAAACTACTGCTTATTAGTAACTACTCTGAAACTTGAAACTACCATTAGAGAAATTTTGAGGTAAAAATGGGCCTCAAAACAAAAATGTACAACTGAAATCAACTTTATAAGAACCAATAATATTCGAGATGATGATGTCAACCATTGAGGATGATTCACTATTTTTGGTGTAAAAAAAGTAAAAAATATTAAAAAATAAAACGTAAAAAAAACTACTTATTCAATTCATATTTTCAACTTATCTCCCTATGGTTTTACTCAAATTTCGAGTTAAATCACTCGTTGGATGCATAATTTAGTTTCTCATCGAAGGAGTACCAATGTTGCATACTTTCGATGGACCCTGCTACATGAAAAATGTGATTACAATCACATAATCACAATTTTCATGTATTTTTCCTTGTTCATGTAGCAGGGTCCATCAAAAGTATGCAACATGGGTATTCCTTGGATGAGGAATCAAATTTTGCATCCAACGAGTGCCCCCACTCGAAATTTGAGTAAAATTTTAGGGAGATAAGTTGTAGATACAAGTAGAAAAGTAGTATTTTCGTTGTTCCCTCTAAAATTTTGATAATCTTATCTAATATTATTTTATTATGTCCATTATTATTTTATAGTATTCCTTAGTAGGCCCATTTTAGACCTCAAAATTTCTCTAATGCTTTGCCATGTATCTAGATTGATTTTCTAAGATAGGAAGCAAGCGTTGTGGACCCAATAAACTCCACCCTCCGCATCACAACCTCACTCTAAAAATACATTTTCCACTAACAACAACTTTGATTCCCTCTCTTCCCTAGAGAACCATTATCCCACAACTACCTCTCTCCCCTCAGAGATATACATGCCAAACTCTAACATTCTACCTAACCCTGCATCTGACACTCGAATCCCCTTACCTAAAATCTACCAAAACTTGAAAGCTCCCCTACCTCCACCATTGAGGTAAACGAAGATATGGAATTGGATTCTTTAGATCTCTCAGGAATAACCAAGGCCTCGAGAGATAAAGGATGCAAATTTGATTCCAGAACACCAGGTCAAGATCGTAAGCAAATTTATCCTCAAATCATGAAAACGGGTTCAAAAGGCATCAATGGACCAACCCATCTCAGGATCACTCGGAGTTCATGCTTAGTTAATGAAGGAAACAACAAAGCCACATAAGAATGCGAAGAAAAAGGGAAGTAAAAGAAATCAAAAAAATTTAGAAGAATTAGGGGACATATTGGTTAATTCAGGGAGAATCAAGTTGATCTCGAAGGTTTTGTCCTCCTCCAACACCCTCCTTCAGGAAGATTATCTCTTGGAATATTAGATGCCTTAAATGCAAGGGAAAGCTAAGGCTTCTTAAATAATAAAGGTACTATGAACATCCTACCTTCATGATGATTCAAGAAACTAAATCTTTTAGTGAAGCAATTAATAAAATGACAAAAAAATGGGGTCATGACTGTCAATTAGTAGCCCTCGATGCCCAGGTCCAATCTAGAGGCCTTGCATTTATTTGGAATGCTCAAGAAGTATCTATTCTAGACATGTTCACCACCTTTAAAATCCCCATTCTCCAATTCTATTCATTAGCTCCACTAAAACATGCTTCCTCTCAAATGTCTATGGTCCACCATTTCCTAAGGATAAGCCCTATTTCCTCCACTTGATTTTACAAACTGGCAATATCCTCTCTCCCTCCTGATGGATTTTAGGAAAAGACTTCAATTTGATAAATATTTAGAAGAAAAGAAAGGAGGCATAAGAAATATTGAATATGAATCTATCCAGTTTCAAGAAGTCATAGCTTTCTCATGTCTAGTCGATCTTGACACTATAAGCAACATTTACACCTAGAACAATAGAAGACGAGGCTCCAAAAAAATAGCCTCTATGCTGGATCACTTCCTTGTCTTTGACTCAATGATGGTCTGGGATATCTTCTTTAAAGCTTCCTTCTCCCTAGCCACGATTGATATTATTAGACTATCAATCTCAACATTGACAACAAAACCTACCCCATAAATAGACCCTTTTGCCTCTAAAAATTTTGGATCCAATCTTTAACAAAGCCTTGTAAGGGAATCCCAACCCCATAGGGTTTGGAGGAGAATTCAGAGACCACCTTGATTATCCTCTCTTTATTTAATCTAGTTCTCTAGGCTTCACTAGCAACAATTTCATACAATTGTCAGCGCTTGTAGAAGGCATTACATAGCCTAGTCCTGGGAATTCTTAAAAATATTTATGGAGGAAGAGTCTCAACTCACCAACCACGTGATCCGTAAAATTCAAAATGGCACTCCAATCCACAAAATCTCCCAAAGTTGGAGGCTTAAAATTCTACTTATTCACATCACCTCCTTACTCTCCTTCATGCTCGTCATCATCCCCAATCACATTTATAAATCCAGTAATAAACTCGTGGATAAACTAGCAAATGATGGTTTCTCTAAAGGGTCACCTAGAATATCCTCCTCTTGGCACCTTCTTACTAATTCTTCTATCAAGAAAGAATGTTGGAATATAATTTAGACATACTTGCAGACCCTAGATGGAGTGTTTCACATGAAAAAAAGTGGGTCGGGTGGGCTGTCATCATCCCACCTAGCCACATGACCAGGGGACGTGGCAACACAACCCCTTAATTGTTTTGCAATAATATGTGAACATGACATGGAGGATGCCCCCATGCAACCGTCTGACGCCCAATAAATGAATTACCTCCCCTACAACTTCAAACCTCGACGAGTCTTCTCAACCTGGAAATGGACTTCTCACCTACTTATTCACTCTGGTTACCTCATGCGACTGGTCTTTTGCTATAAAAATACATTTTCCCAAGAAACATGAAACTTTATATTAAAAGCAGGCTCTATGAATAAGGTGGAATTTCCTGCTGCAGGACTGGGGCATGAGCACCACACTTAGTTTTTCTCAGAATCATCTGTCATTCCAAGAAGTCTGCTATAATTTTTCTAGCACTAGCCTTTAATCACCTCGGCCATATATATAAGAATTTTAGTTGAGAAATCTAGTTCACTAATGAACCTTGCTCCATCACTCCAACATTTTCCATCCATATGGCAGGACAACAATCAGTGTCAGTGGTCGAGTGTCACCTCTAGGGTGAGCAACACCTTGTGTTTTTGGGTTGGCAATTATGTTCTAATGAAGTTGAGAGTTCTCTCCTCTTCGGTATGAACCATTCTTCTACATAGGTTGGCCATCCCTCTTTCTTGCTTAAGTTATTCTACTAATAATTTCCTTGGCTCAGTTTAAATTCTCCTTGCTATTGGGTTACTGGGTTTAGTTTCTTCTACGTCTTTCTTCTCTTTTCTCCAACATTGTTTGGTTTCAAAGAACTCAAACCACACAAGTATCTGGCGGTTTGTTTCTTTCCAGTCTCCTCCAATCCTTCTGAATTCATATCCTTTCGAAATCCCTTTTGATCCTTCCCTATCAAATTGGACCTCACTCTGAGATAGTCTTTTAGTGTCTACCTCACTCTCCTCCTACCCCTGTTTGACCTCTAACCACTTTTCGCTCACTTCTCGGAAAAGTTTCTTTCCTCATGTAGTAAGATGCCTCATCAACAGGTGAATGTTTGGTGTGGGGTAGCATGTTATCCAGAGCATAGAGATTGGGGATGTACATGGGCTCAACTTAGAGTTTATGGTTCGATAGTACAGTTTCGAGACTCACCCTCCTCTAACCAAGCAGAGCTTTCACAGGCTGAGAGAGAAATAGGTTATCAACAATGCCTTCTCTTGGATACGGAGGTTCTAGTGGATATGGCTAATTAGGTGCTCAATGTAAGTCACACACAAGGATGATATAATCAATATATGTACATGGTGCACATTTGCTAGCACATGATGTGTTTGTTGGGAAAAATGTTATTGGACATACATGAAAGTTGGGAGTACCTCATCCTCTATATGGAACACTTGCATTGGCATATGTCAGATCTAGATCATTAGTTGGAGTGCATTGAGAAGCTCATATCCCTCCTAATCCCAGTTTCTCTCTGAGCAACAATAAGGAGCCTATTCTAGTAGTAGTTAAAGATTCAGGCCCCTCCTCTTAATCAATTTCCTTATGCTATAGTTTTAATTTATCCGTTTTGGTTTTCCTTTCTTTTCCTAAGGCCTTGAAGGCCCAATATAATGCATATGTATTTTGACTTTTAAATTTTTAGAAAATGTTTTGTCCTCTCTCTTTGAAAATGCTACATTTCAAGATATCGTAAAGTTTTCCTAGTAACCAATTTATCAAAACGTTTCTAAATATCATGTAATATCTCAAAACAAAAACTTACCAAGAATAAGCACCTCCCATATATAAAACCATGTTATAAAAGGGAGAGTTGTTGAACACGTTCATATTTGCCTTTGTCATTATTGGTATGAATTCGTTTTCAAAATAATAATGAATAAAATGTTGGGATATATGCTTGTGTTTGTGGTCAAACCAATGTTGAAATGCCAAATTGTGTTGGTGTGTAGAAGGTAATATGAATATTTTTTTATATTGTGTTGGTGTGTAGAAGGTAATATGAATATTTTTTTATATTTGAATAAAAAATAAAAAATTGTTTTAAAATAAGAAGACATTGTAAAAAGACACATAAAAATGATTTTGAAAATATTGGCTTGAAAGAACAGTTATTGCAAATAGAGGCAGCAAGACAAACGTGTTCAAGTAGAAATAGTATTCAAGAAACACAATTCATCGACCCGTGGTCTTTTTGTTGAGCAACCAAAGGGATAGAAGGAGGATAACGCGTAGATAACAAGGTACAAACGATAGTTATGAAGATGAAGATTGATATATTAAAGTGCAATGTTCTAGGAAACCCAGAATTGCGGTGGCTGAAATAAACACTTCTAAAACACTAAAGATCCCCTTGTTGTACAATGCCCTATTCAAAGCTTTGATAAAAAGACTCTTGAAGTAATACGAAAATTAAGTGAATGTATTGTCGTTTCATATAAAATAGGCTACTGTTTTTGTGGTTTTGATGGGGGCATATCCGTACGGATAAAGGTATGGGCTTATTATTTCACATCCACTTCAATAAGGGTGTTTCTTGAGAGTGTGATTAAATGTTGTCCGAGCTTGATTATATATATGTTTATTAAAATTTTAGAATATTTTTGGAATTTGCAGCGAGAGGTAGTAAACTAAACTTTCCTTGCTCAAAAGTTGCATAAAATAATTATAAAAACCATAATATGCATTTTTCGCTTATTTGTGATGGGAGTTTGATATGGTTCTAGCCATTATTTAGAAGGAAAAATAGACGACCTTGTGGATAAACCAGTCTCTTGTATTTATACGTTCTCATTTTAAAAGAAAAATACTCATCAATACATTTTTGAATGTGTTACACTTTTATAAAGGAATTTATATTTCTTTAATCAAATATGAACTGATATATAGACATGAGTATTGTTTCAAGATAGGAAAACTATCTTGGACACACAATCTATTGGTTGAGAGAATATCTGAACCACACACCAAACTAGGTAAACCACTCCTATAGAATAGGAACAGACTCTTTACATAGAAAGTCACAACTGAGACAAGTAGGAATTAATATTCCAACACACCCTCTTAATGAGTACTTGTCTCGATATCAATCTGCAAAGTTTAGTTGTGGTCAAACGTAAAAGAATATGTTGATGTCCATATAAAGGAGCTATCATCCACCAACCGCTAGTCTTGTAGGGTGTTCTTCGCATACATGGTTTTGTCAACTATTGTAACTGCATACATGTACATGTACTTGTAAATCCCCCTCCAATATCATCATGGGCTTTATCGGATTACCTGTAACCATGCTCTGGGTTTTATCAGATCACCTCAATTACCATGCCTTCAAGGGCTCTCAACCACCAAGGCTCAACTCAGCCATGAAGGCTCAACACAGCCACGAAGGCTCACCATAGCCGCTCTGGGCCACAAACTTGCCACTAGGGCACTCCAGCCACTATGGGCTACAAAACTGCCACTAGGGCACTCCAGCCACTGAGGGTCACCAAAGACCCGACTCAACCAAGCAGAGGGTTTTCTCGGGTAACCCTAAACCATGCAAATAGGAATCTCCTTGTCACTTCACTCTTACATGTGGTTTTTGGCTTACCACAAACCGACACTGCAAATACAAAGTGGTTTTTAGATTACCACAAATTGTATGGGGGTACACATGCCTTACAAGGCTTCCAACACAACTCCAACTTTTGGAGTTATCAGGTACATACATTACAAAGACCATTACAAAACATCCTAGACTTGCTTACTAATAAAATGTGTGACTCATAATGCAACATAATATTGAGTCTATTCTACAAACACAAACAAACTTTCAAGCCCATTTGAATCCTTTGCCACTCATCTTCGATACACCATACCATTTATATGCTCGAACACACCACTGCTTTCCCACATGAATATCATCGGCTTTGTACTTTTGAGTCTTTGGCATTTTCATTTTTAACTTGGCATGCACGTCTTGATCTCCATGTTTTACTTGTCATCCATTAGAGTCGCGAATTCTAACAAAATGACTTCATATTGAGGTCGCGAATCTCAATATGTATACAAATTTCCAAGACTTATTTACTTTTACCGATACCAAAAAATACACAATGGGTAAAAATACATTGGGTATAAACTGCAAGTGTTGGTCATGTGAAAACCAGTAAATGAAATGGATGCGAGGAATAATGGCATGGATATATATAATATTTACCGAGGAATCCTTTCATTCCCCGTGCCCATTGCAATTTGCGGCAACATCATGTGGCCTGCGGTACCAACCAGTTATCAAATAATTCAACTGTGCACAGTCATAATATTCGTGCACCGAACTGAATATTCTCACAACTCCATAGTTATTGCACTATGAACGAATCCTTCAAAATCATGTGGCCTCTCTACCAGAATCCACTTTCCAGAGTTGTTGAACATGCAAGTTTGTAACACACCTGCTCACCCCAACGAATCGTAGAACCGCTCACAAATCTTTGGTCACGCCATGTTGTCGTGCAGGATCCATATCTTTAGGAAGAGACGTCAAGTGTTCCTAAGAGTTCTCCTCACCGTTATATCGAATTAGTTGCTGGTTTTGAAAGAAATACATGCACCTTAACGTAGCTAAACACGACTGCAAGCTTCTGCCAGTACTCCACATATTCGCCACTCTGCTCCAAACCCCTGAAATGGAATCGAATATTTCTGCACTCTTCTCGGATCGACTTGGTGACTACGGCGTACCCACAGATAAAGGTGCCTCCAATGATGCAGATGAGATCGGCTATGCACAATCATGGGCATCGTCTCAGCGTCCATCCAACAATCACATCAAACCGCCCATTAAATTCTGCAAAACATTCACTCTTTAGTCGGCGCAGTTCAGTCTGGACAATGTTCTCCACACGAGCTACGCACTCTTCACAGATCCACGACTCCAGCAGCTCAACGCACAAGCAACACTCTTATTCCTTTCACCTCCACTCCTCCATTCGTAGGAAGATAAACCATTGACAGCAAATCGCCCGACGTTGTAGTGATCACCGCCTTCTCCATAGCCGAGTCTCGATCACAGCCAGAGGCCGGTCACCGGTTGCGGAAAATGAGAGCGACATCGTTGCAGGAAATGGCCCTTGTTCCATAACTTGTCTTCTCCCTCACTAGCCTGTTGGAAGAAATTGGAAGTAATTCCAACTACCCAGAACCAATTTTCAACTGTGTTTTTAATGCAGTATCTAGAAAGTGTTGACAAAGGGGCAAGCGTCTTGAGGAAGCCACTGCCTAAATTGATATCCAAAAGTTTCTCCATCTTGTATAAATACCTGTTAATCGATGAATGGAAGCAAGTCTTGTGTTCTGTGTTTACATGTTGTGTTCATGAGTTGTGCCTCTGCTCTTTGTCATGGTATCAGAGCTGAGGGTATGAGCTTAGTGAGTATTGGTGAGCTGTGAGCTTGTAGTGAGGGTTTCCGCTGTGTCTAGTGTGTGAGGAAGAGCGAGCGTTGTGGAAGCGCCACCGTATGAGGATCTAGTGTGGCTTAAAAAATTGTTGTGCGTGTGCCACCAGGTGAGAAATCTTGTTTTGTGCGTTTTTTTAAGAACTATGTAGAAAGCCCGTTGTGCTGTTGGAGTTGTGGTAACTCTGGTGTTATATGTTGTGAAGTCTCTGTGTGGATCGCAAGTCGAAGCGCTGTTGTTGACAGTAGAGTGTTGTTTGAAGCCAAAGTCTAGTGTGAGGCCGAGTGCTGCTAAAGGGCTGTGAGAAATCTCTGTGTAGCAGACCGGCAACAACGTTGTGTTGAAGGAGTGTTTTGTATTTGTGAGTGTGGCGGCCGTGGCAAAGAACAACAAGGGATAGCGGTGTTGATGATGTCTGAGTCACCGCGTTGGCTGCTTATGAGAGACATTGTGTGAGCTGCTATTCATACTAGTGACAACTGTGGGATCATATAGTTGGGAGTTGTGTGCTCAGCCAGTTGTTGGCTCAGTCAGGTGAGCTACAAGGAGACAAAGGTTCTTTTGTGAGAGATGAGTGTTAGCCGAGTGAGGTGAGAGTTGTGTTAGCTCTTGTACATGTTGGAGTATCTGTACTGTGAGTTTCATCCAAATTACCAAGTGTTGGGCTGTTAGAGTGCTGAGGTGAGCTGCTTAGAGGAGGTCTCGGTGGTGTGAAGGTCTCAAGGAGCGAGATCCCATTTGTGTCTGAAGAGTGGTGGATTGTGTGCCACCTGAGAGTATTTAAAAAAAAAAACCGGTTTGTTGCAGAATGCTATTGAAAAGAGCATCATTGAAACACCGTGTGTGGAGCCTAGAGGGTCGAGGAGAGTCGAGGTCAGCGCAAGTGCAGCTAAGTGCCGCTGAGTGTTGTAAAGAGTGTTGTTGAAAGAGAAGTGTGAGATGTAAGGTCAATTTGGAGTTGTGACAACAGAAGTTGGAGCTAGAGGCGCGTGGGCCTGAGAAAGTTTGAGGTGTGAAGATTGTGCATGCCGAACATCATATAGAGTACTGATCCGGATCTTGGGAGGAGGCCCCCAAGATCTAAAAGATTGAAATGGATCTTGGGGGGAGAGACCCCCAAGATCTGAAAACTTACATTGCTAGAAGAAAAATAAGGAGAATGCCCAATAAACAAAACCACAAAGAAACTTTTTATTTAAAATAGTAATGGAAATAAACCAGCTACGACGATGGTAGCTTATCTCTGAGAAGGGATGTGTGGCTACTGATCCGGATCTTGGGAGGAGGCCCCCAAGATCTAAAAGATTGAAATGGATCTTGGGGGAGAGACCCCCAAGATCTAAAAACTTACATTGCTAGAAGAAAAATAAGGAGAATGCCCAATAAACAAAACCACAAAGAAACTTTTTATTTAAAATAGTAATGGAAATAAACCAGCTAGGGCGATGGTAGCTTATCTCTAAGAAGGGATGTGTGGCTACATGCCTCTGAACTGTAAAGGCTACATTGTGACGGACAATCTGTCCTTTTACAAAATGTTACTTGTTACTTATAGTATTTTCAGTTACAATACCACGGGTCAATTCCATGGGTGAATGAATACCATGGGTGGATTTTACAATACCACGGGCGGATGCCATTTACAATACCATGGGTAAATTCCATGGGTGAATGAATACCATGGGTGGATTTTACAATACCACAGGCGGATTCCATTTACAATACCATGGGTAAATTCCATGGGTCGATGAATAATATGGGTGGATGAGTACCATCGGTGGATTTTAAAATACCACGGGTGGATTCCATTTACAATACCATGGGTCGATGAATAATATGGGTGGATGAGTACCATGGGTTGATGCCATTTTCCATTCGGATCATTCCTCCCTCCTTAAGAAGCAATGGTCCCCATTGCGTAAAGTTCCCTCCTGCGAAGCCTTTGTTGAATATGAAGAGTCACTGAAGATAAGGGTTTTATGTGGTTAACCCAAAACCATGATAAACGAAGATCCGAGGATAGAGATACCCTGTAATGCGTGTGACCAACTGTGATTCTGACAGTGTGCGGCATAGCAAATGGACTTCGATAAAGTGTGGGTTTGTGGATGACCCATAACCATGACGAACGAAGATCCGAGGATAGAGGTACCCTGTAATGGTTGTGACCAACTGTGATACTGACAGTGTGCGGCCTAGCAAATGGACTTCGATGAAGTGTGGGTTTATGGATGACCCATAACCGTGATGTTGGTTGTTGATGAAGTAGCAGGTGCCTACATAGCTTGGGGTGGGAGGGCACGTCTCCAAATAACCCAAACCAAATGCTGCTATGTTGAAACTGATGAATGTGAAGCAGGTGCCTACTAAAGTGGGGTGGGAGGGCACGTCTCCAATGGAAACCCACTCCGAATGCTGTTCCAGAATTAAAATGGACATAACTCAGTCAATATAACTCAGAATATTTATTATAACCTGTTTTTGGAAGCAGAAGGACCATTTTGCATCTTCCCATGAGATGGAAATCCTTATCTGGAAACTCTGAGATCTCAGATTCACGCTGCAACAGTTCCGCCGTCACAAAAATTCTGATAAAATAGCTGACTTTAAATCAGCGATATCTCCCACATCCGAACTCCGATTCGACCCATTTTTTTTTTGAAATTGGGTGATTTTTCGAGAGGAATCCAGATCGGGTATTTGTTTTTGTAAAATTTGTACCAAATGTTTCAGATCTGATCTGCAAAGCCGCCGCCCAAAAAAAAAATTCTTGCAAAAAATGAGAAAAGAAAAATTCTACCTGCTTGACCCAAGAAAGTGCTATGTGGAGGTTGTAGAACATGCCTAAAGGTTGCTGAATATTGCTACAAAATTTGAAACTGAAATATGCATCAAACCCTCATTCCCATGGAATCATAACCTGCTCCGATACCATTGATCCGGATCTTGGGAGGAGGCCCCCAAGATCTAAAAGATTGAAATGGATCTTGGGGGGAGAGACCCCCAAGATCTGAAAACTTACATTGCTAGAAGAAAAATAAGGAGAATGCCCAATAAACAAAACCACAAAGAAACTTTTTATTTAAAATAGTGATGGAAATAAACCAGCTACGGCGATGGTAGCTTATCTCTGAGAAGGGATGTGTGGCTACTGATCCGGATCTTGGGAGGAGGCCCCCAAGATCTAAAAGATTGAAATGGATCTTGGGGGGAGAGACCCCCAAGATCTGAAAACTTACATTGCTAGAAGAAAAATAAGGAGAATGCCCAATAAACAAAACCACAAAGAAACTTTTTATTTAAAATAGTAATGGAAATAAACCAGCTAGGGTGATGGTAGCTTATCTCTGAGAAGGGATGTGTGGCTACATGCCTCTGAACTGTAAAGGCTACATTGTGACGGACAATCTGTCCTTTTACAAAATGTTACTTGTTACTTATAGTATTTTCAGTTACAATACCACGGGTCAATTCCATGGGTGAATGAATACCATGGGTGGATTTTACAATACCACGGGCGGATGCCATTTACAATACCATGGGTAAATTCCATGGGTGAATGAATACCATGGGTGGATTTTACAATACCATGGGCGGATTCCATTTACAATACCATGGGTAAATTCCATGGGTCGATGAATAATATGGGTGGATGAGTACCATGGGTTGATGCCATTTTCCATTCGGATCAAGTACAAAGATCAGAACTACTTTAGGTTGCTCAAGAATTGTCCGTCATAAAGTTTATAGAAGTTCGGTGCCTTCTATTTATGCAGTTTGTCCAGTGATAGCGTTCAAGATGCGCTGCATTCTTCAGCCCTTGCGATGCAATGTGAAAGTGTGCATAGTGGCCAAGAAAGTGTGAGAAGCCGCCAACGTCAAGTTTTTGCTAGCATAAGAGCTTGTAGCAAGGCCTCAACTGCAAATTATTTTTTAATTTGACTCTATGATTAGAGTGATGGGTCAGCAAAAGAGACTCAAACAATCACAGAGAAAATTGAAATACTTGAAGAAAAAGAATGAAATGGCAGAAGTTGTAGAAGAATTAGAAATGTTTCCAGAATTTAAGCCTAATGAAGATCTGAATAAAATAGAAGAATTTGAAGACACTGATGCAATACTGAAACGATTAATGCCAGTTCTGCCAATTTTCTCAGGTAAAAATTTTAAGCTTTGGGCAATTAAAATGGAAGGATTGCTTGGTTCAGTAGATTTATGGAAATTTGTCCAAGAAGCTTTTATAAATCTCGATGACAAGCATAGAAATGCAATAGCATTGTTTCTCATCATATCAGCTTTAGATGAAAATATTTTGTCTAATATTTTGTATGAATTTGGTGAAATATGTGATGCAAAAATATTTTGGGATATTCTTGAATTGAAATACAGTATGGAGGGTAGTGAGAACGCAGAAGTTGATGAAGGTGTTGTAGCTAAAAGTGATTGTGTTTAAAGCATCATAGCTAGGATTAAAGCTGAAAGTATGTCTTTAGCTGACAATAGAGTAGTATGTGATATTAAGGAAACACCCTGTGATGTAGAGATTTATGAAGTCAAATTTGATGACAATTATGTATCCCATGATGAGTGGTTAAATATGATGCATGAAAAGCATCTTATTGATGAGTTTTTGTTTGGTGAGAAGAATCAAATGCATGACAACATGTTTGCAGCAACAGAATTGACGAAAGAGGTTGAAGACATGAATCAACCAACTATGTCAGCAAAGAAAAATGAAGGAAGCAAAACTCTTTCCAAAGAGAATGATGACAAAAATCAATACGGTTCTGTTTATGAATCTAACATTGTTTTTGAGTGTGCAGATATTCACAATCAGGAAGAAGCAACAAAACTTGAAGAAATTGCAACCATTAAGGCCAAGTATAAGTCCCAAGAATGTGAAGCAATGTTGAATACAAAGAATGTGACCCTGCAATCAAGAAAGGAGAAAATCAATCACCATCTTATGAGAATAAAGGTGAAGATGAAACTGCATCAGCAAAGGAAAATGAACAAGCATGGACCCCTTAGCAAGAAGTCAAAAATGAAATGTTTTGTTGTAAGCCTAGCTGAGACTTAGACCAGCAGGCATATCAGATGTTTGTTATATAGTTGGAATTAAGGGGGAGTGTTGGAAGAAATTGGAAGTAATTCCAACTACCTAGAACTAATTTTCAACTGTGTTTTTAATGCAGTATCTAGAAAGTGTTAACAAAGGGGCAAGCTTCTTCAGGAAGCCACCGCCCGAATTGATATCCAGAAGTTTCTCCATCTTGTACAAATACCTGTTAATCGATGAATGGAAGCAAGTCTTGTGTTCTGTGTTTACATGTTGTGTTCATGAGTTGTGCCTCTACTCTCTGTCACAACCCTCAGGAAATCCAGGTGTTAGGCCACTGCCCCTGTGGTAATGATGATGGTATGAGGGTTTTTAGAACATGCATTTGGGCTATGCCACACGTCACTCTTCACAAAGGGTCAGCTCCAGTGAAGAGATCTCCTCCAGACTGGCCCTCTAGCAGTTTTGTCTGTCAGGGACTAATAGTCAACGCAGACACCACACAAACCCGTAGTGGAAAGAAAACAAAAAATTCGAACACGACAGTGAAAAGGTTTCTCTCAGACTCATTATAGTGGGACCTCAACACAAGAGTCAACTACAACAATTCTGATCTTCCACAAAACACACAGTGGAAACACTTGTCCATGCTCAGCCAAGCTCCGCTCGAATGAATGGACAAACTAAAAAACTAAAATATTACAAATATAATCTCTTATTTCCCTGAAGCGTTAGGCCCTTAGGGGCTCTGATACCATGTTACACTTCCATAAAGGAATCTATATCCCCTTAATCAAATATGAAATTACATATATATAGAAGTGTTGTCTCAAGATAGGAAAACTATCTTGGACACACAATCTGTTGATTGAGAATAGGAATAGACTCTTTACATAGAAAGTCACAACTTAGACAAGTAGGAATCAATATTGGAACAGAGTGGTGTCTCATAGTTTGATTACCCAATTTCTCCATCTAGCTCTCAATAATGTACAAAGCTTGATAACCCAATTTCGCGATCTAGCTCTCCCTACTCTACAAATAGATTCCCTTGTAATTTTGTGGAGGCACTGTTACAAGGGAGAACTATAAGATCTCTGGTTTTGTTTCGACCATTTAGATTCTCCATGGTCGAGGTCGGTCATCAGCAAGGAGTAGGACAATATAATTTGTTTTTATATAAATGCGATAAACCCACTCTATATTATCATTTTCCTTTATAGAGAGAACATAGTAGCCATGATATTTTTAATACCTTAAAAATATTAAAAGTTGTCATCATTTAACTTAATATGATTTCAACGGGTTATTTTCTTTATATTAAAAATATTCGTTATATTTATTTCATATTTTAGTAAAACAATTTTTTAGATGCTTATTTGTAATAGATTTGCCAAATATATTTCTTTTTCAAATTTTCTTAAAATTAATTGTTAAGCTTGTAAAAAATCACGACAAAGATTTCATACAAAATAAATACTATCAATTAATAAAACTCAGCTCAATCACAATACTACAACACTCATGAAGTTGTTTGAACATTGTAACTATCAAACTCGTCATATACAAGAAATGACAATAGTAACCAACAACAAATCAAATACAATAGTATTTTTCATCATTTAACTTCCCCTCACACCCAAGAAACAAAATTGCAAGAAGAGCGGGAATAAACAATCTCTGTCATCAACAAATTCCCTTGTGAAGCACAACTAAGGGATCAATGACAATCAATAGCTAACAAGAGGAACTCTATATGACTGCGCAAATGATGAGACACAATGATATGAATTCCACAAGCTTCTATTCAAATAATGCCATGACCATCCATCGATCAAATCACAATCGATCGTTATGGTCAACATTAGTCCACAATTGATTCTTTCATGTCTCTTCTATAATGATCTAAGTGTAGGGCTACTATGTGACCAAGAAGGTTGATGCCTAGGTGATTCCCTCGAATCATTATGAGGATGTTGATATGACTTAATTTTTTTGTTATATAGACTCAAAGTTGAGTGCAACAACATTGTCATTTGGAATGACATTAGCAGTCATGTTGTCGATTTGTTTATCACAATTAGCAGGGGGATGTTCTTCCAACACCTCAGTCTAAATTCCTCCAAAACAAACGACACCTTTCTAGTCTCAACAGAGATTGACGTAGGTAATGAGGTAGTAGCAAGATCATATCCAAAACATGCTCTTGATTTCTGCACTGCAAGGTTAATAGGAACAACGATGCCCTATCCATTCTTTCTAAGTCCTCCTCTAGTATATTCCATTTTGCTTAGCAATTGGGACCAAATAACAGTGGTGTATTTTTCAAATCTAGGTGAAACATAAGTACCATTATCAACATTAGTAGGTAAGTGTGATAGCTCAACAATAGTACTCTCCTTTTGAGCATTCTAAAGGCAATTGACTTCCAATTAAAGGTGTTGCTTGCACTCTTGCAAGTCCTTAATGACCTCATCCTTCTGAGTCAGTTGTTGTGACAAGGCATCATAATTCTATTTCAAAGTTTGATATTGATCCAACAATTCATTGTTCTCTAGTTGAAGAGGGTTTGCTTCTCCACAAAGCAATTCCATTGAGGCTTTTAAATAGAAAAAGTCCATAAATTTTTTATTATTTTGTTCCTTCATCTTGCAAAGTTGCTTCCTTAAAAATTGCATTTTCTAAGTCAAACAAGGACTCAACCTCCTCCTCCAAATCATCAAGGAGGTCAATCCTTTCCTAAAACTTGTCTGCAATATTATGGAAATACTTTCCCATGGTTGAATCTAGATTGTCAACCTTCTTGATTTTCTCTGTGAGAGTGTTATGGAAGCAATTCTTAAGTGTAGCATTTTCCTTTTACAAGACAACAATGATGGATTGCAAATGAAAATCCTCATTAGAAATTTGATTAGTTGTCTTCTTGTCAATGAGTTCTTGTAATATTTTACCCATTTTTGATAATTGCAAATGAAAAACCTCATTACAAAGTTGATTAGTTGTCTTCTTTTCAATGAGTTCTTGTAATATTTTACCATTTTGATAACACCAAGTTGGCAACTGTGTTTTTCACTGGCCAGAGAAACAAAACTACTACAAAATAAGGTTGATGATGGTATAGATCTGATCTTGGTTTACACACTCACCATGATAAAAATGACACGCTAAAAATGGAGTTAAGCCCAGCAATAGCAAAATGTATTTTAGTAAATCGATTAGTTATGATCCCAATTTGTAACCACATAATGTGGATAACTTAGGTTCAACTAAAAATATGGAGAACAACTAAAATGCATACCAATCAACAAACTCAATGCCAAACTTCCAATAGGATGGAACCATGAAGAGGGAAGGACCACGTGCCATGCCTTGCAAAGGATGATGCGTTGTGCCAATAACTATGGCTTCTTAGAAGGCCAACTTCAATACAAGAGTATCAGTGAAAAGCCCCAAGCAAATTCAGATCTGAATGCCACGAATTTGAGTGCAGAAATGGAATCACATGAAATAAATAAAACGACCCAACCACTCTTCAGATCCAGATCACGTATACCACCGAAATTTGCTTAGTTACAACCATGCAAAAGCGATTGGATGCGAGACCATGCTTATCGGATGGCTCCCCTGATCCAGAGCGTGCATTGGTATATCAAGAGATAGATCTGCATCGACAATGTCACCATCAACATTCCAACATCATTTTTACTTCCAACAATTAAATGAGGTCATGAACGGCGGTCGTTTCAAAGTGGGAAAAGCTCTCACCAGCAAATAAAAATTGAATGGGAATTGGGAAACTCCATTTTCTGGGTTTCAGATTATATAGTAGATATTTGGGCAAATATTTAAAGGGTTTTCAAGCAATTGGCAATGGGACTCGGAGAGATATTTAACAGCATCAAATTTGGAGTTTGTATTATAATCATCCCGCGTCTTTTCAGGAGTTTACAGGTGCGCAATGCCAAAATCCCTTGGAAATACACTTGAACTGACTGAGTTTGCCGGTGCATTCGGATCCACATGTCTTGAGCACCTCTCGATAAGAGATCATGACAAGCATCAAATGTAGCTAATCCACATGCTGAGCAGTCATTAAGTGGCACCTGACGATGATAAATAGATTATTATTAGAATTTGGCAACATAATCATCTCGCTATGTAGCTGCTATTCACTGCTAGTTGCCTCATTATGCACAATCGGCATATTTTCGGGGATTATAAAGGATGTATCGATTGGATAAAGAGATTAAAAGATTGACACGTTTCCAGCTTTATTTCCGATTTATTAGATGAAGCCCATTCATATCTTGATCAATACATTTCAGCGCATTGATCTCAACCATATATAAGAACATAATCTCATTGCTGACATACTCCCCAAAAGAAGCATTTCAGCACTTCCTGGAGTCATCCATTACGCTGCTTTCAGTTCGATCTCAAAAATAAGACTAGCATATGTCTCTTGCTTTTTTCCTTTTAATATTTTTATCAAAACACTTCTGAACAATGGATGAACTTTAAGTGAATGACAACACTGTATTCAGTCTATGTTTTTATTTTCTATTGTGTTTCTTGCTGTTAAGAGTTAATACTTCATCATGAGACAGAATCATGTAACTGTACTTTCTTTAGTTTTAATACTTCATCATGAGACATAATAATGTAACTGTACTTTCTTTAGTAATATTAAAGAAAGCGGTTTTTTTCCCGGTCCTGAAATCACATTTCAGACTTGTTGGCTACTCGATCAGCAACTAAATCACATAGAAATCTTGACCGATGTCTTTAGATCCGATAAAACGCAATCCAATCAATGCCACAAGATGTTCCTTTGTTGAGATGGTGTGTCGAACAAAAATGTATAGATAAGATTGGTGTCAATATGGTGAAGAGTGGGAGGACATATTCAAGAAATTCGATGCCAATGGCAACGGGAAGATATCACGATCCGAGCTGAGCAATTTAATGGAATCCTTGTAAGAGTTTGACAATTGTTGTGCATGAAGAGCGTTAATTTGGAATTAGGAGCGAGATCGATCTGATATAATAGCTATAATGGATCAATCTAAGGGCACCAAGAAAATAACTGCAGAGATGGAGGCACAGATAAACGTCATGTTGGGGTCGGAATTGGCGGCGTTCAAGTCCCTGATATTGCACCTTATGAGCACTGGCAATGAGCAGAGAGGCTAGGCAGAGGCGTTGTTCAAAATCTGCAAGTAGAAGCACCTGGATGCTCTGGCCCTGAAGCTCATTCATGCCTTGCAGTCATGCGTGTAGGTGGAAATTTGGGCCATGGCCGCGATTCTCCTGAGGAAGCAGATCACACCAGATGAAACATACAAAAAAGGCAATATTGGCACTGCCCACGCAAATAATCGCCATCAAGGCCCACAGGGTTGGAATTTGACGGGCAAAATGCCCGTCATAAGGCATTTTGACCGTATTCTACGTTTTAAAACTTTGAAAAACCGTTTTTTGTGATGGGTTTTGAAAGGTATAGAACGTATTTTTGACGATTCACTTTTTAACAAAAACGGCATTACTACCCTCTCAGACCGCTGAAAACATGCATGGCCAGCAGCATTGACTGGTAAATAATTAATTTAGTGCTGTGATATTTGGAATTTTGGTCTTATATTTCTTTTTATTGAAATAAATTAAGTTTATGTTATTTAAAGATATAAGTGAATATTTGATGGCACGTATTTACTCGTAATATATTATATTGAGTGATCAATAATTAAGTATTGTAATATTTGGAATTCACACTGTAATATTTGTTTTTATTTAATTAAATTAAGTTTATGTATTGTATTGGTTTTAGTAAAAATTTAAATTTTATTTAGATTTCATGTGATTATTATTATGATGGAGAGGATGGGCACTGTTGGGATAGCTCTTGGTCAATTTCAAAGTTTTTGAGATGGAAATTTCTTTTTGGAAGGGTTTTTTTTTCCATATTGGTGGAAGAAATCCATTTGTTTTTACTGAAATTGCAACATTTAAATTATCTAATAGAAATCCAAATTGAGAATATTGAAATAAGAGCAAATTGATTGCGATAACAATGAGTTGGGTGTGAGTAAAATAGATTTCTAGATTTGTCCATAATTTTTGTATCATGTTTTTGGATCCCATCCATGAGTAAAACAACCTTCATGATTCAATAAATCATTTAGTTATGATCATGTTGTTTTTTTCTTATTTTAAATATGTGAAAAAAATTAATATAGTTGTGTGATTGAAATTTATATTTTTAATTAAATAAAGAATTAATTTATTATCAAAACATTATAATTGAAAGTCAAAATTTTACATAACGTTCATTGACAAGTAACACAAAGACCTAAAACTTAAAAAAAATAAATTTCATAGATAATAAAGAATCCAAATTCCAACCCAGAAGCCACTTCCTCTTATTAAGCGTACATAACAAGGTTCAATACTAAACATGTCATTGCAAGGCACGGTTCAATGCCAAAATAGTCTTTGCAAGATCAATGTTGTATATCAATCTAACTCATATAGAAGCAATGAAAGCATTTTAGTGATAATCAGAAACTAGTAATTACGGGAGATTATAAGGATACTACATAAGCTTAAGAGTTTCAGGTTTTTTTAATTAAAACTTTAATAAAGGGCAGGGAAGCCATGAAGTTCAGGTTTTTTTAATTAAAACTTTAAAAAGGGTAGGGAAGCCATGAAGTGGGGTACTTTTTTTCTTTTAGTTTTTCAAAATTTTGCATGAAATCATCATTGTGATCACACAAAGTAGTTAACAATGAAAATTGAAATTGATGTGTCGGTTCAATTCAAAGACCAATTTAAAAGCTAGTTTAAACCAATTAGTTCTATCTAGTTCATTTAGTTCCAATAAACATGCTTCCAAAGATAATATATTTAAAAGAGGTGCATACTATTTAGTTAAATTTGATAGCCTTCATGTACATTACTATTATGAAAATATTAAATTAAGTGGTGAGGATATCTCCAATGCCCCTTTTTATATTCTCCTTGATTAGATATTGAAACTAGGAGTTCTTTTGTGATATTGTCTACACTATAATAATTTTTTATTAAATCTTAATAAATCATAAGGAGAAACAACTTCTTAAATTATCAATTTTTTAGTTTGGATGAAGACATTTTGGATATTGTGCTCTTACATTATATGTCTCTAACTATATGCTTTTCACGGGGACTTCACCCAATGAATTCTTAATATTTCGTGTGTGTTTGTGACATACTAAACAATACCCCTAATTTGACTACATATTGGAAAATGCCTCTAAAAATCACATTATTTAACCCCCTACCAATACGAACCTAATACATCTTTTCAATTAAAAAACTCCTACTTTCACTAGATATTGTAGGTATCCATTTTTCATTAACATTTTTTATATCTCTTTTTATTTTTCCATTAACTTTGAGCTCTATATATTAACCAATATATTATATCATTTTTTCCTCAATATATATCCTCCAATATGAACCCACGTGGTATGGTATTTCTCTACCGGTGAAGCCCCTTGTTGCTTTTAGGCTTAATGCAAGTTAATGCTTCATTTTCCTCACACATTACTTCTAATAGAAATTTAGAAAAACACTCACTGAATTATTAGAGAGACATGCACAACTTATTAGAATATGGTGTAAAAAAGATGAAATATAAGAAATCAAGTTAACTTTTGAAATATATAACTTTTATTTGTGAAAAATTAGCAAAATTTGAAAATTCCTCTTAGATCCATCTTAAGTAAGGATCTAACATGAGCCGAGAGGGGGTCCATCTTAAGTACGGATCTAACATGACTAGAGAGGGATCAAATTTCTTCACGTGCAAACTTTTTTAGAGTGCAAAATACAATGTGCTATTTTTCATTGTTTAAATTGTATTTGTGAATGGTAAATAGAGTATATATAGGACAAAATAAATTAGTTAACATAGATATTCAAATTTATTTAAATTTATCGTTGAAATATTTTTGAAAAGTATAAGATTTAAACATCTTATTCTCACATTTTTTTACTTTTAATTACTTTACAACATATTCATTTTTTTTTACATTATTTTTCTATTTAGAACATAATTTTTATTTTTTATTTTTATTTTGAAGGGGAATAGACGGACGAACAAACTTACATATCCCCTCACACTGGTTTGTTGAACCTCCCCTCACACTGAATTGTAGAATGAACCTCTCGACTCAAATAATAAATTTTATAATAAGCCTTTGAATTCAATAATTGCAATATCAATTGATTGTTATGCTGCATGATTTTTTTATATCTTTGTATTTTTTTTTAATTAATAAAACTAAAATTTTAACACTAGAATAAAAGTTTCAAAATCTTAACCTATCCAATCATTTTTACTTTATTTTTTATTTATAAATTTTCATTTAAATTTGTACAGCACTCACACGCATACGGAGTTAACCCAAAGAGAAGATCGAAAAAACATACTCATCCAATATTTACAAAATAAAAAGTTGTCCCCTCTCTCTCTCGCTCGAATTTATGAGAATGGGAATGTGTTAACATGTATAAAGAGCTAAATATTTTTTCCATATATGCATATTCATTATATTATATCTCAGATGTACTACCCAAACCTAAGGTCTTGTGGTACAACAAAATTGCCCTTACAAAACGAGAAGTTGGGTCTTTTTTTAATAGTGTTTCATAAGGTCTTGTGGTACAACAAAATTGCCCTTACAAAACGAGAAGTTGGGTCTTTTTTTAATAGTGTTTCATAGGGAAAAGCAAAAATTTGTGGCGGGGTGCAGTTATGTATATAGAATAAAACCATTACTTTTATATCAAAATGAGTTTAGGAGAGTGAACTAATAATTTTGTTAAACTCATGGTCCTTAAATTTGTGTTGATTTTCGTTATTGATTTTTTTTTTTTTTTTCAAGCTTTCAGGGATTCTTAACTAGTTATCAATTAGATAAATAACTTATTTAGATGTCATAATCTAAGGATTCAACCCTCGGTGGATGAAATAATACACTTGAAATCCGTCCTCACAGGTTTATCTGGCTCACATGTTTACAAGGAGCACAACACCACTATAGACACCATCTCTAAGGAGGGTGTTCTGATGGTTTGTGGGACATGGTTGATCATAGAAACACAATATGACATTTCTTATGAGTTCTACCACCGGCCCTTCATCAAAGGGAACAACATAAAATAATGTTGTTACATTTTTCTCTGATCATTGCTCATATATAACCCATCATTAGCACATAGTTCACATGCTATCTATTTTTGGTTTTATCATATATCGACACATATACAGATTTTTCTAACAACACAAACTATAACAGATATTCATTTTTGACACTTTATGTATGACAACTATCATGCCATAGTATGGGTAAGATCTTTGAAGATCTCTTTATCATCTAAATACATACTTAACATATATCAACAAAATGTAAATTTCTATCACTTTGATAATAAAATTATGCTTTTTACTGAGGAAAAAACAACCCCCCTATATATATATATATATATTTATTGATGAATTTATATAGAATTTACCAATTCAATTTTCTACACTTATATATATATATATATATATACTTATATATATATATATATTTCATTTGCAATAAATTTATGTTTTGTTAATTTTTATCATTTTATTATTAATAGAAAAAATATATTTAATTGTAGATATTTAATTAAAATAATTTAATAAATTATCTATTTATTATAAATTTGTTTTTTTTGTTTCTTTTAATTGTGCACATTTTACATATATTATTTTACTATCATTTGTGCATTGTAGCATCCTATGGGCCATAGGCTTCACTTCTTTGTACTTGCATCTATTTTTCCATTTAATGAAAGAGAGCATAATAGTCTAACATTCTAGATGAGTTTTCTCCTGAAATGATTTCCCGAGTTATATCTTGGGTTAATTGTGGTTTGTGAGTTTTATTTCATTGTTTTCTATTTGTTGCTCAATTATAATTTGCATGCATAAGTACTAAACAATAATTAATAGATCTAAAAATCTAAGGAGAAAAAAACCCTCATAGTGTAGATTTTGGATGTAAGGAAAATTTTATCATACCCATTGTGGTGAATCGTTCAATGGAATATCCATGGAAATTTATGGATTATATTGCTATTAGAGCAGGATTCGTTGGGTACATTGTGGGGAGTTGCAAGGAATCCAAATTGATTGAGATGAAAGTCATAAAACCTTAATCATTGTTAATGAATATGTGGATAACCCTCATGATCTCACAGAGGAGAAGTTTGCACGATTGCAAGAACAAGTTATAGGTATAAATCGTAATGTGAGTCATCTCATGGTGGCCTTGACTAGTAAGCTTGGGCTATTTGGAGAAGATGGAGGTTCTAATGTAGAGGTTGGATCATAGGGGAAATTGATAGGTTGGGAAGAACTATAGAGGAAATCTAAGAAAGAACCCAAAAATGACCAATCCAATTCAAATGTCATAAACCATCCAAAGTCCCTATTCAAAATGGAAGTGAAGGTCAACATGAAGATGTATCAAGGTGAGATTGAAGATCTGAAGCAAAATCAATAGTTCTAGCAATTGGATTTTTTTTTAGTGTTCATCAAATGGAGGAAGAACATAAGATTCCATTTGCTTGGCTGAAATTGGAGGACCATGCCTAACCTAGTGGGAAATCCACACAAAGACCTTGAGGTTGGAGGGAGATCCTCTGGTGACTAAGTGAGAGGATTTCAAAACCCTCATAAAGTCACAATTTTACCCTATTAAGTAGTTAGAGGACTAGTGGATCTGGTGGCATTACATCAGAAAAAAGAAGAGTAAAGTGTATAAAAGTATACCATAGAACTTAGAAATATGGCCATAGTGTTGGGTATCTTCCGAAAGAGCCTAGATGCACTCTTCGAGTATCTAGGGGGTCTACAAAACCATCTACATAAATAAGTGATGTTTTTCAAAGCTAGATCCATGGATGAGGCTTGTGTACATGCCTAGTACCTAAAGAGCATAGTCCAGAAGAAATGGAAATTAAGTGGGTCGAAGCAGAAGGAACACTGTAACACTTCTAAGGAGGGAAAGAAGGAGTGGAAAGGGAGAAAAGATAAAAAGATAGCAGCCACAACACACCAGTGGAAGGATTCTAACTGTAACACCCTCCTCCCACATCTACCCAAGCAACCGGCCAGTCGGGGTAAACATGCAACGAGAGGCCACTATGATAAGATTCAACCTCCTTGGTGACTTTAAGGAAATGGATTCGACAAACATTACATGAAGTCATCCGACTTCATCCAAATAACCTTCAGGAGAAAAGTCAGCCACTTAGACTGCTTATCCCTAGGTCCCACTGTTGTTTGAGAGACTTAAGGGCAGGGTAACGCTCCCTAGACACTGCCTAGGCAAGTTAGTTTTAGGACTAACGCTCCCAAGACACTGCCCAAGTGCTTTATAATGCTTCCCATACACTACCCTGGCGAGTTAGTCTCAGCACTAATGCTAGCATTCTGAGATTTGAGCCACCTTTTTCGGCCTAGAGCCCGGGACACTGTCCATAATGGAATGATCACTAAGAATTAGTAGGGATGCAAAGAAACAATGATGCAAAAGCAATAATACGAACAAGATCATCACCAGAACCCTACTAGCCATGACATGCACTTCGTCAAACATATCATCAACATGTAACCTACATGTGTAAATAACAAAATTAAGTGTAGGGATCTCATACTTATTTGAGAATCTCTATGAATCATTATTCCCTCATGCCATTTGCTGCATTATCCTTAGTTAACTCATAAACACATTATCCATTCATATACAAGTAAAAACATGTTGAGAGCCATACATAGCTGCTACCATGAAATGTGCATATAACCAACATAATAGGAACATAAATACAATAAACATATTAGCCATCAAATCCATAAATACATCAATACCTTTACACATGAAAATCAAGGGAATGGATTTCTCATTAATGAATGTAATGAACCAACCAGAGATGGGACTACCACGTTCCACCTGACCGTAGAATGGCTGAGCCAAATCTCTCTTCAACCATTCACCCCCGTGCCATATTCCAAGCATGAATGTGGGATCTCATAGAACACATCAATCAAAACTCATCCAGGGCTTCTAGAGGCCATCCACCTCAACCCATCAAATAGTGATTCCACCTCACAGTCAAAGATCATGAAAACCATTATCAGATTGGTCTCCATCCAAGCCTTCCAGGGCTTTCAGAGCATTTGT
The DNA here is from genome assembly GCA_031772625.1 of Pinus tabuliformis. Classification (NCBI taxonomy): domain Eukaryota; kingdom Viridiplantae; phylum Streptophyta; class Pinopsida; order Pinales; family Pinaceae; genus Pinus; species Pinus tabuliformis. The sequence goes on along the minus strand of CM062812.1, from coordinate 989,781,257 downwards.
CCAACCAAGGCTTCCAGAACTAGTAACTCAACCCACAACTTATACAGGGCTTCCAGAGCGTTTGTCCAACCAAGGCTTCTAGGACTAGTAACTCAACCCACTAAGGGCTTCCAGAGCATTTGTCCAACTAGGGCTTCTAGGACTAGTAACTCAACCCAAGTTGTTATAGGGCTTCCAAAGCATTTGTTCAACCAGGGCTTCCAGGACTAGTAACTCAACCCAAGCTATGGAAACATGAGAACCAACCAAAACAAAGAAAAGAAGGTAAACCCACAATCACCATGGTTATCCAGGAAATGGCGAGGCTAGGCAATCCACTTTCAATCCCAACCATCCTCCATGCCAATGATAGATCATAACTAAGAAACCACATGCATGTGCCATGCATGCCAAAACTAGTGAAGAAATCATACATGCAACTCGGTACTTGCAAGAAAATTTTATGTAGTTGCTGATGTTGATGCCCTCTTGTGATTTCCTTCTCTTCCTTTGCCTTCTTGCTCCAAGAATCCAATTATGCCACACCCTCTAAGAGTGCTCCAAGAAAACTATAAGTATCCAAGAGTATGAGAGAGAGAGAGAGAGAATAATGAGAGAGCTCCAAAACTGAACTTGATCAAGCCTTCACCACTGATCCTCATAAGCCTTTTTATTAATGAGGCCTCTATTTTCTTCATTTTCCATTATTTTCCTTCAATTTCCTCCTCACATGAAGCCTGTGACCTTTTACCTTCCTTTTCTCCTAATTTCCATTATTTTCATAAATAAATGTGCCAAAATACCTTTTTGCCTCTTTAATGCCTTAGCCATAGCCTTTTCCAATTTCCTTAACCATAAACAACCAAATGAACACCCACTAGGATGTCCTGTCCACCATTCAGCTTGGAATACGTGTCCCATTATCCATGGTATTTATATATATTTTTAAATGGAATTTTCACCAGGGCTGTTATAGAACCTGCCCCCTTGGGGAAACACCGTCCTCGGCGTTCAATGACACCTATAACCAACATGACTGCTGAAAACAAAACATACTGCCCATGGAGCTTTATAACACAACTCGTTGCAGTATTTACAATGAAAGATCTGCTCAAAATCAAAACATCATGACAACATGACAACATACCGCATACTGGAGCTTTATAACATAGCTCATTATGGTATTTACAATAACCACATATACACATATGCACATTTTCTCAACCAGCAAATAAAAGAATATGATGCCTGCATCTGCAACAAGGGAATCCAGAGGCTCATACCTCCACCCTCAAAGTAATACCAGGATCCACCTCCTTCCTAGGAAGTCCAAAGTCCACTGCAAATTCAAATCTGCATCCAATGTCCAACGTTATAATCCCACGCCACTTGTCCTCTCAGTGAACATTTAACAACTCATTTTTCCAGGGCGCACTCCAAATGTGCATATGATTCCATCTCGCAATGCTAATGACCAAAATAATACCATCTGTGACCTTCCCTTCTCTGCTACACAGTGCCTTGGGAATCCGATCACCCCATCTGTGTAGTCACTCACCTTCCAAATTCCGCTGGCACCCCCATCCTGGGTAGTCCATCCCTTGGAAAGGCTTCCTCACATTGAAAGATACAAAAACCAAGGCATATACCTGCCTCACACATCATACCAGTCAAAGCATGCTCATGGAAATCAATGGACTCTATTGGGTACCAGTGTCCCACAATGGCCCTGCTCCTGAAGTGCTTTACTAGCATACTGCTGCATGTTCCAATTTCTTTGTTGTTGCAAATTCTTGTAGTCATTTCAATCACCCAACCGATAATTTCATGCTTCCTGTATCATGCACATAGCTTCCATTAGTTTTAAAATAAATTCAAATCATACCTCATTGGTAGCTCTTCAATAAGGTACATTTGCAATCTTGCTCGCTTCCTGCCACAACAAGTCAAACTAGCATATTTGACCAAATCAACATGTATAAAAATATCTCGTTAGGTTAGCTCAAAACATAACCATCGAAATCATAAATCACATGTAACCATTATAAACCAGAATCATAATTCACATGTAATCATCATATATTAGAATCATAAATCATATGCATAGTAAAACTGAAATACAATACTGATACTTATCCTTCATTGATCCTTACTTCTGCCTTTATTCTTTTATACACACACTGGATCGGTTGCCACACCCATCACACACCTGATGCCTTCTCCTCCACCAGGTGCACCTACGCATTGTGTGCATCACACACATACAACCACCCACACCATACCACACCATGCAACACATGCACCTATACCTGACATACAACACATACACCTACACCCAGTGTATGTATGTATATGTACAAATACACATCACAAGACATGCATCCGCACACAACATGTGATGCCACAAAATGCATACACATACACCCGATATACAACAAAACTCATACATATATATCTGATGTACAATGCCACACAATACATGTACCCACACAGAGTACAACACAACAAGTATGCATTTCACGACACCACAAGTACACAATACACATATATAGTACCACATGCCCGCAACACAACATATATGTCATGCACACAATACCACACATACACCGGTACCATATATACAACATGTACACAATACCACTTGTACATTGCACCACCTGCACCATCTGTGTCGAACGTCACATGTACACGACGCCACCTGCACAACGTGTACACAATGCCACATGTACATCGCACCATATGTACAACATGTACACAATACCACATGTACATAGTACCACATGCAGGACATGTACGTGACACCACATGTACACAGCGCCACATGCACGACATGTACACAACACCACCTGCACACAATGCCACTTGTACAACATGTACACAACACCACATGCAAACAACACCACTTGTACAATCATGCACACAACACCATATGTACATAGCACCACATGTAAAACATGCATGCAACACCACATGTACATAGCACTACATATCCAACATGTACATAGCATCATCTGTACATAGCACTGAATATGCAACATTCATGTAACATTATCTATACTAACACCCTGTACATAATATTGCATAAACATCATGTACACACACTACATATGCACAATATTTCATGCTCACAATCATCACAGATGCAACATGTACAACATATACAACATATGCACCACAATACTACCACCCATTCAAAACCACACTATCCTTACCAAGAAACCTTGCTTCTGGTATCTCATCCATGCTTATCCTAGCATGTCGCAGATCACACTGCTTTCACTTTACTGATGTATCCTTCAACATTACCTGTCATAACATAAACATAGGCATAATACAAGTATACAATACTAAATCATATCCACATGATACTGGCCTTGTATGTTTTTCGTGACTGCTCTTCCCAATTGATTCCTCGTAAGACCAGGAACCTCTTCATGTCATTCTCCTGCATAAGCAATCATTCCTCCACAAGAATGATCTCTGACAACCCTGTCAGACAGTAACATAGATACATGGATACATACATACATATATAAACATTAGCATAAAACAACCATGATCCTGTCAGATAACGACATACATACATACATGTATACATATATGAACTTCAACATAATCATGATCATAAAATAATTACCATATAACATAAGGTCTAGGTTAAGATAACTTCCTTATTTATTCACAGGCATTGAGAGAAACAGTTCCCAACATAGCCAAAGCATATGACACCTCTGATCCATTTACTTTACCTTCTCTGGTTACATTTCTTGTGCTTGCATTGCTACTGTCCATTTGCCAAAATGGACCCAACCAGTCCAACCGACTGTCATAGCCTTACCTTCCACTGCGCTTACTCATACACTGAGCTTCATCCAAGTTTTACATCATCTTTCGAGTACCACACAGCTCTCCCCGAGCACCATTAACTTTCCTCCTTCCCAACCAATACCCAACACTCAAAACATAAAAGGAAACCCAAGGAACAAACAAGAAGAAAATCATGAAAACCAATAACAACAATATGACACCACAACCAAAGTGGCAAGGCCTTGCACCAAACATAAACAAAACTACAAATCAAGCTCAAAATACCAAAATCATGAGACTGCCACCATGACTCAATCCCCATGGTTCCCAAGGAAAACACAACCTAAGTCATCTTCAATATTTCATGGCAACTTGTCTTGCCATGCAACTCCCTGCATCATGCTTCCATAAACACATAATTGTCAATGTATAATTAGGCATAATAATACACCAGTTACCTCATCTTATTGTGCCAAGCACGCTGCTTGCAACTAAATACATCCATGCCATCTTTCAAGGGACTCCAATCCTTGACAGATCCTCATGTAACTAAAGACTAGCTAATATACCTGTCAAGTACGTGTTGATGAATATAGCATGTATCCACATAATGTCAGACTATATTAAGGTCAAGAAGACTTCTTGTAGGCAAAGAACTCATTCATTTGTAATTAGGGTTTCCGAACATAGCTAAAGGAATTCTTACCCAATTCCTTTCTTTTACCTTTTTACCTTGCTGCAAGCGAGTCTTACCATGTACTATCACATCACACAATTGTTAGTTATACAAACACATAAATTATTACCTTTTCACGCTAATACCAAGCATGTTCCCTACAACTGCCCACACATGTCAACCACATGTTCCAAATATCAAGACAATCATATCTATCAATTTGAAATCAACCATTACCAAGACTAACAATCATGTCATAATCCATAGTCAACTCATAGTCATCAGTCATAATACTACAACTATCACCTACATTCAAGTACATATCAACTGTCTCAACACATACATTTTAGTAAAATCATATTAAAACAAAATCATTTGAACACATACTCATATTAAGCAATTCATCAATCATTCAATCCACTTGCAAATATACCATGTTAAATAAATCAATTAGACTACATAATAGGCATCAAACACTTAAATACCAAATAGACGACATAATCAACTATGAAACACCAAGTATAATACATAAGAAAACTCATACCTTAGTTTACCTCAGGAGAGGCTATCTTGTTTGCATAATCAATATAGTTAGCAAGATATAACTTTACAACATGTCAACCTAAATCATGATATCCATAATCGTAACTAACTAACATGTTCATATCATAAGCTCATAAGCATCTATAGTTCATGCATAATAATCACATATATATGATCAGTCTAGATTAGTACGACACCATATCACAAATATGTCAGATCATACATGAGTATTACAACCATAATCATCTGCATAGGTCAAACCAGGTTAACATAATACATATAACATCAAGATCTTCAAGGAAATGAACATAACCATCACGCATATGACCAATCCAAATTATAACATCAATATCTCAATGAAATGACCCTAATCATCAAGTTAATAGCATATAACAACAATAAGCTATATATCATACTCATCAACAACATACAACATAATCATCAGGTTATCTAATATAAAACAACAATAGCAATGCATACAACTACATGTTACTATCATTCTTGACTATCTGACACATGTGCATATAACCACACTAATCATCTAACATCTATAATGAATGTAACCATAACATGAAATATGTTCATAAACCTAATGTATATAACCCTAATGCATATCATAATCCTTAACTTAGATACCTGCATGCCCACATGCAATACCTGTATGATGATCTGACCTTGCCTCGAGGTCCAATGCTGCAACTTCACTTTGTTGATCTACATCTCTTGCTTTATCTCAGCCAACTCATTAGCATCATAACAACCAATAACACCATGATTACCTAAATTGCATACAATGACTTTACAAGGCATGTTTGACATACTATTTATGCATAACTATAATTAACACCATACATGCATAACAACTGCATATAGACCTATAACACATGAGTACAAAACCATATGCACACCATTTTAACTAGATTCCGATCATCAATGCATGACCATATCAACTACACAAACCATGACCTTATGCATGACAACAATCATTACTCCATTGTAGGCATTTCCACATGCAACCATCAACATGCATAAGCAATGCATAATCAACTACATATATGCATAAACACATGTAGTTGAGCATAAGCGATCAATTCTTGTAATCAACCTACAACGCTTATACATGTAACCTAACATACAAGGATGTAAGTAGGTGACATAAAATAAACATGTAAGATACATATAATCCATACACAACCAATCACATACTCATGACCAACACATTTCACGAAATCAACATCCAATTCTCCATGAAAACCATAGTACAACCATAATCAAGCCAATGCAACAAGCACATGAAATGCAAGTGTAAAAGACACACATGCAACTGACATGCATGCATGGCCAACACCTTCATCCCATCCAGTCCGAGAGTTGAACCATGCTTTGATACCACTCTGTAACACCCTCCTCCCACATCTACCCACGCAACCGTCCAGTCGGGGTAAACATGCGACGGGGGGCCACTATGATAAGAATCAACCTCCTTGGTGACTTTAAGGAAATGGAGTCGACGAACATCACATACAGTCATCCAACTTCATCCAAATAACCTTTAGGAGACAAGTCAACCACTTAGACTGCCTATTCATGGGTCCTAATGCTGTTTGAGAGACTTAAGGGCAGGGTAACGCTCCCTAGACACTTCCCAGGTGAGTTAGTTTCAGGACTAACACTCCCAAAACACGGCCTAGGTGCTTTGTAACGCTTCCCAAACACTGCCCATGTGAGTTAGTCTTAGCACTAATGCTAGCATTCCGGGATTTGAGCCACCTTTTCGGCCCAAAGCCTGGGACATTACCCATACTGGAATGATCACTTAGAATTACTTAGGATGCAAGGAAACAATGATGCAAAAGCAACAATATGAATAAGATAATCACCAGACCCCTACTAGCCATGACAGGCATTTCGCCAAACATATCATCAACATGTAACCTATAGGTGTAAATAACAAAATTAAGTGTAGGGATCTCATACTTATCTGAGAATCGCTATGAACCATTGTTTCCTCATTCCATTTGTTGCATTATCCTTTGTTAACTCATAAACACATTATCCATTCATATAGAAGTAAAAACATGTTGAGAGCCATACATAGCTAATGTCATGAAATGTGCATATAACTAGCATAATAGGAACAAAAATACAATAAATATATTAGCCATCAAATCCATAAATACATCAGTACCTTTACACATGAAAATCAAGGGAATGGATTTCTCATTAATGAATGTAATGAACCAACCAGAGATGGGACTACCGTGTTCCACCAGACCGTAGAATGGCTGAGCCAAATTTTTCTTTAGCCATTCACCCCCGTGCCATATTCCAAGCATGAATATGGGTTCTCATAGAAAACATCAATCAAAACTCATCCAGGGTTTCTAGAGGCCATCCACCTCAACCCATCAAATTGTGATTCCACCTCATGGTCGTACATCACCAAAACCATCATCAGATTGGTTTTCATCCAAGCCTTCCAGGTCTTCCAGAGCGTTTGTCCAACTAAGGCTTCCATAACTAGTAACTCAACCCACAACTTATATAGGGCTTCCAAAGAGTTTGTCCAACCAAGGCTTCTAAGACTAGTAACTCAACCCACCAAGGGCTTTCAGACCATTTGTCCAACCAAGGCTTCCAGGACTAGTAACTCAACCCAAGCTGTTACAGGGCTTCCAGAGCGTTTGTTCAACCAGGGCTTCCTGGACTAGTAACTCAACCCAAGCTATGGAAACATGAAAACCAACCAAGAAAAAGAAATGAAAGTAAACCCACAATCACCATGGCTATCTAGGAAATGGTAAGGCTAGGCAATCCACTGTCAATCCCAACCATCCTCCATGCCAATGATAGATCATAACCAAGAAACCACGTGCATGTGCCATGCATGCCAAAACTAGAGAAAAAATCATACATGCAACTCGGTACCTGCAAGAAAATATGATGTAGCTGTTGATTCCGATGCCCTCTTGCGATTTCATGCTCTTCCTTTTCCTTCTTGCTCCAAGAATCCAATTATATCACACCCTCTAAGAGTGCTCCAAGAAAACTCTAAGTATCCAAGAGTATGAGAGAGAGATAGAATAATGAGAGATTTCAAAACTGAACTTGATCAAGCCTTCACCACTGATCCTCAGAAGCCTTTTTATTAATGATGCCTCTATTTTCTTCATTTTCCATTAATTTCCTTCAATTTCCTCCTCACATGCAACATGTGACCTTTTACCTTCCTTTTCTCCTAATTTCCATTATTTTCATAAATAAATGCACCAAAATACCTTTCTACCTCTTTAATGCCTTAGCCATAGCCTTTGCCAATTTCCTTAACCATAAACAACCAAATGAACACCCACTAGGATGTCCTGTCCACCATTCAACTTGGAATACATGTCCCATCATTCGTGGTATTTATATATTTTTTACATGGAATTTTCACTGGGGCTGTTACATTAACAACCATAGTAACAACTATAATAGTGAAGGTCATACAAAGGAAAGTAGTTGGAAGTCGCATCTAGAACTTAACCCAAAGAACAAAAGGAAAGAAAAGAAGAAGAACCTCATGGACATTGATTCAAGCAACCATGTTGAAAGCAACTCAAACATGGATGAGAAGATCACCTATACATCAATGCAGAAGGAGATGAATCTGATTATCCTTTAGCAACGTGAAGAGAACAAAAAAACCAGACTCTTCCATATAACGATATGGCTTAAGAAGACAAGGATTGATGCTTTGTTCGACTCTGGGTCACATTTGAATCTTATTGCAATAGAGCTAGTCAACAAATTGGGATTGGAAGTTCATGATCATCCAAGCCCATATCCATTGGGATGGGTAAATAAGGATGCAAAAATAATAGTAACCAAATAGTGCAAACTTAGATTTGTTATCAATGTTACTTTTATTAATGAAGTAGAACTAGATATAATTCGCCTTGATGGTGGAGTTGTGTTTGGAAGTCCCTATCTGTACACACAAGATGCAATATATGTGTAGAGATCCAACCAATACCGCTTTATCAAGGATGGAAAATACTTAACCATTAACGTAGACAAGGGGAACGGACAAAGGCAAGTTCAAAATTTTACTTGTAAGCGCTAACCAATCCAAGCAATTGGTAATTTCTAGCAAGAATTATGTTTTATTGTTTTTAAGAGAAAACCAGTCTATGGAAGATTCCGTGAGAACAAAGTCATCCTTAGAGGGGTGTACTAAAACAAAAACAACAACTAGAATATTTGATACAAGCATACAAGGATGTGTTCTAGAAATCTAAACGGTTACCACCTAAGAGGGAAATATAGCACGAGATCCAGCTATCTTTGGACTCCCCATTGCTAAACATTGAGATATATAGGTAGTCTATTATAGAAGCAAGTGAGGTGAAGATGCATTTGTAGTAGCTGCTAGAACATGGTGTCATTCAAAAAAGTACCTCACCATATGGGTCACCCATCATCATTGTGCCAAAGAAGGATGGTACTTGGTGGATGTGTATTTATTATAGGGTGTTAAACAAAATTAAGCTCAAGAATAGGTACCTGTTGCCTAGGATAGATTATGTATTGGATTAGTTGTTGCAAGCCAAATACTTCACCAAGCTAGAATTAAAGTTAGGATATCACTAGGTTCATGTCTGAGAAGAAGACATGTGGAAGACTGCCTTCAAAGCTAGGTAAGGTTTGCATGAGTAATTAGTCATTTCATTTGGCCTATGCAATGCAAAAATTATTTTTATGAGGTTAATGAATGATACATGACACCCTTTTATAAATTCATTTGTTGTTGTCTATTTGGATGATATACTAGTATACATTGCTACTTGGAAGGAGCACATATCACATTTGACATACGTGTTAGAGAAATTAAAGAAGTGTCAAATGCTAGCAAACCTAAAGAAGGTGAGTTTGAAAAATATTCTTTGGTGTATCTTGGGTATGTGATAGGTGGAGGAGAGTTGATGATAGATCCTACCAAAATGGAGACCATCATGAAGTGGTTGGTGACTACTATTTTTTATCAGGTCAGGAGTTTTGTTGGGGCAACATAGTACTTGAGGAAATTCATAGCCTCAATTTTTACATTAGTAACACCACTCCACACCATAACAACGAGTCGCAAGATTTTCTAGTGGGGAAAGGGTTAGAAAAATTATTTTGAGTAGTTAAAAATATATCAAGCCCTAGTGTTGGAACTACGAAACTTGTAGCAACCCTTCGAAGTGGAAAAAAATGCAAGTGGGTATGCTATGAGAGGTGTCTTGATGTTGTGAAGATGTTGGGTCCCTATAATACTAGTGATTACCCCATTACTATTGTAGTTATACCCCTTATTTATATTGTTGTGCCCCTATTACCCCCTTATTGTTATTTCTGTGCCCCATAGAATCCCTCTATTGTTATTTTTGTGGCTTTATATTATTATTGTTAGGTCGGCTGGATTATATTGTGACTCCCTAGACTCCTATATATAGAAAAGAGGTTTTGTCATTTGTATCATCCAAGAATTGTTCATTTATGTAATGTAAAGGAGGTTGCCCCCTTGAAGAGGCTGAATTCTAAGGCGTTGATCTATCTTTTCTATCTTTTCTTGAGCTGGTTTCATAACATTTGGTATCAGAGCTTTGGATTCTAGGGTTTCGCTGCTCCAAACAGGTCATCGTGGAATTTTCGCTATAAATTTTTTCTGTGATGTTTCAGAAGTCGCAAAAAAAACCCATTTGAGAAGAAATCGCGTTGAACCTTGGGTCCGAATTTCAGAGCTTTTCGTGCGATATTTGTGGAGATATGATCTGAGGAAGTTGGTCTTTTTGCAGACTCCTGAATTACATTCAAAACAGGTGACCTGGGGAAAATCGTCATAACTTTCTCTCTGGGGATCGGATTGAAATTTCGTAAGAAGGTGCAGAAAGAGGACGGACTGTAGTATTTTTTGTGTGTGTTTTAGATTCAAAGGTTGAAACAGTGACTCGTGGCATGTCGTACAAGTTCGCTCTACTGAACCAGTCTAAAAACAGGTCACTGTGGGAGATTTCACATAACTCTTCCTTGGAGAATCCAATTTGGCTCAGACTTGTGGCATTGGAAAGAGGACGCAGAAGGATACTACAGGTAGCAATTTCAGAATTGGATGATCCGAAATTACAGAGATACATCAGATTCAATATCAGGCTTCTATAAAGTGAAAAAAGGTGTGTAGTTTTTTTTTATAATTTTTGTGTAAGCTTGGTTTAACGAAATTCAAAGGGCATAGTAAAGCATTATTATCGGTAACTGATGCCCCGAGGAAAGAAAATGCAAACACCTAGTAAGGAACCTGAAAGCTCTAGCATGACTCATGAAGAAGAGGAAGAAATGCTACATGATATATCAAAATTACAAGAACAAGTGCAACAAATGTCACGCTCACAAAAGCTAACAGAAGCTAAGATAAGTGGTGTGGAATCTAAGATAAATGGCGTGGAATCTAAGATAAAGGGCATGGAAGCTAAGATGGATGATTCAAAGACAGATTTGAAGAGAGACATGGCAGATTTGAAGATAGATATGAAGACAGACATGGAAGAATTGAAGAAGTTGCTACAAGAAAGGGTCACTAATGGTGAAAAGGTAGTAAAGGAAACTCATGATGAGAACAAAAGAAATGTTAATCATGATTCCATAGACGCTAATGTTGGATCGAAGAATCACCATATTCCAAAAATCGATATGAGGAAGTTTGATGGCAAGGATCCCGCCACATGGATATTACAGATGGAGCAATTCTTCGATCTCAATAATGTGCAAAACGCACAAAAGGTACGTATGGCAACTATATATTTGGAACCAAATCAGTTTGTATGGTATCAATGGCTTTGCTCTCGTAAACAATTTATCACTTGGGCAATTTTTACGGAAGAATTGATAGCACATTATGAAGATACAAAAAGCAACACTTTTTTTAGCCAATTGATAAGTCTCAAACAAAAGGGTTCAGTAATGGAGCACATTGAGGAGTTCCAAAAATTGAACATAAGGGTAAAAGATATTCCAGAGGAGCATAGGATTGATGTGTTCATAGGGTCTTTAAAGGATAATATCCAACATGATGTTCGCCTTTGGGAACCTGATTCATTAGAGAAGGCATTCAGGTTAGCAAGAAAAATGGAAAGCAAAATTATGGCAACCAGGAAGCATACCACTCACAACTATAAAGACGGAAGTGTTGTTGCCCCTAGTCTTCCACAACCTATAAGGTTGACACCACAAAAATTGGAAGAAAAAAGAGCAAAAGGGCTTTGTTACAGTTGTGATAGCAAATACACTAAAGGTCATAAGTGTGCTGAGAAGAAATTATTCTACATAGATTGTGAAGAGGAAGAAGAAAAGGAGCAAGAAAGGTCAAAAGAAGAAGATATACTTCAGGAACAAAGCCTAGATGAAGAACAAATAAATCCGACCATATCTTGTAATGCATTGGCGGGAATTACCACTCCTCAAACCATCAAGATAGAAGGACAAATCAAGAAGAAAAAGGTAATAGTGTTGATTGATTCAGGAAGCACCCACAATTTTATTCATTGTAGGGTAGCAAAAGAATTGAATTGCTTCCTATATCCAGCACCAGAGTGTCAAGTGATGATTGCAAATGGAGGAACAATAAATTGCTCTGGAAAGTGCCATAATATCAAGCTATCCATGGGAGAATATGTATTGACTAGCCCAATGCTTTCCATTCCAATGGGAGGTGCTGATGTTGTACTAGGAGTCCAATGGCTACAATCCTTGGGTACAATAGCTTTTAATTTTCAAGAACTTTTCATCAAATTTTCTACGGAAGGAAAGGAAGTTGAATTAAGGGGTATTGCAGGGAAACCAGGAAAGATAATCAGCTCTAATGGTATGACAAAGCTTCTAAAAAAGGAGCAAAGAGGTGTAATTGCACAATTATGTTCGCTAGATGTTTCCACATTGGAATCATCTATTTCTCCAGATCTCCAAAAAGTCTTGGACAATCATTCCAAGGTATTTGAGACTCCCAAAGGTCTCCCACCTATGCGTGATCATGATCATGCTATTCATCTGATTCCAGGAAGTGTTCCTCCAAACATCAGGCCGTACAGATATCCCTATGTCCAAAAAAGTGAAATTGAACGTATGGTTGCAGAAATGCTAGAGGCTGGTATAATTCAACCGAGTCAAAGTTCTTTCTCAGCTCCAGTAGTATTGGTGCACAAGAAGGATGGATCATGGCGCATGTGTCCGGATTATAGGGAGCTCAACAAGCTCACTATTAAAGATAAGTTCCCCATTCCTGTTATTGATGAATTACTGGATGAATTGCATGGATCAATTTACTTCACCAAGTTGGATCTTCGTTCGGGATATCATCAAATCAGAATGAAGATTGAAGACATTCCGAAAACGACATTTAGAACTCATGAGGGTCATTATGAATTTTTGGTCATGCCTTTTGGCCTTACCAATGCACCTTCAACATTTCAAGGTTTGATGAATTCAATTTTCAAACCATTCCTTAGAAAATTTGTGTTAGTATTTTTTGATGATATACTAATCTACAGCAAGTCTTGGAAGGATCATGTTGAACATGTTGACAGGGTGCTACAACTATTGGAGGAGAAACAATTATATGCAAAAAGATCCAAATGTTTCTTTGGAGTCCAGGAGGTGGAATATTTGGGTCATATTGTATCTCATGAAGGAGTTAAGGTAGACCCTAGCAAAATTAAAGCCATTAAGGAATGGAAAATCCCCACATCCATAAAGCATCTGCGAGGATTTCTTGGGTTGACAGGGTATTATCGCAAGTTTGTTAAGAATTATGGGAGAATAGCAGCACCTCTAACAACATTATTGAAGAAAGATTCATTTTCATGGACTCCGGAAGCAACAAAGGCCTTTGAACATCTTAAAGAGGCAATGTGCCAAGCACCGGTCTTAGCTACACCGGACTTCACAAAAACCTTTATTGTGGAATGTGATGCTTCAGGAAATGGAATTGGTGCTGTTCTAATGCAAGATGAAAGACCCATTGCTTTTGAAAGTCGTCCAATCAAGGGAAAGTTTTTAAGCAAAGCTATTTATGAGAAGGAAATGTTGGCAATACTCCATGCACTTAAGAAATGGCGACCCTACCTAATGGGAAGACACTTCAAGGTAAAAACGGATCATGATAGCCTTAAATACTTTTTAGAACAAAGATTATCCTCTGAAGAGCAACAAAAGTGGGTCACAAAGATGTTGGGTTATGACTTTGAAATCATCTACAAAAAAGGGAAGCAAAATGTGGTGGCAGATGCACTCTCAAGAAAGGATGAGGATGTGGAAGCATTGTTGTGTGCCATTTCTATTATCCAACCAGATTGGATAAACGAAGCAAGGGAGGAATGGAAGAATGACGAAGAAGTGTGGGCACTTATTCGAAAGCTACAACAAGATTCCAGTACTTCTGATACATTTAGCTGGCAAAATGATTCGTTATGGTACAAAGATCGCTTATACCTCTGTAAGAATTCCCAGCTAAAACAAAAGATTCTTATGGAATTGCACACTTCTCCCTTAGGAGGGCACTCAGGATTTTTAAAAACTTACCACAGGGTTAAGAAGGAATTTTTTTGGGATGGCCTTAAATCAGATATTCAAAAGTTTGTGGCGGAATGTTTGGTTTGCCAGCAAAATAAAGTTGAAACAATTAAGACACCGGGTCTATTACAACCTTTATCCATTCCAAGCCAACGTTGGGAGGAGGTTTCAATGGATTTTATCACAGGTTTACCCAAGTCTGAGGGAAAGAGTGTCATCATGGTGGTAGTTGACAGACTTACCAAGTATGCACACTTTTGTGCATTATCACATCCATTTAAAGCCAGTACAGTTTCTACTGCATTTATGGAAACAGTTCAAAAGCTACATGGAAACCCAAAGATTATTGTAAGTGACAGAGATCCCATTTTCACTGGAAATTTTTGGACAGAATTATTTTCTTGTCTTGGTACTCAGTTAGCTCATAGCTCATCTTATCATCCTCAATCTGATGGGCAAACTGAGATAGTAAACAAATGTTTGGAAGGATATCTTCGTTGCTTTGTATCTGATAAACAGACACAATGGGTCAAATGGTTGCCTCTGGCTGAATGGTGGTATAACACTTCCTTCCATACAGCAACAAAAATGACCCCATTTATGGCACTTTATGGGTATCAACCACCATCCATCACATCATATTTAAGAGAAAATTCTAAGGTTCAGGCAGTGGAACATCACATCGAACATCAACAACAAGTCCTCCAACTCTTAAAGGATAACCTCGTGTTGGCACAAAATAGAATGAAACAACAGGCAGATCAACATCGCAGTGAAAGAAGTTTTGATGTAGGTGATTGGGTATTCCTACGGCTACAACCATATAAGCAAATGTCCCTAAAGCAAGCTAAGAAGGATAATAAATTATCACCAAAGTATTATGGTCCGTACAAGGTGTTGCAAAAGATTGGTACTATGGCATACAAATTGGAGCTTCCTGCAGCTTCTCGATTGCACCCAGTTTTCCATGTTTCATGTTTAAAGAAGGTTATAGGTGACAAGCTCCCAATTCAAACAATATTGCCAGAACTTGACGAGGAAGGAAAAATTATATTGGAACCGGAAGCAGTCACAGAAACAAGAACTCGACAGCTACGAAATCGATCAATTTCAGAGTATCTTATCAAGTGGAAGAACTTATCCGCTGAAGATTCCACATGGGAGGATGAGAATTTTATGCAGAAGTATCCAGAACTACTCAAGCGTTGAGGACAACACTTTTTTGAAGGAGAGGGGCATGTTGGGTCCCTATAATACTAGTGATTACCCCATTACTATTGTAGTTATACCCCTTATTTATATTGTTGTGCCCCTATTACCCCCATATTGTTATTTCTGTGCCCCATAGAATCCCTCTATTGTTATTTTTGTGGCTTTATATTATTATTGTTAGGTCGGCTGGATTATATTGTGACTCCCTAGACTCCTATATATAGAAAGGAGGTTTTGTCATTTGTATCATCCAAGAATTGTTCATTTATGTAATGTAAAGGAGGTTGCCCCCTCGAAGAGGCTGAATTCTAAGGCGTTGATCTATCTTTTCTATCTTTTCTTGAGCTGGTTTCATAACAGAAGAAAACTTGTATACTACCATTCCAAAGTATTTCATGGGATGGTTCACAACTACCCTTCCTATAACAAGGAGCTCTATGCCTTAGTGCATGTTATGAAGAAGTGGAAACACTATCTAATGGAAAAAGATATAGTAATCAACATAAGTTAGCAGCCACTACAATACCTGTAGGCTTAGCGTAAGCTACAAAAAACCAGCCATTGCAAGTGGATTGGGTTTCTACAAAAAATTCATTTAGTGATCAAGTACATGAAGAGAAGCACAAAAAAGTTGGCTAACATGCTTTCAAGGTCACCCATATCAAAGATCACAACTTTGGGAACTCTGTTACACATGCAGTCATTCACCCATGATGCATATAGAGAGGCATATTCAAAGGATGAGGACTTCAAGGAGGTGTTTCAAAAATTAGAAAGCTAGAGTCACGTGTATGATGGTGAAAACACAAATTACTACCATTTCCAAGACTGGTTACTCTACAGGATGGATAAATTATGTGTTCCTAAAGGTGAACAACTATATCTATTAGAAAGGCTCACACCACCAAGGTTGTAGGGAATTTTTGTGTAGGGAAGATAATGGCCAACTTTCATAGGTATGCATATTGACGCAAGATCCAAGAACAAGTAGCTAGATTCATAAGAGGATGCATCCTTTGTTGTTAACTAACATAGTGGTCATGTGTGGTCAATCTCTTCACTTCGACAAAAAACATTATGTTATAAAAAAAATGAGTTACCTACAAGTATTCTCGTTCCACAATTTTTGCGTGGAAATTCTCGTTACGGACCCTCCTTATTCCCTTAAGAATTTAAACAAAACTCTAACTAGATTGTAGTCCACGCTCTTTTTTGAAGACAAGTTGGGTCTGGACTGTAGGGAGGTCATCTTGGAGCCCTTTCTCTATTTTCCAAAGTGGCATTGCTCCTGACTATATCAAATGACCATGTAGGTCATAGTTAGACCCGACTTCAAGTCGGGCATCAACTTGTGCTTCTATTCACCAATTTTTACACTCGATAGCCCCTGAATTCCAACTAATCGGTGAGACCCACTATACAAGGTCAGGTTCAGTCTATACCGTGGGTTTTGTGGAATGAAGAGGTATTGGAGGGGCCTAACTCCAACTAATGGCCCACCATTTCACGCTCCCGCCTGGAGGTTGGAGATTTCGAATTAAGCATAGTTCTTCCCCTATAGGGGTTTCTTTGAATTTAATGAGGTATTCCAACTTTCTTTTAACATAGATTCCATGTTAGGGAATTTTATCCCGCGAGATCTTACTCGTCCTCTCTAACACAGATCAAATTCATTATTGTACAAGAACTTACCATGATTTAGTAATTGGTTAGGGATGTATCTATTGCCATCGATTCGCCTCATTTGTATTCATTGTTTATGCATAGCTTGGTGACCAAAGAAATAAATCATAGAGCTATCATGTGTCGACAATTTAAGCAATAAAATAGCATGTAAAAACTATTCAAGGAATAAAACAACTATTTCCTTTTACTTTCCTAGCCTTTCCGCCTGTGAGGTATTCAAGTATGCATATATATACAATATGAAAAGAAATATCCTCTAACAGAACACAGGTGTGTTGGTAACGTCAACTTCTCTAAAATCAATAACTATGCCTTTTTCTAGAAGCCCTTAAGACACAACCACAAATGTCCTGAATAGAAAATACACATATGTTTAATAGAAAAAAACAACAATTTGTACAGGTGTCCCCCTAGGGCCACGTAGACATAACAGACTGTAATATATCTACAATAATTCATTTTTGGAACAAAATGTGGAGTAATGATCTTGCATCAAAATCCCTCGAAAAAAATAGTTTCATGGACTCCTAACCATGAGGCCTACAACCATGTTTCCATGTTTTAAAATATCTTCTTCACTCATCTAAACCGTTTCTTCATCTGGAAGACCCTTCCATTTAACCAAATATTCATAATAATTTTTATTTTTGGTTGTTTTGATGAGTTTTTGGTCAAGGATCCTCTCCATCTGTAACTTCTATATTATAGGTAACTGAGTCTCCCACTAGACCCACTCTTTCTCTTTTTGTGCATCTTCTCTAGGTTCTTGATAAGGATACAGGTCTGCAACATTAAATATAGGAGAAATTCCTATATCCCAAGGTAATTTGATATCATTAGTATTTGTTGAGAACTTCCTCAAGATTTTACAGGGACCAATTTTCTTCAACTTCAGCCTATTGTACTTGCACTTTGGGAACCTTTATTTACTCAAATGAGCTAAAACCATAACCCCGACTTCAAAATTCACCTCTCTTTATTTGAGATCATCGCTCTACATATATTTAATATTTTTTTCCTATAGTTTCCATTTGGCTTGTTCATGAATTGTAACACCCTCCTCCCACATTTACCCAATTTAACTGGTCTGCTGGGGCAAGCATGTGATGAGAGGCTACTATGATCTGATTCAACTCCCCATGTGCAGTTAAGGAAGTAGAACTGACAAAACACAACTAGTATGACCTTCTAGACATGTTACAAAACCTTCAGGAGCCAATCAACCCTTCCAGGTGACCAACCCCTGAGGTAACTTGACATTTTACTGACCTAGAGCCTCAGTTGCTCCCATGACATGGGAATGGGACTCTCCAGTTGCTCCCATAGCAAGGGCATGCCAACGAATGGGGACTTTTTCAACTAGTTTTGAGCCAATGACCTCATATTTTATGTCATTTTTTAGGGCTAGGTCTCAGGCCATTGCCCAGAACTTCATGAAACTTCCAAAAATTAAAAATAACATCGAAACAATGATACTAATGAAAATACTTGATATAACCCCTACTAGCCATGACAATCATTTCGTGAAACATCTCACAAATATACAATCTACAAGTTATATCAACAGATCTGAGCTTAGGGGTCTCATACTTATATGAGAATCGCTAAGAAGCATTGATGCCTTATCAAAATAGCTGAATTATCATCTATTAGGTTATATATTCATTGTTCATTCATTTAAAAATAAAAACATGATGAGAGCCACACATCATGATTGTTATAAAACCTACTCATAACCAACATATAAACAACAGAAATAACAAGGATACAACAACCATAAAATACATATATAAACCAACACATTGACACATGAAATACCAAGGAGAAGGAACTCTTATAAATGAATGCATAAGCCAACTAGGTATGGGACTTCCATGAACCACCTTGTTGGCATTATGATACAGGTATTGTCCTTGATGGCAACTCACTTAGATGAAAGATCACATTATAGCAGGTTAACAACAAAGAATCACGGATCAATCTTCACAGAATGAAGAAAGAGAGGTATACGCAGGTTCACCATTGACCAAGCTGCGTATACACGCAGGTTCACTGTATACAAGTCGCGTATATGTACACATGCACTTTCACAAAAGGAAAAGCGCGTATACCTTGGAAATCTAAGTTTTTGGTCTGAAGTATTTGGTCCATGGTATTTTGATCCATGGTATTGGTCCAAGGTATTTGGTCCGAAGTATTGACCCTAGGTATTTGGTCCAAGGTATTGGTCCTAAGTGGTTTTGGTCCATGGTATTGAGAAAGGCCTAAAACTATATAAGGAGGAGAAGATCATTAGGCCAAAGTGTGCAAGTATCGAATATTTGATGAAGTGTGAGATCTAATATGCAGGTTATTGGCTTATGGTACTGTGCTTCATCTAAACCAAGAATGAACCTTAGCGTTTGATGAAGGATAAGATCTAATGATGTATCAGGATCTTAAGGCTTGAATTGATTTATCTTTATGTGGTTTGATCATGTATCTAAATAACTGGCGCATGTTGTAGTCTGTAAATATGATGATCTGGGTATGACTGAAGTCTGGAATAGTTGTAATGTTTAAATCATCATTTACAGATTTGTACGTAGGTTCACTTTAGAAGGGAGCATACACACGCTGGTTCTGCATATCAAAGCAGCATATACATCATAAATTTGATTTACAGATATGTACGCTAGTTCGCTTTGGTAAAAGCGTGTACACATGCAAGTTCAACACATGGAAGTGGTGTATACCTTATAAAGTATGTTTAAGCTGTTTCTGGTTGCTGTTGCAGAGTTCTGGGTTCTGGTTACTATAGTTTGGCGATAGTACTCTGAATGACCAGATTGATGATTGATTGATTCGGTTGTGATTGGTTCAAAAGGTGATTGGGTGATGTAGATATATTTGATGATTGAATGTCAGTTATAATGTAGTTGATGGATCCAGTCTGAAAATTGATGAAACGTGGTCCCTAGAGGAAGAAATAAGGTCATAGCCTTCTGTAGGTCAGCACCTACGTACTAGTAAACATATCGGTAGAAGCCTGTGTACTAGTATAAGACTGCACCAGTACAAAAATTGTAAACATAATTTTCTTATTATTAAAAGAAGACAGAGATGACAACAACAGGTGGTTTTCACCCACATTGGGTTTCCACCTTATATCTTGGTGTTCATGTGTGATTCTCTATTCTACTTTTACTGCACTATCTAATGAATTCTTGATATACTGGTTAAAGTTCAATGCATGATAATTTGGGTAAATCAAAAGATCTCTACATATACACTGGTTGCATTAAGTATAGTTGCGTATACACGCTAGTTCACTGAGCTGAAGTAGCGTATACAAATCAATTTTTGAAAATTAAATTATTGATCTGATAATACTGATTCACCCCCCCTCTCAGTATTATTTCCAACAATTGGTATCAGAGCAGGTCCTTCAAAAGAAGCTTGATCGCTTGAAGGAAGATCCATCATCATGAGTAATCAAGAAAGCAGGGGATCCATCAGACCGCCAATCTTTGATGGGAGAAACTTTGTTTATTGGAAGGCAAGAACCACAACCTATCTTCATTCACTTGGAACAAATGTATGGGAAATCGTGGAAGGAGGATATACATTTCCATTAGTAATTCCTACAGATACGACAGGTAAAAAGCAATATGGAACCAATGCCAAGGTTGTCAATACATTATTGGGAAGTCTGTCACAATCAGAGTTTGTCAAAGTTATGCAGCTTAAATTAGCCAAAGAAATATGGGACCAAATCGTTCTAAGCTACAAAGGAGAGTCTCAAGTAAAACGTGCTAAACTGCAAACTCTCAGAATTCAATATGAAACTCTCAAGATGCACAATGATGAAAGTATAGCTAGTTACTTCTTACGTATAGATGAGGTTGTTAATTGCATGAAGAATCTGGGTGAAGAGATAAAGGAAGTTACCTTAGGTTAAAAAGTTTTAAGATCCTTGTCTACTAAATTTGAATCAAAAGTATCTGCCATAGAAGAAAAGCAGGATCTACAGACTATTACTATGACACAGCTTCACGGAATCTTAACTGCCTTTGAGATGAGAAAAGGAGGTCCATCAGATATGAGAGAAGCCACATTTAAAGCTTCAGCAAAAGGAAAAGAAGAACTCAATGAATCAGGACATCTTTTAGAAGAAGAAGAGGAAGTAAACTTTGTCAAGAAGCTTCAGCGACGTTCCAAAAGATTTAAAGGTAAACTACCTTTCAAATGTTTTGCCTATGGTAGAGTTGGTCATTATGCTGCCAAATGTCCTCATAAAGATAAATATGATAAAGGGAAGGAATCTGAAAAATGGAATAGAAAACAAAGTGTAAGTAAAAAGAGCTACTATACTCATGAAGATAGCGATGGTTTATCAAATAGTGATGAAGTTGAAAATGGTAATGACTATAGACTTCTAATGGCTTATGAAGATGATGATTTTTTGGATGCTTTAGATGAAGATGACCTTTATGAAGAAATATCTAAAATCAAAATCTGTTTAGAAGAAAAGAATATGATTATAGATACCTTGACATACCAACTTGCTGAAACAGAAAAGCACAATGAAAAACTAGATTGTGAAATTGTGGGTCTAAGAAAGGATCTTGAGAAAACAAAAGCTCTCAATCTTAAATTGCTAAAGGATCAAAAACCTTAAATGAAATTATCAAAGTGCAACGTTCTCCTCTGATAAAGACAGGTCTTGGATATATTGAAGAAGCATCTCAATCACAAAAGCCGTCAACCTCCACTAAAAGCTATCTTGATGCAGCAAAGAGCAGTGAACAGTTTGACAATCATCAACGAAGGCATAAAGCAGATCACCAGGTAAATTAGGTCAAGGATGAACATAAGACATAACCAACCTCAGGTAAATTGTATTCAATTTGCTTCAAAGATGAATATCAATAGAAACTACAATCACCAGGTCAATAGATTTGATAATCGCAGGAACTTATTTAATGGTCAATGTTTCTCATGTCATAATTTTGGACACAAAGCTACTCAATGTGTTGCATACAAAACCATCATGACTAGAGAAGCACGAAATCAAAGGATTGTGACAGGGATCAAGAAGAGTTCCTATAATAACTTTTCTCTTCTTGAAAATGAAATAGAATGCTCAATCTGTAACAACTTTGGCCATGAAGAATTTGAATGCAGGAGTAAATTTTGGCAAATATCTCAAAAGGAGCAAACTCCATTAAATCCCAAAATATGGAGAAAGAAAGAACCACAAACAAAAAGATGTGGTATAGCCTTGTATGCAGAAGGACAAGAAAACCAGTGGTACATCGACAGTGGATGCTCAAAACACATGACAGGTGACAAAGAAAAACTACACTCATATAATGCCTTAGAAAAGGAAAAGAGTGTCTCATTTGGAAACGACACTCCTGCTGTCATAAAAGGTAAAGGCTCTGTTTTCTTGAAAGAAAAAGTTAAAGCTGGGAATGTTATGTATGTTGATGGCTTAAAGCATAACCTGTTGAGTGTGAGTCAAATGTGTGATAAAGGAAATGAAGTAGTGTTTTGATCAAATGGATGTGTTGTTCGTGAGGTTGATATAGGTGAAACTGTGATTAAAGGTAAAATCACTCCAAACAACCTATACATACTCAAGGGAGGACAACAATAGTGCTATCTAAGAAAAAATGATGAAAACTGGCTATGGCACAAAAGATTGGGACATCTAAGCTTTTCTCAAATAAGAAAAGCATGCGGATTCCATGCTATTCGTGATATTCCAGATATCAACATTCCTGAAAATACTATATGCAAATCATATCAATTCAGTAAGCAAACCAGATCCCACTTCATCGAAAAGGAAGGGTCAGCTAGTAAGCCTCTTGAATTTGTTCATATTGGTTTATGTGGACCATCAAGGAAAAAGTCACCTCATGGAGAAGAATACTTTATATTGTTCATTGATGATTTTTCCAGAATGTGTTGGATAGATCTTCTAAAGCATAAAGATGAAGCATTTGAAAAGTTCAAAGCCTTTAAAGCTTTGGTTGAAAATGACTCAAATTGAAAAATCAAATGCCTCAGATCTGATCGAGGATGGGAATTTACCTCGGATGAATTCTTTGAATTTTGTGAACAACATGGAATAAAAAGGTAGTTCTCTACCGTAAGGACTCCTCAGCAAAATGGAGTGGTAGAAAGGATGAACATAACTGTTCAACAAATGGCTCGTGCTCTTCTAGATGAATTTGGAACTCCTGCGACCTTCTGAGGTGAAGCTGCATTGGCTGCCGTCACTATTCTCAACCAAGCAAATGTTCGGGTAAACAACACTCAAACTCCACATGAACTTTGGTATGGTAAGACTCCTACTGTAAAATACTTCAAAGTTTTTGGAAGCAAATGTTACATCAAAAGGACTGATGAAAAACTTGGTAAGTTTGAACCCAAAGCAGATGAAGGTATTCTTCTTGGCTACTCTTCCCAAAGTAAAGGATATAAATGTTATAATAAAAGACTTGGGAAAATTATTGAAAGTATTGATGTTGTGGTTGATGAAGCATGCAAAAATCCAAAATAGATAAAAACCGAAGATTATGACAATGAAGAAGATGAGGATCATTTTCCCACATCAAATCACACTGATTCTGAAGAAGAAACCAATGAAGCACCAGAAGAAGAGATAACGATAGAAGAAAAGACTCCGTCTAGGTATGTTCAAAAAAATCATCCAGAAACTCAAATTTTAGGGGAAAAAGGGGCAGGTGTGTAGACAAGAAGAACTATTGCCGAAGCCTCAAGCTATCTAGCATTACTATCTTCCACTGAACCTCAAAATGTAAATGAAGCTTGCAGAGATTAATGTTGGGTTAAGGCCATGAATGAAGAACTTGAGCAAATTGAAAAGAATAATACTTGGAAATTAGTTCCTAGACCTCATGATAAGAATATTATAGGAACCAAATGGATATTTAAAAACAAGCTGAACGAAAATGGAGAAGTTATTAGAAACAAGGCCAGACTTGTTTGCAAAGGATATGCTCAACAAGAAGGTATATATTTTGAAGAAAATTTTTCACTTGTTGCTATATTTGAAGCCATAAGAATGTTTCTTGCTCTTTCTAGTTTTCAGAAATTCAAAGTAAAACAAATGGATGTAAAATCTACCTTTCTTAATGGAGACTTAGAAGAAGTCTATATTGAACAACCAGAAGGATTCATTCTTGGAAATGATGCAAAACTTGTATGCAAACGCAGAAAGGCTCTCTATGGTCTAAAACAACTCCAAGGCCCTGGTATTACCGTCTTGACAAATATCTCCACCAACAGGGTTTTTCAAAGGGGTCAGTAGATAGCAATCTATATGAAAAGATTGACACTGGTAAATTGCTAATAATTGTTGTTTATGTTGATGATATCATTTTTGGTAGCAATGAAGAATCCACGAGTCAGAATTTTGCTTCAGTAATGCAGCAAGAATTTGAAATGTCCTTGCTTGGTGAGATTACCTGCTTTCTTGGTCCACAAGTTCAACAAAATAAAGATGGTATTTTTCTCTCACAAACCAAATATCTCAAACAGATCCTGAAAAAGTATGGCATGGAAGATTCTAAACCAGTATGTACCCTAATGATAACAGGATGCAGTCTCAGCTCAAATGATGAATCAGTAGCAGTACATCAACCAACTTACAGATCCATGATTGGCAGTCTGCTTTATCTAACAGGTACCCAACCTGACATCATGAATGCAGTAGGAATAGTTGGAAGATTCCAAGAAAATCCAAAGGAATCACACCTTTAGGCAATCAAAATGATTTTAAAATATCTTCAAGGAACACAAAATTTGGTTTATTGTATCCTAGAGATACAAATCTTACACTTCATGCATATACAGATGCAGAGTGGGCAGGAAGTGTTGATGACAGAAAAAAGCACTAGTGGTGGTGCATTTTATATGGGTTCTAGGTTAGTGTCTTGGTTCAACAAGAAACAAAGTTCAATTGCATTATCTACAACTGAAGCAAAATACGTGGTTGCTGCATCTTGTTGCACACAACTACATTGGATGATGCAAACCTTGAAATACGTTCAGATCACATGTACCCCACCCATCTCCATTCTATGTGATAATACAAGTGCCATCAGTATTTCAAAGAATCCAGTCATCCACTCCAAGACCAAGCACATACCCATCAAATATCATTTTCTATGTGAAAAAGTGCTTGAACAAAAGGTCAAATTGGAGTATGTTCCCTCCAAAGAACAGGTTGCTGATATATTCACTAAACCACTGCCCAAAGAGACATTTGAATATCTCAGACAAAAGCTGGGAGTAGTTGCTGCATCATCCTGTTGTTAAATCCTATTTTCTTCAGAGAAAGGTGGTTATACACGAGTTGCATGAAGCGTAGTCATGTACATACGCTGGTTTCTGTGGGCACAATCGCATATATGTTGGTTTGAGGAAAAGCAGTGGGCTAGACTCAAGAGAAAGGGGTCTGATATGGTTTAGTAAACTATCTGCTCTGCTGGATGATTGTTAAAATCTGTTGATAACATGTGGAAATATGTTGGCTCTCATAAGTTGTTGATAACTTGATGTATGTCTGATTGATGATGATGCCTTGATAACTCTTATGATATATGCATGATCAGATTTGATAGTGAACATCTGACACAGGTTCAGGGGGAGCATATGCTTCTAACTTGGGTGGGAGATGGATGTATGTATGTGTCATTGGTGATAGGAAGGTCATTGGTATAGAGTCATCTCTTTACAAACTTTGCTTGTGCTCAGGGGGAGCATGGACTTGATCATGGGAGCTCAATCGGTACACTTCAGCATATTAGAGATTTCAGCGTGTACTCGGGGGGAGCATGACCCTTTGCCCTTGATGTCAAAGGGGGAGAGTGACTTGGTGTGGTTGTTGCCATCAAGTCCAAAGGGGGATATTGTTAGCATTATGATACAGGTATTGTCCTTGATGGCAACTCACTCAGATGAAAGATCACAGTATAGCACAGTATAGCAGGTTAACAGCAAAGAATTGTAGATTAGTCTTCACAGAATGAAGAAAGAGAGGTATACGTAGGTTCACCATTAACCAAGATACGTATGCACACAGGTTCACTGTATACAAGTCGCGTATATGTACACACGCACTTTAAAAAAAGGAAAAGTGTGTATACCTTAGAAATCTAAGTTTTTGGTCCGAAGTATTTGGTCCATGGTATTTTGATCCATGGTATTGGTCCAAGGTATTTGGTCCAAAGTATTGACCCTAGGTATTTGGTCCAAGGTATTAGTCTTAAGTGGTTTTGGTCCATGGTATTGAGAAAGGCCTAAAACTATATAAGGAGGAGACGATCATTAGGCCAAAGTGTGCAATTATCGAATATCTGATGAAGTGTGAGATCTAATATGCAGGTTATTGGCTTATGGTACTATGCTTGATCTAAAGCAAGGATGAACCTTAGCGTTTGATGAAGGATAACATCTAATGATGTATCGGGATCTTAAGGCTTGAATTGATTTATCTTTATGTGTTTTGATCATGTATTTGAATAACTGGCGCATGTTGTAGCCTGTAAATATGATGATCTGGGTATGACTGAAGTCTGGAATAGTTGTAATGTTTAAATCGACATTTACATATCTGTACGCAGGTTCACTTTAGAAAAGGAGCGTATACATGCTGGTTCTGCATATCAAAGCAACGTATACATCATAAATTTGATTTGCAGATCTGTATGCTGGTTCGCTTTGGTAAAAGCACGTACACATGCAGGTTCAACACATGGAAGTGGCATATACCTTATAAAGTATGTTTTAGCCATTTCTGGTTGCTGTTGCAGAGTTTTGGGTTCTGGTTACTGTAGTCTGGAGATAGTACTCTGAATGATTAGATTGATGATTGATTGATTCAGTTGTGGCTGGTTCAAAAAGTGATTAGGTGATGTAGATATATTTGATGATTGAATGTTAGTTATAATGTAGTTGATGGATCCAGTCTGAAAATTGATGAAACGTGGTCCCTTGAGGAAGAAAGAAGGTCGTAGCCTTCTGTAGGTCAGCACCTCCGTACTAGTAAACATATCGGTTAGTAAAGGAGCTAGGGGGTTGTAGCTCCCTTCCAGTAGAAGCTAGAAAATGAGAGAAGGTTGTAGCCTTTTGCAGGTAGAAGCCTGCGTACTAGTATAAGACTACACCAGTACAAAAATTGTAAACATAATTTTCTTATTATTAAAAGAAGACAGAGATGATAGCAGTAGGTGGTTTTCACCCACATTGGGTTTCCACCTTATATCTTGGTGTTCATGTGTGTTGCTTATGTGTGATCCTTTATTCTGCTTTTACTGCACTATCTAATGAATTCCTGATATACTGGTTAAAGTTCAATGCATGATAATTTGGGTAAATCAAAATATCTTTGCATATACGCTAGTTGCATTAAGTACAGTTGTGTATACATGTTAGTTCACTGAGCTGAAGTAGCATATACAAATAAATTTTTGAAAATTAAATTATTGATCTGACAATACTGATTCACCCCCCCCTATCAGTATTATTTCCAACACACCTGACCATAGATTAGCTAAACCAAATCTTTCTTTCAGCCAATCACCCTCGTGCCATATTCCAAGCATGAATGTGGGACTCATATCTGGAAATCAACTAGGACTTCCCAAGACTAAACCATCTCACCTCATTAATAGAACCAGGATTTACCACAATCCCCACTCAATCACTAGGCCATAAACAATCATGGATGCCACCAAATTTCTCCACCTACACTATGAGGAATTTTATTCACCTACACTAAGAGCATTTGTGACCATGTTCTCCTTTCCCTTGATGTACCTGATCTCAAATTCAAACTCACTGATCATGGCCAACCATCTAGCTTGCTCGACATTCATATTCGGTTGGTCAAATAGGTACCTCAACCCACTGTGATCGCTCATCAATACAAATCTCCTTCCAAGAAGATAATGCCTCCACATCTTCAAAGCATGGATGATCGCTTCTAGCTCAAGATCATGTCTCGGGTAATTATGATAATGGTCATTCAATTTTCTTGACTCATAGAACACTAACTATCCTTCCTGCATTAAGACTCCACTAAGTCCTCTCTTACAGGCATCTGTACACACCACAAACTCCTTGTCTAGATTCAAAATCTTTAACATTAGAGCATTTTTTAATAACTTCTTTAACTACTCAAAACTTGTTGCACATTCCTCTATCCATTAAAATTCTTACCTTACCTTTGTAGTGGCGTAATAGGATATGCCATCCGAGAGAAGTTCTTAATGAACCTCCTATAGTAACCTGCTAACCCCATAAATGATCTTACCTCTTACACATTTCTAGGAGATGCCCACTCCATGATAGCTCTTATCTTCTCTGTATCCACTGTTATACCTTCCTTGGAGACCATATGCCCCATGTAATGTACCTTTCTGAAAGAAACTGCATTTAATGAGCTTGGCATACAACTGATGCTCTCTTAGCAATCTCAACACTGCTGCTAAATGCTGGGCATGTTATTCCTCATTTTTAGAATATATCAAGATGTCATCAATGAAAACAATAACTTGTCCAAATAATGATGCAATACACTATTAATCAAGCACATAAAAGTAGTTAGAGCATTAGCTAAACCAAATGGAACTACAACAAACTCATAATGCCCATACCTAGTCTGAAAAGTTGTCTTGTATATGTCCTCTTCCTTGATGTGTACCTAATGATATTCGGATCTAAAATCAATCTTTGAGAACACTGATGCTCCCTTAAACTAATCAAAAACGTCATCAATCCTCGGAAACGAATATCTTTTCTTGATGGTCACCTTGTTCAACTGCCTCTAATCGATGCATAAACTGAGAGTACCATAATTCTTCTGCACAAAAAATATCGGTGCACCCCACAATGATACACTTGACCTAATGTATCCCTTGTCAAGCATTTCCTTCAACTGTAACTTTAACTCTATTAACTCTGGATTGCTCATCTTGTATGGTGCCTTCGATGCTGGTGCTACCCTAGTACCAACTCAATAGAAAAGTATACTTTCATATGAGGTGGAAACTCTGAAATCTCTATTGGAAACACATCTGAAACTGCTACAAAACTGGGTACCTGCACAGTATCTCCGCATCCTCATCCTCAACTTTATCACTAAAAATATGCACTAAAAATAGCACACACCCTTTTCTGCGACTGTGCTTCTACTGCATAACTACCATCATTCTAACTGATGTTTCCTTCTTCTTACCCTAGAAGAGCCTTTGTTCTCCATTATCATCCAAGCACTCAATGGATTTTCCATAACAATCTACCTTGGCCCTATGAATATATAGCCATTCCATACACAATAGCATATTATATGATCCCAATGACAATACATTCAAATGTGCTAATGTAGGCATACCATTCAACTCAAAAGCACAAGCTCTTACCCAATGATCAACTCTCTTCTTTGTGCCGGTAGCCAACTACACTAACCAAGATTTTGCATGCACTTCTTTATTCAAAACACACTTATCCACCAAGTCAGGGTTAACATAACTATAATTATATCTAGGGTCAATCAAAATAGAAACAACTTGATCACAAGGTTTACCGCCATCTCAATGATAAATGCCTAGTGATCTGCCTGCCTGTTATCCAGCGCTACATAGATACGAGGAATGCTCTCCCTAACATCACAAATAGTTTGTGCCTCTTGTGCACTATAGATCTGAGGCCTACCATGTTGATTCTGTGGACAATCCCTCTTAAGATCTTCCTAATCACATTTCCAACACTCCAACTGTCATGTACCATCACTTTTATTATGTTGTTGTGACCCATGTCCCTATCTAGCTATGTGGAACTTCTTGTATGGTGCAAAATTCTCTTTCTCATCTACATTCTGAGGCCTTGTTATTTTCAGCCAGAATTTACCTTTACCTTTATCTTTCCCTTTCCATCCTTGTTGAGATTAAATTACGCTTTGAATTATCATAGCAATACTTAAATTTCCCAATAACTTCCTCAAGTGACCAAGGCTCATCATACTCAATCCGATCTCTAAATTCTAATGGAAATCCACTCTCTAATATATGAACTTTATCTTTCTCATCTTTAAGATACAATACATACCTCAATAACTCTAGGGACTTGGTTGTATACTCTTCATCTGTCATCGATCCCATTTTAAGTTCATAGAATTCCTTGGCTTTGCTATCATAGTACCTTGCTAACAAGTATTTCTTCCTGAAAAGTCTTTTGAATTAATGCTAGCTGAAGTCTTTTGTCCTGATGTCTTTGGCCCATTTTACATCTTTGCACCAAATGTATGTTTTTCCTTTGAGGCTGAAAATAACTATTATGGCCTTCATATTCTCTATGTACTCATGTAGTTCAAAGAACTTCTTCATCCCAAGTAACCAAACCTCTGCATCCTCTGGCTTCTTCAAATCTCCATCAAAGGTAGGTGGTTTAGCTTTCTTAAACTTATCTAGAAAATATCCCTTGTCTCTCCTCCTGTAAGCATGATAACGACGACGATCATAGTGCATGTCAGATTCAGAACAAGAATAAAACTTGTGTCCATCACCTCTCCTATCCGGAGTGTCCAAGAGCCTGTCATCTATGATCGTGTCATCCCTATCTGACCTGTGACCACCATGAGATCTACTACCATATTCCCCATTAGTCCTATCCTCCTGTCCATGGCTGATCTAAAGTGGTCCTTGTCTCTGAAATTCTGAAAATCTCTGAAGGATTACTGCATTGACTTCTTCTTGTTTCTCTTGTGCCTGCATGATTTTGTCATTACCTGTATTGCCAATTCTTATTTTTTCCTTCAAGATTATCAATGTGTTTGCTAAGTCAGAAGAGTTCCCAACACCACACTGCTCATCTAATCCATTAGGAGAATCTCGTCAACTGTAGTATACCATCTTGCTAGTCATCTTTTATATTCTTCTTGCAAGTATACCATGTCAGCTAAACTAGAACATGATATAATCAACATACCTGACTATAGCTCTGGGGAGGATATTTCGTCTATAAGATCAACCAGATTAGCACAATACATGTATAATCATAATCACATCAACATATAATCATCAGTTTAACCACTATCTAGTTATCAATGCATGTCCATAAAAACCACATATCATGAACTCATGCACGACAAGTACAACCATATCAATGTATGCATAACAACATATAAACACTGACATGCATAACTAATGCATGACCGTCATACACTCACGACGACCACATCCAACAACACACTATCCATTTTCACATGGTGACACCACTGCTACCATAACCAACACCATGCATACAAAAAAGTACATAGAGCACAAGCATAGAGAACACATATGCAACCGATATGTATGCATGACCATCAAACTGCCCATCCAGTCCAAGGGGTGAACCATGCTCTAATACCACTTTGTAACACCCTCTTACCACATTTACCCAATTTAACCATTTCGCTGGGGTAAACATGTGAAGATAGGCTACTATGATATGATTCAACTCCCCATGTACTGTTAAGGAAGTGGAACTGACAAAACAAAACCAATTTGACCTTCTACACATGTTACATAACCTTTAGGAGCCAATGAACCCTTCCATGTGACCAACCCCTGAGGTAACTTGACATTTTATTTACCTAGAACCTCATTCCTTCCCATGACATGGGCATGCATGCAACTGAGACCTTCCAATCGCTCCCACAACAAGGGCATGCCATCGACTGGGGAATTTTTCATCTAGTTCTGAGCCAATGACCTCGAATTATGTGCCATGTTTTCAGAGCTAGGTCTCAGATTCAGCCAATAATATAACTTCTTCACTGCAATCAATGTCTTCTGATATCCTAGTGTCTATTGAATATGGTTTCATGTAAAAATCCCTCAATATAATCTTCTTGAGCTCACTATTGTCTGGCACATATATCATTACCATACATCTGATCAAGCCATCTGCTGAGAGATGATAGTCCACATCCTTTGCACTTGTACCACTACCCATACCTGTACCTGTACATGTACCAATAATCTGTTGTAACATGTGCTTGAGCTCCATGTACCTATTATCTTGCTGACCTACCTGTAAGATTTGATCCTATAGATTTGTCCCATAAGAACTCATAGCTGCAATTTGATTTACATGTACCCGTCTGCTAAGAGAATCTGCAACCATGTTCTATTTACCCTTGATGTACCTGATCTCAAATTAAAACTCACTAATCATGGCTAACCATCTAGCTTGTTTGGCATTCAGATTCGATTGGTCAAATAGGTACCTCAACCCACTGTAATCACTCATCAATACAAACCTCCTGCAAAGAAGATAGTTCCTCCACATCTTCAATGCATGAATGATCGTTGCTAACT
Source organism: Pinus tabuliformis (assembly GCA_031772625.1). Taxonomy (NCBI): domain Eukaryota; kingdom Viridiplantae; phylum Streptophyta; class Pinopsida; order Pinales; family Pinaceae; genus Pinus; species Pinus tabuliformis. Next base: position 989,748,392 of record CM062812.1, on the reverse strand, counting down.
CAAGATCATGAGTCAGATAGTTCTGCTCATGCTCATTCAATTTCTGTGACTTGTAACATACTACTTGTCCCTCCTGCATAAGGACTCCACCAAGCCCTCTCTTGCAAGCATCTATACACACTACAAACTCTTTATCCAGATTTTCAATCTTTAACATTGGAGCATTTGTCAATAACTACTTTAACTTCTCTAAACTTGCCGCACATTCCTCTATCTATTCAAATTTACTACCTTTCCTCTATAGTAATGTAATAGGATATGCAATTCGGGAGAAGTTCCTGATGAACCTTGTTAGGGTCCCACCCTAACCCCCTTATTTATGTAATGGGATCACGTCATAGTCAAGAGTCAATAAAGCCCATATTAATAATTGTAAGTGGTTAATCCGCAATTAATGACGGAACCACAGTTAGTTGCAAATGGGCCGTAGTATTAGATAGATGGTAATAATAAAACCCACGGTATTGGCCCGTGGTATTGCATGTATGAGTCATATATAAAGGATAGAGAATCCCTGCGAGGAGCATCGTGTCTTATTTTGTAGTCGAGCTCTGCTCTATTGGAGGTTGCCCCCTCGAAGAGGCAAGTGAACATTACTCTCTGAATAATAAAATCATTGCTATTCTATGTTCTGGGTATCTTTTCTTCGCATATTCTGTATTTGGGTATCATTTTGCAGGTTAAGAGCATAACAAGTGGTATCAGAGCACTTTCCAGGGCCGGTGGGATCTCCATTTCTTAGCAATTTTTTTTTTGGCTAGAGACGTGTTCCGGCGTCTTTAAACCACGGGATTTGTCGTTGAGCGCATAAACCTGCGGATTTGGGGAGGCATGCACACAGGAAATACAAGAGGTGGTCACGTCTGTTGGACTCCCTTGTAACCCCTGTGGGTACCCCTTCGAGTAGTAGCGCATTAGACAGAACCACGTACGGATTGTCTTCCACGTACCCTCTGGGTATATCGGAAGCCCCCTAGGCTCCCTTGAAACCTCGCCATAGATAAACCGTCGGCTGTCTTGCGGCTACGGTACACCGAGAACAACACTCAGGGAGATTACTCGCCCGTACGATAGGGTAGTCGGGTTGTACGGCTAAGGGTACAGTCGATCCTCCTTAGTTAGAGCCCTGAAACATTGGGCCGAGTACTACTGCCAGACCCTTATGTATATTGCGATCTGTAGCACCTGACACTCCTCAAGACCATAGTTCCCTTTTCTATCGGGGGATCACACAACATCTCTTCCAGATCCGCCTGTGCAAAGGGGTGCAGCAGCAGCAGACATCAGTCCCGCAGTCTCGAGTTCGCAGATCAGCCATTCCGATCTATTAGATCCATCAGATCCGCAGAAGCAGTCTGTTCCGCCATCAGATCTGCCATTCAGATCTCTCAAATCCAGGAGATCAGAGTCGTTGTGAAGGGTTCCTATACCGGGGTATAATTTTCGCAGGACTTTTGGCTGCATTGACATTTTGAGGATTTGGCCACTGCAGTATTGATAAGGAAGGAGTAAAACTCCGTTAGGAGTTTTCAGGAAAAAAAAAAAAAATGTCTGAGATCTTTCGAGGTGCTTATTGGTGATCTAGCCCATCAGAATCAGGACGACGAGCTGAGCACGGTGGTACCATTCACTTCTTAGTGAAAATTTTTTAGGCGGTCCCAATTTTCAAAAAATCCGGTTGGTGTATGGTAGAAACTAGAGCTCAAGCGATGGCCAATGAAAGGATGGACAAACTTGAAGAATCAATGCACAACCTCCACCTTCAGCTTACCGGACTATGTAGCATGGTCGAGAAAATAGTCCTGAAGGGCAAGGAGAAAGCCCACGAAGAGGAGTATAATGGCACTGAACACAATGAGGGTGAGTCTAGCCACTCTCCTCACGTCTGGCACACCCACCCACCACCCAGTCAGCGACCTCCCAAGTTGGATATGCATAAATTTGACGGTTCTCACCCATCGGCATGGATAGCACAAATGGAGTAGTATTTCAAACTGAATCACATCTTCGATGATGCGACTCAGCTTATGTTGGGGAGCATGTACTTGGACAATGAAAGGTGGCAATGGTGGGAATGGCATCAGCGTTGCACTAGACCTTTTAGGACTTGGACCAAATTCACCAAAGCTCTTCAAGACCGCTTTGACCAGGAATCATCTTTTTTGGGTCGTCTTACTAAGCTCCGACAGACTGGTACAGTGGATGAATATATTATAGCTTTTGAAGCCTTAGCCTTCCGCACTTGGGGTCTCTCAGATGTGTTCTACACGGAATGTTTTATCAGCAGTCTTAAAGAAGCTATCAAAGCCCAAGTCCTACTGCACCACCCTCCCACATGGACGGAGGATTGCAAGGTAGCTCGTAACGTGGAATGTGCATTAGCAGCCCAATACAGTCGCCCAAATTTCTCCGCTAAAGGTCGCCCCCCACAGGCTCACAACACAATTCAAACACTTAAGGTCCAAAAGGTGTCACCTGCGGAAATGGCCGAAAGAAGAAAGCAAGGCCTATGTTACTATTGTGATGAAAAATACTCCATAGGTCATAAATGCAAGGAGCCCAAATTTTTTCAAATTGATGCCACTGACTACAGCTCAACAGAGGAAGATCCACCACTGGAGGAACAGGAGCCGCTAGAAGAAGACAACCAAAAGGACAATGTCTCTGACGAACCAGTTATTTCGTTGCATGCTTTGGCAGGGATTTCTTCCCCTCAAACTCTCAAAATCAGAGGTTTTATTAAACATCGCCCAGTAGTAGTCTTGATTGATAGTGGAAGTACACATAATTTCATCCATCAAAAAGTCACATAAGCAGTGCATTGTTTTGTACGAGCAGTTTCTAACTTCCAAGTTCAAATTGCGGATGGAGGCACAATGAAATGTGAAGGCTGCTGTGAAAATGTCAAACTTCAAATGGGGGATTATCAGTTGAAAACCCACATGTTTGCCATACACATGGGGGGTTGCGACATTGTCCTCGGCGCTGAATGGCTTCGCACTCTTGGGCCAATCACAATGGATTTCCAAGAGTTATATATGAGTTTTAAGCATAACTGTTGTGGGGAAAAGTATCCGACTCGGAATGACCCTATCCCGACTCTAAGGGTGATAGTTCCTTAGCAACAACTGAAAGTAAAGCTTTGATAGTTTTCCTTTATGAAAATACAGAGAAGGAAGAAAAGATTGACCAACCGATGTCTTTCGCTTTTGTCGATCCCGTCTTCTCTCTTTGCCTCTTGCTCCCAGCTCCTTGCTCTCTTTCCGGCCCAGCTACACACAGATCCTGCAAAACGAGAGAAGGAAACTACAAGAAACATGTACTCATAACTGATGCATGGATTAGGATGAATCAAATATACAGATGAAAACAATACATCATTGCAATACAAGTATATAGGAGAACATCAAAAGCTTTATTGATAGAAGAAAAAGGTTCTGAGAAGGTTACAACCATAAATGGCTCCAATCCAGCAGCACCTCCCCAGCAGCAAGAAATCTCCTCTTCTCCTCTATAAAAGCAATCACCCAATAGCTCTAACTGTAAACCAACAGCACTTCCTTGCTTTGCACAAAATTCCAGCCTCCTTAGACCTCGTAGAAGAGCTCTATATATAGGAGATTTGGAGAAAGGATGAGTCAGCTTGAGACTGACCTAAAGCTGCCTTGTGTCCTCTCCCTCTTCAGTTAAACTTCAGTTCTTGAGTCCACTTGGAGATCCTTGCTTCCACATGGAGATCAAGTACCTCTTACTCATCATAGGGCGAATTCCTTGAACCAAGTGTCAGTTTGGAAGCTTCCTGGGCAGTTGACACCTTGCAGAATGACTGTGCCACTTGGCCAATCTCGCCCAGCGCAGGTAGCCTTCATTGGTTTTGACTTTCAGCGCAGGTACAAGGAGGAGCAGTTGACATTCAGTGCAGATGCTCAGTGGAGCAGCTGACATGATCCAAAAATAGCCTGTTTTTGAGTGTTTTCAGGTGGAGAACTGATAGGAAGTGTTGTGGTTTGCTGACCTTGTTCCTCTAGGGGTAAGAACAACATGTTTAGGGACTGAGGATCCCTGTAATTATTGACATTTCATGCTCCATGCTGCGAGGCACAAAAATGTCTATAACAGTTGCCCCCTAAAGTATGAGGCCGTTTATCGGGTGAAATGCTTTATCCAGAGGGTCCGAAGTTCATTCAAGTGCTGAGAGGTGCCCTGTAATACAATACAATACAATACATTATTTTTCATTCTGTTTTCATGATCTAGCTGAGGCGGGCATTCCCATGCTCAGCTTTATAAATACATTTTGGTACATAGAACAGACGATCGTCTGATGGTAGACTGATAATTCTCTGCTGAAATTATCATCCTTTGAGTAGGATGATCATCTGCTGCAATGATGTACATGACAAATGCTTTTATATTTCCTGAATATGTATCGCAGCCCGGATGGATGAAACTAGATCCGGGGTCTTCAAACTCGATCGATCTTCACTCTAAGTACAAGTTGATCCATGTGAGAATTTCGCTGAAGTCGAACATGGAAAGACATCGCTTGATTACCGGTCAATGATGAAAACCGTTAACAAGCGCGAGAGGAATCACTGATAATGATAATGACCCTCAAGGTACTGCAGTACAATTCACGTGGCGTGAATAAAGGACTTGGCGTCGAACGCCACGCAAAATCTTCTGGTCGAAGGTCATTGATGTATACCTGTCGCCGGAAGTGAGAAACTTGCCATTGAGGCATGCAAGCTTCAAAGTACTGATGGGGTTGTTCCTAGATCAACTTCTTGGATAATGAGCTGAAGTCGACAAGAAGCGATCCGTCAAAGGAGGGCCTTAATGAATCCCACATCAATGACACGGAACGGAGCTAATGATTTTAGTGGAGGTGAAAACAAACTGTGACATATGATTCAGGGTGGCGATCATGAATGGATGAAGGATAATGTATGGCAGTGGATGGGACACGGTTGACACTTTCAGAATGACCTCTCTTGAACATATAACGACACTGATGCGATGGATCGGTAGCATTACCCCAAAATGTGGATGGTTTGGCGAAGACCATGGTGATGAGACCGGTGAATGAAACAACCCAACCCGATGTGGTACGGAAGAAAAGTGTCATGTTCAAGAGCGACTTGCTACCATTAAGCTTTGATGTTCTCCCAATTTTTCCCCAGTCATTTCTGACCAGTACCTCTTTATTTTTGTCAAGCTTGAGGAGGATAACATATGCTTGTTCTATAACCTGCCCTTCGGGCAAGCCCATCGCTATGATTTAACGAGCTTAGTGATAGGGAAACTCGTTCTCGTCTAAAGACAAGTTTGTCGCTATTTAATCATTTTAACGAGTCTAACGACAAGGAAAACTCGGTCCTTTTCATTTTTAGAGAGTCTGAAAAGGTACAGAAAGTTAACTCCATAATTCCTTTTTCGTCATCTAATCCCTTAAGTCCGAAAAAGTATAAAACAATACAGAAGGGATGGGTGTTCGGTACTTTTAACGAGCCGAACAAGACAAGCGCTCGATCTTTTTGTGTAATAATCCCTCAGGTCCAAAAAGATTAAAGTCTAAAAGAGGGATAGCTCTTCCGGTCCCTTTAACGAGCTGGAAGGCCAGAACTCGGCAAACTTTTCATATTTTACGAGTTAGAAAAGAGCTCAAAGATGACTCGTCTTTTGAGGAACGAGTGATAAACAGGGATAGCAACTGATTCCAGGTACAAGTTGGAATTTTCCAATCACGGCAGTGTCACAAGGATGGCTAGGTGAAATCACTCTTCGCAGATGTTCCTCAAAATGGGTAAACACACAAATGGAAGTGAATGATCGGCCAAATGACGGTGGAAGTGACGGTGCACAAACACGACCAAGGCTTTTATGGCTGATGAATTTATGATCTCAGAAGGTTATTTACCGGGATAGGTTCTTTTTTTAGATAAAAATGAGCTTAAACTCTGGAGGGAACATTGCTCACTGCTTTTATTTATTTTTTAACGAGCATGAAGACCGCGTTAAAACTGCTCGGATCTTGTGTTTATTTTTTAACGAGCATGAACCATGTGCTAAAACTGCTCGATATACCAGTCATAAGATAAGAATGCCTCCTCTAAGGATCCATTTTTTATAGAGCTTGCGCCTTACCACAGCTATGCTCCAACTCATCCTACCTTTATGTAAGTTCCGAAAACGGTTAATCTTAAAACCAGATAAATAACCGCCCCTAGCTTGCACTCCAAAAGGTTTGCATGCCCCCAGGTATAGGGTAGGATTTCGAGGCTGCCCCTCCTCTCCCCCACCTCTGCTTTTCTTTGGGTGTTCACAGCTACTTGTCATCTCGCCAATCTAATGTTAACGATACTAGTCTTCTCGTTATTTTAAGGGGTCTTACGCGGTACTTGTCTTCCCGTCGGCCCAACTTTTAACGAACAACTATTCGTGACAAGAGAAGAACACTACTCAAAGACAAAACATTGGTACTATTGAGGGAGGCTTGCCTCTTTCTTATTATCCGAAGAGGGTTCTATTTGCTGCCGCAAATCAATCTCTTTCTTCGGCGATGTCTATCATTAGGTTACTCAAAGATGGTTACCCTATGTCACAACAATAGAATCTCTTTCTTTGGAGGCTGCCCCTACTTATCCTTCAAAACATTTGTTTTAATGGGTGAGGCTTGCTTTTCCCCAAAGATGGTTACTGCTTGTTGCAATAAGGGAATTCCTACTTGGGCATTGCCCACTTCTTTAGACAAAGGTGAATGACTCTTTTGCCAAACACATAACTTTAACAAAAGAATATTATTCCAGAACAACCCCTCTTCCATCCACGGACGGGGTACGGACTAGTCATATTCTTCTGCGGAAATTCTACCTTATACCCAGGGTTTCTTCTGCCCGAAGCAGACCAGGGTGCATGCCCCCTGGGTTCCAGTCCCTCTCTCCGAATCACTCGCATTCATCGGGAAGGAGGACTGGGGGTGGAGGCATATCTTGAGTGAACAGACCATTTAGGATTGGTATTTGACTATTTGCGATGCGAGATCCCGGAAATGAAAGTTGGTCTACGAGCTTGACCACCCTCCCTTCGTGTGGAAAACACATTACTCTAAAGAGTGAGGAGACTATCGCTCCCATGCAATAAATATAGTCACGTCCAAGGAGTAGGTTATAATCCAAGGGTCCTTGGACGACCATCACGTTCAAATTAACGGTCTTTCCTTTCAATGTAACAGGCACATTGGGGAGGATTCCTAATGGTCGACTGGTTCCTTTATCAAAACCTGAGAGATTTCTTAACTCAGGTGAAAGCGCCGGGGAACCCAGTGCTTTCCAAGCAATAGAGGAAAGGATACTCACAGACGCCCCTTCATCAATGATAGTACCAGCCATAATCATTCTATAGATCTGGACAATGATTCTGAACGGTATACTGGCTGGTAACCGGGGTCTGCCTAGTTGATTCCAATCAAAGGATACAACCAGGTTGCTTGGTGGTGGGACCGAATACACGGCCGGGTATGACCCTGATGATGTTCCTTCCTGCGATAAAGGAATGGGCGCATTGCCCTGACGCTCATCAGAGTCGGTGCTAATGAAAAGAACCTGGATGGTGTCATCCTTATTCTCTTCAGTGAGGGTGTCGCATGAAGATGACTCTTCGGCGACGGTGTCATTTGAAGATGGAACTTCTGAAGGTAGAACCGGGTCAACTGCCGTATCGACCTTTGGACTTTCGTTCGGTCTGGATTCAGTAGGTTCATTTTCAGTGACTGACGCTTCAGCCGACCACTTGAGCGGGCCAGCTGTATTTTCAACCAACGAAGGACTTGGCACGAGTTTTTTGTATCCAGGAGGAAGTTTTACCTGTGAAACCGGACGATCTTCCAAAACTCTCTTTGCTTCGTCTAAGAAGGGACAACGGTGGATGGCATGACTGCCTTCACACAACTTACAGGGGAATCTTACTCCCCCTTTTTGTCTTGATCCTTCACTTTCGCTGGTTGACGGAAAGCAATCAACCTGATTGTCAGAGGTTGATGCCCCCGAATTGTGCAGACGAGGGGACCAGTCCCTTAGTATCCGGGGAATACAGGGACAATCTCTGTGGAAATGGTCTCCTCTACATATGACACATGGCGATTTAGGCCCGGTCTGTGCAGTGGGTGGGTTTTTGTCAGATGTCTTTTGCTTGCCCCCAGTCGCCTTAGGCTCCTTCTTCTTCTTTTCCTTCTTCTCCTTGGGAGGCTGACTTTTGCCGGCTCTACCTTGCGAAGACGAAGGATCGGAGGAAGAACTTTTGGAAGTAGAAGGCTGGTGGGCAGCTCTAGACTGATCTAACTGTTGACTCGATTGATCAGGAACCATGGTGGCCTGAACTACATTGGTTGAGAACAGCCAAACTGGCAGGCCTATTGTCAGTCCTGGAAGCGACAATGTGGCCATATGGGGCGCGCCAACTTCTCCCCAAGAGGAGAAAGGACTAGGACTTCCATCTTGTGGACTTCCTTGGTTGGGGCGTTCCATGTTCTCAACTTACAGATCAACGCGGGAATAAGAGGTGATTATGTTCCGTTTAAAATGAATTTTATAACGACGCTTTATTAGACACAACTTTGCTTTTTCATGTTTTAAGAGTCGAGAAAAAGCTAAAGATGACTCTAGTCGCCTTCGATGTATTAACGAGCCCGAAGTGACAAATGCTCGGTTGGACTTTTTCAGTTATAGAGTTTGAAAAAGGCCAAAAGAAACTGCTCTGGAGATCTAGGCAGAGGGTGTGCCAAACCTTTCGCGAAACCACAGAATACGTTTTACGGTACGGGTGGTCAATCTTCGTGAATGCTGTGTTCACTGCATCGCGATCAGTAGGGCGGCCGACACGGCTTCCTAAGGATAAAGGCTTTATTCCTATAGGGGTCTCCCAATATACTCGACGGTACGCGGGAGCACAATTCCGTATTGATACTTATCGCTTCACCGTGGAGGAATCACCCAACCACTCAACGCTAAGATATCACGTTTAACGACGCCGGAACACGTCTCTAGCTTAGACCTCTATGTGTTTGCGTTATGTTTCAATGCGTTGTTATGTAAATTCAATTCATTTTAATGTTGATCTTGCTTAGTAGTTTGCCTTTAAGGATCACCACGAGATGTATATATACAACTTCCTAAATGCAATCTAAGATGAGAAGCAAAACTTTTCAATCTTTCAACTTTGAAAACCTTAATCTACTGAGGGAAAAGAAAGACATCAAATTTTCACACAGATCATAGAACACACACTAAATGCACTTTTTCCTAAATCAACATGCAAACTGTCAATAATGCATATGCACAATGCAGATATTTCTTTTCTTTATCCTTAATGTTGATGTAAGACAAAAAGGAAACTGTTGTATAACTTTGAATCTAATTTCAAGCGAAAGTAAACAAGCTTGTCCAAAATCAAAAGACACCTTAAGATCGACTTGTTTAGACACTGGAAATGTATAGATTCAAACCACAAAATGAAAAACAAACAAACTCAAACAGCCATGAACAGTAATAAAACTAGCTCTTAAGATCACAAAGACACTTTTACAGTTCAAGATCTAAGAGGCCACAGCTATACTGGTTTGCTTTTCACAATGGGAAACTGTAACTGAAACAAGAAATACTGAAAGAACAATCACAGTTTCATCACACAACTGAGGCGGAATAATGTCAAGGAAAGTTGGTTTACAGCAAGTACAAATGACAAGCAATCAGCAGCAAAATAACAGTGAAAACAGGGCCAAGACTTAGTGGGAAACCTCAGGAAGACATAGCCTAACTGGTTCAACGCAGGCTCTGGTCTGTCAAACTGACTCTCAGCGCAGTTCCCGAAGGGAGTACCTGCGCGGAAATGCAGACTGCCTTTGGACAGCCTGCACTGAGACACGAGAGTTGCGTTTACAAGGGTTTCCGGGTCATAAAAAACTCAAAAATTCACTGTTTTTGCTGAAATAAAAAGCTATAGGTCAAGTACAAGCTAAGGGATGATAAAGAGGATGAAAAGCTATCACAAAGAGCACAAGAGTCCTTGTGGATCAGCTCTTCAAATCATAAACTTGCTCAGAAACTGAGCCAGAGCAGCTGCCCTCTACTTTGCAATTGAAGGACTCAATTGCAGTTCGATTTGGTGCTCTCCTTGTTTATGAGATGAATAGCAAGAAACACAATAAACCAACAAGATACTAGTTTCCCCAGCGGAGTCGCCAGTTTGTTGTGGGGAAAAGTATCCGACTCGGAATGACCCTATCCCGACTCTAAGGGTGATAGTTCCTTAGCAACAACTGAAAGTAAAGCTTTGATAGTTTTCCTTTATGAAAATACAGAGAAGGAAGAAAAGATTGACCAACCGATGTCTTTTGCTTTTGTCGATCCCGTCTTCTCTCTTTGCCTCTTGCTCCCAGCTCCTTGCTCTCTTGCCGGCCCAGCTACACACAGATCCTGCAAAACGAGAGAAGGAAACTACAAGAAACATGTACTCATAACTGATGCATGGATTAGGATGAATCAAATATACAGATGAAAACAATACATCATTGCAATACAAGTATATAGGAGAACATCAAAAGCTTTATTGATAGAAGAAAAAAGTTCTGAGAAGGTTACAACCATAAATGGCTCCAATCCAGCAGCACCTCCCCAACAGCAAGAAATCTCCTCTTCTCCTCTACAAAAGCAATCACCCAATAGCTCTAACTGTAAACCAACAGCACTTCCTTGCTTTGCACAAAATTCCAGCCTCCTTAGACCTCATAGAAGAGCTCTATATATAGGAGATTTGGAGAAAGGATGAGTCAGCTTGAGACTGACCTAAAGCTGCCTTGTGTCCTCTCCCTCTTCAGTTAAACTTCAGTTCTTGAGTCCACTTGGAGATCCTTGCTTCCACATGGAGATCAAGTACCTCTTACTCATCATAGGGCGAATTCCTTGAACCAAGTGTCAGTTTGGAAGCTTCCTGGGCAGTTGACACCTTGCAGAATGACTGTGCCACTTGGCCAATCTCGCCCAGCGCAGGTAGCCTTCATTGGTTTTGACTTTCAGCGCAGGTACAAGGAGGAGCAGTTGACATTCAGCGCAGATGCTCAGTGGAGCAGCTGACATGATCCAAAAATAGCCTGTTTTTGAGTGTTTTCAGGTGGAGAACTGATAGGAAGTGCTGTGGTTTGCTGACCTTGTTCCTCTAGGGGTAAGAACAACATGTTTAGGGACTGAGGATCCCTGTAATTATTGACATTTCATGCTCCATGCTGCGAGGCACAAAAATGTCTATAACAATAACAACTACACACATACCCTCCGTGGACTCTAGGCGGGAGCCCCCTCTATCATCAGCTCGCATAGGATGGAAAAATTGTTAAAAAATGGCAATCATGGAGTTATAGCTCAATTTAATGCCATCCAGACAGTCGAAACAAAGCCTCTACCAATTCATCCTCAGATGCAACAGATTTTAAATAACCATCTGCCGGTCTTTGACAAGCCTCATGAGCTTCCACCCTTGCGAGGGGAACATGATCATAGCATCACCTTGGTTCCAGGGGCCCAACCCCCAAATGTGCGCCCATACAGATATCCGTTCACCCAAAAGAATGAAATAGAAAACATTATCAAGGAACTTTTGGAAGCAGGTGTCATTCGTCCCAGCATTAGTCCTTATTCATCTCGAGTGGTCATGGTGCTCAAGAAAGATGGGGAGTGGCGGATGTGTCCCGACTTCAGGGCCCTCAATAAGTTGACAGTCAAAGATAAATTTCCCATCCCGGTGGTTGATGATTTGCTGGATGAACTCAATGGGGCTCAATTCTTCACTAAGCTGGATCTTCTCTCAGGCTACCACCAAATTCGCATGAAGGAAGTCGACATCCCCAAGACTGCTTTCAGAACTCATGAAGGCCATTATGAATTCCTGGTCATGCCATTTGGTCTTTGTAATGCCCCCTCTACTTTTCAGAGCCTTATGAACCACATTCTCAAACCATATCTCAGGAAATTTGTCCTTGTTTTCTTCGATGACATCCTCATCTATAGTTGCACTTGGGCCGCACATCTTCAGCATGTAGATCTACTCTTGCAACTGCTCCGCAAGCATAAATTATTTATCAAGATTTCCAAGTGTTCGTTTGGCATAGCAGAAGTAGAGTATTTGGGCCACATTGTGGGGCGTGAAGGTGTCAAGGTGAACCCCAAAAAGATCCAGGCAATGCAGGAATGGCCTCAACCTAAGACCTTGAAGAGCTTGAGAGGATTTTTGGGTCTCACAGGCTATTATCGTAAATTTTTCCGCAACTATGGTCGCATAGCGAAGCCCCTCACCCAACTCCTAAAGAAAAATTCATTCTTCTAGACTGAGGAAGCACAACAGGCCTTTACAGCTCTAAAAAATGCCATGTGTTCCACTCCAGTGTTAGCACTACCTGACTTCACCAAATCTTTTGTCATTGAATGTGATGCTTCGGGTACAGGTATTGGGGTAGTCTTAATGTAGGAAGGGCGACTGTTGGCCTTCACAAGCCAACAACTCAGTGGGAGGAATCTGGGCCAATCTACCTACGAGAAGGAAATGATGGCCATATTACATGCAGTCGAGACCTGGCGACCTTACTTATTGGGGCGACGTTTCCAAATCCGCACAGATCATCACAGTCTTAAATATTTTTTGGCGCAACGCCTATCCTCCCCACAACAAAATAAATGGCTAGCCAAAATGCTGGGATATGATTATGAGATAATTTACAAGAAAGGGAAAGACAATAGTGTAGCAGATGCATTATCTCGCCAATTTGAGGAGGAAAGTACTCTGCTAGCAATTTCCCTCCCCATTCCAGAATGGATTGAAGAGGCTCGCACGGAATGGTTTTCACACCCCGGGCTCTCCCAACTCATTTCTCAATTGCAGGTAGATCCAAATTCCACCAAGGGCTACTCGTGGCAGGATGATATTCTTCGCTACAAGGACAGAGTCGTAATATCACCAACATCCACCCTCAAAAGTCGCATTTTTGCAGAATTGCACTCATCTCCCATTGCAGGACATTCGGGCTTTCAGAAGACGTATGCTCGCACCAGAAGATCATTTTTTTGGACAGGCATGAAAAAGGACATCCTTACTTTCGTAGCAGAATGTGATGTCTGTCAACGCCACAAAGGGGAAACCATCAACACACCAGGCACATTACAACCATTGCCCATTCCGGCATCAATTTGGACGGAGGTTTCTATGGATTTCATTACAGGTCTTCCAAAGTTAGGGAACAAGTCAGTCATCATGGTGGTTGTGGACCGACTGTCGAAGTATTCTCATTTCTGCGCCCTACCCCACCCGTTTACACCAACTTTGGTTGCTCAATCTTTCATGGATCAGATCTTCAAATTGCATGGCATGCCCACTTCTATTGTGTCCGACCGCGACCCGATCTTCACCAGTAATTTTTGGCAAGAACTCTTCAGAATACAAGGCACTCAACTCAAACTCAATACTTCCTATCATCCGCAAACAGATGGTCAAACCGAAGCCGTCAACAAATGTCTAGAAACCTACCTTAGGTGTTTCACTTCAGAAAAGCAACACCTTTGGGTACAGTGGTTACCTCTGGCTGAATGGTGGTATAACACCAACTATCATGCCACCACCAAAATGATTCCCTATGAAGCAGTATATGGTCAACTCCTGCCTTCACCTACTTCGTATCTCAAGGGATGCTCAAAAGTACAAGCAGTGGATCAACTCCTACAACACCGCGCAACCATGCTCGCCCATCTTCGAGCGAATCTTCATCAAGCTCAGAACCACATGAAGCAACAGGTAGACCAGCATCGCTCAGAGAGCCAATTTCAAGAAGGGGATCGGGTCTTTTTACGGCTACAACCATATAATCAAACATCACTCAAGGACAAGGGGTGTCAGAAACTCTCTCCCAAATTCTACGGACCATATCAAGTACTTCAGCGCATTGGAGAAGTGGCCTACAAGTTGGCCTTGCCACCTACTGCAAAAATCCATCCATTTTTCCATGTCTCATGCCCCAAGAAAGTGATTGGGAACAATTGTAGAATTCAGATCAGTCTACCTGAATTGGACGAAGAAGGGTCCATCTGGCTTCAACCCAAACAGGTCCTAGACACACAAGACAAGCAACTGCGCGGCCGCATGATTAAGGAAGTCCTCGTCAAATGGAAAGACACCTCTCTGGAAGATGCAACTTGGGAACCAACCACTATTCTTCAGCAGTTTCTGCAACTTCAGCCTTGAGGACAAGGCTCGTCTTAAGGGGGAGGGCATGTTAGGGTCCCACCCTAACCCCCTTATTTATGTAATGGGATCACGTCATAGTCAAGAGTCAATAAAGCCCATATTAATAATTGTAAGTGGTTAATCCGCAATTAATGACGGAACCACAGTTAGTTGCAAATGGGTCGTAGTATTAGATAGATGGTATTAATAAAACCCATGGTATTGGCCTGTGGTATTGAATGTATGAGTCATATATAAAGGATAGAGAATCCCTGCGAGGAGCATCGTGTCTTATTTTATAGTCGAGCTCTGCTCTATTGGAGGTTGCCCCCTCGAAGAGGCAAGTGAACATTACTCTCTGAATAATAAAATCATTGCTATTCTGTGTTCTGGGTATCTTTTCTTCGCATATTCTGTATTTGGGTATCATTTTGCAGGTGTTGTGCGGAATGGGTCAATCTTGCGGACAAGATAGACCTTCCTAGAATCTAAAGAAGACCTAACAACAAGCAAACCAACCAGACACTATCTTTCTCTAAATATGCTTCAATAAACAATAGTAGACAAAGGTTTTTAGGGCCTACCTTTGGTCCAACGCAAGCTTGTGGATGCCCTCTCTCTTTTGATCCAAATGAGCTCCTCTTCGTGAATCTGAAAACACAAACAAGGCAAACAAATTAAATAGCACCTGAAAAACCAATTGCATGAAACATATTTAACATGAAAGTCAAGGAGTCCATGAAACAAATAACATAAGATACTTGTTGAGAAAAATGAGTTTGATTGTATTAATTCAAAAGAAGAAGAACTTTACAACCTTTGCCTTGACGCTGTACAAGCTCCTCCCAGGGTCCAACAAGATGTCTCCTCTACTTTGACAAGCTTCACTCACTCTCCAATGGAACCAAGAGGTATGTGATCTTTCCTCTCAAGCTCAACCAAAGAGTCTTGATTTCACCATATTTACCCTCAAAATGTTCAGCTTCTAACCTCCCTAGTCCTCACCCCAATGCCTGTATTTATAGTGCAATGGAGGGAAGTTACTAGGTCCTCCTTCAAAGGGATAAAGCCCTCCTTCAAAGGGATAGCTCCTTTAGTCAAGGGATTAGCTCCTTCTCTTTTGGGATGTATGAACCACCTCAGAGCGAACAATCCACGTCAAAATTCCTTCTAGAAAACTCTAGAATTAACCCAAAGTGAGTTTTTTAAGATAAAAATTGCGCCTTTTGACTTTCACAGGGGTCCGCACCTGCACCGTTAGGAACAGAGCGGGAGTTACGCAGCTTTTGTACACAGAAGGTGCGGGACCGTAGGTGACCATGAGAGAAAGTGCGGAACCAGAGTTACATTGATTTTTAATGTCTTTCTCCCACTTCCAAAGCTTGATTTGAAGAGCTGAGGTTCTAGACTTGCTTAGGAGGACAGTACAAGTGATGATAGACCCATACTGACTGCAAATAATAATGGTGACGATATTTTTGTGTAACAGATTGCCCCCTAAATTGCAAAGTATGTAGTAGATGAGGATTTCATTTATCATATAGGAAGAGTGAAGTACTTTATCATTTCGAGGATTATCTTGTGGAGAGCCCGGTCGGAACCTGTAAAAACATTCAATGCAAGATATATATATGAGATCATATCATTGCTGAGGTAGGCATTCCCATACTCAGATCAAAACTAACTAGAAACTTATCTACTGCTCTGATATAGGAATGATCTTGTAACACATCATAAGTATAGACTCGTGTGAACACAGTATGGACGCAGCAATCTTTTATGAATAGTCCACAACATAATGAGTACAAAATTCCTCGCAGCCTGGATGGTGGAAACTAGATCCAGGGTCTTCATTTATACTTCCCGAAATAGTACGATTCTAACCATGCGAATAAATGTGTTGATGTCGAACATGGTAGAAACCACTTGATTACCAGTCAATGATGTAAACTGTTAACAAGTGTGAGAGAAACCACCAGTGATGTCAATGGCTCTCAAAGTACCCAGTACAATCCATGAGATGTGAGTAAATGTGTTGATGTCGAACATATCATGGAATCCTTTGATCGAAAGTCAATGATGTAAACTGTCGTCAAAGGCGAGAAACCTACCATTGAGGCATGCAGATCCCAAGGTACTGACGATCTCTAGATCATCTTTCTAGATAATGAGTTGAAGTCGATAGAAAGCAATCCGTTGCAGGCAAGCCCACAACACGAAATCATAGATCAAGTTGAAGAAATTTTGTTGCAAGGACTGACTCAGGGATGGTCAAGATGGATGACAGATATTTTGCAAATGAATGGCTTATTGGCAGTGACCTCTTGAACACATAACGACACGACAGATGGCTTGGTGACAATTGACCCAAAGTTAATACCCAGAAACCGGCTGAAGACTTTGAATGTGGTTTGATCAACTGTTAGGCAAAGGATTTCCCAACCTAGGTGAATAAAAGTGTCGTGTTCAAGAGGGGTTACAAAGTATGACAAACAGACTCATTTTCCTCTCTTTTCCCCCACCATTTCTGGCAAGTACCTCTTTATTTTTGACAAGCTTGAGGAGGAGTGGTTCGTTCCTGTTTGTAATTGAACGGGTCCTTTACTGTGAAATTTTAACGAGTCCAGTATAGGAGAAACTCGACGTTTTTCAATTTTAGAGAGTCTGAAAAAACTTAAGAAAACTCTAGGGTTGACCTTTTTCGTAAATTTGTGTCTCCCAAGCCCGAAAAAGTATAAAATAATACTTGAGAGAACCGCTTGATCTTTTACGACCAAGGAGTACTTTTCGTTATTAGTGTCACTGACCCGAAAAAGTAAAAAAGCGATCAATGACACGTCGTTTTATAACCAATATCGAATTTGAAACGACAAAAATTCGGCAATCTTTTCATGTTTTTACGGTCGGAAAAGAGCTGTAAGTGGACCGTCTTTTAATTCTGTTTTAACGAGTGTAAAGAAACGCTCGGCAATCTTTTCATGTTTTAGGAGTCAGAAAAGGGCTTAAAGATGACTCTACTTGTTTTTTCGTTGAAAATGATAGATTTCGCCTGAATAATCCTGTATTCTGCACAAAGACACAAACATTACTCATACCTGTTTGAAATGGATAAAAGCGTTGCAAAATACCTTTTCAAAGTGAAACATAAACAAATTTGCGATTTATTTACTCAAAAAACTTATAAAAAGGGCCTTTGTCAATTCATTTTTACCGTTCGAGTTTGGGTGAGAAAATAGTGCTTTTGCTTAGAAAACTTCCCGTGAAGATTGTGGAAAATCCAACCGTCGGAATCGAGCGCCGTCTTCTCCAGGTAATCCACATCACCTTACTCTTCATTTTCAACCGTTTAGTTTTTTGATTTAGCCCCTCATTTTGTTTTTTGGGAGAGTTTTTAGGCGCAAAACCCGCGCGCGGGGGTCCGCAGGTTTACCATTGCGGACCCGCGGACCCCGACTTTTTCTCCATTGGGAAAAAGCTCGGGGTCCGCACCTTCCGTGTAGACAAAATGTGGACCCATGCACTGTGTCTAACGTGGAGGGTGCGTACCCCGCAGCAAGGGTTTTGAACCTAAAATTCCTCAAAAATGGACCAATCAAAATGTTTTTTGGAAATCTAATTAATCTTTATACTTGATGCAGAGAATATATCATGCTAGATTGGTGAGAACGGGAGCATGAGGACGTGAATACCGCCACATGGAATCATCAGCCTTCACTTGATGCTTTGAGGGCATGCAGACTATACAAATTTTGGACCATTCCTGGCATGAGGGCTCAGGTAGATTTCTTACAGTGGCTGGTTGACAGGTGGAGTGTACAGGACCAGTGCTTTTTCATTGGCGGACACCAGCTCGAAATCGAGCTGGAGGACATTTATTTCTTGACTGGTTTGCCTAAGAGAGGCGAGGACTTGACTCTATTCGGGACTAGGCCAGGTGGCCAGTCTGTCGATAGCCTCCGGCTAGAGTACTGCAACAGCCAGGCTAAAGACAAAGGGATAGACATAAAGACCATATCCCGTCCTGAGCTCATGGTGATTGCGTTTACTGTCACCAGAATTTGCGGAGCTGCCGCATTACATGTTGCCACCGGATCCCAGATGCGTATGGCAGTTGATTGCTTTCAAGGCACCATCTTCAACTGGTGCAATGCTGTGCTGGCCAATGTGAAAGGCCAACTGACCAGGGCCAAGAGCGGACGACTAAAGACCTTTGGTTATGGGGCTTTGGTCGTGAGTTTTGGCCTGGAGAGGGTTCCTATGCTGATCCCACAGCATCTTACTGTTGGAGTTGGGCTTCCTCGAGAGCCCAAACTGATGCGATGGGTCGCAGTCATGGCCCGTCACCCGGACGAGAGGACAGAGGTTGCTCGGTTCAAACCTGAGTATTTCCAATGGTTGGAAAACCAGGTTTTTTGCATTCAGGATTTCCCTTACGCTGGGATAGATTTTCGTGGTGACCCAGACATGGCTCTTCCACCAGGAGAGCAGTGGGACGAGTCAGGTAAAATCCTTTTCAACTTTCCCTATATTTTTTTTTTTTATATTTTTCATCGTCTCAAAACTTGATAGTAAAATTTCAAATGCAGATGTGGGTCCACAGTGACCAGCCGCTCTCCGGCCTTTCGAGAGGAGGCAACCAGTTGCACCCGCGCCAGCCCCACAGGACGAATCAGCAGAGGTTTTCGCCGAGTTGGAGAGTCATCTTGAGCGCTTGACAGGAGATATTCCTGAGACTACTATTGACGACATTCCTCGTCGACTTCAGCGCTATGTGATTGGATTCCCGGGACCTTTTAGGAGGTTCCTTTGCAAGGTGGCTCGGGCAGTGGTTTCTTATAGAGATCATCACCAGTGATAGGATGATCACCCTTTGTGGGCACATGTGACATTTTTGTTTTTTGTACTTATCATTTTTGCCAATCATAAGGTGTTTTTCAACCTATGATCGAAGACGATGTATTTTTTGACACACTCCTATATATATATCACTATTACCGGCTTATCTTGTAAATCGTATCATGGAATGGTTTTAAATTTACATGTATGATTATTGCAAATGTCTATTTAACATTCGAGAAGCAATTGCATCTGCTAATGTATTTAAAGACCTTGGAATATGCTGATATTCAATGTAATCAAACTCACGTTCCAAGAGACGCACTCTAAAAAATAATCTTAATAACACTGGATTTCTAATGGCATACACTCTATTAAGCTGTAATACAACGAATTCAGAATCCAGCCTCACTATCAAACTCCGAATCCCAAATGAAATAGATTCAGATAATAACTCAATCACTGCACTATACTCTGCAATGTTGTTTTTTGTTTGACCGAGACTTACCCCATGCATAGAAACTAACTCGTCAGAGGGCGAATAGATAACCCAAGCCGCAGAAGAGATGTTCCGTGTATTACGACAAGCACCATCAGCAAATCCAATGTATGTTTGGAGAGGCATCGACATCTGCAATATCAAGAGTAAAACCAAGATAAGCAGGAATAATGACGAAAAACACTCTCTAAGCTAAGCACACTTTTGTTTTTTAAACTAAAACACACCAGCTAGAAAGAAAACTATCCTAACTAAAAATCTCCATACCCCATTTTTTTAAGCATAGTACCTCTTCAAGTAAAGGCCATTTCTGGGTTTACCCAAAGAGTCCCCATCAAAGTCTACCAACTCATAGGCCCCTTTTGCTAGCTTTCGCTTAACAATATAGGGACCATGCCACATAGGAACGAATTTCCCAGCACCTATTTTATCATTAGCTTGA
This sequence comes from Pinus tabuliformis, assembly GCA_031772625.1. Classification (NCBI taxonomy): domain Eukaryota; kingdom Viridiplantae; phylum Streptophyta; class Pinopsida; order Pinales; family Pinaceae; genus Pinus; species Pinus tabuliformis. Next base: position 989,728,353 of record CM062812.1, on the reverse strand, counting down.
TCATATAATAACACTAGGTCTCCTTCCGAAAAATTTCGAGGGGTCACATTCCAATCATACTGAGCTTTCATACGTTTTGCGTGAGTCTCGATCGCCAATGCAGCATCACGTCGATTCTCATCTAATTGGGCTAAGTATAACAAACACTTCTCCTCTTTGGAAGTAGCTGGAAGTAACACGATGGCCATTTGCAGTGACGGGATTTCGCACTCAATGGGTAACACAGCTTCTAAACCATAGACTAGTTGGAAAGGAGTGAACCCTGTTGATGTTTTTACTGAAGTTCGGTACGCCCAAAGCGCTGAAAATAGCATGTTGTGCCAATTCGACCGATGAATCTGAATGATTCTTCGGATCATGATAACTAAAACTTTGTTGATGGATTCAACCAGACCATTTGCTTGTGGATAATAAGGGGTTGAACTATCGTGACGTAAACCAAGCTGGCCTGTAAGTTCAGTCATCATAACGTTTCGAAAATGACGCCCATGATAAGTGATTATCGCTTGTGGGACACCAAACCTAGCAATTATATGATTGAACACGAAAATTGCAGCTGTCTTGCCGTTTGCTTCGAATGTAGGCATCGCCTCGGCCCACTTAGTAAAATAATCTACCGCTAGGATGATATACACATGCCCCCCAGCCGAGTGAGGGTTACATGTAATACAATCGATACCCCATTTGGAAAAAGGACCAACGGCAATTATAGGGTGGAGAGGAGCAGGTGGAGTGCGCATCTTACGATCAAAAATCTGGCAGTTGTGGCATTTTCAGACCGCCGTAATACAATCTTTAAACAAGGACGGCCAGAAATGGCCAGCGCGCAATATCTTTTGGGCTGTGGCATACCCAGACATATCACTGCCACATGCTCCAGAGTGACAGTCATTTAGAACCCTTTCAGCCTCTTCGTGAGTTAAGCAACGTTGAAAAATAGAGTCCGCCCCACGGCGATAAAGAGTATCTCCAATAATTTTGAATTGTTGGAACTGGAATCGAATTTTCCAATGTTCCGACTTTGAAATTTCTGGCTGAAAGGATTGGGTCTGGAGATAGACGATGATATCCCCATACCACGGATCTAAAGTGCTGATTAGAAACAAATATTCGTCCGCAATGGGCTCCTCTGCCACAGTTTTTGTGTCAGCACGCGGGAAGTCACACATTAACTCTGCAAAAACTAAAGATTTCTTAGACTTAGATTTCTCAAACTCCAAGTCGAACTCTTGTAGGATAACGATCCATTTAGAGTACTTGCCCCCTAGCAATTGTTTGGTCAAAATGTAGATCATAGGGTTGCAATCCGAAATTACCGTAGTTTTACGTAGTAAAATGTAGTGACGAAAACATTGGACAGCTTGAATGGCTGCCAATGCCAATTTCTCCACCTGTGAGTATTTTAGCTCAATTGGATTTAATGTGCGACTAAGGTAATATATCACATGTTCCGTTCCGAATTCATCTTCCTGAACTAAGACCATTCCAATGGTGGAATGGGAGGCGGCGAGGTACAAAAAGTAATCTTGGTTGTATTTGGGAGGATGCAACAATGATGCATGGGTTAACGCGTGTTTGAGTGCATCAAAAGACTTCTGAGCTATCTCATCCCAAGAAAATTGAGTATTTTGTTTCAACAACCGTGTAAAACCCTTTGTAACCTCGGCATAGTTAGGAATGAATCGTCGTAAAAAGTTTGCTTTCCCCTGCAATCTTTGGAGTTGGCGAAGACTCGAAGGAGGAGGCAAATTGATAATAGCTTCGACCTTCGAGGGATCAACACGAATGTCAGCTTTTGAAACTACAAATCCCAGCAATCGATCCGTTTCTATACAGAAGACACATTTGTGTGGGTTCAACCGAATACGATAATGCCTACACCTCATAAAGATTGCTCGTAAATGGACGAGGTGATCAGATCGATGTAGTGAATGAGCAGGCAAGTCATCGAGATAGGGTTGCACAATGTGCTTGATGTCATGAAACACATAAGACATCGCCCTCTGAAAAGTTGCTCCAGCATTCTTAAGCCCAAAAGGTAATTTGCAATAAGCAAATGTCCCCCATGGACAAATAAAATCCGTTTTTGGTTGATCGGCAGGTAGAATGTTGATTTGATTATATCCAGAAAAACCGTCCATAAAGGAAAATATCTCGCTGCTGGCACAATCATCAATGATCTGATCGATATAGGGAGTTGGGTAATTGTCCTTTGGACAGGCTCGATTAATGTCCCTATAATCGATGCATATTCTTATTGTTCCCTGTTTTTTGTTAACTGGAACAATATTTGATACCCAATCCGTTAGCGGGATCAGATAAATGAAACCTGCTTTCAACAGTTTTTCAACTTCTGCTTTAATTGCAGCAGCTTTTCGTGGGTGAATCTGACGCAAACGTTGCCGGACGAGTTTAGCATTCGGGTAAGTTTTGATCTCATGAACAACAATTGCGGGATCAATTCCTGGCATTTCCTCATAGGACCAGGCAAACACGTCGCGGAATTCTTGAAATAGGGCCTTATATAATTGAATTTCGTCATCTATACACGAGGCACCTATATGAATGTTCTCAACAATTCCAGGCTTAACCGAAATGTCAATGGGAATAGTTCGAGAGATGTTTCCCAAATTTAACTCTGAATTGGGATGTTTCATTGGATTCTGAGGTTCCTTGACATATTCGGTCGTAAAGATTGATGAGAAATTATTTTCAAAACGATCATCCTCAGGTAAAAACGAAGATCTGTGATGGAGATCTTCCCATGGTAAATCATCTACACATAGGATTTCACGAATTTGCTCATCAGAGTGAACAAGTTCAGAAAACGTAGTTAAATCCGAGGTTGATGTGAAAAGTGATTCCTCACGGACCACATTCATTAAGTCTTTTTCGGTTGAACACGGGTCGGAAAAAGACTGCACAGCTTCATAGGCCATTTCATATGGACTCAAAGGCATGGAATTACCAAATGAGTCTATTTCAGATTCAGAAGGAACGATCCAAGGATCGTCATAAAAAATAGTGTCTGATGTAATCATATGAATAGTTGCAAATGAAGATGATGCGTTGATTGGAGGAAAAGGAAAAGTTCCCAGTAAACCGACATCTTTAACTAATCCTACTCCAACATCCTTATATGGGATAGTCGTTTTACCAACATGCTGAATACTCTCCGAAGAGGCTGGGTCGGATGAAAAGTAAGCCAGCTGGTCTATTGTTACGATCTTTCCATTATGTGGAAATTTTATGACTCTAAAGACCGATGAAACGACCGCTATCATAGCGTAAGACCAACTTCGACCCAAGAGAAGGTTGTAGTCTAGAGGGGCATCAACCACCTCCACATCTAGACTAACGGTTTTTCCTTCAACCCCTATAAGCAAATCCTGTAGAATGCCAAAAGGATGAAACCCACGGCCATCAAAGGCCTTAAGAATCGTCGGGGATTGATTTAGTGAAGGAGAACCAAGCGATCTCCAACACTGTATCGACATAATACACGTTGAGGCTCCCTCATCAATTACAGTTCGATGAATAGGCCTGTTTTTGACTATCACTGGAATCTGGAAAGCCATTTGATGAGGCAAACGCGGTGTACTATTTTCTAGATCAAAGATTATTAGGTTCGGGTCCTGAATATCAACAGCTCCTATAGCTGACAAAAGTAATTTGCGTTGTGCTGGGCATGATTGCAGCACTTCCAAAGCCGACATTGCTGAGGGTGAAACAGCTAAATCCTCAACAATGTTATAATTCTGAGCCGCTCTCGCATGTGGATTGAAGGTTGACCTTCGAAGTACACCCTTGGCGGGCGGTTTGATTACTAAGTCTGGATTAGGTTTCTCGATCTGTAGTGGATCGGAACCGGGAGCTGAGGTTGATGGATTAGAATGAGAAGATTCTGCTTCTTTGCCATCAACAGGACTTTTACTGCCATAATCTTGCGATCGAGTCGCAATCCTTACATGGGACATCATCAATATGGGTTCTTCATTGGCACTTGAGGAAGAACCTATCATCTTGCTATCTTGATTTGGAAATGGATCCTTCAAAACAGCAGGAGTTTGGGAACCTTTGACGATTTTCGCAACCTCTGCTCGATGAGGGCAGTCTCTTGTGAAATGTTCTTCGTCACAAATGAGACACAGATAACGAGGTTTGTGCTTTTCATCATTGGATTCCGCCTTTTCAGGTTTCTCCTTTGAACTTTTGTCTGTTTTATTCTTCTTCTTTCCTTTCTTCTTCCCGCCGGATTTTGATTTAGCTGTAGATGATTCTACAACGTGAACATCGGCGGAAACCTCTGCAGAAGAATCTCCTGTCGGGGAATCAGGCAAGGTTATGATAGGAGAAGAATTCTTGGAAGACTTCTTCTTACTTTTAGTGTTAACTGTACCAATCATACCGTCAGCGGCATGAGATCCTGAAGGAGCTACAGTGATTTGATTCGACTTGGGAAGATCGGGGATCTTTTCGTGTAACGTACCTGACTGAGTATAGACCAAGTCAAGGTACTGTGCTTGAGCAATGACTTTCTCCTCAGTAACAACTCCGGCTTTAGCAACATCTTCAGTGATCCTTGGCAACAAAGATTTTACAAACCAATCAGCCAAGATTTGATCCGGAATGAATACCTTCACTAAATGTCGTCGACGTCTCCACTCATGAATATGATCTGAAATATACGTGGATGTCGATTGTTTTAGCGAAGTTAACAATTCCGTGCCATTGTCATATCGAACTGGCAACTGGAAATGAGTTAAAAACGAGGTAGCTAACTGACTAAAATTATAAAAAGTGCCTCGCGGTAACTCAATGTACCACTTGGCCGCGAGACCAATCAGAGTGCGCTGGAAAAGTCTAAGACAGATCGAATCATCTGTGATGGAGTTAGATGCACACCAGAGGTGGTAAGTCATCACATGGTTCGACGGGTCCTCTCCAGATTTACCTTCGAACTTGGGAATGTCACTGGGCAACTTATTCGGCATTGGCGGCCAAAACGGAAGATAATTAATCGGATCGTTCGTTAGGCGCGACAAGTCTGGTAAGTCCAAAGTTGCGATAAATGGCAACTGCCGATTAGGATCCCTAAAACTTTGGGTCATGAGACCAGCCCCAGGAGGAGGATATCCAGGATAACTAGGAATAGGAATCGCGTTCGGGATATTGTATCCTCCCAGAAAACTAGGATTAACCGTACCGTACTGGGGTTGTTGAGGTTGTTGATAAGTGTACCCAGGATACGGTTGATACTGATAAACTAGCTGCTGGACAGCAGGACTGAATTGGTACTGTCCCTGGTACGGTTGATAGGTGAATTGAGGTTGACTGGTGACAACCGTACTTAAACCAGGTTGTCCTACAGGCATCTGAACCGTAGTTTGAATGGTGGATCCAGACGGTGGTAAAGATGTCTGAGGAGTAGATACAGAAATAGTAGAAACCGGAGCTGTCGATACTCCAGAAGTAGGTGGGGTAGATGGAACAAATGTTGCGGTAGTTGCAACAGTCGTTTGAGATGGAGTACGAGGCGCAGTAGGCCCAGACTGTGAAACTACCGAAGGTACAGAAGTTTGAATGTTAGACTGGGTTGGTTGCTGGGGTGAACCAGAAACTAAGGGTTGTCCAGTTTGAGATGACAACTGTACACCTGGCTGCAACACCTGTTGAGTTTGCGATGGATCCCACACTATGTTTGTTCTGGGGTATTGACCCATAATAGGTTGAGAATATTGAGGACCATAACCGGGTTGAGGGTAGGTTGGATAGTTGAAAGGTACATTTCCCGTCCCTTGAACATAAGATTGACCTTGGGGTGGTTGGAAACCTTGGTTCGAGTACTGACCTTGGGGTAGATATCCCTGAGGCACGTACTGATACTGGGGTTGACCTTGAGGTATAAATTGATACTGGGGTTGACCTTGGAGTACATATTGAGTCTGGGGTTGACCTTGAGGAACGTATTGTACCGTAGGCACGTACTGTCCTTGAGGTTTCCCCCAGATGCAAATTGTGTACCTTGAGGTTGTCCCCTAGGTGTTAAATGAGGCTGCCCCCTAGGCGGTAACTGGCCACCTTGAGGTTGAGAATTGGGAATAGAACCTGACATCATAAGAATGTCTTCTACGCTCAACGACTTTGCGCCATTGTTTCCAGTGAATAACCCTTGTTCAATGGGTTGAGGAGATGCTCCCGAAAAAGTACCAGAAAGTGACTGATACCCAGCGGGAACAGAAGGACCACCGTACAGAAAATATTCAGGCGATTGAGTAAACATGGACGACTGACCTGACATATTTACGGGAGTATAAAAACCTCTAGGATGATAAGGAGTACGAGGTGGTGAAAAACTTAACACTGAATTTTCCAAATAATTAGTCAAAGAAAGATACCAAGTAGTACTTCTAGGTGGACTGTAAAAAATTGATTCACGCTCCCTTAGATCAATAACAGGTTGATTTTCAGGGATAGGGATGCCTACTTCTTCTTCCGGAGCAATTTCTTCAATAGCTATCAAACCAGAAGGAAGATTTTCGGTGATTACTCTTTCTACCCTAGGTGAATTAGGACCACTAGAAGTTGGAGAGACAAACCCCGATGTTGGAGTAACAGGTTCAGATATCTCAGGTTCTTCACCTATATCACTAGTAGATGAAAAGCTATCAGCAAGTTTGGAAACCGAAATAGATTCAGGATTATAACCTGTTTCTAGTGTTTGGTAATCAGGATGTACAACCAATGAAGACTCTCCTTCTTCAGGTGAACCAACTTTACTGCCACTAGAAGTTACGAGGACTTTCAAGCCTTCAAGATGGCTCGCGATTTCTTCAGGAGGTTGGCCCCCCAGTCTACGGGACTTCCTCAGTAAATCAGCCACGATTACAAACTCAGGAGACTGGCCCCGAAGTCTACGGGACTGTCTTGGTAATTCAGCCACAGTTAAAAACTTTTAACTACTTCACACGCAAACAAAGTAAAATCTCAATGAAAAACACCTAAAGCCTCTAAAGAACCAAACAAATTTGAATCACACGCCTAAAGAATCTAGAGATCAAAACACACACAAACAGTAACTTTCCGGACCAAAAACACTAGTTAGTGATGAAATCCAACGTCGCAGAATTCAGTACAGAAATGGCAGTTGGAACAGTTACCCTGGCAACCTGCTTAATGAATAGACTGGACCAATTTCCTCCACTTAACCGTCTCGAGTGAAGTGAACCCCCCAGAAAATCCAAGTGAGTCTAGCCGACGTCTGCTACAGGTACAGTGGGATCTTCCGACCATTGTAACCTTAAGAAGAATCCTAAAGAATATGGCCACTAATGTTACCAACTGAGACAAATACACCTGGGGGAACAGTCTACGATCCGATACGCACGCAAGGGCAGAGTAGCAAGCTCAATCCCCTTGAAGGCTCCTTGACATAATCCAAGGTTTACCAACAAGTGACCCCAGGCTCCTCGACAATGGTTAATTCGAGGTTTACCATTTTTAATACGTGAATATCTGGCGTCGTTCCCAATGAGGAAGGATTGATTCCGACACTGGTTCAGACATGATCCCGTGCTTCTCCTTTAAGAGGAGCTTTCCCAGAGCATAAATGCAACAATTGGATTTCTTCCTACCACAAGATACAACTACTTGTTTGTTTTTACTGTCTTGGAGAGTTAATTACTCTCCTACTCCAAGACACTAGCCTAAGCTAAGTTGGTGTATCAGAGCCCTAGAAATAAAATGTTACTAGGTGAATTTTACTTTAAGCGTTAATTTTAGTGGTTGTTGTTTAAGTCAAGAGGTGGCGGAGATGAAACTCGTGGTGTAAAGACTCGACTCGAAATCACTAAAAGGATGCACCTAGGATGATTTAAACAATCCTTTCTCTTCGATGAACTTCTAAACTTAAGAAAGAGTTTGAGAAATGCAACTACTTTGTAAACACAAATCTTTCTCAATTAAACAAATTAAAAGAAGAGCTTTTCCTTTCCAAAGCACTCAAAACGAGACAACTAGCTATTTCACACAAATTTCCCTTTTCTTTTCAAAGCAAACAATCACTACAAAAGACAAACTTTTCCAAAAGAGATTTTGTTTTTTATATTTTGTAAAAAAGACACTCAAAACTAATGAAAATGACTAACTTTGAGAGCTACAAACTATAAAAAGCTACTTGAAGTTAAAGCCTACTAAAAGTCTTTTTGAGGATGTTTTACTTAGCTAAATGTGAGCTAAGGACTAATGTATGCAGAATCACAATTAGTCAAAAAACAACCAATCTTTCGTTTTCTTTTTGTAAAAATGAAAATTCCAAACTTTCAACTACAAGCTTTTCGAAATTTTGAAATGAGAAAACTCAAAGCGAATTCCTCAACAAGGGGAGATTTCATAAATGGTCAGACTCACAAGAAGACCAGTAGACACCAAGGTAATCTGAGGTCTCTAGGGCTTCTAAGCTCAGAGCCACTACACAACCAAAACGAAAAACAAACCCAACAAGCAAAATTCCTAGGAATTCCACCTAAAACCCTAATGCTAATGAAATTAAACCAAGGAAAGTTTTTGACAGGGAACAAGCAGGTCTGGGCAATGGCTAAAACTTATAAACAAATTCTAAACTGATAAAAAAGAGGAAAATTTGAAATTCTTCAAATTTTTGACAGGGTACGCAGGCAACCTGTTTACACAGGTGCGTCTATGCTCTGTGCACAAAGAAAAAGTGCGTACAAGTACGCACTGTGCTTAACTCAGAGGGTGCGTACCTCTCCCAAAACTATGAAAAATGAAAACTAACTCAAAATTAACTAAATACACCCAATCCCACAATCATCAAGTCAAAAACAGAAACAGAAAATACAGTTTCTCAGGTCAAAGTATAGACAAAGAAAACAATCAAGTCCCCAGTATGGTCGCCATTCTGTCGCGCGGAATGGGTCGATCTTGCAGACAAGATAGACCTTCCTAGAATCTAAAGAAGACCTAACAACAAGCAAACCAACCATACATTATCTTTCTCTAAATATGCTTCAATAAACAATAGTAGACAAAGGTTTTTAGGGCCTACCTTTGGTCCAACGCAAGCTTGTGGATGCCCTCGCTCTTTTGATCCAAATGAGCTCCTCTTCGCGAATCTGTAAACACAAACAAGGCAAAAAAAATTAAATAGCACCTGAAAAACCAATTGCATGAAACATATTAACATGAAAGTCAAGGAGTCCATGAAACAAATAACATAAGATACTTGTTGAGAAAAATGAGTTTGATTGTATTAATTCAAAAGAAGAAGAACTTTACAACCTTTGCCTTGACGCTGTACAAGCTCCTCCTAGGGTCCAACAAGATGTCTCCTCTACTTTGACAAGCTTCACTCACTCTCCAATGGAACCAAGAGGTATGTGATCTTTCCTCTCAAGCTCAACCAAAGAGTCTTGATTTCACCAGCATTTACCCTCAAAATGTTCAGCTTCTAACCTCCCTAGTCCTCACCCCAATGCCTGTATTTATAGTGCAATGGAGGGAAGTTACTAGGTCCTCCTTCAAAGGGATACAGCCCTCCTTCAAAGGGATAGCTCCTTTAGTCAAGGGATTAGCTCCTTCTCTTTTGGGATGCATGAACCACCTCAGAGCGAACAATCCACATCAAAATTCCTTCTAGAAAACTCTAGAATTAACCCAAAATGAGTTTTTTAAGATAAAAATTGCGCCTTTTGACTTTCACAGGGGTCCGCACTTGCACCGTTAGAAACAGAGCGGGTAGGTATGCAACTTTTGTACACAGAAGGTGCGGGGCCGCAGGTGACCATGAGAGAAAGTGCGGAACCAGAGTTACATTGATTTTTAATGTCTTTCTCCCACTTCCAAAGCTTTATTTGAAGAGCTGAGGTTCTAGACTTGCTTAGGAGGACAATACAAGTGATGATAGACCCATACTGACTGCAAATAATCATGGTGACGATATTTTTGTGTAACAACAGGTTAAGAGCATAACAAACCTCCTATAATAACCTACTAATCCCATAAATAATATTACATCTTCCACGTTTCTAGGAGCTTCCCACTCCATGATAGCCCTTATCTTCTCTAGATCCATTGTTATGCCTTCCTTGGAAACAACATGTCCCAAGTAATTCACCTCTATCTGAAAGAAACTGCATTTGCTGAGCTTAGCATCATGGAAAATTTTTAGGGGCTATAATTCGCAAGTGGGCTAATTTTCCATGATTTTTCCTCAAAAGAGATTCGCTAATTTCTTGTAAAAATGATTCAGCCAAAATTTATAGTATAAAAATATTTTACTGTAAAAAGCAACAAAATTATATGGACTCTGCCTATGCAATAATTAGAAATTTGGTGATCTGAAAATGAGATCTTAAACCAATATTAAGGTATTACAGACTCATGTGTAGGAATTCCTATATTACTTAGTGCAATGGATCGAAAATATTGCGAATAATATAAACAATGAGCAGTTAGAAAACATAACAGACACACACATCAACATAGAAAATAATCAAGGAGTTCACCAGACTTCTTGGCTACGTCTCGTGGTCTAGCTTTCAGTGTCGACCTCTATATTAAGTCTTTAAGAACAGATTATTACAAGGGTGAGCTCAAAAGAGAGTCTCAACCAACAGTGACATCAAAAAGGGATTTGCTCGAAAACCTTGAGTCTAAAAGAGTGCACAGACTCTCCCCTTGTCATGTTCCTCTATTCAATCTGCCTCAATCTGACTTCTTTCTCTAATTGTCTCCAACTGACCTCTGCCTTCTCTGTTCTATTATGGGATGCTTTTTAAGCTTATCAGCGTTGTCTATTCAGTTCCATTCTCGGGCTTTCTGGCTCCCTGGTGTTGTCCATTCAAATTCCTGTTGAGCGTTAAACAATCATTGCAAAACACTCTAAGGTATGGTGGCCACCTGTTTTCGAACGGAAAGGATCATTGGCACGAGTGAAATCCAAAAATCGCTTCTCTGTTTACGCAGAGAAATACACAAGAAATACTCTAAAAAAGTGGAAAATCCAACCAAGCTGGACTTCAAAAGATATAAAGTCCACCCTATAATCCTCTCAGGTCCGTGCTTGATTGCTATCACAAGTTGTAGCGCTACGGTCATAATCCCTTTGTATTTGGTCCATAGCGGGAATACACAGAAATACATAGGAAAAACACTTATTATCGAACTTCAAATTTTATACAGCCACATCTATAATTCCTTTCGGGTCCGCCCTGATCACAATCGCATATCGCATGGTGCATAGGCCCCTTTGTATTTGGTTCCATTCCTCTGTCGATCGCCGATATTGGCGCATCGCATATCGCATGATCCACAGTCCATTGGCGTCACCCCTTTGTATGTTGCGATGTGATAAGTCGCAATAGCATATTGCTGAATCTTCGGGCCTTTGGTAAGTCCTTCCCTTGGAAACTTGCGATGCGATGGTGTAATCACAGTCGTTGATCTACGTGCTCGATCAACGGTTCGCGTTGTGTCGCTGGATCGCAATCACAATCTCCATAGGACTGCCTCCTATATACTCTGCTGGACTCTCTTGATTGTGATATCCCAATTCAATCTAGGTCATTGATCTGTCCGATCCAATGGCTCTAGTGTAATGAGACTGCATTCTCCACTGAACTTGGTTTTTTTGCCATTCCTTAGTGTTTTCACTTGCGATAATGTTTTTTGATAGTTTTAAAGACTTAGACTTAGAGGTTTTAGGATCCATTTTGGATCACGCCTTCCCACTGAAAAGCTTTTGGACCACCAAAAGTTGGTTTTTAGGCATCGATCAAGTGAGGATACAACTCCCTCACTTGTTTAATTTCTATCCATCGTGCTTTGCTTGGATTTGAACCTTTGAGCCCTACTCTCAGGTACTCAACATCCCCTCGACGCATAGTTCTCACCTTCCTGTCCAGAACTGTGTCTTCCTGTAACTCATTGAGATATTCAGGCAACAGATCCTCAATAGAAGGCAACTGACTTTGCTCTTCAGGATCTTCAACAATTGATGGTTCATACAATCTCAAGTTTTCTGCCTTAAGGACTAAATAGATCTGCATATAAGCTAGTAAATCAAGGCGAAAAGCATTTTCACCAATTTTATCAAGTATCTTGAAAGGTCCATACCTTATTGGTTTTAGCTTCTTACCTTCACCTTGCATTCTATCTTTGCTAATGTATAGCCAGACTTGATCACCAACTTGAAAACTATGTTCAACTTGATGCTTGTCATGTCTTGCCTTGTACTTGGCTTGACTTCTTTCCAACTGTTCCTGTACTGCCTGGTGAATTTCCTGGATTTGTTCAATGAACTTGGTTGCTTTGTCCACATCATTGTGTCCATCAACTGCTATGTCTTTACCAAAGACAAAATCCAAGGGAGACTTTGGTATAAAACCAAAACAAGTCTCAAAAGGAGATCTCTGAGTAGAAGAGTGCTTGGCACGGTTGTAAGCATGCTGCACATAACACAAATGCTCATCCCAAAGCTTGGGATGCTTGCTGCAATAGCCTCTGAGCAACTGGATCATTGTCCTATTGACCACTTCTGTCTGACCATCTGTTTGTGGATGAAATGTTGTGCTCTTCTTCAACCTGGTGTCCATCAACTCCCATAGATTTGACCAAAACTTCCCAACAAATCGAGAATCTCGATCAGATACAATAGAAGTGGGTAACCCAAAATGAACCCATACATTCTGAAAGAACAACTTTGCTATTTTTTCAGCTGTAACATGCTTGTTACAAGGTATCAAAATACACATTTTACTGAACCTATCCACAACAAATAATCATGACCTTTTCTAGATTTTGGCAATCCCCCAACAAAATCCATGGAAACACTTTCTCGTGGACGAGAAGGAATTGGAAGTGGAGTGTACAAGTCTAATTTTCTATTACTGGGCTTGCTTGTAGCACACATAGTACACCCTTTGATATATCTAGAAACTGTCTCATGCATTCTTGGCCAATAACAGAACCTTTGCAATTGTGCAACTGTTTTACTTACACCAAAATGACCTGATATGAGAGTAGTATGTTCTTCTCAGATTATGTTAACTCTTTCAGTTTGTGGAATGCATAACTTTCCCACATGATATAAGAGTTGGTCCTTTACATAATAATCCAATTCTTCTACTTGCTTGCCATGACTTAAAGTTGCATATACATCTTTAAAATCTACAGCTTGAGCATATTGTTCAATTTAACTTTCATGCATTACTGAGTTATGCTTAAGTATAGTAGATGCATTTATGATTGGTCTTGATAACATGTTTGTACCTTATTGTGTATGCCCTTCTTATATCTGATGACAAGATGAAATTGCTGTAGAAAACCCATCCACCTAGAATGTCTTGATTGTTGCAATTTAGTTTGTGAGTGCAAATATTGAAGTGGTTGATGATCTGTATGTATGGTGTTTCTTTACCCATTACGTAATGTTTCCAATTTTTCACACTTTGTACTAATGCATACAATTCTTTATCATATGTGGGATTTTTAACTACTGCAAAAGTAAATGTCTTAGAATGATGGCATATGGGTTTTCCGTGTTGCATTAACACTGCACCCATGTCATAGTCACTGGCATTTGTCTCAATCTCAAATGGATGTTGAAGATTTGGCAGTGATAGTACCAACGCTATACTGATTTTCTCTTTTAAGGTGTCGAAGGCTTTCTGCTGTTTGCCTCCCCAATTAAACCCCTGTTTCAATCCTGTTAAAGCATGTAATGGAGCTGCAACCAAAGAAAAGTTAGCAATAAAGTTTCTCCAGTATTGTTTTACCCCTAGGAAACTCCTAATCACTGTAGCAGATTTGGGCTTAGGCCAGTTCAAAATGACTTCAACCTTAGAGGGATCTATCTTCAATTCACCACCCCCTACAATATAACCCAAATAATTTAAAGATGTTCTGCCAAATTCACGTTTTGACAGTTTTACATAGAGATTTTCTCTTTTTAAAACATCTAAATTCTGCTTTACATGCTTTACATGGTCTTCCCATGTCTTACTAAAAACAAGAATGTCATCTAAATAAACAATTACAAAGTCATCAATAAATGGTATGAGCACATCATTCATAACTCTCATAAATGTAGCAGGAGCATTAGTTAAGCCAAAAGGCATAACCAACCATTCATAAAGTCCTTGCTTTGTCTTGAAAGCAGTCTTCCATGCATTCCGTTCTGCAACTCTGACCTGATGATAACCACTTCACAAGTCTAACTTAGAAAAGTAAACTACTTCTTTCAATTGATCTAATAAATCATCAATACGAGGAAGAGGATAACAATTCTTGATCATTATTTTATTCAATGCTCTATAATCAATGCACATTCTCCACTAACCATCTTTCTTTCTCACCAACACGATTGGAGATCCACATGGTGATGTGCTTGGTCGTATAAACCCTTTATCAAGAAATTCCTGTACCTGCTTCTTTATCTCTGCATTCTCTAAAGCTGACAACCTGTACATTCCAATGTTAGGTAATGGAGCATCTTGCTGCAGACAAATATCATGTACTATTTCCCTTTTGGGTGGCAGACCTTTAGGTTCTTGAAATAGGATATCATATTCTGAAACAACTTTAACTAAATCAGCTTTCTGTTTAGAATCACAGCCTTCAAATGCATTGGATTTTTTAGGATCCTTTGCCTTTACAACCATTAGTAAAAATTGCTTACTTGAATTCACAATTCTTTTCATCTGTCCTGAGTTTATGAGAGAATAGTTATCTTTGAGTTTATGAGCTCTTACAATATATTCCATTCCATATTTAGTGAGTTGATACTTATTTTCAGCTCTATAGAAAATAGCTTTCCTGTCATACAAGTATGGACTTCCCAAAACAATACCACATATATCCAATGATATCTAACTCAACCTCATCTACAAATGTTGACCCAATAGCAAACCTAAGTTTACATTGTCTCATTACTTGTAGCTTTGTTTTATCACACACCCAACCTAATGGATATGGCTTCTTATGAGGTTTTGTTTGTAATCCCAACTTCTTTACAATTGTTTCAGAAATCAATTTTACTTGTGATCCACTATCAAACAAAGTATCAATCTTATTGTGCTTGGAAATTACTCTTATACGAAAAAGCTCATTTCTTTCCCTCTCATTATTTTCATTATCAACAGATTGTGCCGAATTACTTGTGGATGCTTCAGAATCTTTACCTTTAATACCTGTGGTTGTAACCGTTGTTTCATTGCCTGAATCTGATCCAAAGTCCTGCTGAATAAGAGCAACATTCTTTTTCTTCTTACCACCGAGCTTCTTAGGTTTCTGCTTTGGATGCAAAAGCCAGCATTGTGCCTCATCATGTCCTTCTTTCTTGCAATGAGTGCATGAAGGTTTATCCTTCTGTATAGTGTTTTCTTTCCTATCCTTCCATTTCAGTTTCTTCTTGTCCTTGCTCTTTCTTACAGAATATTTAGATGATCCCCCAACCTCTGGGTTTACATTCTTACCTCTAGCTTCTAGATGTGTGGCTTGAATTGATACATCATCTAAGCTAGTGGGATTAAACATGATAATAGTATGCTTTAAATAGCTATGAAGACCACCTATATACTTTAATAAAGTCTCAGGTGAATCTAATGATATACTTAGAGTTAAATCTCTCTTTCTGAATTTCTGAGTATAACTCTGTACACTCTGACCCTTCAATTGATGAAGAGTTTTCCAACTCATCATTGCCTGCTGCATGTAAGATAAAGGATAGAATTGCTTTTTGATAGCAGAAACAACTTCATTCTAGGTAGAAATGATTTTACCATGTTTTTGCAGATCAACTTGTATCTTGCCTTCCCACCATACTAGCGCAGTTCCTCCAAGTTGAAGGCTAGCCAGCTGAATCTTCCTCCTTTCTGAATCAATGTTCTGCACCCTACAATATACATCAATCTGTCTTATCCAATTATCTAGCTTTTCTGCATTTAGTTCTCCATCATAAATTGGCAAATCAAACTTCACATCTAATTTAATCAAAGAAGTTTTCTTTCTTATCAGGGCTAGTTTTATGTGAAGAAGATGATGAGGGTGATGAAGGTGATGATGGAGGAGATGGTGGAGGAGGCATTCCTCCTTTTCCTTTTCCTGCTAGAGAGGCAACTAGAAAAGGTTCCTTTGCGCCTTTTTCTGGTTTGGGTGTTGAAGTGCTTCCACCTCGACTCTTCTTAAATTCCAGATACATCTCTTCCACCATGGCTTGGAGTGCCTTAAAAATTTCTATAAATTGAGATTCTTATCCCAATGGAGTTTCTTATGTCATTATCCTATGAGAATAGACTCTTCTAATCTCTGGATTAGCCTCAACAAGTTCTCCTTCTCCTAGTCTGAGCTTTAATCTAGTTAGCATTCAAAATCCAACACAAGCTTCTCTAACCTTAACAAAACCAAAACCAAATGCTCTGATACCACTTGATCTGAAAATGAGATCTTAAATCAATATTAAGGTATTACCGACTCATGTGCAGGAATGCCTATATTACTTAGTGCAACGGATCGAAAATATTGCGAATAATATAGACAATGAGCAGTTAGAAAACATAATAGACACACACATCAACATAACAAATAATCAAGGATATCACTAGACTTCCTGGATACATCTCCTAGTCCAGCTTTTAGTGTCAACCTCTATATTAAAGTCTTTAAGAACAGATTATTACAAGGGTGAGCTCAAAACAGAGTCTCAACCAATAGTGACATCAAAGAGGGATCGACACGAAATCGTCAAGTCTAAAAGAGTGCACAGACTCTCCCCCTGTCCTGTTCCTCTATTCAATCTGCCTTAATCTAACTTCTTTCTCTGATTGTCTCCAACTGACCTCTGCCTTCTTTGTTCCATTATGGGATGCTTTTTAAGATTATCGATGTTGTTTGTTCAGTTCCATTCTCGAGCTTTCTGGCTCCCTACCGTTGTCTGTTCAAATCCCTGTTGAGCGTTAAACAATCATTGCAAAATGCTCTAAGGTATGGTGGCCACCTGTTTTCGAACGGAAAGGACCACTGGCGCGGGTTAAATCCAAAAGTATCACTTCTCTATTTACACAGAGAAATACACAGGAAATACTCTAAAAAAAGTGGAAAATCCGACCAAGCTAGACTTCAAAAGATATAAAGTCCTCCCTATAATACTCTCGGGTTTGCGCTTGATCACTCTCGCAAGTCGCAGTGCTATGGTCATAATCCCTTTATATTTGGTCCATAGTGGGAATACACAGAAATACATAGGAAAAATGCTTATTATCAGACTTCAAATTTTATACAGCGACATCTATAATTCCTTTCGGGTCCGCCCTAATCGCAATCGCATATCACATGGCGCATAGGCCCCTTTGTATTTGGTTCCATTCCTCCGCTGATTGCCGATAGCCGATATCGGTGCTATCGATGCATTGCATATTGCATGATATGTGGTCCATTGGCATCACCCCTTTGTATGTTGCGATGCGATATTGCAATGCTATAGTTCGCAATTGCATATCGCTGAATCTTCGGGCCTTTGGTAAGTCCTTCCCTTGGAAACATGCGATGTGATAGTGTAATTGTAGCCATTGATCTACGCGCTCAATCAACGGTTCGCGCTGTATCGCTGGATCGCAATCGAAATTTCCATAGGGCTGCCTCCGATATACTCTACTAGCCTCTCCCGATTGTGATATCCCGATTCAATGTGGGTCCTTGATCTGTCCAATCCAATGACTCTGGTGTAAGGAGACTGCATTCTCCGTTGAACTTGGTTTTTCCGCCATTCCTTAGTGTTTTCGCTTGCGATAATGTTTTCCGATAGTTTTAAAGACTTAGACTTAGAGGTTTTAGGATCCATTTTGGATCATTTGGATATTTTTGTAAAGATATTAACACACACATTGTACAATTTTCATATTAGACACTAGTGATATTTTCCAAGATTTATGAACTTTAAGATAAATTTCCATCCCTAAATTTTTTTCTTCTTAGCATACAACTGATTCTCTCTATAACACCCTCCTCCCACATCTACCCAAGAAACTGACCAGTTGGGATAAACATGTGATGAAAGGCCACTATGATATGATTCGACCCACTAAGTCACATTAAGGAAGTGGAACTGATGGAAACACTCCCTACAAACATTGAACACTAGCATTAGGACCCTTAAGAACCAATCCAACCTTTCTCCCAACTAACCCCTAGGTCCCACTGAGCTTTTGGACCACTTGACTTCTTAACGATCTCATGCTATGCGCATGCCAGCATCTAGGTACCTCTAGATGCTGTCACAATCTAGAAAGCCAACGTCCAGGGACGCTTTTGCACAATGTTGTGCCAGCGTCCCTAGGATTTTGGCCACTTTTGCAGGCCCAAGTCACTACCAAGAATTGTATCATATCTTCAGAACAGTAAAATAACAAGGAAATGATAGTATAAATGCAATCACTTAAATGAGACCTTGACTAGAACCCTACTAACCATGACAGGCATTTCGTCAAACATATCATAAATATGTATTGTATAGGTGTAAATAACATATCTAAGCATAGGGGTCTAATACTTAGCTAAGAATCGCTAAGTAGCATTGATGCCTCAACACATCAATTGTCATTTCATCCATTAGGTCATATATACACTATTCATTCATTTATAAGTAAAACATGACGAGAGCCATACATAACTATTGTCATAAAACACATACATAACCAACATAATAGAAACATAAATACCAATGAAATCAAAGCCATATAAACCACATATAATCCATTATAATACTCATAGAAATTATATAGTAGATATTTAGGCAAATATTTAAAGGGTTTTCAAGCAATTAGAAATGGGACTCAGAGAGAGATTTAATAGCATCAAATTTGGAGTTTGTATTATAATCATCCTGCGTCTTTTCAGGAGTTTACAGGTGCACAATGCCAAACTCCCTTGGAAATACACTTGAATTGACTAAGTTTGCTGGTGCATTTAGATGCACATGTCTTGAGCACCACTCGATAAGAGATCATGAAAACCATCAAATGTAGCTATGCCACCTACTGAGCAGCCATTAAGTGGCACCTGATGATGATAAATAGATAATTATTAGAATTTGGTAACATAACCAAGCCTGAAATCACATTTCATAATTGTTGGCTACTCGATCAATAACTAAATCACATAGAAGTCTTGACCGATGTCTTTAGATCCGATAAAACGAAATCCAATCAATGCCACAAAATGTTCCTTTGTTAAGATGGTGTGTCGAACAAAAATGTAGATAAGATTGGTGTCAATGTGGTTTAGAGTTGGAGGACATATTCAAGAAATTTGATGCCAATGGAAACGGGAAGATGTCACGATCTGAGCTGAGAAATTTAATGGAATCCTTGTAAGAGTTTGACCATTGTTGTGCAAAAAGAGCATTAATTTGGAATTGGGAGCGATATCAATCTAATATAATAGCTATAATGGATCAATCTAAGGGCACCAAGAAAATAAATGTAGAGAAGGAGGCACAAATAAACATCATGTTGGGGTTGGAATTGGTGGGTGTTTAAGTCCCTAATATTGCACCTTATGACCATTGGCAATGAGTAGAGAGGCTAGGCAGACACATTGTTCAACATCTACAAGTAGAAGCACCTAGATGCTCTGGCCCTAAAGCTCATTCATGCCCTGTAGTCATGTGAGTACATGGAAATTTGAGCCATGGTCGTGATTCTCCTAAGGAAGAAGATCACACGAGATGAGACATACAAAAGACAATATTGGCACTGTCCACACAAATCACCATCAAGGCCCACTTCCTCGTATTATTGTAGAGTGCATGGTTCAAAACCAAAGAAGTCATTGCAAGTCCCACCCCCTAGTATTATTGTAGGGGGGCATGGTTCAATGCCATAGAAACCATTGCAAGGTCAATGTTGTATATCAATCTAACTTATATAGAAGCAATGAAAGTTTTTTTTTAGTGATAGTTAGAAAGTAGTACTTACAACGTAGTAGATGATAAAGGATGCTACATAAGCTTATGATCTCTAGTTTTCATTATTGGAACTTGAATAAAGGGTGGGGAAGCCATGAAGTGTGGTAATTTTTCTTCTTTATTTTTTCAAAATTTTCCATGAAATTATCATTGGTCACACAAACTAGTTCACAATGAAAATTGATCTAAATTGATGAGTTGATTCAATTCAAAGACAAATTTAAAAGCTAGTTTAAACCAATTAGTTATAGCCAAAAATCATATTGGCTTCTCAAGACGGAGGGGCGCTCTGGAGCAACAACGTTCTAGGGTTACTGCAGAGCTTGCAATGGCAGACTTTCATACACCTCTGCATTCTTGTCTTCAACACCAGCAATACGACTATCCATATACGACAGAAGAGTCATGCGTATCATGAATCCCCCCAAGGGGAGGATGCAACGCCTCCCCCCAATGAAAATGAAACTCTGCAAAAGAATGAGGAAGGTACCAGACAAGATGAACAAAATGGAGACAGCACGGATATGAATCCACAACAAGCCAAGATAGATGATAAAGAACAACCCCAAGTCACATCAACCACCTGCAAGCCAATGGCTGCTGAACGCCCAAAGATAGAACTCCCAAGTCACTGGATCAATGCTCAGATACAGTACATGAGAGACCATGCCTTGATAGGAAAGTTTATAGGACTATGGCCAACAGAGAAAGCTCTGCATGGTTGGATAGCAGCTAAATGGAAGCCGAAAGGACACATCACCCTGCAGCTGGGACCTAAAGGGTTCTTCACGGCCATCTTTAACTGCTTAGAGGACCGAAACAGAATCCTAGATGGAGGGCCGTATTTCTTCAACGCAGCCAGCCTGTATCTGAGGGACTGGGTCGAGCGCTTTAACCCAGATAAAGAAGACCTCAGCTGGGCTCCAGTCTGGATTCATCTCTACTCACTCCCCCTGGAATACTGGGACGAAGCTTCTCTACAAGACATTGGGAATGGTCTTGGAGAATTTATCAAAGTTGCAGAGGAAACAAAACTCCGAAGATACACCTCCTATGCCCGAATTTGCATCTATATGCACCTCAGCAAGGCACTTCCAGATGCGGTAAGTCTCTACCATGACGATGTTGAATGGGTTCAGTTAATAGACTATGAACATGTCCTGTTTAGATGTAGAAGATGCCATGCCCTGGGCCATTTGTTTCGGGACTGTCCTTTAAATCAGAAACCCTCAAATCCTTCAGCACCTGATAGGCCTGATTCAGATGGCTTCACTAAAGTCGCCAATCGTAGGAAAAACCACAAGAAACCGGCTTCAAACCCTAAGATGCCTCATGCCAGCTCATCCAAGCCCTCTACGAGCAATAGCTTTGAAGTGTTGGCCCAACAAGATGACCATAACTTTGAAAACCTCACTTCCTCAGGGGAGGAACCCAAGAAGGACAAACAATCTGCCCATGTAGACTCCAAGAAATCCCAAAAAGATCCCCTGCCCTCTGATCTTTTCCCCTCTGCCCTGCACAAAGTCCCAGCCTGGAATACTCAAGGAATGGAGGTAGATAACATGCAGCCTGATTCTATAATAGCAACAGAAAAACTGAAGGATTAAATGAATCTCAACACATGGAAGAGGAACCAAAAAGCATAGATATTGGGGATCTGGACATTGTTGGCCTTGAGCAGGCATGCAAAACAAAACATTATGACAAAATCCCAGAGAGACAACTAGAGAATCTGGAAGTGATCCTCTCATGAGAACAATGGCAAAAATCCCTAGGCATTTAGATCAGAGGCCTTTGGGATGGGAAACATATCACCAAAGATAACAAAAAGCGTGGAAGGAAAACAGATCTCCAACGAACAATCCACGTCGGAGAAATTCTGGTGGAATCAAGGAGATACTCCAAGCTTACAAAGTATTACAACTCCCTCCCCAACATTCCTTAATGAAGCTAATATCATGGAATATCAGAGGGCTCAATAGCCCTGGGAAAGGAAGACTGATTAAAAATATGATACAACAAGAGAAGCCACAAATCCTATTCTTGCAAGAAACCAAATGCAATTCTACCTCTCCGGAACGAATTGTAGCAAAAGTCTGCCCAGGATGTCTCACAGCTGCAGTGGATGCCTCTAGTGCCTCAGGAGGCCTAGCAATCATTTGGGATGATCGTACTATTACACTCAACAACATCCATGCTAACAAGCATTTTATTCAAGCCACTTTTCACATCACATGGACCAACATACATGGTCATTTAACTAATGTGTATTTTCCCCAGGAGGCTATGTACAAGATAGAAATTTTAAATACCCTATCTGTAATCAATACTGAAAGAATTCATCCACTGTGGATCACTGGAGGCGACTTCAATATGATAACCAAGCTGGAAGAAAAACGGGGAGGCAGGAACAGACTGGACAAGGAAAGTAATCATCTAAAAGAATTCATTCAAAATAACTGGCTCATCGACATGCCTTTCAACAATGGACTTTATACTTGGAATAATAAAAGAGCAGGTTTGCATCAGATTGCCTCTCGTCTGGACATATTCTTACTCTCAGACAACGCAATCCATCTAGGAGGAGACCTCTCAGCTTCAATTTTTCCGCTCTCAGGGTCAGATCACTGGCCAATCTCTCTTCAATGGTCTCGTCCTGGCAATACAACCCGCAGGCCATTTCGCTTTGAGGCTTTTTGGATGTCTCATCTGGATTTCATCAACCTAATAAACTCAGAATGGAATAACTTCTCTCCTCCAAATGGTACAAAAATGTTTCAATTTCAGCAGAAGCTTAAACACCTCAAGAGTAAGATCAAACAATGGAACCATTCTTCTTTTGGCAACATTTTCCAGGCTCAAATTTCCCTCGATCAAGATATGAAACGACTGCAGCAAAGGATCATTATAGAAGGCAGATCAGATGACTTGTTAGAACAGGAAAAGTATCTTGAGTCTCAGATATCAAAGAGGGAAAAACAGGAAGAAACGCTCTGGAGGCAAAAATCGAGAATAAGATGGCTTAAGGAAGGAGAAAAAAACACAAAATTTTTTCACCGAACTACTGTCCAACGAAGAATGAATAACAACATCACTCATATTCAAAATGAGCAGGGGGTAAAGGTGGAAACACATGAAGAAATCGAACACGAACTTCTCAACTACTTCAAGCAGGCTCATCAAGAGCCACAGATTGACAGATCACAAGCCATAGAAACAATTACTAGGAATATTCCAAAAGTCATTACAGAGGAGCACAACCAACTCCTTCTCAGGCCGGTCAACTTACAGGAGGTGGAAACTGCTGTTTTTCAATTGAAAGAGGGGAAGGCGCTCGGCCCTGACAATTTTACTTCAAATTTTTTCCACAATTTCTGGGAGCTGATAAAAATGGAATTCTGGCAGGTAGTTGAGGAATCGAGAACTTTGAGATGGATGCTTCCAGCCATGAATGCCACATTCATCGCCCTTATTCCCAAGGAAGCTCAACCCAGTACCCCTGACAAATATAGGCCTATCGCCCTGTGCAATGTAATCTACAAGATTGTCTCCAAAATCATTGCTTCCAGACTCAAATCACTGCTCCCACTTCTCATTTCGCCTGAGCAATCTAGATATGTGGAAGGCAGGCAGATTACGAATGGCATCATCCTTACTCATGAAATCATCCACTCCCTGAAGCACTCCAAAAAGTCAGGTATGCTCCTTAAAATAGATCTTTCAAAAGCATTTGATAGCTTAAGCTGGCTGTATATTCAAAAAACTCTAATTGCTTTTGGTTTTGCTCTCCCCTGGGTAAGATGGGTAATGAGTCTCATATCTTCCTCCTTCTTTGTTCTGATCAATGGTTTCCCCTCCTCCCCTTTCCATCCCTCCTGAGGAATCAGACAGGGAGACCCTCTCTCCCCCTTCCTCTTCGTTATTATGGCAGAAGGTCTTGGCCGCAATATTAAAAAGGCTCAGCAATCCCAACATCTAAGAGGATTGTCCTTTCATAACACCCCTGCTTTCACCCACCAGCAATTTGTGGATGACAACATGCTTTTTGGTCATCCTTCAGTCCAGGAAGCACGTCAATTCAAATCGTTACTAACAGATTTTTCGGAAGCCTCTAGCGCAAGAATAAATAAAGCCAAATCCCAAATTTTCTTTTTTCATACCCCTGCTATTACCCAAGCTTCCATAGCCCGCATTCTTGGATTCTCTATTGCTGTCCTCCCTTCCAAATATCTAGGAGCTCCCATGACTGACTCTGCCATGAAGCACTCATCTTGGAGGATTCTTTTAGAAAATCTGGAGGCTCGCCTCTCCTCCTGGACTCACAGAGCCCTCAATATGGCAAGTCGTCTAGTCTTAATTAAAGTTGTCCTCCAATCAATGCCGTTGTATCTCTTCTCGATCCTGGCTGCTCCCAAATGGGTTCTCAAAGAAATCAAACATATCCAACGCTCTTTCTTGTGGGGCAATTCAGGTCAACTCCGCAAATGGGCTTTGGTCAAATGGGACACAGTTTGCCTTCCAAAATGTGCTGGTGGAACTGGACTGCGGGATCCTTATCATAGCAATGAGGTCATGGGTGCTCGCATTTGGTGGAAATGGCTTACTGCGCCATTCACCCCCTGGGCCACCCTCTGGACTAAAAAATATGCTAGTAATTGCCCTACAGAAGAACTAATCTAATTATTAGAAGTCAGCTCCGGCTCTTTAATCTGGAATGCAGCCAAGAAACATAAAATCCTAATTCAGCAGCACAGTTTCTGGGAGGTTAAGGATGGCAACACAACTCGGTTCTGGGAAGATTCCTGGCAGTAGCAGCCCAAGTTAAAGGACCTAATCTTACCTCTTCAATTTCCGGAGCAGGATATGTAGACATATGACACAGTCAAGCTTTTCTGGAACTCTTCTACAACACAGGGGAACAAGCAATGGCTTAGCGCAGATCACATCTTAAGACATGGAAAGGAACAAGCTCGACAGATTCTTGGTACAGAATTAACGAAGAGGAAAATAAAACATTCAGATGAAAGGGATATTCTTAAATGGGGCTATGAAGAAAAAGGTACCTTCACTACTCGGGAGGCTTATAACATCATTATTAAAGAACATATTGTCAGAGATCCTCTCTGGAACAAATTATGGGACCCAGATAATTAGCCGAAAGTTTCAACCTTTCTATGGCTAACAATGTAAAATTTGAAACGGGAACTATAAACTCAAAACGGGAACTCTGGCCAAAAAACTCCGAAAAAACATCAAAAACAGTGCTAAAAACGAAAAGTGTTGATGCTGGAATAACACCTTTTTTTTTTCCAAGCTAAATTTTCAACATGTTTTGAAAATGACGGTGAAAACCAATTTTTGGTGCAAAAGTTGTCCAAAAAACGCCCTCAAAACGAAGTGTTGATGTTCGAATAACATTTTTTTTTTCTCAATGGTAAATTTTGTGCAAAAAACACCTTCAAAACGAAAAGTGTTGATGCTGGGATAACAATTTTTTTTTCAAGGGTGAAATTTCAACATTTCAAAATAATAGCATAAAATATTTTATCATGACCCCAAAAAACATTAAAATTTCAAAAAATAAAAATAAAAGTTAAAATTAAAATTAAAACAATGAAAAAACACAAAACAAAAAAATAAAAAATAAAAATAACAAAACATAAATAAAAATATATACTAAAAACAAAACATAAAATAAAAAAACACAAAACAAAAAAAATCAAACATCAAAAATAAAATCAATCATAAAAATGTAAAAAAAAAAAAAAAAACCAAAATTAACCTATAAAAAATAAGAATTAAAAAACTAGAAAAAAATTACAAATTATAAACAAATAAATAGTAAAAAAAACATATTTAAAAAAAATTGGGGAAAAAAACAAATATGTAAACCATAAAAAAATTTGGGAAAAGAAGAAAAAACACATTTAAAAAACTATAAAATTAAGTAGGTAACAATAGAAAAATAAAAAAAAACATTAACAAAAAACTAAAAAAAATTAAAATTAAAAACAAACTAGATTTAAAAAAAATAAATGGAAAATTAACCAAAAATAAAAAATAAAAATTAGTGAAATTAAGATTAAAATGATGATTACTTAAAAAATAAATGTAAAAATACATATATATGAGACAAAATATAAATAAAAAATATTAAAAAAAAAATTTGTTTAATCATAAAAGAATTTGGAAAAAAAATAATAATAAAATAAAAAATTTATATATATAAATTTAAGTAAGTAAAAATATAAAGATTAAAAAAATCATTAACAAAAACTAGCAAAAAAAAAAAAAAACAAACTAGATTAAAAAAAAATAGAAAATTAACAAAAAAATAAAATTAAAAACTAGTAAAATTAACATTAAAAAAACAAAAATAAATTTAAATTATAAAAAAAAAACGAAAAAATTTTAAAAAACTAGTGAAATTAATATTAAAAAAAAAAATAAAAAATGTAAAAAAAAAAATCTCACAGGCCATAAAGAATTTGGAAAAAAGAAGCAAAATTAAAATATATAGATATATATATAAGTAGAAATAGAGAAATTAAAAAAAACATTAGAAAAAACTAGGAAAAAAATAAAAAAATAAAAATAAAAACAAACTAATTTAAAAAAAAAATAGAAAATTAAGGAGAAAAAAAAAAAACTAATAAAATTAATATTAAAAAAACAAAAATAAATTTAAATTATAAAAAAAAAAAACCAAAAAAAAAAGGTTATTTTTTATTAAAAAAAACAAAAAACAAAATTGCAATTATCTTTAATTAAATATACCTATTTTATTTAAAAATAAATAAATAATTTTTTTTTAAACAATCTTGTCTTTTATTAAAAAAAAATAAAAATTTTGAACAATTTTTATTATTATTATTTTTTAATTTAAAAATTCAAATTATTAAAACTACATATTATATTTTCAAAAAAATTAAACCTAGATTTTATGTTTAAAAAAAAAAAAAATTTAAATTTACATTTTTTTTAAACCATCTTTTTTTAATTAAAAAAAAAATTATAATGTTTTTTTTAAACAATTAGTTTATTATTTCGAAATATAAATCATAAAAAAAAAAAAAAAAAATTCTAAAAACAAATATTAATTTTTTAGTTTAAAATTTAAAAAATTATTATTTTTTTTTAAAAATTAATATATCAAAAAAAATTATAATTACGTTTATAAACAAAATTTATTAAACATTTATTATTTTTTATTTATTAAAATTATTTTTTTAAAACATATTAATTTTTTTTACCCATATATTATTGTTTTTATTTAAAAAATAAAAAAAAAAAATTAAAGGCCCCCGGCCGCGCCACCACCGGGCGGCGGGAGGGCCACGCAGGCCCTGGGGCCCCGGCCGTGCCACCACCGGGCGGCGGGAGGGCCACGCAGGCCCTGGGCCCCCGGTCGCGCCACCACCGGGCGGCGGGAGGGCCGTGGGTCGATTCCCGGAATCGACCCAGACCCTCCCGCCGCCCGGTGGTGGCACGACCGGGGGCCCAAGGGCCTGCATGCCCTACATATGTCGTTTAAGTGCTTACGAAAGTGTTTTCATAGAATGTGTGAGATTCGATTGGTGATTGAAGCAACTCGGTGCGCCAGAACTACATACGTCGTTTAAGTGCTTACGAAAGTGCGAGAATAGAAAGGATTGTGACGGCTGAAATAGGTGTATTGTTCAGGTTTCCATGATGGAGTCTACCAACGGCTCTCCCAATTATTCACGAGGCTCGCAGAGTTTAGTGTTCGCTACTACTAATAATTCTTGTGATGTTACTCCTTACAATTCTAGCAAGAACTTGAAGGAAACTCGCTCTGCACCAGTATTGGATTGTACTCAGACTACAAAGCTAATGGATTCTACTCGTTCAAGGCCGAAAGCCCTCGCCCACAAGCTGAAAGCCTCTAAATCATATCTCAAGTCTCTTTTCTCTAAGGCCTCCAATACCAGAGCGACTAACGAACATCATTCTCAGACTAATCTTGGCATCCGAAGGGAGAGATATGAGGGTGAGGATGTAGCAACGGCCAGCAGAAGTAACCATAGAGAAATTTCAGATGCTACTCACAGTAAGTCGTCCTCTAAGAACTTTGGCTTTTTCAAGGGATCAACATTGATACCAAAACCCAGTTCAAAGCCATTCAAATCAAACCGCGCATCTGCTAATCAATTCCAAAGAAAAATGATCAGTTCGAATTCAGAGCAGGATAATGGCATCGAAGCAGCGATTGCTCACTGCAAGCAATCTCTTTCCGGAATATGATCGAGTGTAACCATATTTAATGATGCAAAACTGTAAGTTTATATTTGTCAGTGGAAATTATCAAGTAAGACCACTGGTATAAAAAGCTCTGTTATGACCTATTAGACCCGCTTCAACAAAGAAACTCACTTGTAATTATTTTATTAATTAAAAAATATTACAAATATCCATAATCGAACTATCAATTTTGATATTTTTTCTTGATCTTATATCTAAAATAGTGTTTTATATTTAAAATTTTAACTTCAAATTTAAGGGCGTGTGCAGGCCCTTGGGCCGCCAGTCGCGCCACCACCGGGCGGTGGGAGGGCCGTGGGTCGATTCCCAGAATCGACCCACGGCCCTCCCGCCGCCCGGTGGTGGCGCGGTCGGGGGCCTTTAATTTTTTTTTATTATTTTTTAAATAAAAACAATAATATATGGGTAAAAAAAATTTAATATGTTTTAAAAAAATAATTTTAATAAATAAAAAATAATAAATGTTTAATATAATTTTTTTATAAACGTAATTATAATTTTTTTGATATATTAATTTAAAAAAAAAAATCAATAATTTTTTAAATTTTAAACTAAAAGATTAAAATTTGTTTTAAGAATTTTTTTTTTTTTTTTTTTTATGATTTATATTTCGAAATAATAAACTAATTGTTTAAAAAAAACATTATAATTTTTTTTTTTAATTAAAAAAAGATGGTTTAAAAGAAATGTAAATTTAAATTTTTTTTTTTTAAAACATAAAATGTAGGTTTAATTTTTTTAATTTTTGTGAAAATATAATATGTAGTTTTAATAGTTTGAATTTTTAAATTAAAAAATAATAATAATAAAAATTGTTTAATTTTTTTTTTTTTTTTTTTTAATAAAAGACAAGATTGTTTAAAAAAAAAATTATTTATTTATTTTTAAATAAAATAGGTATATTTAATAAAAGATAATTGCATTTTTGTTTTTTTAATAAAAAATAACCATTTTTTTGGGTTTTTTTTTATAATTTAAATTTATTTTTGCTTTTTTAATATTAATTTTACTAGTTTTTTTTTTTTTCGTTAATTTTTTTTTTTTTTTAAACTAGTTTGTTTTTATTTTTATTATTTTCCTAGTTTTTTCTAATGTTTTTTTAATTTCTCTATTTCTACTTTTATATATATATATATATATATATATATATATATATATATATTTTAATTTTGTTTCTTTTTTCCAAATTCTGTATGGTTTGTGAGATTTTTTTTTTACATTTTTTTTTTTTTTTTTTTTCAAATATTAATTTCACTAGTTTTTTTAATTTTTTTTCGTTATTTTTCTATTTTTTTCTTTAAACTAGTTTGTTTCTATTTTTTTTTCCTAGTTTTTGTTAATATATATATATATATATATATATATATATATATATATATATTTTATTTCTCAATATTTACTTACTTATATATATATATATATATATATATATATATATATATATATATATATATATATATATATATATATATATATATTTTATAATTTTGTTTTTTTTTACCAAATTCTTTTATGGTTTGTGATATAAATTTTTTTTAACATTTTTTATTTTTTGTTTTTGTCTTTTTTATATATATTTTTATATTTGTTTTTTAGAGACAATTATTTCATGTGGATTGAAAATTTAGTTAATGATGTATAAATATGTAGAATATCAAAAATGTAAAATATTGACCTTCTTCTTTAAATATGCAAATCAATAAAAGCCCAACTACAAAAAAAATAAAAATAAATAAAAACTAGAAAATATGAAAAAAAAGATCACTTCCAAAATTATTAAATTTACGAAATAATTATTTACATTTCATACATTAGAAAATTTAAAGTCAAAAAATAGGCCTTTTAAAAAAAGGGTTACGAAATAATTATTTACATTTCATACATTAGAAAATTTAAAGTCAAAAAATAGGTCTTTTAAAAAAAGGGTCTGATGCAGAATAACCATTTTTTAAAATTAGCATGAAAATCACTACCATTCTAAAACGCAATGTACATAAAAAAAATGAAAGTGCAAAAAACTATGCTCTAAAAAAAACATGTGTATTCTGCATCACCCCTTTTCAAAATCGGGTCACTTTTTTGCTATCTCTACAAAACGGGTAATAGTATCAGTTCCCGTTTCAAAGTTTACATTGTTGGCTTTTAAGTCAAAACAAAATCCTCACATGGGACAATCTTAGGAAGAGAAACTACCACGGGCTCTCCCTGTGTCCCAACTACAAGCAAGAAGAGGAATTCACTAAGCATCTTATGCACTCTTGTCAGCTTACACGCAAGCTCTAGGAAAAAGTCAGTTTTCGATGCCAAAAGGAAGGACGGATCCAAGGAGACATTATAGTCACTGTTTGCAATTGGGCTCAGAATCCATTTAAAAGCAAGATTTTAAATTTCTTATGGAAGCTTATTCCAGGCTTTCTCATGTGGACAATATGGAAGGAGAGAAACCGACGAATCTTCAAGGATCACTCCTTGCCCTTGGAAACTCTATGGAACATGATTTGTCAAAATATCAAGGAAACCTTACTTCTCCAAACCTGGCATGAGGAGGACTTTCCCTCACTCCCTCAAGAACAAAATATATGGGCAAACTGGAACCTTCAATGGAATCAATAATTGATAATCAAAGGAAAAACTCTAGCAAAGAGCAGGACACCTGAAAAGTGGCTCCCTCCTCCCAGTCATATGTTCCAGCTAAACTTTGATGGAGCCTCGAAAGGAAATCCAGGAAAAGTAGGATTTAGAGGAATATTCAGAGATCACAAGGGAGCTCCCCTTCTAACCTTCTTAGGTTCAAAAGGTTGGGACACCAATAACTCGGCTGAATTAGAAGGACTATGGCAGGGACTCCTTCTAGCTCAAAAAAATTGGCTTTTTTCCGCTTATTATAGAAGGTGATTCTCAGATCCTCATAAATATGGTTAACAAAACTATGCAGGGAACACCTTCAAGCAAAGTGAGCAATAGTTGGAGAATGGCAAGTTAGCTTGAACTTATTGAAATCTGGCTCTCTTCTCACAGAGCGATCATTCTCAAGCACATACATCGGGACGGAAATAAAGCGGTTGATTTATTGGCTAATATAGGAGTGGAAAGTGGGAGGGATCTACATACAGGTTCTCTTTCTACACTGGCCACTGAAAACCAATTAATGGAATACCAGAATCTTGTGAAGAATGAAATGAAACAGGGAGGAGAAGAGCACCTGGATGCGGGTGAAATTCAAGAACATTAATGGCGAGCCGACGGAATGACGGCGCTCGGCCCAGCCAGATGGTGGCTAGCGCACCATCCCAAGTTCAGTTATGGCCTCCGCAGACTCACTTAAGGTGAGAGCAGGTCCGCCTGCAGGAAGCCTTTAATGGCCGCTTAGGCCGAGATACAAAAGCTATGCGATTTCACATGGCACCCATCAATCCCTCTGTCTGCCCTCCCTCCTTCAGCATTTGCCCGCTCCAAGCCGAAAACCCCTGCAGTAGAACTGTTACAGGAAGACGATGTTGGCTTCTTTGCTGTATTGACTTTGGAAATGGGTATCATTACTCCCATTCCAGGCACTGCCCTTTGAACCCTGTCCAGGAGCCCTCTGTGCATTCTTTGCTTTCCTTCCAAGCCCCCAATTCTCTTGACATTCTCTCCCACGACATTGCTATGGTTTGTCACCGCATGAGGAGCTGCATAGGAGGTAACTGAGGTGGTAGCACTCTCTCTCAGATAGCGCAAAGCTATGATCTGCCACCACCACCTACCTCTCCACCTCCTCCTCAAGCCAATTCTCCTCTCACTAGCAGTGGCAGAGGTTGTGAGCAGGCATCTATGGCTGAGCACAGAGATTTTCAGCTTCACACTGCAATCTTCCCTCAGCATCCTAATCTGGCCTCCCACTTGACTCACTTTAGGTTCCAGAGCAACCTGAACCAGCCCATCATCACTGCTAATGTCACCATCGTTTTCTCAGAAGAAGAAGATCAACACAGTGCTCCTGTGAGAAACTCCGCAGAGCAACCTCAGGACATTCGCAAAATGGATGTTAGTCGTGGCTCTGAGCAGCTCCCGACGGAAGGAGGCAGGGAAGCTAGGCGTGGTGGTCAGCATGCGGAAGGTGATAATGCAGGCGACACTTGGCAACTAGGTGGCACCTCTCATGGGGACACAATTTCGATGGAAATTGTTGGCAGCTCGAGCGACACCCTTCAGGTGAGGGAACCTCCAAGGGGCAGGGTGGAAAGCGATGTGGCAAAGGAAGGTGAGATATGGTGTGGGAACGCGTGCCCCATTATCGAGGAGGCTCCTGACCAAGACGTCCCAATGTGATGCCTCGTAGACACCCGTGCGCCAGCTCAGGGTTCTTATGCTGATTGGTCCAATCTTTTGTTGTTGTGTCTTTCGTTTACATGGTAGGCAATTTTGTCTTGTTTTCAACTACTTCAGATGGTAATGTCTCAAGTCTTCACTCTAGTTTTGTCAATGTTTTTCTGGTCTTCTGCATGGTTTTTTGTAATGTTAAACTGGTTTCCCCAAATTTGGGGCAGTTATGATACTCAGAAGGAACTCTGCTGTTCTCAGTTGAGGCTGTAGCCTCATTGTAATTTTATTTTTCTTTCCTTTTAATAGAATTAGCTTTACAGATAATTTTTTTTTTTAGTTCTATCCTAGTTCATCTAGTTCTAATCAACATGCTTCAAAGATAAATATAACATATTGAAAATAGGTCCATGCTTCTTAAATTTGATAGCCTTCATGTACATTACTATTATGAAAATCTTAAGTTAAGTGGTCAGGATTTCTCCAATGCCCATTCTTATATTCTCTCTAATTAGATGCTTCTTATATTATCTCTAATTAGATGTTGAAACTAGGAGTTTCTCTGTGACATTGTCAACACTATAACTATTTTTTATTAAATCCTAAATATTTACAAGGAGAAACAACTTCCTAAATTTTCAATTTTCCATTTTCGATGAAGACATTTTGGGGATTGTGCTCCCACATTACATTTCTCAAACCACATGCTTTTCACAGGGGCTTCACTCATTGAACCTTTGACATATCACTTGTGTTCATGACATACTAAATAATACCCCTAATTTGACTACATATTGGAAAATACCTTTAAAAATCACATTATTTAACCCCCTACCAATATAAGCCCAATACACCTTCCCAATTAAAAAAAATCCTTTCACTACCTATTGTAGGTATCGATTTTTTCATTAACATTTTTTATACCTCTTTATATTTTTCCATTAACTTTGAGCTCTATATATTACCCAATATATTATGTCATTTTTTCCTCAATATATATCCCCCGATATGAACGCACGTGGTATGGTATTGCTCCCCAGTGAAGCCCCCTTGATGCTTTTAGGCTTAATGCAAGTTAATGCTTCATTGTCCTCATACATTACTTATAATATAAATTAAAAAAAAAACACTAACGGAATTATGGTATTGCTCCCCAGTGAAGCCCCCTTGATGCTTTTAGGCTTAATGCAAGTTAATGCTTCATTGTCCTCACACATTACTTCTAATAGAAATTTAGAAAAGCACTCACAAAATTATTAGAGAGACATGCACAACTTATTATAATATAGTGTAAAAAAGATGAAAAGTAAGAAATCAAATTAACTTTTGAAATATATAACTTTTATTTGTGAAAAATTAGTAAAATTTTAAAATTTCACATTTTTTAAACATTTTTCTATTAAAATATAATAGTATATAAATGATGAAATTTCTTAAAATAAATTTATACTAGAATAGATCCATCTTAAGTACGGATCTAACATGAGCCGAGAGGGATCAAATTTTTTTAGGCACAAACTTCTTTAGGTGCAAACTTCTTTAGAGTGCAAAATACAATGTGTTATTTTTCATTGTTTAAATTGTATTTGTGAATGGTAAATAGAGTGAAATTTATTTCATTTACTTGTTGAAATATTTTTGAAAAGTATAAGATTTAAACATCTTACTCACACATTTTTTTACTTTTAATTACTTTACAACATATTTATATTTTTTTATTATAGCAGACATTATTTTCCTATTTTGAACATAATTTTTATTTTTAATTTTAATTTTAAAGGGGAATAGATTAACGAACAAACTTACACATCCCCTCATACTAGTTTGTAGCCTCTCAGCTCAATGAGACTCCCCTCATTATGGGTTGTAGAATGAGCCTCTCAACTCAATGAGCGTCCCCTCATTATGGGTTGTAGAATGAGCCTCTCGACTCAAATAATAGGTTGTAGAATGAGCCCGTCGGCTCAATAATTGAAATATCAATTTATTCTTATGCTGCATGATTTTTCTATATCTTTTAACTTTTATTTTTTTGATTAGTAAAACTTCAATTCTAACGCTAAAATAAAGGTTTTAGAATCTTAACTTATCTAATCATTTTTACTTCATGTTTTTTATTTATAAATTTTCATTTAAATTTTTACAACACTCACACGCATACGGGGTGCTGGAGAGGTAAATCCCCTCTACGGATAGAGGCGATCCCTACTAGCCCAGAACGGGTCTAGCAACAATCAGTCAATGCTACTATGCAAGTTCCTAATTGCAATTAAAAGGTAGGCAATGAACACCTACTTGGATTCCAACGCTATTGTTTGATGAAGAGATGCCGCTCTCGCTCCTTCGCTCTGGCTAGTCACGATCCTCCACGATCTCCACGGATAGACACCTGCACACACGAAGAGAAAGACAAACACAAGCGTGAAATCTAATAAAAGCAATTATACATCAGTCAGAAAGGATGTAATTCACATTAACCATTACAGAGACAAATGAGAATGGAACCATAATAGTAGTCATCTATTATTAATCGATAACAGAGAAGAGTACAACCAAATGTTCTGACGTCGATATCCTTCTCAAAAGGGCCCAGCCAGCAAGTCTCTTAAGCATTCACCTTTAGAGATAGATCTCCCAAGACAAGAACTCTCTCTCTCACACAAGCAACACTCCACAACCTTCCTTAAGCTATATAGCAATTCCACACTTATCACACCAACTACCTGCAGTAGCAGCAATCTGAGCACTATAAACTCCACACAATCCAAAACTAGCTGCTCATGGCAATGGTAGAGGTATAAATAGGAGAAAGAGTCTCCTTGAATGGTGGAAGGATGAGCTTATCTTCAAGGGAGGTGGTTTCAAATGACGAACAGACATGCCATAGAAGGGAGGCGATACTCACAAGGCCAACAACCAAGTCTGGAGTTATCTGGAAGGCTGGCTGTTGGAACAAATTCGCCCAAACTGGATCAGCGCGGGTGCATAACTGGACTGGAGCGCTGACATCGCAAAGTAATAATAGACAGGGCCATGTCAGCGCGACTTAATACAAACGGAGACTGCGCTGGTCATGAAATTCGACCAGCGCGGAAAAGTCGTGTGCTTCCGCGCTGGCAGCGCATGTGGTCTGTTATGAAGCACCAGTCAGCGCGGTTATTTTAATAACAGTCGCGCTGATGATGAAAACTTTGGAAAAGTGGGTTATTTGGCCAGTTCAGAGAGCATGAACTTGATTATTGTGAACTCCTGACACAGTAGGGTGACTGACAGGGAGATAGTGAGAAATTACTGTGTAACAGATGCCCCCTAAAGCATGAAGACCGAGAGAGTGGGAGGGGTGAAATGCTTTATGAAACTCGCCGAACTAGAACACCACCAGGAAGGACCGAAAATCTCTGATAATCAAGTACATGCAGTCTAGGCATGGGCGCAGCCATCCAAAAGACACGCGAAGAAGGTCTGTGGAATGGACGCAGCCACCCAGCTAAAGAGACCATAGCAATGACAAGGTATGGTCGTAGCCATCCATGAAGACTCAGGTATGGGCGCAGCCATCCATCAATGAGTCATGTAATGATCATCCACAAAATCGCAGCCTGGATCATAACAGACAGGGATCCAGGGTCTTGCGCTCCATCCCGACCCGTACAAAGTACAAGTCCAAACATGTGAATACATGAGCTGAAGTCGAACATGCATGAACATCGTCTGATTACCAGTCAATGATGAAGACTGTTAACAGACGCGAGAGGTACCACCAATAATGACAATGGTCCTCAAGGTACTATAGGTACAATCCACAGCGTGTGAATCAATGAGCTGGTGTCGAACACCCGCAGAATCATTCGATCGGAGGCCAATGATGAAAACCTCACGTCGAACACGAAGAACCTGCCATTGAGGCATGCAGGCTCTAAGGCACCTGAAGGGAGTCTCTAAGTCACCTTCCTGGATAATGAGCTGAAGTCGACAGGAAGTGAGCTTGATCGAAGGTGGGCCATAATGTTTCCCACATCATCGACACGAGACAGAGATAAAATGATTTGTGTGAGATAGCAGAGGAGGTTGCACTGTTGCAGAGGTCAACATTTCTTGAACATATCGGCGGCACGACAGTGGATTTGGCAGTATCTGACATCAAATGAGCAGAGGTCATGGTGACAAGGCCATGAGCAAATGAGAGGTCAAATAGGATAACCCGAACCCACGGAGGCTAGTGTGAAACAAGATGAGAAATCCCCACCCGACACGAATGCAGACGAGTGCCATGTTCAAGAGCGACATACTGCCGACACGACCATTATTACAGTTCCATTTTCCCCACCATTTCTGGCAGGTACCCCGATTATTTTTGGATGACAAGCTTGACGGGGATAGCATATGCTTGGAGAGTGTCATTTCGACAATGCCCGATGTCATGAAGTTTTAACGAGCCTGACAAAGGAAAAACTCGGCGTCTTTTCTTGTTTAGAGAGTCTGAAAAGACAGCAGAAAAGAAAACTCCAGGGGGGTCCTTTTTTCGTAGAGTTGTGTCTCTCGAACCTGAAAAAGTGTAAAACAATACTCGAAAGAACCGCCTGACCAGTATGATCGAGGAGTACTTTTCGTGAGTAGTGACTTCGACCCGAAAAAGTAAAAAAGCGGTTGGAAGCACGTTGTTTTGGGGCCAATAGCGAGTGCGAAACGACAAACACCCGGCAATCTTTTTAAGTTAAACGGTCGAAAAAAGAGCTTTAAAAGCGACCGCCCCTCGTTCCTTTTAACGAGTCGAGAGGGAACCCGGCAATCTTTTCTTGATTTATGTCGGAAAAGAGCATGAAGACGACATTGCGAGATCAAGTGTGAACAGGGCTATTATAACTCCACCGAGACGGAAATCTGCACAAGAACACTACCCACGTAAAACCTGTTCGACATGTTAAAAATATCGTAAAACATGTGGAAAATCATAATACACAGACATAAGCATGAAATATATGGCAAAAATTGAACAAAAACCCACATTTATGAGTTACCATAGCCAAATATAGATTTTTTTACCATAAATAGGGGGGTAAAAGGACTATTTTTACCATTGTTACCATTTGAGCTGTGGAGAACGTTGAGAAGCTGCAAAGTTGACGGAGCGAATTCCATCCCGTTCGAGCACCGTTCATCCTGCAACTTGTTCCAGGTAGGTTCTCCTCTCCCTACGCTCCATTTTGAGTCCCTTCTTCAGCATTTTAACGGTGGGATTTGGCCATTTGGGTGAATTTTTGGACCCATAACCAAACTGCTTCGACTCCCCGCGTCGGCAGTTGCTCAATTGTCTCTTCATGCTCGCGGTTACCGTTGCCGCCCAATTGAATATGGTGGGTTGCAGACACTCGAGAGCCAGTAGTAGATGGGTCTTTGAGGCCTCATGATTGGCCAAAGAGCCCGCTGCCTGGGTCACCATGAACAGTATGCTCCGTAGGATGATGTCATCCACTGACGGAATGGACACCTTTCCACTCCGTGTCTTACGTGCCCGTGGGCACACTCGAGCCATCAATAGATCCAAGGTCTCACCGCTAGGTCGCTGCCCCTCCAGAATGGGCATCTCACCCCGGCGGGATAATCCAGTCAAGAAGTAGATGTCCGTGGAATCGAACTCCATGTCATGGCCTCGGATCGTAAATTTGCCGTCGAATGGGTTCCAGGCTCTGATCAGGAACTCCAGAAGATCAGGTTGCGCTCGTAGGCACGGAGTGAGGAAGAATTTGAGAAATCCGCATGCCCGCATGGCATTGCGGCTCCCAGCATCGGCATACGCGGCAATATCCTCATTATCGTGGGCTCTCTCTTGCCACACAAACGCCATTTTGTCCTGCATGGCCATTAAAAAACATTAGAAGCTTGCCTACAAAAATTCACACGTTCAAAATTGAAAAAATAATTCTTTGCGGCGTCAGCGCGGCTGTTTTTAAAACAGTCGCGCTGACCATGGCGGACCTGTGTTTTTTCCACTGGGTCAGCGCGGAAGCACACGTGTTTTCCGCGCTGACCCGGAGGTGGTCTGTGTAAATTTTTATCGATCAGCGCGGACCCGATAGGGATTTCCGCGCTGACCGAGAGCGCACCAACGCTCCAAAAATTCGCCCAAATGGCCAAATCCCACCGTTAAAATGCTGAAGAAAGGACTCAAAATGGAGCGTAGGGAGAGGAGAACCTACCTGGAACAAGTTGCAGGATGAACGGTGCCCGAACGGGATGGAATTCGCTCCGTCAACTTTGCAGCTTCTCAACGTTCTCCACAGCTCAAATGGTAACAATGGTAAAAATAGTTCTTTTACCCCCCTATTTATGGTAAAAAATCTATATTTGACTATGGTAACTCATAAATGTGGGTTTTTGTTAAATTTTTGCCATATATTTCATGCTTATGTCGCTGTACTATGATTTTCTACATGTTTTACTATGTTTTTAACATGTCGAACATGTTTTACGTGGGTAGTGTTCTTGTGCAGATTTCCGTCTCGGTGGAGTTATAATAGCCCTGTTCACACTTGATCTCGCAATGTCGTCTTCATGCTCTTTTCCGACATAAATCAAGAAAAGATTGTCGGGTTCCCTCTCGACTCGTTAAAAGGAACGAGGGGCGGTCGCTTTTAAAGCTCTTTTTTCGACCGTTTAACTTAAAAAGATTGCCGGGTGTTTGTCGTTTCGCACTCGCTATTGGCTCCAAAACGACGTACTTCTGACCGCTTTTTTACTTTTTCGGGTCGAAGTCACTATAAACGAAAAGTACTCCTCGATCATACTGGTCGGACGGTTCTTTCGAGCATTGTTTTATACTTTTTCGGGCTCGAGAGACACAACTTTACGAAAAAGGACCCCCCTGGAGTTTTCTTTTTCGCTGTCTTTTCAGACTCTCTAAACAGGAAAAGACGTCGAGTTTTTCCTTTGTCAGGCTCGTTAAAACTTAATGATATCGGGCATTGTCGAAATGACACTCTCCAAGCATATGCTATCCCCGTCAAGCTTGTCATCCAAAAATAATCGGGGTACCTGCTAGAAATGGTGGGGAAAATGGAACTGTAATAATTGTCGTGTCGGCAGTATGTCGCTCTTGAACATGGCACTAGTCTACATTCGTGTCAGGTGGGGATTTCTCATCTTGTTTCACACTGGCCTCCGTGGGTGCGGGTTATCCTATTTGACCTCTCATTTGCTCATTGCCTCGTCATCATACCCTCTGCTCATTTGATGTCAGA
Source organism: Pinus tabuliformis (assembly GCA_031772625.1). Classification (NCBI taxonomy): domain Eukaryota; kingdom Viridiplantae; phylum Streptophyta; class Pinopsida; order Pinales; family Pinaceae; genus Pinus; species Pinus tabuliformis. Next base: position 989,688,549 of record CM062812.1, on the reverse strand, counting down.
TACTGCCAAATCCACTGTCGTGCCGCCGATATGTTCAAGAGAAGTTGACCTCTGCAACAGTGCAACCTCATCTGCTATCTCACACAAATCATTTTACCTCTGTCTCGCGTCGATGATGTGGGAAACATTATGGCCCACCTTCGGTCAAGGTCACTTCCTGTCGACTTCAGCTCATTATCCAGGAAGGTGACTTAGAGACTCCCTTCAGGTGCCTTAGGGCCTGCATGCCTCAATGGCAGGTTCTTCGTGTTCGACACGAGGTTCTCATCATTGGCCTCCGATCGAACGATTCTACGGGTGTTCGACACCAGCTCACTGGTTCACACGCCGCGGATTGTACCTATAGTACCTTGAGGGCCATTGTCATTATTGGTGGTACCTCTCGCGTCTGTTAACGATTTTCATCATTGACTGGTAATCAGACGATGTTCATGCATGTTCGACTTTAGCTCATGTATTCACATGCTTGGACTTGTACTTTGTTCGGGTCGGGACGGAGCGCAAGACCCTGGATCTCTGTCTGTTATGATCCAGGCTGCGATTTTGTGGATAATCATGATCATTACATGACTCATTGATGGATGGCTGCGCCCATACCTGAGTCTTCATGGATGGCTGCGACCATACCTTATCATTACTATGGTCTCTTTAGCTGGGTGGCTGCGTCCATTCCACAGACCTTCTTCGCATGTCTTTTGGATGGCTACGCCCATGCCTAGACTGCATGTACTTGATTATCAGAGATATTCGGTCCTTCCTGGTGGTGTTCCAGTTCAGCGAGTTTTGTAAAGCATTTCACCCCTCCCACTCTCTCGGTCTTCATGCTTTAGGGGGCATCTGTTACACAGTAATTTCTCACTGTCTCCCTGTTAGTCACCCTACTGTGTCAAGAGTTCACAATAATCAAGTTCATGCTCTCTGAACTGGCCAAATAACCCACTTTTCCAAAGTTTTCATCATCAGCGCGACTGTTATTAAAATAACCGCGCTGACTGGCGCTTCATAACGGATCACATGCACTGCCAACGCGGAAGCACACGACTTTTCCGCGCTGGTCGAATTTCATGACCAACGCAGTCTCTGTTTGTATTAAGTCGCGCTGACATGGCCCTGTCTATTATTACTTTGCGATGTCAGCGCTCCAGTCCAGTTATGCACCCGCGTTGATCCAGTTTGGGCGAATTTGTTCCAACAGCCAGCCTTCCAGATAACTCCAGACTTGGTTTTTGGCCTTATGAGTATCGCCTCCCTTCTATGGCATGTCTGTTTGTCATTTGAAACCACCTCCCTTGAAGATAAGCTCATCCTTCCACCATTCAAGGAGACTCCTTCTCCTATTTATACCTCTGCCATTACCATGAGCAGCGAGTTTTGGATTGTGTGGAGTTTATAGTGCTCAGATTGCTGCTACTGTAGGTAGTTGGTGTGATAAGTGTGGAATTGCTAGATAGCTTAAGGAAGGTTGTGGAGTGTTGCTTGTGTGAGAGAGAGAGTTCTTGTCTTGGGAGATCTATCTCTAAAGGTGAATGCTTAAGAGACTTGCTGGCTGGGCCCTCTTGAGAAGGATATCAACGTCAGAACATTTGGTTGTACTCTTCTCTGTTATCGATTAATAATAGATGACTACTATTATGGTTCCATTCTCATTTGTCTCTGTAATGGTTAATGTGAATTACATCCTTTCTGACTGATGTATAATTGCTTTTATTAGATTTCACGCTTGTGTTTGTCTTTCTCTTCGTGTGTGCAGGTGTCTATCCACGGAGATCGTGGAGGATCGTGACCGGCCATAGTGAAGGAGCGAGAGCGGCATCTCTTCATCAAACAATAGCGTTGAAATCCAAGTAGGTGTTCATTGCCTACCTTTTAATTGCAATTAGGAACTTGCATAGTAGCATTGACTGATTGTTGCTAGACCCGTTCTAGGCTAGTAGGGATCGCCTCTATCCGTAGAGGGGATTTACCTCTCCAACACGGGGTTAACCCAAAGATAAGATTCAAGAAACCTACTCATCAAATATTTACGAAATAAAAAGTTGTCCCCTCTATCTAGAATTTATGAGAATGGGAATGTGTTAACCTATATAAAGAGCTAAATATTTTTCCCATATATGCATATTCATTATATTATATCTTAGATGTACTACCCAAACCTAAGGTCTTGTGGCACAACAAAATTGCCCTTGACTTTCAGATCAACAAAACGAGAACTTGGGTCTTTTTCTTTATAGTGTTTCATAGGGAAAACCAAAAGTTTGTGGTGGGGTGTAGTTACGTATATAGAATAAAACCATTACTTTTATATCAAAATGAGTTTAGAAGAGGGAACCAATAATTTTGTTAAACTCATGGCCCTTAAACATATATTGATTTTCACTACTGAAAAAATTATCTTCTTTTCAAGTTTTCAGAGATTCCCAGCTTATTATCAATTAGATAAGTAGCTTATTCAGATGTCATAATCTAAGGATTTGACCCTTGGTGGATCAAATAATATGCTTGAAATCTATCCTCACATTTGTCTACCTCACATGTTTACAAGGAGCACAACATCACTGTTATGACCTAAATCTATCTCAGGCTGAGAAAGGTAGGTCTAGGGTAACATCAAACCATGCTTAACCTGGTAGCTAGCCCTACCAGGTCAGGAGAGGGCTCTCTCCTTGTCAATCTCAAAGAAAATATGGAAAACAAGGCTTGAGATGACTGATATGAATACTAATTTTAGGCTAGGTATATGCTTAGAGGATTTTGTTTGATTTTGATGTTTGGTTGCTGGATCAGATGAGGAAGGCAGCTTTGGGTCCGGGAAATCAACTCAGATTTGTAGAGGTTTCTATGGGGCAAGGTAGGCAAGTGTTTTAGCACTTTGAAATGAATGTAATGGTGAGTCTAAAGACTGGTGAGGAGTTGGAGAGGGCATGAAAATGTCATGAGTCCTCTTCAAATAGCAGAAAACATTTAAAACTAAATAAACCCTAAGGCAGAGCACTGACACACCAACGGATTCCACCTTTTACACTTGATTCATTTAGTTATGCAGAAAGAGAGAGATTATGGCACATATAAATATAAGATAAACTGAATAACGGAGAAGAAAAAAATGCTAATTCACATTACCACAAGAATCCCACAAAATGCTGCAAAACCCTGGTTTATTTCCTTACCAAACTGCAGAAGTGATGTACAATAGTGCTTAATGCATCCACAAGAGTCCAAACTTGACAAATGACTTAAAAAGTACAAGATATAGGCATCAAACCACCTATGCTAGCCATCAGGGGTCGAATCCATGAGTCAAGGAGCTGTTTCAACAAGATCTAAACTAGGAACTGAAAAATAGGCAGTGGAACAACTTGCCTCTAAAACTATGGAAACTTATTCATTCAGCTCAAAACCACCTATAACTGATGTATCTACCTCCTTAAGTCATTTTTCATCATTTTTACATCATAGTACATCAAGTTACATCATATTACATCATGAATTTTACCATGAGAGAAGAAAAAGTCAAACTGGTAGAAAACTAGGCGAAATTCTGAGTTTTTGAGCAAAATTGGCAAAATTTTCCCTGATGCGCAACACCCTAAGCTTGATGCGCAATGCCACTTCAAGGCTGAATTTGAAGGCCTTCCCCTTCACCAAATTAGGTCCAATATGGCTTGTTGGAAATCTCTGTCTATCTACTTTCTAGGACAACTGGAATTTTTGGATTTGGAGTCCATTTGCCCCTTCAAAAATCACTTCTCCCAAGACTGCTTCTTGTGGGTCCAAAAAGTGGTAGAGAGGGCAATTTTTAGGTGTTTTTTTCCCTTTAGGTGACCCAGATCTCCTCCAAATTTCATGAAACTTTTTGGGTTTTAGTATTTTTTCATGCAGAATCCAAAAATGCAAGCCATTTTGCAAAATTCCAAGCCAACTCAATGTGAAGCATCAGTGGCACTATGCATCAGAGGAAAATTCCTGTGTTTTGCAATTAAAATTTGTGAAATGACAAAAATTTCTCAAAATTGCTTCAAAATTGGCAAGAGGCAAGCTTACTAAATTACTTTGCTGAGCCAAGGAAGCTTCAGCCAAAATTTTAAGTTTATCTTGCTCCTTTTTGGCTTTTAAGGCTCTCTTTAACTTAGCTTTTAGGCTTCTTATCCTTGTCTTGCAAATTTTGTTCCGGGCCAAATAGTGATAAGCCATGTGGCACAACATTTTCTTCTCCTTGTTAGCCTTATCAAGCAGCTTCTCAAGGTGGATATTCACTCTTTCTAACCATGATTCTTGGTTAGCCTCTATTTATTGTTCTATTGATGTCATCTTGGTTTTCCTTCTTTTTGCCACTTGCCTATTTTCCCTAATGGTTTGCAGCTCCATGATTGTTTGTTTGTCCTCCAATTGCTTGTTCTCTTGCTCAAGGAAGTTAATGATCCACTTAGCCCTCTCAAGGTCAAGTGATAAGGCTTGGATCTCAGCTTCTTTCTCTTTGATGACCACATCCTTGAGTCTTGAGCTTTGGGAGCCCAAATCAGTGTCATCTTCCTCAATCAAAACAAAATCCCTATCTTGCCCTTTAGAAGGCCCTTCATCATGCAATGGTTGCTTTCCTTTGTCCTGTACCTGTTTTGTTAGAGAAGAAGGCAAAGCCCCTTTCACCCCAGGTGAAGATAGCATTTTCCTGTGATCCGGTGAAGGAAACAAGACCCCTTCCACCCTGGTGGAGATAATACTCGTTTGGCAGCTACAAAAAGTTTTCTTGTACCTTTTTCATAAGTTATAAACACAGGAATGTGAGCCTCTCTAGTTTTTCTTTCAAGCTCTTTTTGTTGCTCAGAAGGTTCACCTTCCTCTTGAGGATCTGCAAAAATTTGAGGCCCCTTGAAGATTTCATGGGCTATGAAGGTTTCCGATGGCACTCCCAATTGAGTAAGCTAATGCACAACAATAATCTTGATGACAACAAAGTGATAAATGCTGTTGAGCTGCTGTGGGTATGTTTTTCTCTTTACAATCACAGTCATCCTCTCTATGTTTTTGAAAATTAGATAGGGAATACTCATCATTCTAACCTTGGTGAAATGCATAAGTAATATGATATGATAGGCATAGAGTCTGGAGAAACTTCCCTCACATGTGAAGTATTTGATGATGAGTTTCATGAGTGGAACATACCGGTCATCCAAGAACTTGAAAGGAAACACCCTGCTCAATTTACCATGATATTTGGCCTTAATGTATGGTTCATAATGTTGTTTTCTGATATTCTGTCTTTTATTCCACCTTACCCCTACATCTGGCATTTTAGTTGCTTTTTCAATAATGGCTGGTGAAAGAGTGAAATTGATGCTAGCAAGGTTTACCATATTGTTCTCCATGTTGATGACAAATTGCCTTGCCAATTCATGATGATACTTAACCCTCTCAACCATCTCACAAAATTCAAAGCAAGATTGGTATCTGAAACAAGTGGTGGCAAGGGGACAAGCAAGGAGTTCAGCAATGCTAATAGGTTCCTCTCTGATAATTTTCGCACCCTTGTGTGGTCTCCTAGGCTGTACATTTCTCTCTCTTGAACTATCACTGAGTGTTTCTTCTTCATAGCTTGACTCACTGTTTCTTGCCATGGTGCTTGGTGGTTATCTTAGGGAAGGGATGTGATGATGATATGGTGAAAAATGGTAATGAGGGAGGACAAGAGTGATGAGTATGAAGAGATTTTACTAATGGAAAATGGAGTTGGGGGATGAAGGGATTAGTTTTGAGAAACTAGGGTTTAGTGAGGGATTTAGGGTTTGGTGAAGGGAATTAGTTGTTTTAGGGGAGCGGGATATGGAAAATGGGATAAATGGAGTGATTTAGGAAAATGGAAGAGGGAAAAGGGTTTAATGATGCTTTTTTGGGGTTATGGAGTGAAACTTGCACAATGGAATGGAAAGTAATAAAGACAAGCTAGGGTTTAATTCCTAACATGCAAAACTCATGAAGAACACAAGTATGACCTCAAATTCAGGTCTAGGATGATGATAACTTACTTGTAGAATAGCAATGAAGTGTTTTTGAGGGTTATTGAATGATTTGGAACGATTTAGCAAGTTCTGGACTGATGCGCAGTGCACTGAGCCCAATGTGCAACGCCCTCCTGATGCGTAGTGCCCGTGCAAATTAACACTGGAAAAAAGTCACTGCTGCGCAGCGCACTGCCTCTCATGCGCAGCGCCAGTCTGATGCACAGCACACTGCCTCTGATGCACAGCGCCAGGCAAGTTTGTTTGGAAAATAGGGTTTTTAATCTTCTTAGCTCAATTTGCCTCCAAATCGTGATTTTTTGCTCTCCAATAGTCTTTTGCACAATGAAATGATGAATGACACTCCTTTGAATTTATATATGGATGGCTTTTAATTTTTTACTTATTCAAACCCACTTTTCTAATGTCAAAGTCACTTTTGGTCACAAGCTCTGTTTTTTCATTTGAATTGACTTTTCTTGATCATTTGGTAAACTGATGCATTGATGCTTTTACTTTTTTTTTGCAGTAGCTGGAGTTGGAAAGGTGAACAAGGGCAACAACTGATACTTATTACATATAGAAAATATTTCAAATTACATAAATTCTATACATAGAAAATAAAAAATGTTTTAAAAATCACTTATTGAGCATATCATTAGTGAAATTTTGATCTTATGAATTTATTAGACCTCCTCATGTGCCTGCTGACCCTTTATTAGGTTTTGATGACCATGGTGGCAAACCGTAGACCTAGTGAGACCTAAAAACCCTATAAATGGCTTTTGCAAATGAAATGACATAAAATGACAGTAAATGAGATAAACATGTGAAAACAGGCCAACAAGTAAATGCCATGAGGGAATTGACAATGAACCACTGCGATCAATTGATCCATGACCTAATGGAATGCAGATGATCAGATGGGACACCTAACATGCATGCAAAAAGAGAAATTTGATCACTGATGGAGGGATGAAGATACCGACACTAACAACCACTACAAACACCCTCTTTAAGGAGGGTGTTCTGATGGTTTGTGGGACATGGTAGATCACAGAAACACAAAATGACCTTTCTTATGAGTTCTACCACTGGCCATTCATCAAAGGGAACAACATAAAATAATGTTGTTACATTTTTCTCCAATCATTGCTCATATATAGCCTGTCATTAGCGCATAGTTCACATGTTAACTATTTTTGGTTTTATCATATATCGACACACATATATAGTTTTTTCTGACAACACAAACTATAACAAACATTCATTTTTGACACTTGTATTGATGAAAACTATCATGCCACACTATGGGCAAGATTTTTGAAGATCCATTTATCATCTAAATACATGGTTAACATGTATCAACAAAATGTAATTTTTTATCACTTTGATAATAAAATTATGCTTTTTTTCCAAGGAAAAAACATCATCTCTCTCTCTCTCTCTCTCTCTCTCTCTCTCTCTCTCTCTCTCTCTCTCTCTCTATATATATATATATATTCATTTGCAATAAATTTATGTTTTATTAATTTCTATCATTTTATTATTAACAGAAAATAATATTTAATTTTAGATATTTAATTAAAATAATTTAATAAATTATCTATTTATTATAAATTTGTTTTTTTTTTTCTTTCTTTTAATTGTGCACATTTTACATATATTATTTCACTAGCATTTGTGCATTGTAGCATCCTATGGGTCATAGGCCTCACTTCTTTGTACTTGCATCCATTTTTCCATTTAATGAAAGAGAGCATAATAGTCTCACCTTCTAGATGAGTTTTCTCCTGAAATGATTTCTTGAGTTATATCTTGGGTTAATTTGTGGTTTGTGAGTTTTATTTCATTGTTTTCTATTTGTTGCATAATTATAATTTGCATGCATACGTACTAAATAATAATTAACATATCTAGAACTTTAAGGAGAGATAAACCCTCATAGTGTAGATTTTGGATGCAAGCAAAATTTTATCATACTTATTGTGGTGAACCGTTCAATGGAATATCCATGGAAATTTACGGATTATATTGGTATTAGAGTAGTATTCATTGGGTAAATTGTGGGGAGTTGCAAGGAATCCAAATTGATTGAGTTGAAAGTCATAAAACCTTAATCATAGTTAATGAATATGTGGATAACCCTCATGATCTCGCAGAGGAGAAGTTTGCACGACTACAAGAACAAGTTGTAGGTATAAATTGTAATGTAAGTCGTTTCATGGTGTGCTTGGCTAGTAATCTTGGGCTATTTGGAGAAGAAGGAGGTTCTAATGTAGATGTTGAATCATAGGGGAAATCGATAGATTGGGAAAAACTAGAGAGGAAGTCTATGAAAGAACCCAAAAATGACCAATCCAATTAGAATGTCATGTACCATCCAAACTCCCTATTCAAAATGGAAATGAAGGTCAACATGAAGACGTATCAAGGGGAGATTGACGACCTGAAGAAAAATAACTATTTCTAGCAATTGTAAGTTTTTTTTAATGTTCGTCATATGGAGGAAGAACATAAGATTCCAGTTGCTTGGCTGAAATTGGAGGACCATGCCCTAACCTAGTGGGAAATCCACACAGAGACCTTAAGGTTGGAGGGAGATCCTCTGGTGACTAAGTGAGAGGATTTCAAAACCCTTATAAAGTCACAATTTTACCCTATCAAGTAGTTAGAGGACCAATGGATCCGGTGGCATTACATCAGAAAAATAGGGCAAAGTGTATAAAAGTATACCACAAAACATTGGAACATGGCCATAATGTTGGGTATCTTCACAAAGAGCCTAGATGCACTGTTCGAGTATTTAGGGGGCCTACACAACCATCTGCATAAATAAGTGATGTTTTTCAAAGCTATATCCATGGATGAGGATTGTGTACATGCATAGTACCTCGAGAGCATAGTCCAGAAGAAATGACAATTAAGTCAGTCGAAGCAGAAGGAGAACTGTAACAATTCTAAGGAGGGAAACAAGGAGTGGAAAGGGAGAAAAGACGAAACGATAGCAGCCACAACACACTAGTGCAAGGATTCGAACAACCACTGTAACAAATATAACATTGAAGGTCATATAAAGGAAAGGTGTTGGAAGGCTCATCTGGAGCTTAACCCAAAGAACAAAAAGAAAGCAAAGAAGAAGAACCTCATGGACATTGATTCAAGCAACCATGTTGAAAGAAACTCAAATAAGGATGAGAAGATCACCTATAAATCAATGTAGAAGTAGATGAATATGAGTAGCCTTTAGCAACATAAAGAGAACAAAAATACCGGACTCTTCCATATAGAGATATAAGTTAAGAAGACAAGGATTGATGCTTTGTTCGACTCTGGGTCACATTTGAATCTCATTGCAATAGAGCTAGTCAACAAATTGGGATTGGTAGTTCATGATCATCCAAGCCCATATCCATTGGGATGGGTAAATAAGGATGCAAAAATAATAGTAACCAAATAGTGCAAAATTAGATTTGCTACCAATGTTACTTTTATTGATGAAGTATAACTATATGTAATTCCCCTTTATGGTGGAGTGGTGTTTGGAAGTCCCTATCTGTACACGTAGGATGCAATCTCCGTGTAGAGATCCAACCAATATTGCTTTATAAAGGATAGAAAATCCTTCACCATTCACGTAGACAAGGGAGACAGATAAAGGCAAGCCCAAAATTTTACTGGTAAGCGCTAACCAATCTAGGAAATTGATAATTTCTAGCAAGAAGTATGTTTTATTGTTTTTAAGAGAAAATCAGTTTATGGAAGAGTCTGTGAGAACAAAGTCATCCTTAGAGGGGTGTACTAAGAAACAAAAACAACAACTAGAAGATTTGATACAAGCATACAAGGATGTGTTCCAGAAGTCTAAAGGTTTACCACCTAAGAGGGAAATATAGCACTAGATCCAGCTATTTTCAGACTCCTCGATGCTAAACATTGGGATATATAGGTAGTATATTATAGAAGCAAATGAGGTGAAGATACATTTTTAGTAGCTACTAGAACATGGTGTCATTCGAACAAGTACCTCACCATGTGGGTCACCCATCATCATTGTGCCAAAGAAGGATGGTACTTGGTGGATGTGTATTTATTATAGGGTGTGAAACAAAATAAGCTCAAGAATAGGTACTCATTTCCTAGGATAGATTATATATTGGATCAGTTGATGCAAGCCAAATACTTCACCAAGCTAGAATTAAAGTGAGGATATCACCAAGTTCATGTCTGAAAAGAAGAGACATGGAAGACTGCCTTCAAAACTAACCAAGGTTTGCATGGGTAACTAGTCATGCCTTTTGGCCTATGCAATGATCTAGTTATTTTAATGAGGTTAATGAATGATACATGACATCCTTTTATAAATTCATTTGTTATTTTCTATTTGAATGATATATTGGTATACAATGCTATTTGGAAGGAGCACATATCACATTTGACATAGGTGTTAGAGACATTAAAGAATTGTCAAATGCTAGCAAACCTCAAGAAGGTGAATTTGAAGAATATTCTTTGGTGTATCTTGGGTATGTGATAGGTGGAGGAGAGTTGAAGATAGATGCTACCAAGATGGAGACCATCATGAAGTGGTTAGTTCCTACTATTTTTTATCAAGTCAAGAGTTTTGTTGGGGCAGCATAGTACTTGAGGAAATTCATAGCCTCAATTTTAACAATAGTAACACCACTCCACACCATAAAACAAAGTTGCGAGAGTTTCTAGTGGGGAAAAGGTTAGAAAAAGGATTTTGAGTAGTTAAAAATCAATCAAGCACCAGTGTTGGAATTACCAAACTTGTAGCAACCCTTCAAAGTGGAAACAAATGTGAGTGGGTATGCTATGAGAGGGGTCTTGATGTTGTGAGGAAAGCTTGTATACTACAATTCTAAAGTACTTCATGGGATGGTCTGCAACTACCCTCCCTATGACAAGGAGCTTGATGAGCCTCATCATTGGGTAATTATATAGGCCTTAATTCACCTCCTAGCCTAGTCAAACTAACTATTCTCACAACTTATTGCATACTTTTGATTATATTTTGTTTATGAGATGAGTTAGATTTGGATATTTTGCTTTGTGGTCTAATGTGCATTTAATGCAGGATTAAAGGATAAAAGCAAGGAATTTTGGCAAAGACCTTGGTCAAAACTCGAATGGGACAAGGGAGAGGAATTATAGGAGGTAAATCCTCCTCATTTACTACCCCTCCATTCGAATATTCCTCCATTAGCTCGGAGTACAAACAGCCAAATCATGAGGACTAGAAGGCAGACGAGCAAGTAAAATACAAAGCACCAGTTTATCTCGAAGTTTGGGAGCCGAGCCTCCCTAATTTTAAGGAAGTCGTTGGAGACTTCAGATGTATAAGTAGAGAGGCCTAAGACCTCAAGAGGATTCGGATTTTTGATTGTAAAACTCTACTCTATTTTCAAGATGCAAGACGTGTGACAATTTTTGATGTAATCCATTGTTTTGATAATAAGAATGAGTTTTGTTTTGATCCAACACTGAGTTAGCTCAGAGGGCTGAAGCTCTTGGGTTAGGGCCCAACCCTAGCATCCAAGGCTCCTCTTTATTGTACATGTATGTTAGCATAGATTCATAGTTTGATTGTTCATTTGCTTAAGTAGCTGCATTTCCATTACAAAAGTGTAGATTAGATTGGTTGTATGTTAATTTGCTTCCATTTGTGCCTTCTTTCAGTTAGCAGGTTAGCAAGGAGAAAAAGGATCACCAAAATGTTGTCAGTAGGTGTCTCAACCTCACTTCCTCTCTCTGGGACCATGACTTGAGGAAGAGACCCTTTAGTAGCCCCAAAAACATAGATTTCTAGTTCTTACATGAGCTTTGGAGTTTGTTGTCTTGATTCAGCATTTGGTTCATTTCATTGTCATATTTTTCCATTACTCTATTTTTTCAATAAGATCTCACTCATTCTCTCATTTCCTTCGGCGCTTTCTTCATGCATAATATGGGCAATTGATTCATGCTTTTCTAGTTTATGAAGATGTATGTTGTTGCATAGTTCTTGAAAGACACACATGTTTTAATCACTGCGAGTGTTTCAGGAGGAGGTCTATACTTCATCACCAGCATCCATCTTCCACCTCATCAACCTTAACCATATTTTTTTCCACCATCACCCTCACTAGTGTTTTTGTCCTTTTTCATTGAAATCCCCCTAGAGACATTGAGTGAATCTAGCCATCTCTTCTATTGGATATTGACTCCTAAGTGTTCCTAGACCTTCTAACACCCTATCCCACTCATCACACACCTTTTTACTGCTTCCCAACACCTCCAACACCTCACAATTAGATCTCGGTTGTATCCTGTAGGTTTCCTGTAATTCCTACAGGATCATCCTGTAGGTTTCTAGTACATCCTGTAGGTTTTCCTGAAACGACTTGTTTTGAGGCTGAATTGATGGGGAACCTCTAGGAAGTCACAAAAAGCCTCCTAGGACCCTTCCACCCCATCCAATCACTCCATAAGCCTTTTATCCATCCTCAACCACCTTCCATCCACTTGTCACATCCACAAGAACAATTAAATTGCATGCTTGATTTTACCAAAAACCCCAAAAAAGTGAAAACAGATTTAGTTTAGTTTTCTTGCTCACACATTAGTATGGTTTGATGCTCTTTACTTCTGTAACTTAGATAGTAGCATTAGGTTAGTGTTGATTTAGCAATTTTGCTTAGCATAGCTGTTTAAATGGTTAATTAGGATATGGTGTGATTTAGCATTACATGTTGTTTTCCTCATTACTACAATAGAGTAGCTCTCTTAGAATAGATTTTCTCTTCTTCCATCAAAGAATCAAGCTTCTTATAACTCTATAGAAGTATGTCTTGGTGTTGGGAATAATACTGAGAGGGGGGGGGGTGAATCAGTATTATCAAATCAGATACTTTTCAATTTCATACCCAGATTCATATACGCGGCTTCAGTTCAGTATATCAGCGTATATACGCAACTATGTTAAATGCAACTAGCGTATATGCAGTAATCTTATGATTCAGTTAACTTATCTTCAGTAAATTCATCAGAACATTATTAACAGTAATCAGGTGCAGTAAAACAGAACAGATCATCACACATAAGAAGCACACATGAACACAAGATGTAAGGTGGAAACCCAATGTGGGTGAAAACCACCTGTTGCAATTCGTCTCTTTCTTCCTTTAATAAGAAACTTCTTTTACAATGTACTGGTGTAGTCCTTTACCAACACACAGGCTTCAACCTGCAGAGGGCTACAACCCTCTTAGCTCTTGTACTAGCTAATATACTAGTACGTAGGTGCTGACCTACAGAAGCCTACAACCTTCTTTTCTTCAGGGACCACGTTTCATTAATTTTCAGATTGGATCCATGAGTACAAAACAATCACTACTCCAATACATTCATCAACTTATACTTGCATCATAAATCTCTAAATCACCCAATACTGAATCACTGAAACCCTGTCATCAAAACACAGAACACAGACCAGAGCCCAGAACTCTGCAACAACCACTAGAAACAACAGCAACCTGAAACACCAAATCTCATAATGCATACGCTACTTGACTATATCAAAACCGCGTGTGTACGCGCTTTCACCAGAGACAACCCGCGTACAGATCTAAAGATAGTTACTTATACCTTCGCTGTCAGATCCAACCTTAGCCAAGCGTCACAAACAGATAACCAGCAATACTAGATCTTCCCACTTCGTCAGACATCCATTCCTTGCTCCTCCCCTTGCCTAATGATCTTCTCCTCCTTTTATAGTCTTAGGCCTTGCTCAATACCACGGTCCAAAACCATAATAAATCAATACCAAGAGCCCAATACTTGGGTTCAACACACTTGTCGAGATACCATGGTCCAAAACCATAGGTTCAAATACCGAGGACTAACTACCACAGACCAAGACATAAGTTTTCCCAACTGTACGCGCTTTTCTTTGCGTGAAAGTGCGTGTATACGCATACGTGTCTTCGGCACGTCCAACCCACGTGTATACGCTGATTTGTCACAATGAACCTGCGTATATCTCTTTCTTGACCTGCTGTACTAAGATCTGTCCTCTGATTAAATTGCCATCACCTGTATCAACCTCTGAGTGAGTTGCCATCAAGGACAACACTTGTATCATAATGCCAACACTTGGAACCCTTAGGGTCTCTCGCTGGATGAACAGTGACAACAGTCAGGACCTTCACTTTTACTTGTGCATATAGCACTATCACCTCCAAGTTTGTACGAACCCCTGGTTGATAAGTAAAGCTGGTAGCCCAAGAGTTGTAGCATCCTTGCTGCAATACTGGCGCTCATCAGAGCTCTATTCCCTAGTGCAAGCTATGAAGAAGTGGAAACACTATCTAATGGAAAAAGCTATAGTAATTGTAGATTTTCCTGTAGATTCACAAACTCATGCAATGTACTAAATCGAGAGACAAGAATCTACTTCTACTCTTTACAACGGAAGCACATAAAGATCGAGCAAAACAATAATAGACAATAGGAAGATAATCAAATACACATAACAAAATAAATATCCGGGGAAAGCCACAACTCAAAACCCCACTATCTATATTGCATATATCCGAAAATCAAGATGAGATTACAATGCTTGTTTGCACAAGAACAATCCCAACACTTAGTAAAATCAATCTCCAACTCACAAGAAAACTCTTGGCCAACACTCAGCCAATTATGCAGCTCTCCAAGTCTCTATTTCCTTGTCTAATTCCTATGGCTAATTAGCCCATCTTAAAGGGAAATCAGTGCATCCAAAACTGCGCAATACCTTCTAGGTCGAGTTCCTGATTGCATGCACCATCTATGCAACTCAGAAAATTATTTAACAAATAGTACATTGTCCCTGCACTCTAGTCTCAATTCGGTCTTTCTCATAATTGACATGCATGAGTTTCTGATGAGGGAATCTTTAGTTAACTGGATTAGTACTAGTTAATGCATTAGTGCACCAATTGACTGTTAACTCACTATTAGTTCCGCAAATAGTTTGGAACTAATTTAACTGGACTTAACTCAGTAAACTAAGTTAACTAATTACAATTTATACTTAACTCATCCTGGACCCATATAATACAGGGAGAACATATACATGACTTTAGAAAGACTTCCAACTCAAAATTCCTAAGCTAATTAAGTTAGTTAAACTTAAATAACTATTTACAAGTTGCTATGAGAATAGAATTTGATTTTAATTCACAGTTTAATTTAAGGACAAATTAAACTGGAATTTCTTGTTGCCATTTCTCAACACTCCCTCTCAACAAGAAAGGGATTATCAACTACCCTGATCCTGTCTCTGTGAAAGTCGAATTTACATCTTGACAATGCCTTTGTTAAGATGTCAACATCTTGCTCCTTCGTGGGAATGTAATCTAACAACATGATCCGCCTCAATACAAAATCTCTTAGATGATGCTATTGGATATCAATATGCTTGGATCGATCATGAAAAACTGGATTTTCAGAGAGTTTGATACAACTCTGATTATCACAGTAAATCACAGTAAGATCCATCTGCTGACCAAACAAACCAATCAAGATCTTCCTCATCCAGATAGCCTCACATGTTGCCTGAATTGCAGCCATGTACTCTGCCTCTACTGAACTGAGTGCAACCGACCTTTATTTTTTGTTGTACCAAGAAACTGTCGCTGACCCAATAATGAAGATCCCTCTTGATGTGCTATTCCTGTCGAATGGAATCCCTGCCCAATCTGCATCGATGAAGCCTTGAAGCTTCACTCCTCTATCTATTTGTACCATAACCCAAACTGAGTAGTTCCCCTGAGGCATCTCAACACATGCTTTGCTGCCTTCCAATATAGCTTGGTAGGCCTAACCATCGCTTGACTAAGCTGTTTAACTTCATATCACATATCTGGTCATGTGTTCACCAAGTACATGAGTGAACCCACAAGTTGCCTGTAAACAATAGCTTCCACTACTTCCCCTGAAGTCGCATCATCCTTCCTCCAGTTACCAGCTAGAGGAGTCTCCATGGATTTATGGCTCTCCATGTAGAATATCTTGAGTATATCGTTGGCATACTTTCCCTAAGATACAAACAACTCCCCATCTCCTTTTCATACCTCCATGCCAAGAAAGTAATGCATAAGCCCCATTTCCTTCATCTCCAACTCTCTTGCAAGGTCCTCCTTGCAAAATTTGATCAGCTTCTCATCACCTGTCAGTATGAGATCATCGACATATAGTACAATGATCAACAACTTACCTTCCACCACTATGTGGTACAGGTTCGCATCCGCTTCACTCTTTGTGAAGCCCAACCCAGTGAAGTACCTATCTATCTTGGTGTACCAAGCACAGGGTGCTTGCTTCAGCGCATACAACACTTTCTTGAGTCGGCGCACATGTGACTCACGGTCAAAGGTTTCAAAACATTTGGGTTTCTCTATGTACTCCTTTTCCTCAATCATTCCATTGAGGAAGGTTATCTTCACATCCATGCAATGGATCTTCCAACCCATCTGTGATGATAGTGCCAATAAAGATCTGATTGAGAAGTACCTTGCAACAGGAGCAAAGGTCTCATCATAGTCAATTCTCTCTACCCGTGAAAGCCATGGGCCATAAATATGGCCTTATGTTTTTCCACACTACCATCTGCATCTTGCTTTACCTTGTAAAGCCAACGGGAGATCACTACTAACTTGCCTTTCGGTCTCAGGACCACATCCCAAACACTGTTTCGAACTATGGAGTCATACTCCTCCACCATCGCCTCAATGTTGGGCACAGAATCACCCCAAGGCATGTTTTGGGGCTCAAAGCATTCTGCGAATTGCCGACGCAGGGCGCGAAGAGTATGATAGAGTCACAGGGTTGTCCGCCCTAGTTTTGTAATGTAATGTCGGCCTACCCATGGTCTGCGGACCATGGGATTGTATAAATAGAGTGAGGCTCTAAGTGTAAAAGAGGGGGATATAGTAGAGAAGCAATAATCTAAGTGACTAAGTGTAAAGTGTATCTTTGGGTCATAGGGTAGGAGAAGGCTCTGCAACTGAGTGCGAAGAGGCCTAGTAGTTCGCAGCTGAGTGCACGGACCCCTCCAGCGGAGTGCGCAGGGTGGAGTCGAGTCTGTAACCGAGGAAGGAATTAATAAATAGAAGTTTTACCATAATTTTGTGTATCTGTTCTTGGGTTAATGCATGTTTGATATAATTTGCGAATATATTGTTTATTTACTACACGCCCCTGTATGGTTTATATTGTTAAGTATAACTTAAAGCATGCAAGTAGGCTAAGATAATAAAATAACATTAGAATATCAGTAGTCTTTGGTAATAACACAGAAGCACAACATTCATCCCTTGAGTAGGGTTGTGCGAAGATAGTATCTCAGGTTGCGAGGTACGGGAAAGGGCACGAAGCGACTTGCGTTCAGGGTCAAACCGCGAACCACTTGAACTCATCAGACATCTCCAGGGTGTGGAAACCTGGTTCTAGCACCCTCCCATACTACTTCGAGTGAGACCTTAGTTCACGCTCCATGGACTATTGCCGAAAGGACTAGTAGTACCGGGATTTGTTTGGCTAAATCAACTCTGAACCTGGATCAGGCTCCAACAAGACAACACTCAACCCAAACCAACTTTCGCATTGTTTCCTGAAAGGAAGATGGCTCTATCACAACACATGCACCCATAAGATCCATGTAACAAATATACCTCTCAAGTTACCTCCTCTGCCTGCACTGAGAAGTGGGTGCTCCCACATTCTCCTATGCATCATCCAACAATATGTCAGCCTCTCTAGTGCGCTTTTTTTTCTCTCTGGAAGACTTTGCCTGAGTGGATGTCTCCACTCCCAAAAACTCTGCATTTGGTTACTCCACATCAATCTAAGGCTCCTCAACCTTAGGATATAAAATCTCCTCATCCACATGTAGATCAATCTCTCGCTTAAGGGAATCTCACATGGCCTTTCCCTCATCGAATCTGATATCCCTACGAATCACTGTGTAGAGCCTTGAACCTGTACGTTCCCATACACCTCTCAGCCTCCTTTTCCCACTCATTTCATCCACCAAGTTGATTAAATCATTGTATTTTAGGACTTTTTACATGGTTTTCTAACTACGCTGATGACTGTTGTTTGGTTTAGAATTTTGGTTCAGAGTGCTGCGTTTCCACAGCCAACACAGGTTTCCGCAGCTGATCCAAGTTTCTGCAGCCAGCACAGGATTCCGCAGCTGTTTTATTAAATGATATGTTACAGGTGTCCTCCGAGAAGATGAGCCACATGGGAAAGTTCCAGGAGTCAAGGACATGGGACGTGTCCCTCCAGATCACCCAGAACAGCCATAAAAGCCCGCGGTCAACGAGGAGGCAAATACCGGTCAACAGAAGTGTTCAGCGGTGGCATGGCTCTGCGTTGCTCTGTTTTTGGGCACGTGAAGCTAGATGGCATCATCCTCAGCCACGGAGACAATCTAGAAGCACGAATCCAACAGCCATACTCTCCAGATTGAATGAACACGATGACAGTTACCTAGATCCGGGGATGCAGAGGATTCACGTGTTTTTAAACAGCTGGTTGAATAACATAGATCTCGTTAAAGTAGTTTGCTTTCTCCTTATAAATAAAGCGTCCATAAACGCTGGAGAGTTAATCGTTTTTTGTAATTGTTTTGTATGTAATTTTGAGCTCCCCACTGTACTTTACATTTGATGTTCAATACATGAGAAGATTGTTTTTCATTTAAGCGTATAACTGCTCCTTGAACCGGCTGAAGTAGGCAGAGGGCCCCTGTTTGCTGAAGCTCTGTACAGTAACCTTTAATTTCCTGCATTTCTTTTTCTTGTTTCATGTATATTAGCTGTACAGATGTCTTTTAAATTGCTGCGTTTTTATTTCTTTTCAACATGTATATTAGCTGTACATAAACTTTGATTTCTGTTAATTTACATTTCTGCACTTTTATGTTCATGACTGATTAGTGTGTTATGCAAGTTTCTTAGCCAAGCCCAGGACAGTTTTCCTTCTTTTCTTTTCATAACTAGTGGCATGTGTGATCATCTTGTCTATGTTGCTGACCTTCATTGTTTTGCAGTTTTGATTTTCCTTACTGTCATTTCTTTAACTTGCATATTTACTTTCTGCTCTTAGATATCAAGTTGTTCATCTATTGATGGTTCCTTTTCCATAATCAAATAACTTTATTGGGAGCCAAAATATCACTTAGTATAGCTTGATTTAGTTTGCTTTAGAACTCACATTACTTGACTTATTCATAACTGTTTCTTACATGATAAATTCAGCTAAAAGGCAAAAGGTTAAGAGGAAGTTAAAGTATTGTGACTAGTCTCTTTTATGTAGTTTCACTTAGATTTCACATTGCTTAACATTTCATGATATCTTTTCATAGAGAAGATTAAGTTGAAGAGTTGACATAGTGTGAGATAGTTGTTCTTACTTTTAGTTGGATTTAATATAGATTTCATTTTCATTTTCATTCAGCAGCAGAGATACTGGGCCGATGTCATTAGTCCTTTATTTGATGTCTTTATTTTCCTTTAAGAGTTGATTTTATTGCAGTTGTTGTTCAAGCTTTCTTGTAGAATACTTTTTAAGTTTTGAGAAATCACTTAGAGATCACCACAATCATCCACATTTCACTTGCTTTATTACATTTCCATCACATCACAGTAGGAAAGATACATTCGAAAACAAACTTAAAAAAAGCTAAAAACGACAAAAGACTAAGAAACCGGTTACCTAAGTACATATAGTACACCTCACTTCATCAGCTTACGAGCCCGGGTTGACATTTAAAAGTTGCAATTTAGACGTCACTATATTGACGAAACATTTTGGCGCCGTTGCCGGGGAAGTGAAATTAGGTAGCCAATTTCTAAAAAAAAAAAACAAGAAAATTTCAAGAAAGGAAAATTGATAACCTCTCAAAGTATGCTCTCCTCTTGCACTTAGTGTGATTTGGAGGGTCAGAAAAGAGAAAGTTATTGGTTTAATAGTTTCTTGAGTATGCTCTCTTCTTGCACCTAGAGTGACCTGGAAGATCAGAAAGAGAATTATTAGCCCGACTTGAAGAAAAATAAAAAAAAATGACATGCATAGAGCAAGAGATTCTAGGGGAAGGTTTTTAGCTAGAGCCAAAAGTTCGATTTTTACAACTCCATCTACTTCAAGGAATAGACAAGAGACACCTCCATCATCTCCAACTTACACTCCTAGCCCTAGGATTCCTGGAATTCAAGAGGCAGGAGTCGACTCTCCCACACCTTCCATCGAATCTGAACTAGAAAGAGATCCTTTCCTTCCTTCTACAGAGAGACAAATTGTAATTGAAGAAGTAGAATCATCTGAAGAAGAGGGAGAAATTCCTTCTCATACACCCTTAGTAGAAGAACCAGAAGACTCTGAAGTCTCCAGGGAAACTACCATGACAGAGGAAGGAGCAACTGGATTTGGTAGAGGTAGAGGTAGAGGAGGAGGAGGAAACAATGGAGGAGGTAGAGGTAACATTGGGGGAAATAGGGATGGGGATAACTAATTCGGGTTTCCTATAGTCGATGAGGACTCCCGAGCCACAATGAAAAACATCTCACCATCTGTCCTCCCAAACTTCCATGGGTTCAGGAATGAGAACCCTGAAACATTTCTATTTGAGTTTGAGGTAGTGTGTCGAACTTATGATTATTTGGAAGACTCTCAAAAACTCAAGCTGTTTCCTTCAACATTGAAAGGAGCAGCCTTGAAATGGTTCATGGGATTACTCACTCAATCCATTAGGTCTTGGAATGATATGAAACAAACATTTTTGGATAGGTACTTGGACTATTGTATGCCCACCAATCACAAGGATGAGGTATTCAAAATGGTGCAAAGAGAAGATGAAAACTTGGAGGATTTACTTGAAATATTTCAATACAACCTGAAAAGAGCAAAAATGAGTAACTTAGATGAGGAGACCTTGAAATCCCTTCTATTAAAAGCCATTAGAGATGAATGGATAGATATTTTGAACATGATGGGGAAGGGAGATATATTTCAACTTTCACTCAATGATATAGCAGAGATATGTGTCCATCTCTCAAGAGGGAAATCTAAAACTCAAAAAGGGCCTAGAGATCCTTCTCTCATCAGAGCAAACAAATCTGCAACTGGATCAGTGAGTAGGGCTGAGATTGGCAACATGCTTGATGAATTCAAAATTGACATCTTAGGGAGTCTTAGTGAACAACTAGACACCCTTAAGATTCACAATAAACAGAAAGCAGAAGCTGAGGCTTTGGCCATCTTTTGCCCAAAATGTAGGAAGAAACATGCTCTAAGGGAATGTCCCTTGGATGCAAAAGTTGTAGAAACATGTGTAATTTGTTCAGAGAATCATGAGACCAAGGATTGTCCTTCAATTCCTGGGCTCAAAGCTGTCTTTCAAGAAGATCCAAATACAATCGAATCTCTCTGTTTTGTTGCAAGGAGACCTTGGCAGGGGCAACAAAATCAAGGGTTTAGCAACTCTATGAATTTTCAACCCCCACCAAATTGGAATCCTTGGCAACAACCTTGGTCCCAACCTCAAAATCCTTTTCAATCATGGGTACAAGGTATGCAAAATCCTTATGGGAGATTTGCTCAATTTTACCGATATCCTCCATCTTTTCAAAACCCAATATCCTCCATCTTTTCAAAACCAACAAGCTCCACAACTTCCAAATCAAAATCCACAACTATCATTGCCATTTCCACAACAACAACAACAACCTTCTCAACAGAATCCAAATTCTCAACTCTTGCTTCCATTCCAACAGAAGTCAAATCAACTTCCCTCTCAGCCATTGCCAAACCCCAATAATAAAAACCCTCAAAATGCTTACATGATGGAAGGTCAACAATTTCCTATCTATATGATTGTTCCTCTCAATGAAGTACAACTCAGATCAGGTAGAGTCCTAGATAAACCTTCTATAAATGCTCAAAAGCAAAGCATTTTTGAGGAAGAGTCTCTTGAAGCCAATAAGGGTTTTGAAGCATCTCTTCAAAACCCAAACACTCAAAAAGAAAAAGAAAAAGAATTAACCCCCACAACTCCCATAGTTGAGCAACCTGCATCTTTATCCACACCTCCTTTTCCTGAAAGATTACAAATTGAAAAAGGAGTGGAAAAACAAATTTGGTTACCTGACTATAATTTTCTAGATGAATTGAAGAATGTGTGTATCAAGATTCCCTTGTTACAAGCCATTAAAGAGATTCCTATTCTAGCAAAAACAATAAAGGAGTTGAGTCTTAAAAGACCAGGAAGGAAACCAAGAGATACTAGAAGGATCCACCTGGTAGGGAAAATTGTAGATATCATGATGGGTAAAATTACTATGCAGAAATATGTAGATCCCGGTAGCCCAATTGTTAAAACACATATCAATGGGGTAGAAATACCAAATACTTTGATTGATTTAGGGGCTGCTATCAACATCATGAGTAGACAGACTATGGAACAGCTAAAACTTCCTAATTTTCTTTTTACACCTACCTTATTGCAACTTGCAGATCGATCAATTATTAAACCAGATGGTGTATTAGAAGACATTCCAGTCTCCTTAGACTCTTGGGAATATCCAGTGGATTTCATGATTTTAACTCCCAAGAGTAATCTAGGAGGACATCCTCTTATTTTAGGAAGACCTTGGCTAGCCACAGCTGATGCTTTCATAAGTTGTAGGTCTGGGGATATGTATATTTCTGATGGTAATTCGACAAAGAAGTTCAATCTGTATCCTCTAGCAAAAGAAATTACAGAAATAGGAGATAATGAGTGGGTTGATGATGAAGATACTATACAACCTGTCTTTACCATTTCCGAGATTAGTGAAGATAGCCAAATTCTGAACACATTAGAAAACTTTGAACCATCTTCAGAATATGACCACACACAATTTCAGTTGGATTCTGACATTGAGTGTCTATCATCTAGACAAATGTCTCTTTTCTCTATGGAAGAGTTTGGTAGTTCTGCCATTGAGATTTTTCCAGGAAAAACATTGAATATCAACAAAAACTTGGAAAAATCACAACAGGAAGAGCTAACCAAAGTCTTGCAAAAACATTCTACTGCATTCGCATGGGAGTATACCGATATGAAAGGTATTGACCCGAAGACTTGCATTCATCACATCTACATTGAGGAAAACAGTAGGCCAATCAGACAACCTCAAAGAAGGATGAATCCAAACCTTAGAGAGATAGTGAAAGAAGAGCTCCAAAAGTTACTTAATGTAAACTTCATTTACCCCATTTCAGATAGCCGGTGGGTTTCTCCTTTGGTTATAGTACCTAAAAAGAATGGTAAATGGAGGGTTTGCATTGATTACAGGGAATTGAACAAAGCAACTTTGAAGGATCACTTTCCTTTGCCCTTTATTGATCAAGTATTAGATACTTTAGCAGGCAAAAAGTATTTCTCATTTTTGGATGGTTTTAGTGGTTACAATCAGATTCAGGTAGCACCTGAAGATCAGGACAAGACCACATTTACTTGTCCATGGGGAACTTTTGCTTACCGAGTACTTCCTTTTGGATTATGTAATGCACCCGCAACATTTCAAAGGGCAGTACTAGGAATCTTTTCTGATCTAATTCATGATTGTGTAGAGGTCTATATGGATGATTTTACAGTTTATGGTAATTCATCTGAAGAGGCATTAGAGAATTTGGAAAAAGTCCTTATAAGATGTAAAGAAACAAATCTTTCATTAAGTCATGAGAAATGCTTTATGATGTTTACTGAAGGGATTGTTTTAGGACATCATATTTCAGGAGATGGAATTAAAGTTGATAGATCAAAAGTTGAAGTCATCTCCAAGTTGCCTATTCCAAATTGTCAAAAAGATGTTAGAAGTTTTCTTGGATTTACTGGATATTATAGAAGATTTATTGAAAACTTCACCAAGATAGCATCTCCGCTCTTCAAATTACTTACAAAAGACTGTGAATTCAATTGGGATCCTGACTGTCAATCTGCATTTGAAACTTTGAAAACAAGAATATCTGAAGCACCCATTTTGAGAGGGCCAAATTGGAAACTTCCTTTCCATATTTCTACAGATGCTTCAGATACAGCTCTAGGAGCTGTGTTGGGTCAAAAGGATTTAGTTCCTTATGCCATTTATTACACCAGTAAAAATTTGACTCCTACTGAGTTAAATTATACTGTGACTGAAAAAGAGTTCTTAGCCGTTGTTCATGCAATCAACAAGTTTAGACACTATATAACTGGCTATGAAACTTTTGTCCATACTGATCATTCTGCAATTAGATATCTCATGAACAAACCTGTTAATAATGGCAGAGTTACAAGATGGATTTTACTTTTACAAGAATTCAATATTACTGTGTTAGATAGACCAGGGAAACAAAATACAGTAGCTGATTTCTTGTCTAGAATCCAAAATACTAACGAAGATTCTCCTGTAGAGGATAAGTTTCCAGATGAATATTTGTTTGCAGCAACTACTAAAACTCCTTGGTATGCAGATATTGCTAACTATTTGGTTATAGGGAAGCTACCTCCACACTTATTTCCTAATGAGAAAAGGAAAATTATTCAGGAGAGCTCAAATTATTCATGGATTTCTAATGAATTGTTCAAAACAGGGCTAGATTGTGTGATCAGAAGATGTGTTCGAGAAGATGAAATGCCTAACATCCTTAAGGCATGTCATGATGAACCGTGCGGTGGACACTTTGCTGACAAGAGGACGGCCTATAAAATCCTTTCTTTAGGATATTATTGGCCTTCTCTCTTCAAAGATGCAAAACAATATGTTAGAAGGTGTGACAGCTACCAAAGAGTTGGGAGACCAACTCTTTCAAACGAAATGCCATTACAGCCACAGGTACTCATCGAACCCTTTGAAAAATGGGCTTTAGATTTCATTGGACCTATTAATCCACCATCTAGACAAAAGAAGTATATATTGGTTTGCACTGATTATGTTATTAAATGGGTAGAAGCCAAGGCATTGCCTTCTGCCACTGAAAATTCGATTGTTCAATTTCTTTTTGAGGATATTTTCACTCGTTTTGGTGTCCCAAGAGAAATTGTGACAGATCAGGGAAGTCAATTTACATCTAACTTGATGGAGAAGCTGATGGAAGAATACAAAATCAAGCACAGAAAATCTACTCCATACCATCCGCAAGCAAATGGTCAAGTGGAATCTACAAACAAAGTTCTTGAGAGCATCATCACCAAAACTGTTCATCTCCACAGAAGAGATTGGGCAGAAAGGCTTCCTGAAGCCTTATGGGCCTATAGAACTACATGGAGGAACACAACAAGACATTCTCCCTATGAACTTGTTTATGGGAAAGTAGTTCTGCTCCCCATTGAGTTTCAAGTCAAGACCTTCAAGATGGCAGTTCAGTTGGGGATGAATCTATCAGAAGCCCAAAAGCACAGAATGGAGCAGTTGAATGAGCTAGATGAAATAAGACAAGATGCAATTTTAAGGACTGATCTAGTTCAGCACCAAAGAACTAAGTGGCATGATAGATATATCAAAGAGAAAAAGTTTCAAAAGGGAGATTGGGCCTTACTGTTTGATTCCAAATTTAAAGACTTCAAAGGGAAATTTCAGACTCATTGGCTTGGACCATATGATATTGATGAAGTCTTTAGCAATGGAGCAGTTCGAGTCAAGACTATTGATGAGTTTCAAACTCCTCTCATTGTGAATGGCCACCAATTGAAAATTTATCATAAGCCACTCTCAAAAGAGGACTTTGTCAAAATGTTTCAAGAAAATTCTGCAATGAGGTTGGTGGGGAAGAGTCCTTCTCCTCCATCAGCCTAGTCTTTGTTTCTTTCAGTTAAAAAAAAAAAAAATAAAAAAAAAAATCTTTTGTATAAGCCTGAAAACCAATCATAGATTGGCAGTCTTATACAGAAAATGTAGAGTGAAAATCAGGGGTACCTGACACTCTATATTTTCCAAAAAAAATCTCTCTTTCTTTCCATCTTCACCTCACTTGTCATTCCACTTCATCTCCATCTCATTTTCATCTCCATTCCACTTCATCTCCATCTCATTTTCATCTCCATTCCACTTCACTCCATTTCATTTTCATCTCCATTCCACTTCACTCCATTTCATTTCCATCTCATTCCACTCATTTCATTTCATTCCATCAATAAAAGTCCCCTTCAGGACTATTTTCATTCAGTTAGTTCTTTTTCTAACTATCTTTGTGCAGTTAAAGGGGTGTTGTCTTAGTTTCCACAGCTGGAAACCGTTTCCGCAGCTAGCACCAGTTTCCGCAGCCAGAAACGATTTCCGTAGCTAGCATCACTCTGTCTCTACAGCCAGCAGCACTCTGTTTTCAAAAAAAAAATCACAGTCAAAGGTTAGTGTCATCAATACCAAAGGCAGCAAAGATATGAGGCATCTGCAAGATCAAAGAGCAATAATGGGTCAGAAGCCTTAATCAACAAATGGCAAACTTCCAAAGGTATGATCAAAATCTCTACCAAATAACAATTTAATGTCATTGTATGCATAGTTATTAGATCATGGAAATTCCACTAAATACAATGATTTGATACGGCAAGATCCATATCACTCCTCTTCCACGATGATAATCCATCCACCTCATTCCTTTCTAACGGTCCCATAATCACTATTAATTCAAACTCGAAATGGGGCTGCTCTTTCATTTATTGGCCGTACGTGGAAGAAGTGACCTACTGTACTACGGCTCTCCTCCACCATAATTTCCGCAGCCAACGTTGAGACGTGGCGTAAGTCATCCGATCCCAAAAGGACTCAGCCGTTATTCTGCCATTATCACTCCACTCCCGCATGCATTGAACTCGTTTCCGTTATTTATCCTTTACTCCCTCGTACTCATACTATTTCCTACTCTCCATTTCCGCTGCAACCTCCATAGCTTTGCTCTAAACCCTGATTACAGTCACTGCATACGCTTTGCATTTTGATTACAGCCACTCCACTTACCTTAAGAATCCCGTAATCAGCTCGTTTTTCCCTTGAACGTCCACACACAGTAAAATTTTCAGCCGGGGTTGAAAGCCGAGAATGGGAAAGTTACTCAGAGCTGAACCTGAGGGCCCAAAATACCTGGAGGGGTATCCGCAGACGAAGGAGTCATTGAAGAAAGCAAAGTGGCTGAAATTTATTCAAAATTTCAGAGGTTATAATAAGGAAGTCACTAAAACCTTTGCTCGGTCCTTTAATGGACACGTAGTGGAGGTAGGGGACTTGAAATTTACAATAATAGAGGCCACAATAGCAGCAGCAACCAGTTTACCACAAGAGGGAGACAGATGGTTTAAAAACAGAGGTCTGGATGATCAAGGATGGATAGTCATGCTAAAAAACCGAGGTATGGATACTTCTATATTTACTAAAGGAACTCATGTGCATGTAATCAAAGAAGAATGGTCTGCGCTGTTATTACTTGTTCAGAAGTTTATTACATGCGAGGGTCGTTTTGGCACCATGTACATGTATCATGCAAGGATTATGATGAATTTTATGGAAGGCCATGCCCTTAATTTACCTTACTTTCTGTTAGCAAGCCTGAAGAAAATGAGCTCTACTGTTCAAAAACATGTAGGCCATATTGAAGCCCACCTTTACCATCACGGACTCATCAGAATTCTCATTGAAGATCAATTGAAAAATAATAACGATACTTGGGAAAAGTTTTTGATCAGAAATCACTTCCAAGAAGTGACTGAAGCCTCTGCCAGCAGTTCCCCAAAAAGCCCAAAAAGAAGTAGGAGGAAAGAAAGAAATGTTATAGCCCAGGACCTTCCTACAGTAGACACTCAGGAAACTGTTCAGGAGGAAGAAGAGGAGGGAGCTAGAAACAAAAAGCAGAAAAAGGACAAAGGTAAAATAACTATTCAAGAGACATATCCATCCCTTGAACCATCTGTAGAAGAAGAGTCTCAAACTCTGGCCGATAGATTAGCACATCTTCATGCTGCTGCCATCAAAAAGAGAAAACAAAAAGAAAAACAGAGTGCCCAGAAAGAGAGCACTAGTCCATACCTGAGAAGGAGCACTAGGCTAAAAGGGAAGGGGAATAAAACCAAAGAAAAACAGTTTCATTTTATTGATTTGGATAAAGAGACACTTGAGAAATCTCCAACTCAGCCAATCATTGAGCCAAGTCCTCCACGTGAGGAAAGCCCTTTTCAGCAGGAAAGAGAAAACAGTCCTCCTTCACCAGAATTTGAGTTCAGGCTGAGAAAAACACCTGAGGTAGATTCCAACCAGCAAGAAGCATATAACTACCTAGAGTCCTTGGAACAATCAGCTGCAGGACCAAGCACCACCTTGCCACTTGATGCACAAGTACAGTCTTTAAAACATGAAGTGTTTGAGTTGGAAGTCCTAAATAGGCATATTAAACAAGAAAATGAAGAATTAAAAGAGCAAAGTAAAGTAGACAAGATTGTCCATGACAATACCATGCTTCACTTAGGACTGTGGCAAAAGAAGAATAGAAAGTTGAAGAAAAAGTGTAAGAAGCTGAGCAGGGCATTGATTAATTTGAAGTTCAGGTGTCTAGTCAAGAAACAAAGGACCATTTTTGCATCAAGGAGAAAGAGAAGAAGGCTGGATGTTCTTGCAGAAGCATCAGAGCACATGGATTGAGGAAAAGAACTAAGTTTTGGTTGCATGAGGACATGCAACACCTTCACAGTGGGGGTATGTAGAGCCTTGAACCTGTACCTTCCCATACACCTCTCAGCCTCCTTTTCCCACTCATTTCATCCACCAAGTTGATTAAATCATTGTATTTTAGGACTTTTTACATGGTTTTCTAACTACGCTGATGAATGTTGTTTGGTTTAGAATTTTGGTTCAGAGTGCTGCGTTTCCACAGCCAACACAGGTTTTCGCAGCTGATCCAAGTTTCTGCAGCCAGCACAAGATTCCGCAGCTGTTTTATTAAATGATATGTTACAGGTGTCCTCCAAGAAGATGAGCCACATGGGCAAGTTCCAGGAGTCAAGGACATGGGATGTGTCCCTCCAGATCACCCAGAACAGCCATAAAAGCCCGCGGTCAACGAGGAGGCAAATACCGGTCAACAGAAGTGTTCAGCGGTGGCACGGCTCTGCGTTGCTCTGTTTTTTGGCACGTGAAGCTAGGTGGCATCATCCTCAGCCACGGAGACAATCTAGAAGCACGAATCCAACAGCCATACTCTCCAGATTGAATGAACACGATGACAGTTACCTAGATCCGGGGACGCAGAGGATTCACGTGTTTTTAAACAGCCGGTTTAATAGCATAGATCTCGTTAAAGTAGTTTGCTTTCTCCTTATAAATAAAGCGTCCTTGAACGCTGGAGAGTTAATCGTTTTTTGTAATCGTTTTGTATGTAATTTTGAGCTCCCCACTGTACTTTACATTTGATGTTCAATACATGAGAAGATTGTTTTGCATTTAAGCGTATAATTGCTCCTTGAACCGGCTGAAGTAGGCAGAGGGCCCCTGTTTGCTGAAGCTCTGTACAGTAACCTTTAATTTCCTGCATTTCTTTTTCTTGTTTCATGTATATTAGGTGTACAGATGTCTTTTAAATTGCTGCGTTTTTATTTCTTTTCAACATGTATATTAGCTGTACATAAACTTTGATTTCTGTTAATTTACATTTCTGCACTTTTATGTTCATGACTGATCAGTGTGTTATGCAGATTTCTTAGCCAAGCCCGGGACAGTTTTCCTTCTTTTCTTTTCATAACTAGTGGCATGTGTGATCATCTTGTCTATGTTGCTGACCTTCATTGTTTTGCAGTTTTGATTTTCCTTACTGTCATTTCTTTAACTTGCATATTTACTTTCTGCTCTTAGATATCAAGTTGTTCATCTATTGATGGTTCCTTTTCCATAATCAAATAACTTTATTGGGAGCCAAAATATCACTTAGTATAGCTTGATTTAGTTTGCTTTAGAACTCACATTACTTGACTTATTCATAACTGTTTCTTACATGATAAATTCAGCTAAAAGGCAAAAGGTTAAGAGGAAGTTAAAGTATTGTGACTAGTCTCTTTTATGTAGTTTCACTTAGATTTCACATTGCTTAACATTTCATGATATCTTTTCATAGAGAAGATTAAGTTGAAGAGTTGACATAGTGTGAGATAGTTGTTCTTACTTTTAGTTGGATTTAATATAGATTTCATTTTCATTTTCATTCAGCAGCAGAGATACTGGGCCGATGTCATTAGTCCTTTATTTGATGTCTTTATTTTCCTTTAAGAGTTGATTTTATTGCAGTTGTTGTTCAAGCTTTCTTGTAGAATACTTTTTAAGTTTTGAGAAATCACTTAGAGATCACCACAATCATCCACATTTCACTTGCTTTATTACATTTCCATCACATCACAGTAGGAAAGATACATTCGAAAACAAACTTAAAAAAAGCTAAAAACGACAAAAGACTAAGAAAACGGTTACCTAAGTACATATAGTACACCTCACTTCATCAGCTTACGAGCCCCGGGTTGACATTTAAAAGTTGCAATTTAGACATCACTAAATTGACCAAACACACTGTCATCCTACTGGTTGGCATGTACACCCGATAGTTGTGAGGTGTATCAGTGTACCCCACAAATATCCCCAACTCTACTATCAGGTCAAGCTTCTTCCATGCATCTTTGGTCACATGGCAATATATCAATGATCCAAAAATCCTGAAGTGACCAACATCTGGCCTCTTACCGAAATAAGTCTCCTCTGGTGTCTTGGTCTCA
Source organism: Pinus tabuliformis (assembly GCA_031772625.1). Taxonomy (NCBI): domain Eukaryota; kingdom Viridiplantae; phylum Streptophyta; class Pinopsida; order Pinales; family Pinaceae; genus Pinus; species Pinus tabuliformis. The sequence continues at coordinate 989,657,739 of CM062812.1, read as the reverse complement.
CGTATCCGATGTGGGCTTCGGTTTTGAACATACACTGTTGTGTTGCATGCCTCAGCCCATAAGTGTAGTGGTAGGCCCTGATCATGAAACATTGCTCTCGCTGCCCCTACTATGCTTATGTTCTTCCTCTCGGCCACCCCATTATGCTGAGGGTTATGGGGTGTCGTCAGCTCTTATTTAATCCCTTCCACTACACAGAAGTTCTTAAAATCATTTGAGACATACTCAATACCATTATCACTCCGTAGAGATTTAACCTTCTTGCCTGAATCTTTCTCCACCAATGCTTTGAACTCACAAAACTTTGTGAAAGTTTGATCCTTTTTCTGCATGAAAAATATCCAACATTTACGAGAATAGTCATCAAAAAATATAACATAGTACATGTGTTTGCCTGTGGATGCCGTCGAGAATGGTCCACACACATCTGAATGGACTCTCTCTAGAATAAACTTTGCTCGACTATCTCTATCTCCAAAGGAAGACTTGGTGTATTTTCCGAAAGTACAACCCTTGCATGTATCAACTTGCTCAAGCGTACCTTTGGGAAGACCGGTAGAGCTATGTTGCAATATCTTCAAAGCCCCATGATGCAAGTGGTCCAATTGCCTGTGCCACAACTCACCAATGTCTCGACTCTACATCTTTTATGCTTTTGAACTCAAAACATCACACTCCTCTACCTCCAGCTTATAGAGATTCTTCACCCGAATCCCTATCTTCTTTACTTGACCAGTGGCTATATGTCAAAGGAATGCCTTTCCTTTTGAGAATATTACATCATAGCCTCTATCCTCAAGCATGGAAATGGGTACCAAGTTCTTCTTCAGCCTGGGTACATACACAACATTCTTCAAGGTGAGTGGAGCCCCATGCTCCCTCTGAAAATAAATCGTGCCCAATCCAGTAAAACTATACTTCCCGTCGTCACCAATCTTGATATGCATCTAGAGATCTTTCTCCTCTAGGTCACTGAATAACTCTTTGTTGCCAGTCATGTGGAATGAAGTTCCATTGTCTAAGTACCATACACTTACCAACATTGATGACACCATGCATGTAATGAGGGAAAAGTCCAATTTGAATTGAGAGGCCAAAGCCTCACCCGCCGCTCCTCATGAGGACTTATCCTTGGACTTCTTGAGTGGAAAATTTGTAGCAAAATGTCCCATCTTATGAAAATGAAAGCATTTAACTTTCATCATATATTTCTTCTTACCTTCGTGATAAGAAACTGATTTGGAATGGGAATCTTTCCCTTTCCCATTCCTCGCCTTAATTGCTAAGGCACAATTCTCTTCATCATCAGTCTTTGATGAATAGCCATCCTTGATGTTCTTCCTGATCTCATCCTGCTTCAAATCCGATGATAGTCGTTCCCAATAAGGCAGCTTCTCCCGGCCATTGACAAATTTCAGGTAACTATGTTAACTCTTTGGGAGTCCAAGAAGAGCAAGGCCCACCATATCTTCCTCGGCAACTGTGATTCCAACACTTCCAAGTTCATCATGACATTGAGTGAACTTGGTCAAGTATTTTGGAATCGTCTCGCCTTTCTCCATTTTGATTTTTTGAAGTTTATCCTTTAGTTCCAACCTCCTTTGATCACTTCTATTCTGATATAAGTCTGTCAATATTTTCCACATAACATGCAGAGTTTCCTCTCCATGGAGACTTGAGACAATGTGGTCTCGAATTGCCTCAAGGATTATATGCCTTGCCTTTGCCACAAACTTCTTCCATTTGGCCAAGTTCTATGCATCTGTAGTTGCTATCTTAGAAATTTCATGTTCAAAAAATTTCTTCAAGCCATTGTCCTCCAGCACAGCCTCCATCCTGTCCCTCCAGGCTATAAAATTTGAGATGCCTTCCAAGGCATACTCGAGCTGCAAACCATAGAATTCCATCTGCCAATCCTGAAGTATGTATTGCAAATTCGATTTTCACCTGTAACCCAGAAACTCAAAACTTTTAAATCTCCTCTAGTATACTATTCTCAACTTTGATAACATGTAGATTTTCGTGCAGATTCACAAGCTTATGCAATGTACTTAAGCAAGAGACAAGAATCTACTTCTACTCTTTACAGCAGAAGCTCGTAAATATCGAGCAAAACAATAATCGACAAGAGGAAGATAATAAAATACACATAACATAATAAATATCCAAGGAAATCCAGAACTCAAAACCCCACTATCTATATTGCATATATCAGAAAATCAAGATGAGATTATAATGCTTGTTCTCACACGAACAATCTGAGCACTCAGTAAAATCAATCTCCAACTCACAAGAAAACTCTTGGCCAACACTTAGCCAATTTTGCAGTTCTCCAAGTCCCTATTTCCTTGCACAATTCCTATGGCTGATTAACCCATCTTAAAGGGAAATAATTGCAACCAAAATTGTGCAATCCCTTCTAGATTCAGTTCCTAATTGCATGCACCACCTGTATAACTCAGAAATTTATACAAAAAATAGTACACTGTCCATATAATCTAGTCCCAACTGGGTCTTTCTCGAAATCGACATGCATGAGTCTCTAATGAGGGAATCTTTAGTTAACTAGAGTAGCACTAGTTAATGCATTACTGCACCAACTAACTGTTAACTCACTATTATTTCCTCAAACAGTTTGGAACTAATTTAACTGGACTTAACTCAGTAAACTGAGTTAACTAATTACAACTCATACTTAACTCATCCTGGACCCCTATAATGTAGGGAGAACATATACATGACCTCAGAAAGACTTCCAACTCAAATTTCCTAAGCTAATTAAGTTAATTAAACTTAATTCACTATTTACAAGTTACTATGAGAATAGAATTCGATTTTAATTCAAGGACAAATTAAATTAGAATTTGTTGTTTCCATTTCTCAACAGTAATCAACGTAAGTTAGTAGCCACCACAATACCTATAGGCTTAGAATAAGCTATAACAAACCATGAATTACAAGTGGATGGGGTTTCCACAACAATTTCATTTAGCGATCAAGTACATGAATGGAAGTACAAACAAGTTGGCTAACATGCTTTCAAGGCCACCCATATCAAAGATCACAACTTTTGGAACTCTAATGCACATGGATTCATTCAACCATGATGCATATAGAGAGGCATATTCAAAGGATGATGACTTCAAGGACGTGTTTCAACAATTAGAAAGCTAGAGTCATGGGTGTGATGATGAAAACAAAAATGAATACCATTTCCAAGACTAGTTACTCAATAATATGGATAGATTATGTGTTCCTAAAGGTGAACAACTATAGCTAATTAGAAAGGTTCACTCCACCAAGGTTGTATGGAATTTTGGTGTAGGGAAGATAATGGCCAACTTTCGTATGTGTATTGACAAAAGATCCAAGAACAAATAGCTAGATTCATAAGAGGATGCATCCTTTGTTGTATAAGTGACACAGGGTCGTGTGTGGTCAATCTCTTTACTCCCACAAAAAATCTTACGATATAAAAAAAAAAAAAAAATGAGTTACCTACAAGTATTCTCGTTCCACGATTTTTACGAGGAAATTCTCTTTACACACCCTCCTTATTCCCTTAATAATTTAATCGAAACTTTAACTAGAGCGTAGTCCACGCTCTTTTTTGAAGACAGGTTAGGGTATGGACTGTAGGGAGGTCAAGCTTGGAGCCCTTTCTCTATTTTCCAAAGTGGCATCAATCCTGATTGTATCAAATGATCATCTAGGTCGTAGTTGGACTCAACTTCAAGTCGGGCATCGGCTTGTGCTTCTATTTGCCAAGTTTTACACTTGATAGCCCCTGAATGTCAGCTAACCGAAGACCCACTATACAAGGTGGGGGTCAGTTTATACCGTGGGTTTTGTGGAATGAAGAGGTTTTGGAGGGGTCAAACTCCAACTAATGGCCCACCATTTCGCACTCCTTCCTATAGGTTGGAGATTTGAATTAAGCATAGTTATTCCTCTACAGGGGTTTCTTTGAATTTAATGAGGTATTCCAGCTTTCTTTTAACATAGATTCCATGTCAGGGAATTTTATCCTACGAGATCTTACTCGGCCTCTCTAACACAAATCAAATTCATTATTGTACAAGAACTTACCATGATTCAGTAACTAGTTAGAGATATATCTACTGCCATGGATTCGCCTCACTCGTATTCACTATTTATGCAGATCTTGGTGACCTAAGAATTAAAACATAAAGCTATACCGAGTCGACAATTTAAGCAATAGTATAGCATGTAAAAACTCTTCAGGGAATAAAACAATTATTTCCTTTTACTTTCCTAGCCTTCCCACTTGTGAGGTATTCAAGTATGCACATATATACAATACAAAAATAAATATCTTCTAAAAGAACACAGGTGTGCTGGTAACATCAACTTCTCTAAAATCAACAACTACGCATTTTTATTGAAGCCCTTAAGACACAACCATAAATTTCTTGAATATAAAAGACACATATGTTTAACAGAAAAACAACAATTTGTACAGGTGTCCCCTAAGGGCCACATAAACATAACAGACTATAAGATATCTACACTAATTCATTTTTGGAACAAAATGTGGAGTAATGCTCTTGCATCAAACTCCCTCGAAACAAACAGTTTCATGGACTCCTATCCATGAGGTCTGCAACAATGTTTCCATGTTTCAAAATATCTTCTTCACTAAACCAAACCATTTCATCAGCTGGAAGACCCTTCCATTTAACCAAATACTCATAATAATTTTTGTTTTTGGTTGTTTTGATGAGTTTTTGGTCAAGGATCCTCTCCACCTGTAACTTCTGAACTATAGGTGCTCATTTTGTGCATCTTCTCTAGGTTCCTGATAAGGATATAGGTCCTCAACATTAAATATAGGAGAAATTCCTATATCCTAAGGTAATTCAATATCATTAATATTTGCTAAGAAGTTCCTAAAGATTTTACAGGGACCAATTTTCTTCAACTTCAAATAATTGTACTCACTTTGGGAAACTTTCCTTCCTCAAATGAGCTAAAACCATATCCCCGACTTCAAAATTCACCTCTCTTCATTTGAGATCAACTCTCTGCTTATATTTAAGATTGTTTTTCCTATAGTTTCCCTTTGACCTATTCATGAATTGTAAAACCCTCCTCCTACATTTACCCAAGTTAATTGGTCAGTTGGGGTAAAAATGTGACAAGAGGATATTATGATATGCTTCAAATCCCCATGTACAATTAAGGAAGTGGAACTAACAAAACACAACCAGTCTAACCTTTTACATGTGTTACAAAACCTTCAGGAGCCAATCAACCCTTCCAGGTTACCAACCCCTGAGGTAACTTGATATTTTACTGACCTAGAGCCTCATTTTCTCCCAAGACATGGGAATTCATGTGACTGGGACCCTCCGATTTCTCCCACATCAAGGGCATGCCAACGACTGGGGACCTTTTCAGCTAGTTCTAAGACAACAAGCCCGAATTTTGTGCCATTTTTTCAGGGCTAGGTCTCAGGCCACTACCCAAAACTTCATGAAACTTCCAGTAATTAAAAATAACATAAAAACAATGATAGTAATGCAAATACTTGATCTGACCCCTACTATCCATGACATGCATTTCTTCAATCATGTCACAACTATAAAATCTACAAGTCATATCAATAGATTTGAGCATAGGGGTCTCATACTTATCTGAGAATCGCTAAGAAGCATTGATCCCTTATCACAATAGTTGAATTATCATCTATTAGGAAATATGTTCATTGTTAATTCATTTAAAAATAAAAACATGATGAGAGCCATGCATCATCATTGTCATAAAACCTACTCATAACCAACATATAAACAACAGAAATAACAAGGGTACAACAACCATAGAAAACACATATAAACCAATACATTTACACATGAAATACCAAGGAGAAGGAACTCTTATTAATGAATGCATAATCCAACCACGTATGGGACTTCCACGAACCACTCAACCATAAGTTGGCTGAACCGACTCTTTCTTTCAGCCAATCACCCTTGTGCCATATTCCAAGCTTGAATGTGGGACTCATAATCCCAAGACTAAACCACCTAACCCTCATCAGTAGAACCAGGCTTTACCACAATCCCCACTGGATCACTAGGCCATAAACAATCATGGATGCCACCAGATTTCTCCACCTACACTATGAGGAATTTTCTTGTCTCCTAGTATCTAACCTTGACCATACATCCTAGCATACAATGGTCGAGGATCCCTAATCCTAATGGAGACTTCACAATCTAGGATTTATCGTATATCCTGCCATTCACCGTCCAATGATTCCTAGTCGTGATCAAGGGAGCCCACCTCTTGGATTTACTGTATACCCCTCTATTCACCAGTTGAGGATTCCGAAGCCCACCGAGGTAACACAAAATCTGTCCTTACTGCAACCCATAGTCCGGTTCAGGGGTTACTAGGATAAGGATTTATCGCAATCCATAGTCTTATTCAAGGATCACTAAGTCATGTGTTCTTTATTTGAAAGACCACTTCACTTAGTTTCGAATCCATCGAGAAATCCATTTCAACCAGAACATGAGAATCCCATCACACCATGGCTATCCAAAAATGGGAAGGCTAGGCTAAAAAGCACTTTCACACCTAGAAAAACCCATGCCCATGACAACAAGAGAACCAAGAAGACACATGCATAACCATGCATGTTAAAACTAACAAGGAAATCATACATGTAACTTGATACCTGCAAATAATCTCGTTGTAGCTTCTTGATCCTGCTCTTCCTTTCTTGATATTTTTCTTTCCTTTGCCTTCTTTGCTTTTCTTGATCCAATGTTGAAGTGATCCAAGAAAACTCTTAAGTATACAAGAGTGAGAGAGAGAGAGAATGAATAGAGAGAGAGCTCCAAAATTGAACTGACAAAAGGTTGTTAACTGACACCTAGAAGCCTTTTTATTAATGAGGCCTCTATTTTCTTCAATTTTCTTTCATTTTCCTCCTCACATGCAACATGTGGCCTTTCACCTTCCTTTTCTCCTAATTCCCATTATTTTCATAAATAAAATGCTAATTAATGCCTCATGCCTTTCCAAAGCCTTTTCATTTCCTTTGCCAATTTCCTTAGCCATAAAAAACCAAATGAACACCCACACTAGGATGTTTTTCCCAACATTCAGCTTGGAATAAGTGTCCCATAATTGTGGTTATTATTTTGCCTTTATTAACTTTATTTACATGAAATTTTCACCAGGGCTATTATAGAGCCCTCCCCCTTGGGGAAACATCGTCCTCAGTGTTCAATGACACATACAACCAATAAGACTACTGAAAGAAAAACATACTTCTCATGGAGCTTTATAACTTAGCTCATTGTAGTATTTACAATGATCAACCTACTGAGAAACAACTAACATGACAACATAAAAACATGACAAACATAATGACATGACACCCATACTTGTTATTGGAGATTTATAACACAACTCATGGCGGTATTTACATCCATATACATATGTACATATACCAACACATAACACCAAAACATATACCAAAAAAATTCACTCAACCAACGAATAATGAAGGATACATAGCCCACATCTAATATTCCATCTCCCATGTAGCTTCATTGGACCCAAAGTGCTTCCGCTACACTTTAACCTGCTTGATTGCTCGGTTCTAAAGCATGAGCATATTTATCTGCAATACACACTACGACTCCAACTGGAATTCTCCTTCAGGATCTACCTGCAATACAGACTATTCAATCACATGATCAACATATTTAACATACTTCTTAAGAAATTTCACATGGAAAACATCATGGAATTTCATTATTGGAGGCAATGCAATTTGATAGGCTACTGGTCCAATCCTTTCAAGAATCTTCAAAGGTCCATAAAACCAAGGTTCCATCTTGGGACACGATCCAATCTGAAAGGAGCTCTTCTTGGGCTTGATGCTCAAGTACACTTGTTCCCCAACCTAAAACTCCTTAAACAACCTATTCTTATCTACATAGCTTTTCTGCATGTCCTGTGCTGCTTTTAGATTCTGTTGGGTGTAATATAGGGCATATTAATGGACCAACATTTAATTGTCAATCTGAGAGTTTGTAAACTTAGAGGCACATCACTGGAAATGCCAGAGAAGGGATACAACAACCTACAAACCCTACTTCTATATTTCCTAATTACGCTTGCAAAATCAAAATAATGGAAAGAAAATAACACCAAAATAATTCTGGTGCCGGAATGAAAAAGGAAAGTACCTTGCAAAAACTTAATGAAAGGGACTTCAAATCAGCATAAATAATCCTGATCACTGAAAGATGCAAAATCAGATATCCGAGACTAAACGTCAATGTAGTCATAAGACACAAAAATAATTAGGTTGTCAAGTGCATTTGTCTTCATTAAATATATTCCTTCATGCACTAAACCATCATTCCTGCATTGCAATAACGTTCTTGTATTGGAACAACATTCTTGTATTGAAGCGATGTTCCTGCACTGGAAGTATTTATTGTGTCTAGACTGAAGATTTCGACCTTCATACAAGAGCTCTAGGTTCCTGTACCAGAGCACCCTGTTTCTGTACCAGGTGTTATCACTCGGATTGAACCTCAGGTTGAAGGAAGGCAATGCCAGGGTAACCACAAACCACGCTTAACCAAGTAGCTAGCCCTACTAGGCCAGGAGAGAGCTCTCTCCATAAGGATCTTAGCCAAGATGACTGGATCAGGAAAAGGATATTAGGCTAGGTATAGTAGCACAAGGTTTGATTTGATTTTGAAGGGGTTTTGCTGGATCAAGAGGAGTTGGACAGTTAGGGCTAGGGAATTAGGTAAAAATTGCAGGGTGTTCAATGGGGCAAGGCATGCATAAGGTTTAGCACTCTAGGCCTTGATGGGTGAGGTGTTTAAGACCGGTGAGAAGCTAGGAAGAGCATGTGATTACCATGGATCCTTCCTAGACTGTAGAAAACATATAATGGTGAATATTTCCCCAAACCAGAGCAGTGATGTAATGAATTCTGCCTATCAACTTGAAAACATTCACTTAGAAGCAATGAAATGAGTAATTAGTACAAAAAACATATTAACATATGATCACAAGAGAATAAACTAAACTAAACTCCATACCACATGGATCCCAAAGAAATAGCTGCAATTTTTATCAATCTCCTGCTAAACTGTTATAAAATGATGTACAATCAAGGCATATGCATCCAGCTAAGTCCAACCCTTTATAATGAGAAAGAAGAAGAAGATATAGGCTTTGTTTCAACCTCCTCTTTTTTTCCCTTTAGAGCCTGCCTTAGCCTAGCTTTCATCTTTTTAACCCTCATGTTGTAAATTTTGTTTCGGGTCCTGTAATGGTAGGCCATTTGCTTGATCATCTGGTTGTCCCTATTGGCCTTCTGCAACAACTTCTCTAGGTGAAAATTGACTCTCTCAAGCCAAGTTTCTCTATCATCCTCAATTTCCTTCTCAATAGGAGTCAAAGTGACTTGTTCCTCCTTGTTACTTTGTCATTTTACCTTGAGAAGTTCCAGCTCCATGAGGACCTGGTCACTCAACTTCTTGTTCTCTTGCTCCAAAGATATGATGACATACTTGGCTCTCTCCAAATTGTCCATCACTACTTGGACTTGAGCCTCCTTTTCCTTTATGATGATGTCCTTTATTGTTTCTTCATCCTGATCCTCTAAGTCAATTATTTCCATGCCATGATGAGTATAATGTTGCTCCGGCTCATCATGCTCTATCAAATACAAGTCTCTCTCTTTCTCCTCATCATCAAAAATTTCCTCCGGCATCTTTTCTTTCCCTTTGTGCAGTTGCTGCACCCGTACCTGCTGTGTTGATGAAGAAGGAAAAGCCCCTTCCACATCCTGTGGAGCTAGCATTTTCCTATGAGTTGATGAAGAAGGCAAGGTCCCTTCCACATCTTGTGGAGCAAACACTTTCCTTTCAGCTGCAAACAATCTCCTTGTGCCCCTTTGATATGTCATGTAAGTCTCGGGCACCTCGGTAGCTCTAGTCTCTTTGGCCTTCTCATCTGTCTTTACTTGAGCACTGCTAGAAGGTCCTCTTGATTCTTGGGACACTAGTGGAGGAATTTGAGGACCCTTGAAGATGTCATGAGCAATAAATGTCTCCCAAGAGATGTTGAGGAGGCTAAGATGATGAAGCACAATCATCTTGATCAGGGAATAATGATAGAGACTTCTCATCTGCTGAGGGTATGGCTTTTTCTGCAAAAAATGGGCCATCTTCTCAATATTCCTAAATAAGAAATAAAGGAGGTTTAACATCCTCATGTTGGTAAAATGCATGAGAAGCTAGATGTGATATGTGTACAGTCTGGAAAATCTACCCTCACAAATGAAATATTTCATGATGATTTTCATCATGGGGGCATACTTGTCTTCAAGGAATCTGAAAGGAAAAAGCCTTTTTACCTCATTTTTGTACCTAGGTTTGATGTAAGGCTCATAATAGTGTTCATCCAGGTCATGTGCCTTGTACCACTTCTCCCATACATTCGAAATCCTAGTTGGAGCTGTAATAATGGAAGGTGACACTGTAAATGTCACCCCAGCAAGAGTCACCTTGTTGTCCTAAAGATGGGCTACAAAAAGCCTGGTGAGCTCAGGATGGTGTTGAACTCTCTCTACCTGCTCACAGAACTCATAGCACCCTAGATGTCTGAAACAAGTGACAACTAACTGAGAGGCCTGCAATTCTATGAGGTTTAATGGCTCTTCCCTAATAATCCTGCCTCCCTTGTGTGGTTTTCTCTGATGCCGAGGTCTATCTGTCGAACTGTCACTGCCTGTGTTTTCCTCCTCCTCATAGTCTCTGTCTTCTCTGTCCATGTTTGCAAAGTTTGAGGCTGTACACTCCAAGAAAAGGGATGAAGGGAATGAGTAAGAGTGATTTAGGAGTGAGGGAATGGGAGATGACCTTGTGAGGTATTTTGGTAGGCTAGAAAATGAAGGGAAGGGTATGAATTATGAAAGTGAGGGAGAGGGGTTTGGGACCTTTTTGAAATATAACTTGTGGGATGAAGGATGAGGGGGTATAGAATGTTATGGAGTGATGTAGGGAAGGGGTTTAGGGTTTTAGTGAAATGTGGCAGGAAATATAGAGGGGATTAGGGTTTCTAGAATGTCACTGAGGGAGAAACTAAGGTTTCACATTTTTCATGGTAAATTCCTTCAAACACTTCAATTGCAACTTCATTGATGAGGTAGAGGGAGTGCACTTACTTGTTTGAGAGATGAGAGGGTTCTTTGGAATTTTTTATGAATTTTGGAAGCTGTCTAATCTTTGTTGCTCAACGCATAGCGCCAACTACAGATGCATAGTGCCACTTCTCAACACGTAGCGTAGTGTAATTTTGCATAGCTGAAACCTCCCTACGCGCAGCGCCTAGCTCAGATGTGCAACGCCACCCCCTGAATGCACAACTCCACCTCCACTGCCTGAAACACGCAGTGCCAAACTGCAGAAGCATAGCGACACTTCACCACTGCTCCAAACGCACAGTGCCAACCTCCAGAAGTGCAACGTCACTTCTCCTTGGCCCAAAACTCCTCTTTTCCTCACTTTTTGACTCCTTCTTTGCCAAATGAGAATGATGTACTTGAACATGAAATGTGACAGCTTATGTAGGAGTAGATTTTGATTTTTCACTAGAAAAACCCACTTTCTAATGTTTCTTGACCTTTTTCAAATCTCTGTTTTTAATGCCTTTCCTTCTTTGTTTCTTTTTCAGGTGGATGATGCTCAACTTGAACTGATTTTTGTAGTGTTTCTTTGTCTTGTAGCAAGGAGAGATGCATTGGTGCAGCCAAGATCACTTATTACATAAATTGATTTAAAATTACATAAGAAATACAAATTAACTCAAAATACTCTGTTTTCACCTCAAAAACATGTTTTTTGAGGTGAAAATTACATTAGTTAAAAAGATAATTATATAGTGACTATGACTTACTAGCCATCATGCTTGACTTATTTATCATCCTCATACCCTTGCTGCCCTTTATTTACACTTTTAAATCATGCTCTTGACCTTGGAAATGAAACCCTAAGACCTAATGAAACATGCCCTATGACCTAATGAAAGCATGATTGCAAATTGACCATGAAACCATAACTGAAGACAACCTGAAGAAGGGTCAGCAAGTATACTCTATGAGGGAGAAATTAGATTTTCTGAAGAGAAGACAACCATCAATGGATCAATTTGACATGACCTAATGAAATGATGTAAAAATTTCAGTGTGGGACCCTTAAAATGAAAATGCAAAGGGAAAATTTGACCCCTGATGGAAGTATGCAGATACTGACACTAACCCCAGGATATCGATTCTTGTACCAAAACAAAGGTTCCTATACCAAGAAATCAGTGTTCCTGTACTGGGTTTCCAAACCACTTGCAGAAAATGAAAAGGGTGTTAACTAAGAATAAATTGCAAGGTGAAACAGAGCTGAGGAAATAAACATTCATAAGCAAAATATTCTTTAACTAATCATACATTCAGAAATGAAAGGTACTTCAAAAGTCAAAGAAAAATCCTTGCTAGAACAGGAAACTTCTTGCATGTGAAAAATAACTATCTAATCTAAATACAAGCATGCTTCTTCCTGAGATGACTGTTATTATGTAAATTAGATCTGCACTTATTATAAATAGAAGTTTTAGCTTAGAGATCCCTTCAATAATATCAGTGTTAAACTGAGTTACTTCCACAAGGGAAATGAGTGCAAGCATAGATCTATATAATGCAAACAATGTTTCATTAAAGCTCATAAAGATAAATTAATTCTAAACTGAACTTTCATGCTGAGAATGCTTGGAAAATTCACTCAGAAATAAAACACGATTTGCAGAAGAAATCAAATGAACTTGCAGGAAATAAAAGGACTTGTAGAAGTAAACTAAGCAACCTTCACATGCAAAAATGAAAACGCACCAGTGCAAGTAACCAAAACACACTCCTTTTGCAGAAGGAAAATTAAACACGCATTAAAGGAAAGCATGGTTAACACGAAAGGCAGGAAATAAACACACCCAAGCCTTCACACTTTGTATCCAAATCACAAAACTTATAAAGAAGTCAAATCTTGTTAACTATGAGAGAACAAAATATAACTTGCTCAAACCTTGCATAAAGATAAGTTTAACACACTACACGGAAAAGGGAGAATGAGCTGGGTTGGCTGGGCGCTAGCCAACCAACTCGTTTCCTTGTTATGATATCAAATCAAAAACTCACATAACACATCCCATAAAATATTGGAATAGGGAATGAATAATTGGCTTAGCTCCTTGTATTAAGCTTAGTAACTGCAAATGTACATCATGAATATCCTGATCCAGCCGAGAAATATGACGACACACAAAAATATCACAGTATATGTCAAAAATTCCTTAGAGTATCACCTCTAAGTCCACCCTAGAATCCATAATTTATACATAAAACTCCGCTCTCAGCCGTAATGAAACTTAATAGAAAAATATGTTTGAACAACGATCGACCTCCATTTTTAGCTTATTCATAATGCTCCAAGCCTAATATAGATAATGGAACAAAATATCGACGAGAGATGCGCACCAATCCTTAACAGATATGATATTTTAGGAGTCAATCGGCCGGTTGTCCACCTAGTGTAGGAACGAAGGATGGTACAGGAATGATGGTCGGTACAGGAACGACGGTCGGTACAAGAATTCTAGTCGATACAGGAACGACGATCAATACAGGAACAATGAATGGTACAAGAACACCGAACAATACGATAACTTCAAATCCATAATGATCCAATCCTGATGCAAAAATGGAAAAACTCTCAGCGGAAGGTGCGCACCATTCCTTAACAAATATGATATTTTTTTGGAGTTAATCCAGAATGAATCGTTTGGCTGTCCACCTGGTACAGGAATAGCAGGCGGTACAGGAACTGTGGATCCTACACCAACCGAACTTCACTTTAGATTAATGACATTTACTCACCATGCCTTACAGAAATATGAAAAGGTAATTTACAAAGTAATTTAAATATATTTATCCTTTTTAATAACGAATGAGCCCCTATGATCCATATTCAATAAAATCACAGAAAGAGACCAAAAATCATGTGTACAGGTTTAATTTTAAAATTAAAACAAAGGTTTAGGAAGTGTAGTTAGGACAAATATAGGGTTACAAGAAGGTCAATTGTGGTGACCAACATCCCCCCAACATCACCTTGTTGTGTGTCCTCACACAACTACCAACCTCTGCAAAAAAAAATATTGAACCTTCCTTTACTTCTGGATTTGAATATTGATTCCTTACCCTCATCATGATTTTGATTGGAGTATGGTGGTGCTTTATTAAAATAAGGTTATATAGACTTATAATATCCCTGCACTTAAAACATTTATTCCCATTGGGAAATGATGAATAATTCTAGTTAAATAAAAAATTCAATGACAGGATTCATGCACTCGAACCTAACTTCCTGTACTGAAACATATATTCTTGCACCAGAATGTTGTGGTTCCTGTACTGCATAAAGGATTATTACAAAAAAAAAATTATTTGTTATACATAGGCTGAATTCACCAAAAATAAATTGCAAAATTTAAAGGATTTTGTTCTATCGCCAGTTTCCAAGGGTCGTTGTGCTTTCCCAATCTGATCAAGTAAGGTTTTCAAGAATTCATCAGATCTTGCAAAAATATTTTTTAAGATTGATCTAAATAAATTATGATGCCATGGCTACCATAGGAATGCTAATAATGTACTTACTACAAGAATAGTGTTATCATGGAATAGTCAACAATCAAAACTTCCTCAAAGCATCTCAAGAGAAACCTTAGTCAGTAGGTCTTCACTTTCAATAGATTCATTATTATAAATGAAATCGACATTATTTGGAAGCCAATGCATTAAAATGGATGGAAAGAGGGAAAAGAAATATGACAAAATGATACCTTCCCAGGATGAGCATCTTACCGTTACCCAAGTGTATAGTTGAAGCTTCTGTTGTTCAAGCAAAGAGAATCACCTTCACCAAGGTCCCCACATCCTTAAAAACCTTCATATTTATGAAAGATAGAACTCCGAAGCACATTATTGAAAGGATATTATAGCCATTTTCATAGAGATATGATAATGAGTTCAGGGAAAGACGAAAACAACCAGGTAAATCATAGTGTAAAATTAACTTTAATACCACAAGCATGGCCTGCTGCCAGCAGGCGTCTATAGCCTCGATAGGGATGCCTTTTAACCCCACGAAATGTCTGTATCCCATCTATTATATATAAATTCAGAGTCAATTGAAAGCATTTACATTTTTTAGAAGTTAATTGAAGACCATTGTCCTGGCTTCGTAAGCACCTACCTCAATTAATAATTTTAAAAGAAAATATCATTATAATTAACCTTAAATAGGTTACTTAATAGGTGGGGAGGAAAATATGCTCCTTAAGGGCACGAGATGGCGTGAAAATATTTTAATCACTAATATGTACCGATTGGTCCTTCTACCCTAAAGACTCATTTTTAAAGAAAACATCTCAGATAATGACTAAAAGATTCCTTAACTTGATCATGCTAGGGTTCTCATGAGAGCTCATAGGAGTGGTCCACCATAGGAGGCTCTTCATCAATACCTTCAAAGAGAAACTTGAAATGATTTTTTGGATGATAGTTTGTTATAATGAATAGGTCAAAAGTAATATTCCAAGCTTATGAATGGAAAGTATTAAATATAGCAATAACAATCCCCGTAATTGACCTAATGATTAATCTCAACCAATAATTAAAGTCACTTTATAGGATATGTGGCATTAAAACAGAATTGCTTCCGGCAAGTCTTGCCACAAGAGTGATTAATGATAGAAATTCTAAAAGTTGTGCCTTAAGAATTGCAGTTTCAAGAGTGTTGTTTTAACAATTTTATTTCAAATGACATTTTTATTCGTTGATCTTATACTACCCTACCCTAATTTAAAGAAAGGAAGGTCTCCTTCAAGTGTAGGAGTAATTCCAAAGTAGCCATGTGCATAACAGAATGCTAAATATACTCACATTCAATTTTAAATAATGAGCTTCAAAACATACTAGAGTATGAGAAACCAGTTGCTTTAATTGATATGGCACCAAGAGTTGTCGAACGATGATGAAATAAGGTGTGTTGATGACTACTTAAAACCGGGATTCAATGGGATCCATATATTCATGATTCTCCAACTGATGCAATCCTTCCACAACTTGATAATCACTCTCTTGGAGGCATAAGGGATCTGGTGAAAGATAAAGGAAAAATCGCTCAAGTTCGGGCTCAAATATTTTCTTTTCAGATTGACAATAATGGTGAAGGGAAATTCTAGGGTTTTGAGCAACAACAGTTTTAGAATAGGTTCCAATTATAGATTGCTCCTCTAATGGTGAAGTTTCTTCCTAAGGTGAATGTTCTGTAGTGATAGGAGATGTTTCCAAACTCACCTCTTCCCCCAACCTTGAAGATATATCATTACACTTAATAGGGGAATCAATGGGAAGAATAGGTGTTTTAAATTGTTGTGCAACCAGCTGGCTTCGATTAGGGCTTGCGATATGGTTTAGGCTAGGATTTTGATTTGGATTAAGATTTGGGTTAGGATTTGGATTAGGGTTAGTTCTAGGGTTTGAAATAGGTTTAGGGTATGGATTATGGTATGGATTAGGGCTAGCTCTAGGGTTTGGGTTAAGATATGGACTAGGGTTTGGATGAGGGCTACGGTATGAAGTAGGATAAGGGCTAGGGTATGGATTAGAATAAGGGCTAGGGTATGGATAAGGGCTAAGGTATGGATTAGGATAAGGTCTATGGTATGGATTACGATAAGGGCTAGGGTATGGATTAGGGCAAGGTTGCACAAGTAGTTGTGACCATGGAGGAGGATAACTTGGTGGTGCATTAAGTGGAAATTGTGGTTGTTGTTGTTGTTCAAGTAATTGATTGAAAGACTTCCCTAGGGAAGAGGCTCCAAACCATTCATGAGGCCATGGGTATATTTGACTTGAGAAGAGGAGAAAGGAGAGGGACGTTGTGGCCATGAAGTAGGGTATTCAATTGGAGGAGGACTAAAATTTTTCCATGAAACTGTAGGATTATAAACATGTTGAGGAACCTGCTCAGGAGAATAAGAATTAATCCAAGTATTGAATGATGATAAGTTTTGAGTTATACTTGGAAGTTGATTTGATTCCTTACTTGATTTCTTGAGTACCTTTAGTAATCCTGGCAGTGATGGGCAATGTTCTATTGCATGAGCCTCTTCACAGATTCTGCAAAATTTTAGGCTACTAAGTGGACACTTTCCTTCTTTTGTTCTTCCTGCAAATCATCCAATTTTGAAATCAAATATTTAATAATATTAACTTTATGTTCAATAAAAATATTAAATTATGAACTTGTGAGTTTTTCATTGCATGATTTATGTGTCTTTGTAGTAGCATCAAAACTCCTCATTGAACGATTCCTCAAAATACTATTTTCTTGTTTTCAACAAGCCAACTGGTATACTCTGTCATCACATGGATTAGTATATATTGGGGGGTTCTTACAGCACCTGGGAAATGAAATTCCTTTAAAAAAACAAAGATATGCAAGAAATAAATAAATTAAAAGAACATAAACTTGCAAGAGAAACTAGGTGAAAAGAAAACCAAATGCAACAAGTCACCAAAGTCAATCCCCTAAGTGCCTCCTGGGAAACGGTGCCAAAATGTTGGGTGTAGTAGGCCATATTAATGGACCAAGATTTAATTTTCAATCTGGGATTTTGTAAACTTAGAGGCGCAACACTCGAAATGCCAAAGAAGGGCTTCAACAACTTGAAAACCCTACTTGTATCTTTCCTAATTACTCTTGCAGAATCAAAAGAATAGAAATAAAATAACACCAAAAGAATTCTGGTGCCGGAATCAAAAAGGAAAGTACGTTGCAAAAACTCAATGAAAGGGACTTCAAATTAGCATAAACAATCTTGATCACTGAAAGATGGAAAAGTAGATATCTGAGACTAAACATCAATGTAGTCATAAGACAGAGAAATAATTAGGTTGTGAAGTGAATTTTTCTTCATTAAATATTTTCCTTCCTGCACTGAACCATTGTTATTGCACTACAACAATGTTCCTATGATGGAACGATGTTCCTGTACTGAAGCGATGTTCCTGCACTGGAAGTATGTATTGTGCCTGCACTAAAGATTTCAACCTTCATACAAGAGCTCTGGGTTCCTGTACCAGAGCACTATATTCCTGTACCAGGATATTGATTCCTGTACCGAAACAAAGGTTCATGTACCAAGAAATCAACGTTCCTATACTAGGTTTCCAAACCACTTACAGAAAATGAAAAGGGTGTTAACTAAGAATAAATTGCAAGGTGAAACAGAGCTGAGGAAATAAACATTCATAAGCAAAAGATTCTTTAACTAATCATACATTCAGAAATGAAAGGTACTTCGAAAGTCAAAGAAAAATCCTTGCTAGAACAAGAAACTTCTTGCATGTGAAAAATAACTATCTAATCTAAATACAAGCAGGCTTCTTCCTGAGATGACTGTTATTATGTAAATTAGATCTGCACTTATTATAAATAGAATTTTTAGCTTAGAGGTCCCTTCAATAATTTCAATGTTAAACTAAGTTACTTCCACAAGGGAAATGAGTGCAAGCACAGATCTATATAATGCAAACAATGTTTCATTAAAGCTCATAAAGATAAATTAATTCTAAACTGAACTTTCATGCTGAGAATTCTTGGAAACTTCACTCAGAAATAAAACACGATTTGTAGAAGAAAGAAAA
Source organism: Pinus tabuliformis (assembly GCA_031772625.1). NCBI lineage: Eukaryota > Viridiplantae > Streptophyta > Pinopsida > Pinales > Pinaceae > Pinus > Pinus tabuliformis. The sequence goes on along the minus strand of CM062812.1, from coordinate 989,638,913 downwards.
TGAACTTGCAGGAAATAAAAGGACTTGCAGAAGTAAACTAAGAAACCTTCACTTGCAGAAATGAAAACGCACCGGTGCAAGTAACCAAAACACACTCCTTTTGCAGAAAGGAAATTAAACACACATCAAAGGAAAGCAGGGTTAACATGAAAGGCAGGAAATAAACACACCCAAGCCTGCACACTTCGGATCCGAATCACACAGCTTATAAAGAAGTCAAAGCCTGTTAACTATGAAAGAACAAAATATAACCTGCTCAAACCTTGCATAAAAATAAGTTTAACACACTTCATGGAAAAGGGAGAACGAGCTGGGTTGGTTGGGCCCTAGCCAACCAGCTCGTTTCCCTATAACAAGATCAAATCAATTGTTCAATTAATGCATCCCATAAAATATTGGAACTGGGAATGAATAACTGGCTTAGCTCCTTGTATTAAGCTTAGTAACTGCAAATGTACATCATGAATATCCTGATATAGCCCAGAAATATGGTGACACACAAAAGGATCACAGTATATGTCAAAAATTCCTCAAAGTATCACCTCGAAGTCCACCCTAGAATCCCTATTTTATACACAAAACTCCACTCTTGGCTGTAATGAAACTTAACATAAAAATACATTTTAACAACGATCAACCTCCATCTTTAGTTCATTCATAATGCTACAAGCCTAATAGAGAGAATGGAACAAACTCTCGCCGAGAGATGTGCACCAATCCTTAACAGATATGATATTTTAGGACTCAATCTGCTGGTTGTCCACCTGGTGCAGGAATGAAGGATGGCACATGAATGATGGTCGGTACAGGAACGATGGCCGGTACAAGAACGAAGATCGGTACAGGAATGGTGTTCGATACATGAACGACGAATGGTACAGGAATACCGGACAGTACGAGAACTTAAGATCCATAACGCTCCAATCCTGATGCAAAAATGGAACAAAATCTCAGTGGAAGGTGCACGCCATTCCTTAACAAATATTATATTTTTTTGGAGTCAATCCAGAATGAATCGTTCGGCTGTCCACCTGGTACAGGAATAGCGAGCAGTACAGGAACTGCGGATCCTGCACCAACTGAACTTCACTTTAGATTAATGATATTTACTCGCCATGCCTTACAGAAATATGAAAAGGTAAGTTATAAAGGAATTTAAATATATTTAGCCTTTTTAATAACAAATAAGCCCCTATGGTCCATATTCAATAAAATCACAGAAAGAGACCAAAATTCATGTGTAAAGGTTTAATTTTAATCGTAAAACAAAGGCTTAGGAAGTGTAGTTAGGACAAAGATAGTGTTAAAAGAAGGACAATTGTGGTGACCAATAGATTCTTATTTATTACATGCATTTGTTCCATTTCTGCCAACATGTCTAGTCCAATCAACACCCTGTTAACTATATCACTCCAACTAATGGGAGTAATAAAACTCCAAACGTATAGTGCTTCAAACAGACTCATCCTCAAATATTCCCAGTACCCATTGTTGTAAGAAAACTCAACCAATGGAAGGTACTCCTCCCATCTCCTCTGTGGATGCATCACATACATCCTCAACATGTCCTCCAATATCCTGTTGACCCTCTTTATTTGTCTATATTTCTGCGAGTGATAAGTTGTGCTGAAGTCCAACTCTATCCCCAAACCTATAAACAACTATTTTCATAATCTAGAAGCGAACTTGGCATCCCTGTCTAACACAATATTCTTCAGTACACCATGCAACCCTCACTACATCTCTAATGAATACCTGTGTTGCATCACTAGTTGAATAAGTAGACTTCATTGGAATGAAGTGCACTAACTTTGTCAACCTATCCACCACAACCATGATGGAATCATGTTGTCTATATTTCCTTGAAAAAACTGTAATTAAATCCATGTAAATGACCTCCCACTTCCACTCTAGAATCAAAATCGGTTGTAGTAATCCACCTGGATGCTTACATTCTACTTTCATCTATTGGCAACCCAAAGATCTAGCCATAAAATTTTCCATGTTCTTCTTCTGATTTGGCCAATGATAAAAATTCTTCAGTTTTGTTAACGTCATTCGGTATCCTAGGTGGCCTGAATATAGTTTTGCATGAAGTTCTTGCAAGATAGTCTTCTTGAGTGCATTGTTGTCTGGCACATATATCATGTCCCTAAATATGGTCAAACCATCTACTGTAAGATGATTGTCTACATCCTGACCACCTGTATCTTGTTGTAACATGTGCATAAGCTCCATGTACCTATCATCCTGATGTCTTTCCTATAATATCTGATCTTGTGAGTCTTTCCCATAAGAACTCATAGTTGTTATACGATTAACCTGTACTCTCTTGCTAAGAGCCTTTGCGATCCTATTCTCCTTTCCCTTAATCTACCTGATATCAAAGTCAAACTCACTTATCATGGCTAACATCTAGCTTACCTTGCATTCAGATTCAGTTGGTCAAATAGGTACCTTAACCCATTGTGACCTCTCATTAGTACAATTCTCCTTCCAAGAAGATAGTGCCTCCACATGTTCAAAGCATGGATGATCGCTTCCAGCACAAGATCATGTGTCGGATAATTCTTCTCATGCTCATTTAATTTTCATGACTTGTAGAACACTACCTATCCTTCCTGCATTAAGAATCCACCAAATCCTCTCTTTTAGGCATTTGTACACACCACAAACTCCTTGTCTCGACCTACAATCTTTAAAACTAGAGAATTTTCAACAACTTGTTTAACTACACAAAACTTGTTGCACATTCCTCTGTCCATTCAAATTTCTTACGTTACCTCTGCAGTGATGTAATAGGATATGCAATCTAAGAGAATTTCTTGATGAACCTCCTATAGTAACTTGCTAACCCCATAAATTATCTTACCTCTTCCACATTTCTAGGAGCTGCCCACTACATGATAGCTCTTATCTTCTCCGGATCCACTATTATACCTTCCTTGGAGACCATATTCCCCAAGTAATGTACCTTTCTGAAAGAAACTACATTTACTGAGCTTGGCATACAACTGATGCTATGTTAGCAATCTACTGCTGCTAAATGTTTGTCATGCTCTTCCTCATTTTTAGAATATATCCAGATGTCATCAATGAAAACAATAACTTGTCCGTATAAAGGCACAACACGCTATTAATCAACCACATAAAAGTAGCTAGAAAATTATTCAAACCAAATGGAACTACAACAAACTCATAAAGCCCATGCCTAGTCTGACAAGTTGTCTTGTATATGTCATCTTCCTTGATGTGTACCTAATGATATCGAGATCTCAAATCAATCTTTGAGAATATTGTTTCTCCCTTCAACTGATCAAACAAGTCATCAATCCTTGACAATGAATATATGTTCTTGATGGTCACCTTGTTCAACTACCTCTAATCTATCCATAACCTAAGAGTACCATAATTCTTCTTCACAAAAAATACCGGTGCACTCCACAATGATCGACTTGGCCTAATGTATCCCTTGTCAAGCATTTCCTTCAACTATAACTTTAACTCTACTAACTCTAGAGTGCTCATCCTACATGGTGCCTTTGATGTTGGTGTTTCCCATTGTACCAACTCAATAGAAAAGTATACTTCCCTGTGAGGTGGAAACTCCGAAATCTTTGTTGGAAACACATCCTGAAACCATTGTAAAACTGGGTACCTTCTTAGTATCTCCGCATCCTCATCTTCCTTACCTTTATCACTAGAAATATGCACTGCAAATAACACACACCCTTTTCTATGACTGTACTTTTCCTAGATAGCTATCATCATTCTAACTGATGTTTCCTTCTTCTTACCTTGCAAGATCCTCTATTCCCCATTGTCATCCAAGCACTTAATGGATTTGTCATAAAAATATACCTTAGTCCTATGAAGATATAGCCATTCCATACCCAATAGCATATTATATGATCGCAATGAAAATACATTCAAATGTGCTAGTGTAGATATACCATTCAACTCAAAAGCACAAGCTCTTACCCAATGATGGACTCTCTTCTTTGTACCAATAGTCAACTGGACTAACCAAGATTCTGTATGCACTTCTTTATTCAAACCACACTTATCCACCAAGTCAGAGTTAACATAACTATAATTAGATCTAGGGTCAATCAAAATAGAAAGAACTTGATCACAAAGCTTACTGTCCATCTCAATGATAGATGCTTGGTGATCCACCTGCCTGTTATCTAGTGCTACATAGATACAAGGAATGCTCTGCCTAACATCCCCAATAGTTTGTGCCTCCTGTGCATTATAGATATGAGGCCAACCACGTTGATTCTGCCAACAATCCCTCTTAATATGTTCCTTACCACATGTCCAACACTCCAAACGTCATGTATCATCACCTTTATTTTGTTGTTATGACCCATGTCCCTGTCTAGCTACGTTGAAATTCTTGTATGGTGCAACATTCTCTTTATCTTCTACATTCTCAGTGTTATAGCTCCAAATCTCACTCTTGATGTTTGTGATGCTGCATTCATGGCCTAGGGCAACCCCTCCTTGCAAACTTGGTCCAAATACTTAAAAAACAATGTTTTACTCCCTATATGTGACATTGCCCTGAGCTAAACGCGTGTGTACGCGGGTCTGTGTATACCCAACCTGTGTATATGTCTTAAAACACTTAAAAAAAAATCAAATCTCCTTAATTTCAGGCAGAGATCACGGGTTTTACCTGTTGATTACTTATTAGGGCCCGTGGCCCAACTGTTCCCAACAAATTCCCAACTAAAAAATTACTTTGGGAGAAGGCCTAAAGGAGTAGAGAAGAGAGAGAGAGATCACTCTGTTGAGATTATCCCTGACTAGGTCTAAAGATCCTTGTGCTTCCAGCACTTTCCCCATTTACATGAAACCCTTGTTTCCTTGTGTTATGATGTCTTTCTACTACTTGAGATATCGTGGAGTAAGTCATGGAAGGAGTTTGTTGAAGGCTTGAGACTGGAAAAATCTGGAGGATGGTTCCGCTTGGAGCCTGCGAAAGGAGGACTCAGGTGAAATCATTCCTTTCTGTACTTTAGTTATCTATAATAAAAGAAACACTTGCCTTGTTCCTGATATAAATCTTCTTCATGTTTATGATATCAATGTTATGATTCACATATGAATGGTTGTTTTAATTGTATAACTAACTACCTTTCAATATGTTATGAAGATGATTTCTTTATGATGCTTGGTCCATATACTGTTGTGATTTCTTGAATTGATTGTTTTGCAGGTTGAAGGAGCGAAAGGAACTCCAAGAGGGTTTGGACCCTGGCTAGATCTTCCCAAACGAAGGACCCCCAGGTGCACCTCTCTTCGTTTAGTTTTTTTATATTAGCATCATGGCTGTGTGGAATGTGTGTTTCTCTGTGTAGATAACCTTCGATCTGCTAGGGTATCAACCCAAGACCCTAGGGGAATTTATCCCTTAACACTAAGGCCTTGTTATTTTCGTCTGGAATTTACCTTTAGCTTTATCTTTCCCTTTCCATCCTTGTTGAAATTTTGTCTTACACTTTGATTGCTCATAGCAATGCTTCAATTTCCCAATAACTTCCTCAAGTGATTGACACTCATCATGCTCAATCTGATCTCCAAATGCTAATGGAAATCCACTGACTAATCTCTTAACTTTAGCTTTCTCATATTTTATATACAGTACATACCTCAATAACTTTAGGAACTTGGTCGTATACTCCTCATCTGTCATTGATCCCATTTTAAGCTCATAGAATTCCTTGGCTTTGTTATCATAGTACCTTTTTGACAAGTATTTCTTCCTAAAAAGTCTTTTGAATTCATGCCAACTGAAGTATTATGTCATGACGTCTCTGGCCGGTTTTACATCTTCCCACCAAATGTATGTTTTTCCTTTGAGGTTGAAGATTTCTATTCTGGCCTTCATATTCTATATGTACCCATGCAGTTCATAGAACTTCTTCATCCTAAGTAACCAAGCCTATGCATCCTTCAGCTTCTTAAAATCTCCATTAAAGGTAGGTGGCTTAGCTTTCTTAAACTCATCCAGCAAATATCCCCTGTCACTCCTCCTGTAAGCATGATAACGATGATGATCATATTGCATGTTAGAACCAGAACAAGAATAGAACCTATGTCCATCACCTCTCATATCCAGGTTGTCCAAGAACCTGTCATCTCTGATTGAGTCATCCCTATCCGACCTGTGCCCACCCTGAGATCTACTACCATATGCCCCATTATTCCTATCTTCTCGTCCATGGTTGATCTAAAGTGGTCCTTGTCTCTGCAATTCTGTAAATATCTTAAGGTTTACAACATTGAATTCTTCTTATTTCTCTAGTGTCTGCATGATTTTGTTATTACCTTCATTGCAACTTATTTTTTCCTTCAAGCTTCTCAATGTGTCTGCTAAGTCAAAAGAGTTCCCAACACCCTGCTGCTCATCTGATCTATTAGGAGAATCTCGTCAATCTAGGGAGGATATATTGTCTGTAAGATCAACCAGATTAGCATGATACATGTATAATCATAATCACATCAACATATAATCATCAGTTTAACCACTATCTAGTTATTAATGCATGTCCATACTGATGACATACCATGACCTCATGCACGACAACTACAGCCATATCAATGTATGCATAACAACATATAAACACTGACATGTATAACAAATGCATAACCGACATACACTCATGACGACCACATCCAAAAACACACCATCCATTTTCACATGGTGACACCATTGAAACCATGACCAACACCATGCATACACAACAAGTACATAGAGCACAAGCATAGAGAACACATATGCAACTGATATGTATGCATGACCAACAAACTACCCGTCCAGTCCAAGGGCTAAACCATGCTCTTGATACCACTTTGTAACACCCTCCTCCCAAATTTACTCAAGTTGACCATTCCGCTGGGGTAAACATGTGAAGAGAGGCTACTATGATATGATTCAACTCCCCATGCAACGTTAAGGAAGTGGAACTCACAAAACACAACCAATATGACCTTCTACACATGCTACATAAACTTCTGGAGCCAACCAACCCTTTCACGTGACCAACCCATAAGGTAACTTGAAATTTTACTGACCTGGAGCCTCATTCGCTCCCATGACATGGGAATGCATGTGACTGGGACCCTCTAGTCGCTCCCAGAAAAAGGGCATGCCATCGACTGGGGAATTTTTCAGCTAGTTCTGAGCCAGCTGTTATGCTCCTATACCAATAGGTGTCATATTTCATGATTGACTGGTAAAATTCAAAATATGTTCATCCTTTCCGTGCTGCAAAGGTTCCATATTTTGAAAAGATCAAAAAATTAAAAAATGAAAAGAGGCTATGCCCTAAAAGAAAGATCAGAGGGAAAAAAGAATGAAATGGTCAAAAAAGAAAAGAAATGAACCCCAAATAAAGAAGACCAGGAAAGTGTGCTAGTCCAAAATGCCACGACTATTCTATTTTTGCAAAAAAAAAATCTCATTGTGTGCAGTTAGTTTGACTATTGCCACAGTTGATGGATGGCCAAACAGTTTAATCTTGGCCAGTTCATGTTTGAATTTCTTGTTTTAGAGATAGAGAATAAAATCTGTCCAAACAGTTCAAGCTTGGCAGATAAATAGTTAGATAGAGGTGCTCAACAGCTAAATCTGAGCCCTTGGAAGAAATACGGGTAGACTTAGATAGCATTGCAGTAAAAAGAAAAGAAAATCTATATGGGTTTGCTAGTTCAAGTGCACCCATGGAAGAAGAAGAAAAAATGTTAGGTACTGTAGGTTGGGTAGGCAGTTTGGTGTTGCAGAAGCATGCTCATGATTAATTTTTGTTTCCCAAGAGGTTCATCTCATTTGATATCATAAGTACAATGGCAATGGTTTGATTACAAGTCAAGTGATGCATGTCTAACTTCCCCTCACACCTCTCCCAAAATTACTTACTAACCTCCCCCAAGGATATTTAGATCTGTTGAATATTCCTAAATCACTCCATTTCATGAAAAGGCCTGAGAAGTATAACATTCTTGCCATAGGCAAAGAAGCCACATTTCTAGTGTAAAACCCTTTTCATTTCCCTAAGCCTAAGTTTTTGACTCTACAACTTAGTGCTTTTTGTTCAAACATATCTCTCATACTAACACATTAACATTACTATATAAAATCCCTATATTCCTCCCCTCCCGTAGTATGTATATAAAATACAAATCCCGTGTTCTAATATTCCCCGCCCCGGGTTCAAATATAAACCATATTCTTGTTAAAGTTGGGAATTTATAGGTTCACTTGGAACTTAGTAAATAACCCTAACCCGTGCATTGTGTTGGAATCAATTAACCCCACGTTAATTGATTAACAAAGTCAAACCCTGCTAACCAATCAAACGAGTCTCGAAACCATTAAAAAAGCATTTAATATGATTGGGCCCCTGCGCCATAGCCCTCCGCCATCTCCATTGACCGCCAGCTGTTGGATCTGGGCCCTCACATCCGACGGACCATGATTATATCGCAAGGCCCTCCGCGCCCAATATTTACCGCCCGAGGAGCCAACGGTATTCCCGCCGTACACGGGACACGCGGCGCCCTCCCGGCATGCTCGCAGCCCTTCCACCTAATACCACCTTGGCCCATAAGCGGTGCAGACCCAAACCACTTACCACCCCCGCTGATGTCACAACCACGTCATCGCCACGTCACCCTTCCGTACCCTCCGCTACGCGACAAACTATCCCGTCATGCTGACGTCATCCGACCAAAAGCGCCAAAAAGCCCGCGAAGCCGATTTTTTGTCAAAAAACCCATAAAAAATATCATTTTCGTTCATTTTCATTCGTCTATTTCACAAGACTATTGCATGCAAAGTTAACGTCCAAGGAGCTGCGCGAACTCCAGTCTGCCACCCCGACCAGCAAAGTCTAGCAACCTGCTCTCAACTCGTCAGTCAACCTGCAAATTACTCTCGTGCACTTCCAAAGCACAGGTATTTACCCTGTTGCACCTCTCGAACCTATGCTTTTAGTTTTCCTCTGCAAAATTGTACCTGTAAGGGCCAAATTTAAGCCAAAACAGTCCATAAGTGCCATACCAAGCCCATCCAAAATTGCTCTGTTGCCCTTTTTCCACAGAAATTCAACTTCCAGTCAAAAACACAGAGAATTGAACAATGGAAACCCCGGTGGCCCTCAATGTCGCACCTCTCAATGCTCCTCATACTGACCAGCATCATTTGCCCTTGGCCGACAGAGATTTCCAAATACAAGACCCAATTAGTTGCCAAAATCATCTTCATTCCTTCTGCCTAGTCAGAAACAATCATTTGAACAATTCTGATATCTATGGAATATGGGAATCCAATCTCCCCAGGTATTACCTTCCCTCAGTCAATGTGTTCCCGGATATTATTCGCCACTGCTGTGCCAATTATGACCCTATGAGTAAAGCAGTTATGACTACATCACAAACTGTCCTTTTCTACATAACTGCTGAGTCTATCAATGAGATGCTACACTTCCATCCAGTTCAGCCTCTTGCTCCTCTTTCCATGGGATTTTTACTTGAGCAAGGCTCTCAATTGTCCACTGCAGAAATAACCCGGATTGCTAAGTTATTCATGAAACCAGATTGCCAGCCCCAAGGTCCACCTCCTTATTTACATGTTTGGTTCAATGAGACTGGAAGAATTATTCTTGACATGATAGCAGCAATCTTGGGATTTAGGTCTAGTGAATTTGTAGATGAGATGGTCCTGGTTCTGTTATCCACCTTTACTCCAAGATAGCCCCCTGCTATTAAGTATGACTATGCCTCTTTCATTGCTGACAAAATCCATGGTCAATTTATGAATTTGGAAAGAGAAGGAGTGTTTAAATATACAACTTTCATATACCATCTGCTGTTGTATTATCACCCAGACATTTTTATATTTCCCATCAGGAAATTGGATTCCAAAGGAGAGAGGAGGTCTGTAATCTTTTGGACCTCTGTCTTCCACAAAATTGCTGAATCTCCTTACACCTACTGTGAATTCATTGACCTGTTTATACATCCTGCTTCCACTCTATTAATAGGAAATTCTCCTCCTAGGCTCTCTGGTGACATAAAAAAGATCTTACAGCTCTCCAAGAACTACAGGATAGGTGACTGGTACTTCTACCAGGATCACACTGAAATCAGGATATATGGCTGTGAGCTGTGCCCTTATAAGCTGCCCAAATATGTGCCTATGAGGCTGTTTGCAATGGAGTATTTCAGGCAACTTATTAATGCAGATTTAACTCATTTTTGCAATGTGAAGAAAAAATCTCAGCTGAGGATAAGAAACCAATTAGGCTCCTTTATCATTAACAAAAGGGAAGCATGGGAAGATGCTGATAAAATACTAGGGGAAGCCCTGAAATTGAAGAAAAGCTTCTGGTGGGTACCATATTACCCAAATGGCTTTATAAACGAAAGGAAAGTAAAAAACCGGCTATTAGCTTACTCTCATCATAGGATCCTGGAGGTAGAACAATATGCTAATCAGGATGAGTGGATAGAGGGTACATTAGTAGAAGAACTTACTCGGAAAAAAAAAATGGAACAAGCTATGAAAGATTTAGAAAAGACCCTTGACCTGGACTCTTTTGGGCAGGTATCTTTCAAGCTGCCTCAACAAGCCGGAGTGGGTACATCTTCTGCTGGGACTTCACAGCAACCTACACAAGAGGCCAGCGTACCAATTTCAAGTTCTTCAAAGGGCAAGGAAGTGGCAGGCACAGAGCAACAAGAAATGACTGATCAGCAGGAGAAAATTCTTCCAGTGCAGACCAAAGCAGTAGAAATACCAGCACTACAGACTCCTCTAAATGAGGAAAAGGGCAAGAAGAGAGATAGAGAAGAGACCACACCCATCAGTGGACCTACTGAACAACCAGGTGCTAAAAGGCAAAGACTCAATCCTCTATCTGAAGAGGAAATCATTGAAAAGACAATAGAAAGCCTAAGAGGTGAGAGGGCAACTAGCCCACAGACATCCCCGGCGATAGACACATCGATCAGTTCACACAGGCAGGAGCTGGAAAGGCAACATAGTGTGGAATTTTCATCCACAAGGCCACCAAGCAAGCAAAGCTCTGATGTCAAAAGAACTTTCATAGAAATAAGGGCTAGAAATGATCCATTGAGGCTGCAAATTTATGACCAATATCTTAAGATGGCCCCCACAAAATAGCAAAGGTTAATATCAGCATATGACATTAAGGAAGGGAAGATGATCATGAGCTACTTCAATCCCAAGGTGCAGCAACCACAATCAGCAGCTGATTATATCAGGACAAATCTCGAGGTCTTGGCCAAAGACATTCATCCAATAGACCAGATTGAGTTGCACAAATAGACATGAGAGATGGTGTATTCTACACTAGCTAACAAAGCAATGTTGGCTCACAAATTGCAAAACTCATTGGAGAACACCTCTGCTTAGCTAGACTTAGAGAAAGCCTCCTCTTTAGCAAAAGACAACAGGATTAAATCCTTGGAGGATATTATCATTGAACTGGGACATGATCCCAAAGATGCCAAAGGCATAAGAGCACTAATGAATAAAAAGGAAGAGGACTTTGTTGCCCTTAGAAAACAGCTCAAAATGCCTCCTTCTATGCATCCACAAACAGCAGATGTTGTACAGCAGAAGTCCGAAGAGGACATGATGGACCTGCTCATGAGGTTGAATGAAAGATTGAGTGAGACAGAGCAGGAATTAGAGAAAGCATTACAAGAAAAGCAAGGAGAGTCGACCTCCCAGCCACCTCAAGTAACTCCAACAATCACCACCGCCCCTCCCACAGTTATAACAATAGTGCCTCCCACTGTCCCAGCATCCGCAGCAGGAGCAACATCAACAACAACTACACCAGGTAGCAGCACTGCTATGACCACAGAGCAGTTAATCAAAGCCATGGAGGAGTTGAAACTCCAAGTATCTGAATTAAAGCAAGTCAAAGAAAAATTGGCAAAGATTGAACAAAGCTATGATAAATCCAAAATGACTGTGGCAGAAAAAACAAGAGAAGTCAAAACATTGGAAAACAAGGTAAGAGCCTTGGAAAAAGATCTCTCTCTGCATAAGCCTCTGGCAGAAATCAGAGGAATTTTGTGGACCAACATCATTCAATCATTTAGTGGTATATGGAGGTCTATTCAGACCATTTATGAACATATTGATTTGATAAAAGTGGCCCAAGTAGAAGTTCAGAAAACAAGAGCCATATTGGGACAAATGCCTGAGCAAGCTAACAGCCTAATACATTTTTTGAATACCAAGATCAATGAAGAACTGGAAGTGCTGGACATTAGAGATAAAACAGGTACCATTTTGGACATCAAGAGAGTTCTCACCATGAGAACTCTAATGCAAAACCTGGACAGAAGATGCCAGGACATGCAGGTAGAAATAGATTGTTTCACAGACAAATTTACAGTCCTGAATAAAAAGGGTTTACCGAGTCCTGTGGGAGATAATGATCGTTTGATGAAGCTCAAGGACTATGTACACAAATTAAATACATTTTCTATCAATCAAACTATTGCATCTTCAAGTACTTGAACAGAAAAAGCACTTCCATCTGGCCAGTCCCTTTATGACAGCCTGGAAAATCTATTTTTCATAGAGCATGAGGTGAAGCATCTGTTCACCATCCCACCTAATTTTTTCAGGTACACAGAGGTTGATGAGACTTTAAGGAAGCTGCAGAGACATCAAATACCAGGACCAGAGTGGTGGCAGAGCATGTTAGAAATCCTGTAAACTCGTCTTTGATCAATGCAAATGGTGCACCATTTATTTCAATGCGCAAAACAGAAAATAACCACGGTCCTGCGGGTCAAAATGTGTCACATCAATATTAAAGGAAGTCCGGCCAAAGCAGAAAGATCAGCGCAGAAGATCCATAGGAAACAACTGGGAAACCAACTTGGAGCATCTATCTCCAGTACTTCTCATAAATTCAGATCAACCAGCGCAGCACGAATTTATTACATCTATTTATTGCGTCCCTATTTTCGAGACTGTCTATCTCTATCTATGTAAAAGAAACATTAATTGTCAGTAGATATTTGTTTCTATCAGATATTTTGTGTAATATCTTGACATTTTTTCTATAAATACCCCCACAGATGAAGTATTTGGGGTTGGTTGGTGGTGAAAGTTCGTAGCTGTGACTATAATACTGAGCAATTTTGGAATAAAAAGACTATTGGAACCAATTTGTCTTTCTCTCTAGATGAATATTTGATGCTAAGGACCATGTTGCAGAATTCTTGAATCATTTCATGGATCAATAAGTCTCTTATAACTTATGTTTTACAGTCTTTGTGTTTATTATATCATCTATGTTCCATGATCTAAATAATAGAGAAAGAATAACCCAGAATTTTCTTGTTTGCACTCTGTGTTCAATCTCTGTTATTATTAATGTTTTCTTCAGAATTAGCATAAACAGTGAATTCTTAATTGCTCTTCACCCATTGACTCCATTCCATTAGATTTTAGCCTATAAATTGTTCCATATTTGAACACCTTGCTTTGTGATAAATCCTCTGATAAGAAGCTTAACCCAGGAAACCATTCTTCTTTGACTCCATCATGCCCAATGGACTGAAATGCTTCAGTTTTACCTTACTGTTCTATTGAGTCTGTATCCTTCCAACCAAAACTCAAAACAAACCTTTGCACTTCATAACTAGCCTAACACACCTCAAAACAAAGATAAATTATAAAGAGAGAGCCCTCTCTGGATCCAGATTGGCTAGAATCTGTGTCTAAAAGATTGGTCTATGGTTGCCTTGGCCGTATTCCCTTTCTTACAACTTTTGGGAACAACCTGAGTGATAACATCATTGGCGACTCCACTAGGGACCTGAATAAATTGCTTGTTATTGTTGTTTATTTGTTAAAACTACAGATGGAGCCTAAAGTTAGCCAGGTAGCCTTTGAAACTGTTTTTGCTATGCAATTACAGGAGTAAATAAAAGCTGCTTCAGTTGATCTCCAGTCTAGTTTTAGGCTTTGAACAATTGTCTCAAATACTTGATCAGTTCCCTGTTTCAATAGGTCTTTAGGAAAATTCAAACTCCCACATTTTTAAACTTACTAGAAACATACTGTTAAAAGTTGTATCCTTCAAATATTTCAACAAAAAACCAAAAATATATTTAGAAGCTAGCTCCAAAGAAGAAGATCCGTTACACCAGATCAAATCCAGATCCAAATCCCCCACCTGTGTTCCAAAATCCTAATCCGATTCCTAAGCACCTTAGAAGCCAGCAGAACCTTACCCAATCTGAGCTTACTCCTGCAAAAGCATCAGTCCTTTTTGCCATTACTGTTGCTTCTCCTAGTTCACCATTAGCGCTTCAAACCATCTTTTCCACTCCCCCATCCACAGCACATATTTCATCTAATATCCCTGCTCTTCCCGCTGCTACATTTAGCTCTGCAAATATGGCAAACCGATATGCTCCCCTGCAATTGCCTGCAAATCCAGGGGCTATGACTCAACATTATCAAAACAGAATCACCTATTTTGATGGTACTGGCACTTACACATCTCAACAACACACCAAGAAAATGATGGATTATTTTGAAAACTATAAGATTGATGATGATGATGTTAGAATGGAAATTTTTGTCCAAAGCTTAACTGGAGATGTCAGAACCTGGTTTAGAGCACTCCCTGCAAACACTATCAATGATCCTGAAGCTCTTTATCAAACCTTGCTAAATAGATGGGAAAAGAAGAAAGATCCTCTCCACATTTTATCAGAATATGAAAACTTGAGAAGAGGTCCACAAGAAACTGTTCAAGATTATTGCACCAAATTTAACAATGTTTACAATGCTATCCCTCAAAATCTTAGACCTCCACCAGATTGGGCCTTAATCAAATTTTCTAATGGATTTGACTCTAACATGGCATACCAGCGTAGGGAAAGAGCTCCTCGAAGCCTAGAAGACATGCAAAGTATAGCTGTCAGTGTTGAGGCCAACCTGATTTCTAAACGAGCCCGAGCTAGAGCCGAAAGAAGGATGCCCATCAAAGAAGAACCTTCTGCATTTGAGCATAAATTAGATGCTATCATTAAAAGAATGGACAAACTTGGTGATAGAGTAGAAACAATTGAGAGGAAGTCCCCTGGGATGGACAACCGAATAACCTTGGAAGAAACCCAAATTTCGGGAAAAATCAGAATCCCAATACTGGAAAGGCTGGCCCTGACCAAAACATTAGACCTCCATTCCAAGAAAGCTATGTTGAAGCTTCAACTTCTAGTGAACCAACGGAAGACTCTCAAATTAACTTAATGGGGCTTAGTAGTGAACAACAAATTTTCTTAACCCAAGAAGACCAAGAGGCTCACACTCTTAACCAATTCCAAATCTAGTCAGGAGAATCATTTGACTTTAGGGAGGGATATGACACCCTTGTCTATGAAGTCCACAAGCAATATAATCTGAGAAGCAGAAGAATAGATGTCCCTGATAACAACAAACAGAAAGAAACTAAACAATCTAGCAGACCTAAAATCAAGAACCCTCCTATACAAACTCCTCCTAAAGCAATTCCTAACCCAAACAATCCTACAGTTGAAGATATATCAGATGATCAGCAACCTAAAAAACAATCTTCAGCTCCCATTCCTTCCAAAGAAATTGTGAAAGAACCTCCTAGAATTGACATAGAAGTAACTTCGGCCCATAACATTGCTCCCAACAAAGGAAAAATCATTGAAAAACAGCAGAAAAAGAGAATCTCACTACCCGAAACGAAAAATTCAAACAGAAAAACCTTTTAACCTTGAGACCGAAATAGGAAAATTAAAGATAGCAATTCCATTGTCAGAATTGGCTAAGCATGATGTCTATAGAGAACAAATCAGTAGATCACTTCAAATTTCAGAAAACAGAGATGCAGTAAATGTCCTTGATGACCAACCAGAATTAATTTTTGGTCCTGAAGTAAACGGTAAAGCAGTAGATGGAGGGGTTCCTCCTTTCTATGTAAGTCTGAATATTCATGAAAAAATACTGCACAATGCAATGTTTGATTCTGGAGCTTCCCATAATTTAATGCCCAAATCTGTAATGGAAAAGTTGGACCTAGATATCACCAGGCCATACAAAGACTTGTTCTCTTTTGATTCAAGCCAGGTCAGATGTCTAGGATTGATCAAAGATTTATGTGTATCACTAGTTCAATACCCTACCAAGACAATTTTAATGGATGTAGTGGTAGCTGATATTCCACCAAAATATGGCATGTTGCTGTCTAGATCTTGGGGTGCAAAGCTCCAGGGATCTTTACAGTTGGACATGTCCTATGCCACCATTTCAGTATTTGGATAGCCAAAGAGATTGTATCGTGAAACTTTGATGAAATACGTGGTGAGCAGCCAAGAGAAACCCCAAAATTTTCCCATCTATTCCATGCATTCTGATATGGACTCCTTCATCTTATACAATGCTGAAATTTGCCCTCCAACTGATAGCAAGGTTGTAGCTTTAGAGCAGAAAGAATTCATAAATGAGAAATCTAGTGTTCAGATTCAAGAAATTTGTGTGACCAATGATACAACAGACACACAAGGGAAACCTCATGAAACTGAAGAGCCAAATCTCCCTAGTAGGCAAATTTCTAAAATCCCTGATACTAGTTGTAATAATGAAATCCTTTGGTATTTAGAGTTTGATGGATCAGTAAATAAACTAGGAGCAGGGGCAGGAATTTGGATACATAATATGGAAAATGATCATGCTGAAGGACATGCATACAGGTCACTAATAACATGGCTGAATATGAAGCCCTCTTGTTAGGACTCAAATTGATCAAAAGTCTAGGGGCAGTTAGGGTATCAATTTTGGGAGACTCTGATTTATTCATCCAACAAATGAAAGGAAACTTCCTCACAAATGTTATCAGATTAAGGTCTTATAGAGGGGCAGCAATTGAAATACTCAACACCTTCCTAGAATCACAACTTGCCAAAATTCCAAGGAAACACAATTTGCATGCTCACAGTTTGGCAACATTTGCCAGCACTTGCAAACTGC
Source organism: Pinus tabuliformis (assembly GCA_031772625.1). Classification (NCBI taxonomy): domain Eukaryota; kingdom Viridiplantae; phylum Streptophyta; class Pinopsida; order Pinales; family Pinaceae; genus Pinus; species Pinus tabuliformis. Next base: position 989,621,839 of record CM062812.1, on the reverse strand, counting down.
CATTTGAGCCTAATCATCATTTTACAGCTAAAATTAAACACAGGCCAATTGTACCAGACAAGGTTAAAAACTGGCAAGTGTTTGACAATGACACTCAAATTAAAAATTTCCTGACCTTAAAAGAAGAATTCTCCAACACAAATATAGACACAGGCACTGTTTGTGAAATTGATCAAATAGACAAAGTTGAAACACATATTTCAACTGAAACAACAACTCAAATACTACATCCAACAAAATTTACCAGCAAATAGTTGCAAGAGCTTAAAGAAATAGACTTGGATGAAACTATAGGAGGAGAATCCGAAGTTATTGATTTAAAGGACAATTTTTTGCCCACAGGATTAACTCCTCTGGAAGACATTTTTTATTCTAATGATATCCCAAGGAAACCCAAAATGAAGCCTTTAAATGCAGAAATTGAGGACTGTAACCTAGGGACTGAACAGAATCCCAAAATGGTAAAATTTTCCAAAGCATTGCCTCCTGAACAAAAGCTGAAATATATTGAACTGTTCAAAGAATTTCAAGACGTTTTTGCATGGGGTTATGAAGATCTCAAATCCTATGATCTGTGATTCAGCATACCATACCCCTCAAAGAAAATCAAAAACCTTTCAAGCAAAAACTCAGAAGGGTCAACCCTGTACTCCTCCCTCTAATTGAAAAAGAAGTCAAAAGAATGTATGAAGCTGGGATAATTGCACCCATCAGATTTTCAGAATGGGTCTCTAATTTAGTGCCCACTAGGAAGAAAACAGGAGAGATCAGACTGTGTGTTGATTTGAGAAATCTAAATAAAGTCTTTTTAAAAGACCACTACCCCTTATTTAAGATGGACCACATTTTACAAAGGGTAGTAGGTGCCTCTAAAATTTCACTGCTAGATGGGTTTTCAGGCTTTAACCAGATTTTAGTTCACCCTGATGATCAAGAAAAAAATGCTTTTACTACTCCATGGGGAACTTTCAAATATGTGAAAATGCCATTTGGACTCAAAAATGCAGGGGCAACCTTCCAACGTGCAATGGACATAGCTTTTGCTAAGGAAATTCATGATTTTCTAGTCATATACTTAGATGATCTCACTGTGTTTTCCAAATCAGATCAGCAGCACCTAGATCATCTCAGACAAGTGTTTTTAACCTGCAGAAAATATGGTATATCACTGAATCCAAAGAAGTCATTATTTGGCCTAGAAGAGGGCAAACTGCTGGGTCACATAATCTCAAGAGATGGCATCAAAATTGACCCTGACCGAATACAAGCCATTTTGCAAATCCCACATTCCAGAAATGTCAAAGAACTCCAAGCTTTCCTAGGGAAAGTAAATTTCCTAAGAAGATTCATACCCAACCTGGTTGAACTAATAAGATTGTTGAATAATATACTGAAAAAGGATTCCAAGGTCAAATGGACATTAGAAGCCAAACAGGCATTTGAAGAAATCAAGATAGCCTTAACCAAAACACCAGTCCTTACAAGCCCAAAATTTGACAGAGACTTCATTATATTTTCATTTGCATCTGAACACACTATTGCTGCTATTTTACTACAGAAAGATGAACAAGGATGTGAAAAACCCATAGCTTTATTTAGCAAAGCACTAAGGGATGCACCTCTAAAATACCCAATCATTGAAAAGCAGGCTTATGCACTTGTGAAAGCCATCAAATATTTCAGAGTCTACGTACTGTACTCTCATATAATAGCTTATGTGCCAAACACTATTGTCAAAGATATCCTGACCCAAGAGGGGATTGAAGGCAAAAGAAGAAAATGGATTGGTACTATATTAGAGTATGATATTGAAATAAAACCGACAAAGCTTGTAAAAGGACAAGGATTGGCTAAACTCTTAACTAAAACCAATTGCCAAGCCCTAGATATTAATGAACTGGATAATGAACAGGAGATGGCGACTCCACAAATCAGTCAGGCCTTCCTTGAATCACCTTGGTATGCTGATATATGTTATGTATTATTAAACCTGCAGGCTCCTCTAGGGTTATCCAGAACAAAGAAAAGGTTTATAAAAATGAAAGCTTTAAAGTTTTTTATTTTAGATGGTGCTCTCTTTTGGAAAAATCATGAAGGTGTTCTATTAAATTTTCTAATAAAAGATGAAACTGACAAAGTGCTCAAAGAATTTCATGCAGGGGACTGTGGTGGACATTTGTATTGGAAATCAACTGCTGATAAAATCCTAAGGGCTGGATTTTACTGGCCCACCTTGTTTGCTGATGTCAAAAAGTTTGTTACTGCTTGCCATAAATGTCAAATCTTTGAAGGCAAGAGGAAACTTCTGCCTCTACCCCTTAGACCAGTTTCCACTGAAAGACCATTTCAGCAATGGGGTTTAGATTTCATTGGGGAAATTCACCCTCCCTCTTTTGGCCAGCATAAATGGATTTTGACTGCTAAATATTATTTCACCAAGTGGATTGAGACCATCCCTTGTAGACAAGCCAATGACTCAGTGATCATGCAATTTTTAGAAACCAACATCCTGTCTAGATTTGGCTGTCCTGAAAAGATTATAACAGACAATGTTACTGCTTTTAAATCCAAAAGAATGATCAATTTTTGTCATAGATACCACATTACCTTAGGCCACTCCACAGCCTATTACCCCCAAGGTAATGGTTTAGCCGAGTCATCAAACAAAAGCCTGATGAATATCATTAAGAAAGTATTGGAGCAAAACAAAAAAAATTGGCATAAAATGCTTATAAATGCACTATGGGCAGACAGGTTAACTACCAAGAGATCCATTGGAACCAGTCCCTATGAGCTTGTATATGGTATGGAAACTATATTTCCTTCATCCTTGGGAATACCTGTAATGAAATTGTTGCAAGAAGTCCAAGTATAGCCCAATGACATCCAGAGAAGAATAAATTAGACTATACATTTGCAGCAGACTAGAGAAGAGGTATATCAAAGATCTCAAGTGCTACAAGAAAAACTTAAGAAGATATTTGACAAGAGGACTAAAGCAGAGGATTTTTTCATAGGAGACAAAGTTCTCAAATGGGATTCCAGAAGAGAAAATAAAGGAAAACATGGGAAGTTTGACTTCCTGTGGAAGGGACCTTTTATCATTCAGGCCTCACAGGGAAACAATACTTACTTTTTGAAAAGCCTGGATGGTACAGAAGCATAAGATGGACCAATTAATGGTCAGATGTTGAAGCATTATTTTGATTCAGTTTGTTGATATATCGGGACTCTAACTTTTGTACATAACAATGTTTAGTTTATGCAGTTTATTACAGCAATAAAAATGGGAAGGAATATGTAGGAAATTTTGAGGAACAGTCAAGGAACTTTACCACCTTTTTGTGTTACCTTTTTAGTTCAAACAGAAGATGAAAAAAGAAGTCTTGGGAACTGAAAATATGAGAACAAACATTCAAACAAAGTATCCAAAACAGAAGTGCAAATGTTTGGATCAGCCTATAAAGAGATATCTATATTTTACAAGGTCATATGTACAGTTTGTTTACAGCAAAGGAATATTTCAGAATGCAACAAGAATTGAACATAAGGCCATCTGAACTGCTGTTCTTGACTTTTCACTAGGAAAAGCCATCCCCAAGTGGAGCCAGTGTTATGATCCTATACCAATAGGTGTCATATTTCATGATTGACTGGTAAAATGCCAAATATGTTCATCCTTTCCATGCTGCAAAGGTTCCATATTTTGAAAAGATCAAAAAATTAAAAAATGAAAAGAGGGTATGCCCTAAAAGAAATATCAAAGGGCAAAAAGAATGAAATGGTCAAAAAAAAAAGAAATGAACCCCAAATAAAGAAGACCAGGAAAGTGTGCTAGTCCAAAATGCCACTACTATCTATTTTTGCAAAAAAAAAATCTCATTGTGTGCAGTTAGTTTGACTATTGCCACGGTTGATGGATGGCCAAACAGTTTAATCTTGGCCAGTTCATGTTTGAATTTCTTGTTTTAACGATAGAGAATAAAATCTATCCAAATAGTTCAAGCTTGGCAGATAAATAGTTAGATAGAGAAGCAAAGGTGCTCAACAGCTAAATCTGAGCCCTTGGAAGAAATAAGGGCAGACTTAGATAGCATTGCAGTAAAAAGAAAAGAAAAGCTATAAGGGTTTGCTAGTTCAAGTGCACCCATGGAAGAAGAAGAAAAAATGTTAGGTACTGTAGGTTGGGTAGGCAGTTTGGTGTTGCAGAAGCATGCTTATGATTAATTTTTGTTTCCCAAGAGGTTCATCTCATTTGATATCATAAGTACAATGGCAATGGTTTGGTTACAAGTCAAGTGATGCATGTCTAACTTCCCCTCACACCTCTCCCAAAATTACTTACTAACCTCCCCCAAGGATATTGACATCTGCTGAATATTCCTAAATCACTCCATTTCATGAAAAGGCCTGAGAAGTATAACATTCTTTCCATAGGAAAAGAAGCCACATTTCTGGTGTAAAACCCTTTTCATTGCCCTAAGCCTAAGTTTTTGACTCTACAACTTAGTGCTTTTTGTTCAAACATATCTCTCATACTAACACATTAACATTACTATATAAAATCCCTATATTCCTCCCCTCCCGTAGTATGTATATAAAATAAAAATCCTATGTTCTAATATTCCCCGCCCCGGTTTAAATATAAACCATATTCCTGTTAAAGTTGGGAATTTATAGGTTCACTTGGAACTTAGTAAATAACCCTAACCCCTGCATTGTGTTGGAATCAATTAACCCCACGTTAATTGATTAACAAAGTCAAACCCCGCTAACCAATCAAACGAGTCTCGAAACCATTAAAAAAGCATTTAATATGATTGGGCCCCCGCGCCATAGCCCTCTGCCATCTCCATTGAGCGCCAGCCGTTGGATCTGGGCCCTCACATCCGACGGACCATGATTATATCGCAAGGCCCTCCGCGCCCAATATTTACCGCCCAGGGAGCCGGCGGTATTCCCACCGTACACGGGACATGCGGCGCCCTCCCGGCATGCTCGCGGCCCTTCCACCCGATACCACCTTGGCCCATAAGTGGTGTGGGCCCAAACCACTTACTGCCCCCGCTGACGTCACGACCACATCATCGCCACGTCACCTTCCGTACCGTTCACTACACGACAAACTATCCCGTCATGTTGACGTTATCCTACCAAAGTCGCCAAAAAGCCCGCGAAGCCGATTTTTTGTCAAAAAACCCGTAAAAAACATCATTTTCGTTCATTTTCATTCGTCTATTTCACAAGACTGTTGCATGCAAAATTAACGTCCAAGAAGCTACACGAAATCCAGTCCGCCATCCCGACCAGCAAAGTCCAGTAACCTGCTCTCAACTCGTCAGTCAGCCTACAAATTACTCTCGTGCGCTTCCAAAGCACAGGTATTTACCCTGTTCCACCTCCCAAACCTGTGCTTTTAGTTTTCCTCTGCAAAATTGTACCTGTAAGGGCCAAATCTAAGACAAAACAATCCATAAGTGCCATACCAAGCCCATCCAAAACTGCTCTGTTGTCCTTTTTCCACATAAGTTCAACTTCTAGTAAAAAACACAGAGAATTGAACAATGGAAACCCCAGTGGCCCTCAATGTCGCACCTCTCAATGCACCTCAAACAGACCAGCATCATTTGCCCTTAGCCAACAGAGATTTCCAAATATAAGACCCGATTAGTTGCCAAAATCGTCTTCATTCCTTCTGCCTAGTCAGAAATAGTCATTTGAACAAATCTAATATCTATGGAATATGGGAATCCAATCTCCCCAGGTATTACCTTCCCTCAGTCAATGTGTTCCCGGATATTATTCGCCACTGTTGTGCCAATTATGACCCTGTGAGTAAAGCATTTATGACTACATCACAAACTGTCCCTTTCTATATAACTGCTGAGTCTATCAATGAGATGCTACACTTCCATCCAGTTCAGCCTCTTGCTCCTCTTTCCATGGGATTTTTACTTGAGAAAGGCTCTCAATTGTCCACTGTAGAAATAGCTCGGATTGCTAAGTTATTCATGAAACCAGATTGCCAGCCCCAAGGTCCACCTCCTTATTTACATGTTTGGTTCAATGAGACTAGAAGAATTATTCTTGACATGATAGCAGCAATCTTGGGATTTAGGTCCAGTGAATTTGTAGATGAGATTGTCATGGTTATGTTATCCACCTTTACTCCAGGATAGCCCCCTGCTATTAAGTATGACTATGCCTCTTTCATTGCTGACAAAATCCATGGTCAATTTATCAATTTGGAAAGAGAAGGAGTGTTTAAATATACAACTTTCATATACCATCTATTGTTGTATTATCACCCAGACATTTCTATATTTCCCATCAGGAAATTAGATTCCAAAGGAGAGAGGAGGTCTGTAATCTTTTGGACCTCTGTCTTCCACAAGATTGTTGAATCTCCTTACACCTACTGTGAATTCATTGACCTGTTTATACATCCTGCTTCCACTCTATTAATAGGAAATTCTCCTCCTAGGCTCTCTAGTGACATAAAAAAGATCTTACAGCTCTCCAAGAACTACAGGATAGGTGACTGGTACTTCTACCAGGATCACACTGAAATCAGGATATATGGCTGTGAGCTGTGCCCTTATAAGCTGCCCAAATATGTGCCTATGAGACTGTTTGCTCTGGAGTATTTCAGGCAACTTATTAATGCAGATTTAACTCATTTTTGCAATGTGAAGAAAAAAGCTCAGCTGAGGATAAGAAACCAATTAGGCCCCTTTATCATTAACAAAAGGGAAGCATGGGAAGATGCTGATAAAATACTAGGGGAAGACCTGAAATTGAAGAAAAGCTTCTGGTGGGTACCATATGACCCAAATGGCTTTATTCTACACTAGCTAACAAAGCAATGTTGGCTCACAAATTGCAAAAAGCATGGGAGAACACCTCTGCTCAGCTAGACTTAGAGAAATCCTCCTCTTTAGCAAAAGACAACAAGATTAAATCCTTGGAGGATATTATCATTGAACTGGGACATGATCCCAAAGATTCCAAAGACATAAGAGCACTAATGAAGAAAAAGGAAGAGGACATTGTTGCCCTCAGAAAACAGCTCAAAATGCCTCCTTCTATGCATTCACAAATAGCAGATGTTGTACAACAGAAGTCCGAAGAGGACATGATGGACCTACTCATGAGGTTGAACGAAAGATTGAGTGAGACAGAGCAGGCATTGGAGAAAGCATTACAAGAAAAGCAGGGAGAGTCAACCTCCCAGCCACCTCAAGTAACTCCAACAGTCACAACTGCCCCTCCCACAGTTATAACAGCAGTGCCTCCCACTGTCCCAGCATCAGCAGCAGGAGCAACATCAACAACAACAGCACCAGGCAGCAGCACTGCTATGACCACAGAGCAATTAATCAAAGCCATGGAGGAGTTGAAACTCCAAGTATCTGAATTAAAGCAAGTCAAAGAAAAATTGGCAAAGATTGAACAAAGCTATGATAAATCCAAAATGACTGTGGCAGAAAAAACAAGAGAAGTCAAAACATTGGAAAACAAGGTAAGAGTCTTGGAAAAAGATCTCTCTCTGCATAAGCCTCTGGCAGAAATCAGAGGAATTTTGTGGGCCAACATCATTCAATAATTTAGTGATATATGGAGGTCTATTCAGACCATTTATGAACAGATTGATTTGATAAAAGTGGCCCAAGTAGAAGTTCAGAAAACAAGAGCCATATTGGGACAAATGCCTGAGCAAGCTAACAGGCTAATACATTTTTTGAATACCAAGACCAGTGAAGAACTGGAAGCGCTGGACATTAGAGACAGAATAGGTACCATTTTGGACATCAAGAGAGTTCTCACCATGAGAACTCTAATGCAAAACCTGGACAGAAGATGCCAGGACATGCAGGTAGAAATAGATTCTTTCACAGACAAATTTACAGTCCTGAATCAAAAGGGTTTGCCGAGTCCTGTGGGAGATAATGATCATTTGATGAAGCTCAAGGACTATGTACACAAATTAAATACATTTTCTGTCAATCAAACTAGTGCATCTTCAAGTACTTCAACATAAAAAGCACTTCCATCTGGCCAGTCCCTTTATGACAACATGGAAAATCTATTTTTCATAGAGCATGAGGCGAAGCATCTGTTCACCATCCCACCTAATTTTTTCAGGTACACAGAGGCTGATGAGACTTTAAGGAAGATGCAAAGACATAAAATACCAGGACCAGAGTGGTGGCAGAGCATGTTAGAAATCCTGTAAACTCGTCTTTGATCAATGCAAATGGTGCACCATTTATTTCAATGCGCAGAATAGAAAATAACCACGGTCCTGCAGGTCAAAATGTGTCACATCAATATTAAAGGAAGTCCGGCCAAAGTAGAAAGATTAGCGCAAAAGATCCATAGGAAACAGCTAGGAAACCAACTTGAAGCATCTACCTCCAGTACTTCTCATAAATTCAGATCAACCAGCGCAGCACGAATTTATTACATCTATTTATTGCCTCCCTGTTTTCGAGACTGTCTGTCTCTATCTATGTAAAAGAAACATTAATTGTTAGCAGATATTTGTTTCTATCAGATATTTTTTGTAATATCTTGATAGTTTTGTATAAATACCCCCCCCTCCCCCCCCCGACGAAGTATTTGGGGTTGGTTGGTGGTGAAAGTTCGTAGCTGTGACTGTAATACTGAGCAATTTTGGAATAAAAATACTGTTGGAACCAATTTGTCTTGCTCTTTGGATGAAGATTTGATGCTAAGGACCATGTTGCAGAATTCTTGAATCATTTCATGGATCAATAAGTCTCTTCTAACTTGTGTTTTACAGTCTCTGTGTTTATTATATCATCTATATTTCATGTTATAAATAATAGAGAAAAAGAATAACCCAGAATTTGCTTGTTTGCACTCTGTTTTCAATCTCTATTATTATTAATGTTTTCTTCGGAATTAGCATAAACAGTGAATTCGTAATTGCTCTTGTTTCCCCTAGTTCTTTCATCTTGAATATTAGCTAAGATATTCTTAATTGCTCCATAACAGTAATCATCCACTTTCCCTCTGTCAACATGATGAAGGATTCTTAATTGCCCTTCACCCATTGACTCCATTCCATCAGATTTCAGCCTATAAATTGTTCCATATTTGAACACCTTGCTCTGTGAGAAATCCTCTAATAAGAAGCTTAACCCAGGAAACCATTCTTCTTTGACTCCATCATGCCCAATGGACTAAAATGCTTTAGTTTTACCTTATTGTTCTATTGAATCCCTATCCTTCCAACCAAAACTCAAAACAAACCTTTTCACTTCATAACTAGCCTAACACACCTCAAAACAAAGATAAATTATAAAGAGAGAGCCCTCTCTGGATGCAAATTGGCTAGAATCTGCGTCTAAAAGATTGGTCTATGGTTACCTCGGTTGTATTCCCTTTCTTACAACTTTTGGGAACAACCTGAGTGATAACACCGGCGACCCCAGATTATGTGCCATTTTTTTAGGGATAGGTCTCAAATTTGGCCAATAATATAACTTATTCACTGCATTCAATGTCTTTTGATATCCTGGGTGTCCTGAATATTGTTTCACATAAAACTCCCTCAAGACATTCTTCTTGAGCTCACTATTGTCTGGCACATATATCATTACCCTAAATCTGATCAAGCCATCTTCTTAGAGATGATAGTCCACATCTTGTGCACCTGTACCACTACCTGTACATGTACAAATACTCTGCTGTAACATGTGCCTGAGATCCATGTACTTGTTATCCTATTGACTTGCTTGTAAGATCTGATCCTATAGATCTCTCCCATAAGAACTCATAGTTGCAATGTGATTTACCTGTACCATATACTAAGATCATATGCAACCCTGTTCTTTTTACCCTTGATGTATCTGATACCAAAGTAAAACTCACTAATCGTGGCCAACCATCTATCTTGTCTGGCATTCATATTCAGTTGGTCAAATAGGTACCTCAACCCACTGTGATCACTCATCAATACAAACCTCCTGCCAAGAAGATAGTGCCTCCACATCTTCAATGCATGAATGATTGTTTCTAACTCAAGATCATGAATCAGATACTTCTTCTCATGCTCATTCAGTTTCTGTGACTCGTAACATACTACCTATCCCTCCTACATAAGGACTCCACCGAGCCCTCTCTTGCAAGCTTATATACACACTACAAACTCTTTGTTCGGATTTGCAATCTTTAACATTGGAGAATTTGTCAATAACTGCTTTAACTGCTCAAAACTTGTTGCACATTCCTCTATCCATTCAAATTTCTTACCTTTCCTCTACAGTGACGTAATAGGATATGCAATCTGGGAGAAGTTCCTGATGAACCTCCTATAATAACCTTATAACCCCATAAATAATCTTACCTCTTCCATGTTTCTAGAAATTTCTCATTCCATGATATCCCCTTTCTTCTCTAGATCCACTATTATGCCTTCCTTGGAAACAACATGTCCCAAGTAATGCACCTTTGTTTAAGAAACTGCATTTACTGAGCTTAGCATCATGGAAAATTTAAGGGGCTATAATTCGAAAGTGGGATAATTTTTCATCATTTTTCCAAAAAAAAAAAAGATTCGCTAATTTCCGTTTCTTGAAAAATGATTCAGCCAAATTTTATAGTATAAAAATATTTTACCGTAAAAATCACCAAAATTATATAGACTCTACCTATAAAATAATTAGAAATTTGGATATTTTTGTAAAGATATCAACACACATTGTACAAATCTCATTTTAGACACTAGTGAGACTCGCCAAGATTTATAAACTTTAAGATAAATTTCCATCCCTAAAATTTTCTCTGCTTAGCATACAACTAATTCTCTCTATAACACCCTCCTCCCACATCTACCTAAGCAACTGTCCAATCGGGGTAAACATGCGACAAGAGGCCACTATGATATGATTAGACCTCCAAAATCACGTTAAGGATGTGGAACCAATGGAAACACACCATACAGACATTTAACATTAACATTAGGACCCTCGGGAACCAATCCAACCTTTCTTTCAAGCAGACCCTAAGTCCCACTTAACTTTTGGATAGCTTGAGTTCTTGATGCTCTCATGTTATAGGCATGCCATCATCCAGGGACCTTTGGATGCTCTCACAGTCGTGCAAGCCAGCATCCAGGGACTCTTTTGCACAGTGTTGTGCTAGCGTCCCCAAGATTTGAGCCACTTTTTTAGGCCTAGAGCCTAGGTAACTGCCCAAAATTGAATTATATCTTCAAAACAATAAAATAACAAGGAAATGAAAGTATAAATGCAAGAATAATGAGAGAGCTCCAAAACTGAACTGAAAAAAGGTTACCAACTGATCCTTGGAAGCTTTTTATGAATGAGGCCTCTATTTTCTTCATTTTCCATTATTTTCCTTCAATTTCCTCCTCACATGCAACTTATGACCTTTCACCTCCCTTTTCTCCTAATTTCCATTATTTTCATAAATAAATGTGCCAAAAATGTCATTTTTCCTTTCCAAAGCCTTAGCCATTTCCTTTTCCAATTTCCTTAGCCATTAAGAACCAAATGAACACCCACACTAGGATGTCTTGCCCAACATTCAACTTGGAATAAGTGTCCCATCAACCATGGTTATTATTTTTCCTTTATTAACTTTTATTACATGGAATTTTCATCAGGGTTATTACAGAACCCTCCCCCTTGGGGGAACACCGTCCTTGAAATTCAAAAACACCTATAACCAAAAAATTGTTGTAAGCAAAATATACTACCGATGGATTTTTATAACTTATCTCGTTGTAGTATTTACAATGATCAACCTACTGGGAAGCAAACCAACAGAAAACATAATAAACATAACATCATAATGACATGACACCCATACTGCTTATTGGATCTTCATAAAATAGCTCATGATAATATTTACATCCATATACATATGTACATATAGCAACATCACCAAAACATATACCAAAACATATACCAAGACATATACAAAAACACCACATCAAACTGCTTTGTGTCAATTGGAAAACAAGGAAGGATACATAGCCCGCATCTGATTTTCCATCTCACATGTAGCTTCATCGGTCCCAAAGTGATTCCATTGCACTTTAACTTGCTCGATTGCTTAGTTCTGAAACATGAGCACATTTTTTTGCAATATACACTGAGGCTTTGGCTGGAATCTCCATTTGGTTCCACCTACAATACAAACTAGTCAATCACATGACCAACATCTCTAACGTACTTCTTGAGTAATGACACATGGAAAACATCATGAACTTTCACTATCAGAGGCAGTGCAAGTTGATAGGCTACTAGCCTAATCTTCCCAATGATACTGAAGGGTACACAAAATCGTGGTGCCATCTTGGCACATTATCTAATCCGTAAGGAGATCTTCTTCGGTTTGATGTGCAGGTACACCTGTTCCCCAACATGGAAATCCTAGAACAATCTGTTTCGATATGCATATCTCTTCTGCCTATCCCATGTTGCCTTTGTGTTCTTATTTATAACCTGCATTTCATGTTCCATGTCTACCAACATGTCTAGTCCAATCAATACCCTATTAACTGGATCACTCCAACTGACATGAGTATTGTAACTTTGTCCATACAATGCCTCAAGTAGACTCCTCCTCAAATATTCTTGATATCCATTATTGTAAGAGAACTCTACTAGTGGAAGATACTCTTCCCACTTTTGCTGCTGGTGCATCACATACATCCTCAACATGTTCTTCAATATCTTGTTGACCCTCTTTGTCTGTCCATATGTCTGCAAATGATAAGTTGTACTGAAGGCCAACTTTGTGCCCAAACTTGCAAATAACTACTTCCAAAACATAGAAGTGAACTTCATATCCTTGTCTAACACAACCTTCTTCAGAACACCATGCAATTTGAGCACATCTCTAATGAATACCTGTGTTACATCACTATATGAGGATGTCGACTTCACTGGGATGAAATGTGCAACATTCTTTAGCCTGCCCACAATAACCATGATGAAATCATGTTGTCTCACTATCCTTGGAAACCCTGTGATTAATTCCATGGCAATGACTTCCCATTTCCACTCTGGTATCACAATTAGTTGTAGCAGTCGACTTGGATGCTTACACTCTCCCTTCACACGCTGAAAATAAAAAAACATAGCCACATACTCTACTATATCCTTCTTCATATTTTTCCAATAATAAAACTCCTTTACTGTAGTCAATGTCTTCTGATAACCTGGGAGACCCGAATATGGTTTCGCATGAAACTCCCTCAAGATCACCTTGTTGAGCTCACTGTTGTCTAGCACATATATATTGTATTGGAATCTAACCAATCCATTTGTTGTAAGGAAATAGTCCACATCCTGTGCTCCTACACCTATACCTATGCCTGTACCACCACCTGTACCTGTACCTGCACCTATACCTATACCTATACTACCACTTGTACATGTACATGTACTATCACCTATACCTATACATGTACTATCATATGTACCTATACATGTACTCTGTTGCAACCAGTGTACAATCTCCATATATCTGACATCTTGCTGACCTTCTTGCAAGATCCTATCCTATAAGTCTGTCCCATAGGAGCTCTTAGCTGCTAAGTGATTTACATGTATCTGCATGCTAAGAGAATCTAACACTTTGTTATATTTACCTTTGATATATCTAATCTCAAAATAGAACTCATTGATTGTAGCCAACCACCGAGCCTGCCTACCTTTGAGATTCTGTTGGTCAAATAGATACCGCAAGCCACTGTGATCACACATCGATGTAAACCTCCCGCCCTTAAGATAATGTCTCCCCATATTCAACTCATGTATAATCATTGCCAACTCAAGATCATGTGTGGGGTAGTTCTTCTCGTGCTCATTCAGTTTTTGCAACTCATAAGATACCACCTATCCATCCTGCATAAGGACTCCACCAAGTCCCTTCTTGCAAGAATTTGTGCATACTACAAACTCTTTGTCTGGATCTGCAATATTTAACATTGATGCATGTGTCAACAACTGCTTAATCTGCTCAAAAATAGCCTCACACTCATTTGTCCATTCAAACTTCTTACCTTTCCTCTGCAAATCCCATGAAATATCTCACCTCATATACATTCTTGGAAGCTACCCACTCCATGATGGCCCTTATCTTTTCTGGATCTACTGCAATCCCTCCTTAGAGACAACATGCCCCAAGTAGTGTACCTCGGTCTAAAAGAAACTACACATGTTGAGCTTAGAATACAACTGATGCTCTCTCAACAATATTAAAAATGATGCTAAATGATCGACATTCTCTTCCTCATTTTTAGAATATACCAATATATCATCAATGAATATAATAACAACCTTATCCAAATACAGATGCAACACACTATTCATCAAGCATATAAATGTAGTTAGAGCATTAGTCAAACCGAATCGAACTACAACAAACTCATAATTCCCATACCTGGTCCGGAAAGTTGTCTTGTAAATATCCTCCTCTTTGATGTGTACCTAATGATATCTGGATCTCAAATCAATCTTCGAGAACACTGTTGCTCCTTTCAACTGATCAAACAAGTCATCAATCCTCGACAATGGATACATGTTCTTGATGGTTACTTTATTCAACTGCTTGTAATCAATGCATAATCTAAGAGTATCATCTTTCTTCTTCACAAACAATACCGGTACACCCCATGGTGATACACTTGGCCTAATTTACCCATTGTCTAACATTTCTTTCAACTGTAGCTTGAACTCTACCAATTCAGGTGTGCTCATTCTGTAAGGTTCTTTTGATGTCGGAGATGCCCCTGGCACCAACTCAATAGAAAAGTCTACCTCCCTGTGAGGTGGAAACTCTTAAATATCCTCAGAAAATACATCCTTGAACTTCTATAGAACTGGGTACCTTCTCAAAACATCTACATTATCAACTTCCTTACCCTTATCACTGGAAATGTGTACTGTAAATAACATATGCCCTTTCATGCAACTATGCTTTGCTTGCATAGCTGTCACCATCCTAACGGATGTGGCTTTCTTATTTCCTTGCAATAATATTAGTTCCCCATTGTCATCCAAACACTCAATAGATTTGTTATAACAATCCACATTGGTCCTATGAAGATACAACCAATCCATGCCCAACAACATGATGTATGATCCCAATGGTAATACATTCAAATTTGTTGTGGTAGGCATACAATTCAAATCAAATGCACAAGCTCTTACCCAATGATGTACTCGATTCTTCATACCTATAGCCAACCGCACTAACCAAGATTCTGCATGCAATTCCTTACTAAAACCACACTTATCGACAAAGTGAGGACTAACATAGATATAATTAGATCCAAGGTCAATCAAAATAAAAATATCTTGATCACAAAGCTTACCATCCATCCCAACGATAAATGTCTGATGATCTGCATGTTTGTTATCGAATGATGCATAAATACGAGGAACGCTCTGACTAACATCCCCAATAGTCTGTGCGTCCTATGCACAATATATATGAGGCCTACCACCCTGATTCTGCATACAATCTCTCCTGCAATGATCTTTGCCACAAGCCCAACACACTATAGGCTTCCAGCTTGCATCCTTTTTTTCCTCCGCAGATCAATGTCCCTGTCCTCTTTCAGATCTATTGAACCTCTTAGTTGTTGCAACATTCTCCTTATTGCCTGAATCTTATGGTCGTACTCACTTCTTATTCCATTTTCCTTTGTTCTTTGCATTTCCTTTTCATACCAATTCTTTAGCCTCCGTATGGCCTCCTCCAATGATCTAGGCTCATCGAACTCAATCCTATCTTTGAATGCCATTGGTAACCCACTAGTGAATCTATGAATCTTGGCCTTCTCCTCCTTGAGGTAAGGCACATACCTCAGTAGCTCCAAGAACTTGCTAGTGTACTCATCATCTGTTATAGATCCCATCTTTAGTTCATAGAATTCCTTTGACTTGTCATCAAAGTATCTCTCTGATAGTTACCCATTTTTGAATAGCCGCTCAAATTCATTCCAAGTCAAATCCTCCTCATGTATACCTATAACATTCTTCACATCTTCCCACCAAATGTCTGCCTTACATTTGAGATTGAATGTTGCTACTTTGGCTTTCATGTTCTCTGAATAATCATGCAACCTGAAGAACTTCTTCATAACAAGCAACCATGCCTCTACATCCTACGATTTCTTCATTTATCCATCAAAAGTAGGTGGTTTTTCTTTCTTAAACTCATCTGGCAAGTATCCCCTATCACTCCTCATGTACGAATGATAACTATACTCATCATCATGCTTGTCAGAACCAAAACTAGAATGGTACATGTGTTTATCCCTTCTCCTATATGGAGTGTCCAACAGTCTGCCATCTATGACCATGGCATCACTATTTGACCTATGACCATGTTGGGATGGGGTCCCCAAAGGAAGAAAGGAATTAATTAGTAGTTTTTTTTGTAACAAATTTTGTAAAAGATGTAGAGTCTCCACGATTTGTGTATGCAGAGCGCGTAGTTGAATAAAAGTCAAAGGGGCTTAGCCCCTTGTTTTAAGTAAAGAACTGAGTCGGTTTTGAGATTCACCCATGGTCCGCGGACCATGGAATTGTATGAAAAAAGTTTATAAATAGTTGAGTCTTAGTGAAAGGAAGAGGTAACTAGATGGAAAAAAGATAGAGAATTGGGTTGATTGAAGAGTCTTGGGCAAAAGCTAAGGTAGGAAGGCTCTGCTTCCTACAGTTAGGTAGAGAAAGGGAGGCTTTGCAGTTGAGTGTGCAGAGGCCTGGGTAGACTCCTAGCTGAGTGCGCAGACCCCTGCAACTGTGTGCACAGGGTAGTTTGAGTCTGTAATCCATGAATTGAGATCAATAAAGACATTTTTCTGAAGAATCCTTGAGTATTTTTGTTCATATATGTTTATGTTATATGTTGCTGATAAATAACTTGTTTTATGAAATATTGATTGAATGCTACGTGATTATCTTGAATCAATCTTAATAATGTACACAATGAATGTTTAAACACTTCCGTGAAGACTCTAGTGATTTCTCTTATGTTTACCGATGACTTAAATAGATCTGCGTGAACACCAATTTAGGATTGTTTTCTGATGCACGTAAGTAGGTAGATCGACTATTAAAGGTCTGCAAGGACCGATCATGGACCTTCACGAATGTTTGAAGGCTGTTTTAACAGAGTTACAGTGACAGGCGCTAAGAGTCTGTTGATCTGCATGGAGACAAATCTAAGGTATTGGAAGACATCACAATAGTATTTGGATGTAGAAACTTGGTTCTTGCATCCCCTCATACTACTTTGGGTGAGACTACAGCCTGCGCTACACGGGTTGTTGCCAAAGGGGCCAGTTGTGTAGGGTTTTGTTGGTTGGCGCAACTAACTCCGAACTTGGGTCAAGACCTCCTAAGCCAACAAATGGTTCCGTTGTCGAGACCAAGATCTTCTTAAAAGAGATGTGTGATGTCACACCATTGGAATCCAACCAAGAAAGAAATTGAAAAGTGGTTGGATCGAAAAATTCACGAGTTCGCAACACAAAAAAACAAGAATCCACGCCTCTCAAAGGAAGATTGCTTGAACATGTATCTGTATATAGAGATACACAAGATCTTCTTCTGCACCTTCCCCATTGAACTGTATGAATGATCAACTAAATTGACAAACAGTCAAGGAAGGTGGAAGCTTGATAGTCCTATAGTGTGGACTCCAGAATTAGTGTGACGACTAGAAGCCTCTGAAAACAAGATCGTGCGGGTTGTCGATCATTGGCTCGATCGAATTCTAGGAGGATTTTTTATAGAATTTGCAGTTGATACCTCAGTCAGCTATAGCGAAGCAGAGTGAAGATTCTTCAAAGGATCGCGAGGTAAGTATTTAAGATCATTGAATACTTGGATTAAAATGTTGTTTATGGATGATTCCATTACCTTAATGTTCGGGGCTACGCGGAGTGGACGATTCTTTAGAAATCATGAAAGATCAAGACCAGAGTATAGTCCATTGATTGGACCTCCTTCGAGTGACGATGAAGGGGCGGGGCATACTATGCCACGAAGAATTGTTCAGCTAATCACTCATGGGATTCCTCAAACAAAGCATCCTTCCACTCCACCTCCACCTTATACATCTTCGTCCACACCTGCACCTCCACCACCACCATTCAACATGGCAAACGCAATGAAGATGCCGATCTTGAAGGGCATAGGAAGTGAAGATCCATAGAAGTTCTTGTTTTTTGTGAATTTTGTATGGATAGAACAACAGATCACCGATGATAATATAAAGAAGGTATAGTTAGTTACCGCTTTGTAGGATCACACGCTAACCTAGTATATTAAGTATTGCGTTGATAGTCCTCTTGCAACACTAGCAAAGACTAAGACGACTTTGAAAAAAGAATTTAGTAAGCCTAAGTCTGACTCACAGTCAATGATTGAATTCAAAGAGATCATGATGAAGGTGGAAGAGACATCTTGGGTCTTTGATCAGAGGTTGAAGTGCCAGATCATACAGGCTAACATGCAGATTTCGGATAGCCATAACTGCGACTAGTTTATTGCATCACTTCTAGCCCATTTGAGAGTCGCTTGGTCACAACAGAAGATAGACACACAAGAATAAGCCTTGGATATTGCAATGAGGTTGCATGCATCACCTATTCAAGATATGAGCTTGGGAGTATAGCAGATGCACTCACAATTAGCAAGCTTACACCTAGAATTACAGAGTTTGAAGAAAGACAAGGAGATTAAACCAAAAACGTGCGCAGCATTCTGGTGTTTGAAGTGTAAGGTCCATGGGTACGATAAGGATCATTGTCCCATGTACGCGAATTATATTACAAGAGGGGGGGTGATTCCCCTGAAACCAGAAGCCCCAGCAGGGGTGAGCAAGGGGGATGCATTGTGGTGTGCCATTTGTCAAGTTACTAGGCAACATGCGACAGATAATTTCCATTTACTTCAGAAGTTCATTTAGACCCCCTAGTAGTTGTTCTGTAATTTCTACAAATCTGTGGGCCATGATGAGCACCACTTTCAAAGCTATGAGCTGATGATGGAAAGAAACCATACTTACCGTATGCAAGCATAAACTCGGCCTACGAATCAAGGTGCAGGAGGGGCACATGGAGGTTTTCAAGGTCGAGGACGAGGTTGAGGAGGAGGAGGACCTGGTAGAGGTTGTGATCCGATTATCTACTACAACTGCGGACAACGGGGGCACTATGCGTGAGAGTTCCAGAATCCTACACACCCATCATGTCAATACTGCAGATATCTTAACCATACTATAGAATAATTCCCGATGATAATAACTAAAATGAAAGAGAAGAAAATGCAGCCAACGC
The DNA here is from genome assembly GCA_031772625.1 of Pinus tabuliformis. NCBI lineage: Eukaryota > Viridiplantae > Streptophyta > Pinopsida > Pinales > Pinaceae > Pinus > Pinus tabuliformis. Next base: position 989,602,482 of record CM062812.1, on the reverse strand, counting down.
AAAATTTACAAATGATGAGGGATTAGCCTCATGAAGAAGATCAAAGTGTTAATATTGTGCTAAGAAGTGGAATGACGACTGGCACTAATAAAGGTAAAAACCCTGAAGAAGAGGGATGGGTCTACAAAGTGCCATAGAAAGAAGCCAGCTTTGATTTGTATCGCGCTAAGGAAATATTTATGGAAGCCAAGAAGAGCTTCGCTGAGGCCTCCACCTCACGAAGCTAGGACAAGATGCAAGAAATCAGCACGCTTGCAAAGGTTGATCCTTCTGTACTCACTACGTTTTTGGAAACTTGCATGAAGTTGTTGCGTGATAGAAAGGTTGTGGAAGGCCTATAGGAATTAATAAATAAATGCACCAGCAAAGAAAAAGCCCCTAATGGACACCGCGTGGTCAGAAATATTGGCAAGCATAAGGCACAAACAGGGCGAGAGATGAGGCTAACAACGCAGATAGGTGATTATAAAATGGATCAAGTCATCTTGGATCTAGGGTCCAATGCGAATGTTTTACCAAAACAGACATGGGAAAGGATGGGAGACTTGCGCTGCAGTGGTCTCTGATTCAACTCAGAATGGTGAACCAATAGAAAATCATCCCCATGGGATGATTATATGGAGTAACAATTGACATTGAAGGTGCGAGTGTGATGGAAAACTTTGAAGTTATAGAAATTGTCGATGACAGTAATCCCTACCCTGCGCTTCTGGGAATTGACTGGGATATTGATATGAATGGGGTCATTAATTTGAAGAAAAGAATGATGTCATTTGAAAGAAAGTCGCTTCGAGTTATAGTGCCATTGGATCCGGTAGAAGGGGCGCATTATACTAAACCATTCCATGATTATGAAGAAAGTGATGATGAACTGGATCAAATTTACAAGATAACAACGCGAGATCGGGACTGGATCAGTCTGACAGCAGATGGGCAGATTGCATGGTACTGGGAAAGTTCCTACACCTCTGATTCTGACGAAGAATTAGAGCATTGGCAGAATCACTTACATGAAGTTTCTACATTGCAGTGCAATATGATAATGAAGTCCTTGTGCTGTATTTCGTCGGAGGTAAGAAAATTACCTTATTATGATGGTTTAACTGATGTAGATATGTTTTTGAATGAATTTCAGTGTAAGGTCCCTGAGGACCACCAGTTCTAAGCATTAGAATTGGCGTTGCGTGCTACACCTGCATGATGGTAGGGTACACATAAGGATAGTTTTGTTGGATGGCAAGATTACAGAAGAATGATGAAGCTATGGTTGGGTGTGCTAACACCAGAATAACTGAGAAGTATAATGGAAAGGATGATCCACACGATCACCTGGAAAAATGGACTAAGGCATGGGGCATAGAACCACAGCCAGAGTGGGTACACATTTTTTTTCATACCTTGGATATAGCCCCCATGAACTGGTATCTTGAAATGGAGCTCCTCCATGGCACCGCAGAATGGGATGTATTGAAGGAAGGGTTCTTATTGACTTTCGATTTTGAGGATGGGCTTGCAAGAATTGATGAAGCACTGTAAGAAATTAAAGGGGTTATCTTTATAACATCGAAGGAATCTATGGAATGGACCCAACTAGATTGGAGCACCCAGCTGCGCCACACATTAGAATGCTGTAATGTGACTGTTGAAGAGGAAGAAGAAGACCCAAGGAGCGTCAATATGCCAGAGGTAGTAGGACATCACGAAGTCGAAGGCCCACAAACAGAAAACTCGGACATCTTCACACCTTTGAAGACAAAGCAGATAAACATTAGCACTAAAGAAGAACCAAAGTTCGAAAAAAATGGAGATTATTGGGATGATGCTACAATAGATAAAGTTGTTGAATTACTTCATGAAACCAGGATCCCTTTCCCACTAATTTTTCTGATTTAAAGGGCATCATCGGTGATTTTGGCATCATGAATATCACATTGAAATCATATGCGAAGCCTATTAAACAGAGGCCTTATCGCCTTAATCCTAAGTATAAGGAAAAGGTTCGCCAAGAGTTGCATAAGATGTTGGAGGCGGGCATAATAGAACCTGTTGAAGAATTCAATTAGGTGAGCCTAATGTTGGTCCAAGAGAAGAAACAAAAAGGAGAAATAAGAATTTGCATAGATCTACGGAAGCTTAATGATGCTTGTGTTCACGATCCATTCCCAACGCCATTTATAGATGAAGTGTTAGAAAATGTTGGAGGGAAGGAGGCCTATTCCTTTACCGACGGGTTCTTAGGGTATCATCAAATCAAGATTGTGCCAGATGGTAGAAGACAACCTTCGCGACAGAGTGCGGTTGTTTTCAGTACATTGTGATGCCATTTGGACAAAATAATTCACCTGAAATATTTTCCCACATAGTCATAGCAACTTTCAAGGAGTTCATTCATAATTTTCTTGAAGTGTACTTTAATGACTGGACAGTGTTTGGATTAGTGAAGCATCGTGTAGTGAGTCTATGCCTGATGCTGGATACATGTCGCAGATACCAGATAGCACTAAATTTGAAAAAATGCATATTTTGTGTACTTTTCGGGATCTTGCTGGGTCATGTTGTGTGCAAGAAAGGATTGATAGTGGACCCTGCAAAGATTGCGGTAATTGTAAACTTAGAGGCCCCTACGAATGTCAACAGTTGCGTGCAAAGATAGGACATACAGGATACTACAGGAAATTTATCAAAGATTATGCTCAAATTACTGTGCCCATGGAAAAACTGCTAAAGAAGGATGCAACGTTCTGTTGGGACGAAGAATTTCAGCGCAACTTAGATGTGTTGAAAGAAAAGATGGTCATTACACTGATCTTAGTATTCCCCGATTGGAAAAAGGAGTTTCATGTACATGTGGATTCTTCTTGCATTATGTTGGGTGCAGTATTAACACAAGCCGGTGAAGGAGAATTGGACCATCCTATCGCCTTCGCAAGTAGGAAGTTATCGAAGGCCGAGAGAAATTATTCAACAACTAAGCGCGAAGGGTTAGCCATGGTCTACGCACTGCAAAAATTTAGGCACTATCTATTAGGAGGGAATTTCAAGATGTATACAGATCATTCTGCCTTGAAATACCTAGTCAACAAGCCTGTGTTGGGGGGGAATATCTGCAGATGGTTGCTATTATTTTAGGAGTATGACTTTGAAGTCATTGTGAAGCTAGGAATGTTGAATGCAAGACATGACCATCTGTCATGGATTGAAATAGGAGAGGAACCTAGTAATCTGGAGGAAGGGTCGGTGCGCATAGCAGATGACCATTTTACAGATATTATTCACTTCTTGACTATGAGGATGGCACCGGAAGGATATACAAGTCAACAGAAGAAGGAATTATTAGTGCGCACAACCGATTTTTCAGTTATTGTGGGACATTTGTATAAAATAGGTGCAGATGAAATATTGCGAAGATATGTGCCGGACTTTGAGTGGTATATAATTCTCTCTAAAGCTCATGGGGAACTACAGGAGGCCATTATGCAGGCAAAGAAAATGTGTAGAAGATTTTGCGCACAGGTCTATGGTGGCCAACATTGCACAAGGATTCTAAGGCATACTGTAAGGCGTGCGATGCATGTCGAAGAATTGGCAAACCATCGCAATGGGATGAGTTATCACTACATCCTCAAGTGTCCTTGTAGGCATTTCAGAAGCAGGCGATTGATTTTTTTGGGCAAATTCAGCCCCCTGGAAAGAAAATAGGTGCGAGCTATATTATCATTGTGACAGAATATCTAAACAGATCGGCGAAAGCACAATCGGTTAAGGATTGTATAGGGGCCACAACAACACAATTCTTGTTTGAGTATGTCTTAACCAGATTTAGAAGCCCGAAAGTGTTGATGACTGACAGGTGTATGCACTTTCTGAATGAAACGATCAGCATGTTGACTGAGGAATTCTAGGTCTAACATCAGAAGGGTACACCATATCACCTGCAATAAAATGGAATTGTTGAATCCTTTAACAAGATTTTGGAGAACACGCTGACCAAGATCTGCAATGTGCGGCAGAATGACTGGGATGTACGCGTACCTGAAGTGCTATGGGATTATAGGACTACTTTTAAGAAGTTGACAGGACAAACGTCGTTCAGATTGGTGTATGGGGTCAAAGTCATAATTTCGATGGAATACATTGTGCATAGTCTGCGCATAGCAGCTTTGACAGACATGGCAAATCGCGAGGCCTTGGAGGAATGGCTCATGCAGCTGATTATTATAGACATTTTTGTGCCTTGCATCACTGAGCATGAAATGTCAATAATCAAGGGATCCAAAGTCCCTAAACATGTTGTTCCTACCCCTAGAGGAACAAGGCCAACAAACCACAGCAATTCACAAAAGTTCTCCACCTGAAAACACTCAAAAACAAGGCAATTCTGGATCATGTCAACTGCTCCACTGAGCATCTGCGCTGAATGTAAACTGCTCCACTGTCTACCTGCGTTGAATGTCAACTGCAACAAAGGCTACCTGCGCTGAGCGTAACTGGACAAGTGGCAGGCTCATTTCTCAAGGTGTCAATGCTCAGGAAGCTTCCAAAATGACACTTGCATCAAGGAATTCGACTGGTGATGAGTAAGAGGTTCCAAATCTCCAAGTGGAAGCAATAACCTCCAAGTGGACTCAAGAACTGAAGTGGGAGAGGACACTAGTCAGTTTCATACTAGCCTCAAGCTGACTCATCCTCTCTCCAAAACTCCTATATATAGATCTCTCCTCAATGAGATCAGGAGGCTGGAATTTTGTGATTGCAAAGAATTGCTGTTGGTTTGAGGTTGGATCATTGGGTGTTTATGCTTTGAAGGGAGCTGAAGAAGGAATTCCATTCTGCTGGGAAGGAGATGCTGGGTTGGAGCCCTATGGGTTGTATCTCTTCCTGAACCTTGTTTATCAATCAATAAAGCTTCTTGGTTCTTTCCTATATGCTGGTGTATTTTGTATGATTTGCATTAGTATATTTGATTTACTTCTAATCCTGAATCATTTATGAATATGTATATTTGCCTTTGTGTTGTGTCCTTCTCTTGTCGCAAGTAGCTGTTCTCTTGTCACCGGTAGCTGTTCTCTTGTGATCTCGTGGAAATCAAGTAGCTGTTCTCTTGAGCAAGCGAGGAGGCAAGTAGCTGTGGACACCCGAAGAGAAGAGGATCTAGATCGAGGGACAATCGGAAGACAACGGTAAGTCTACCAATCTCCCCTCTTTCACATTTCATAAAGGAAGAAATCGAAGTAGTTGTATTCGTTTGTTGCTAAGGTACTGTCACACCTTAGGTGGATAGGATTGTCCTGCATAGGCATTTTTCCCCACAACAAATTGGCGACTCCACTGGGGACATTTGTTTTAGTCATTTTTTTTGTGTTTACATCATTGTTTACTTCATAGACTCAACGGCAACAATCGAACTGCTTTGCAAAGTAGAATGTTGCTGCTTTGATCCTTCACTGGGTTTTTGTCTATGATCTCAACAATGGACTCACAAATGACTTGATGATCCTTTGTGATAGTCTTTAGTACCCTCTCAAAGCATCCCTCTGTTTATACCTTGCTTGTGTTTCTGATTTGGCCTGAAACAGTTGATTTTTGAGCATTTTATGACCCGGAATCTAAGAGGAACGAGAGTTTCTCCTTTCAGCGCAGACACTGTGAAGGCAGTCTGCATTTCAACGCAGGTCCCGTGAAGGCTACCTACGCTGAATGTCAAACTGACAGTGTTAGACTTGCGCTGAACCAGTGTGGCCTTGTGCAGCTGGGGTTCTTTGCTGTCTTTTGCCCTGTTTTGATCTCTGTTTTTGCAGCCTTTTACCAGCATAGGTACCAGTCTGATAACCCCTTTTCTTTGCTTGAATTCCGCCTCATTTTTGTACAAAAAGACTGTAAGTGTTTTTATGTGTTTGTGGCGTCATTTACAGTTTTCCTTTGCATAAGCGAAATAGTCATCTTGTAGCCCTTGATTCAGATCTGATTGATTGATTGATTGTGATCTTAGGAGAGAGTTCATTGGCTGTTTGCAGTTTGATTGTACGTTTGCTTTTGCTTATTGGTTTGAATTTGTCACTTTTAATTTGTCGAAACGAGTATTCATTTTCGAAAATCGCAAAGTGATTGTAATCTCTTCTACCCTTGCTGATTTTGGGAAAAGTAAACTTGTTTATTTTCAGTCATTTAAAAGCAAATTCAAAGTTGTACAAAAACTTTCTTTGTAGGCATTTATACTAAGAAAGTGAAAACAAACACCTGCATTGTGCATTTGCATTTTGATAAGTTTGCATGCTTGATTTAGGAAGAGTGCATTAGAGTGTGCTGATTGCTCTTTGAGAAAAGATAGTCGCTCTCTTTTCCCTTAGTAGCTAGGATTTTCAAAGTTGAAAGATTATAAAGCTTGCTTATCATCTTAGGCTGCATTTAGGAATTTGTACCATACATCTCGTGGTGATCCTGAAAGACAAACTTTAAAAAGATCAACTTAAAATATACTGAATGAACCTAACAACGCTTTGCAACATAACGCACAACATAGAGGTCTAGGCTAGAGACGTGTTCCGGCGTCGTTAAGCCTAGTGACTTTCGATCTCGTAGAAGGTGGGTGATTCCTCCTGAGGGACGATAGCGCTAGTACGGACTTGTGCTCCCACGTACCGTCGCGTATATATTGGGAGACCCCTATAGGCATATATCCTTTATCCTTAGGAAGCCGTGTCGGCCGCCCTACAGATCGCAATGCAGTGAACACAGCATTCACGAAGATCGACCACCCGTACCGTAAAACGTATTCTGTGGTTTTGCGAAAAGTTTGGCACACCCTCTGCCTAGATCTCCAGAGCAGTTTCTTTTGGCCTTTTTCAGACTCTATAACAGAAAAAGTCCATCCGAGCATTTGTCACTTCGGGCTCGTTAAAACATCGAAGGAGACTAGAGTCATCTTTAGCTTTTTCTCGACTCTTTAAAACTGAAAAAGCAAGTTGTGTCTAAAGCGTCGTTAACAATTTATTTTAAACAGAACAATCACCCATTATTCCCGCATTGGTCTTTAGGTTGAAAAGATGGAGCACACTAACCAAGGAGTTCCCCTTGGAGGAAATCCTAGTCCCTTCTCCTCTTGTGGAGATGTTGGTGCGCCCCACATGGCCACATTGTCGCTTCCAGGACTGACAATTGGCCTACCAGTTTGGCTCTTTTCAACCAATGTCGTTCAGAATACCACCATTCCTGAACAGTCAAGTCAACAGTTAGATCAGACAAGAGTTGCCCACCAGCCTTCCACTTCATCTTCCTCTCCTCCTTCCTCTTCGCTTGATGGAACTGGTCGGTCAAAGAACCGAGTTCCTAAGGAGAAGAAGGAGAAGAAGAATAAGAAAGAAAAGAAGCAAAAGGAGCCTAAGGCGACTGGGGGCAAACAAGCGTCATCTAACAAAAATCCACACACAGCACTCGTAAGGCCTAAATCGCCATGCGTCATATGCAGGGGAGACCACTTCCATAGAGATTGTCCCTGTATCCCCTGGATACTAAGAGACTGGTCCCCCCGTTTGCACAATTTGGTAGCATCGACCTATAATAGCCATGTCGACTGCTCACCGTCAACTAGTGGGAGTGAAGCTCCAGGACAGAACGGGAAAGCTAAATTTCCCTGTAGACTGTGTGAAGGCGATCATGCCATCCACCGTTGTCCCTTCTTAGACGAGGCAAAAAGAGTTTTGGAAGATCGCCCGATATTACGAGCGAATCTTCCTCCTGGATATCAAAAACTCTTGCCAAGTCCCTCGCTAGTTGAGAATTCGGTTGACCCGCCCAGGTGGTCAGCCGAAGCACCTGTCATTGAAGATGAACCGTCTGAATCCATACCTGACGAAAGTCTAAAGGTTGAAACGGCAGTTGACCCGGTTTTGCCTTCAGAAGCTCTATCTTCGAATGACACCATCACAGAGGAGAATAAAGACGACACCGTCCAAATTCTCTTCATCAGCACTGACTCCGATGATCAAGGGGGCAATGCCCCCATTCCTTTATCGCAGGAAGGAAGTTCATCGGAGCGCTATCCGGCCGTTTACTCGGTCCCACCACCAAGCAACCTGGTTGTGTCCTTTGACTGGAACCAACTAGGCAGACCCCGCTTGCCAGCTAGCATACCATTCAGAATTATTGTCCAAATATACAGAATGGTAATGGCTGGTACAGTTATTGATGAAGGGGCATCTGTGAGTATCATTTCCTCTATTGCTTGGAAAGCGCTTGGTTCGCCAGCGCTTTTGCCTGAAATGAGAAATCTATCAGGCTTTGATAAGGGAACCAGTCACCCTTTAGGGATCCTCCCCAATGTGCCGATAACAATGAAAGGGAAGACCGTTCAAATGAACGTGATGGTCGTTCAAGGACCCTTGGATTATAACCTACTCCTTGGACGAGACTATATATATTGCATGGGAGCCGTAGTCTTCTCACTCTTTAGAGTAATGTGTTTTCCGCATGAAGGAAGAATGGTCAAGCTCGTGGACCAACTTTCGTTTCCCGGATCACACATCACAAATAGTCATATGCCATCCCTAAATGGTCTATTCACGAAAGAAGTGTCTCAACCCACGGTCCGTCCTCCTGATGAGCGCTAGTAATCCAGGAGGATATGACTGGAACCCAGGGAGCATGCGTCCGGGTCTGCTTCGGCAGAGAACTTTGGGTATAAGGTAGGTTTCCGCGGGAGAATATGACTAGTCCGTACCCCGTCCGTAGAGGAAAGAGGGTTGTTCTAGAAAAAGATTCTTTTGTCAAAGTTATGTGAGGTGGTGGGATTGCGTCACTCACCTTTGTCTATTTCGGTAGACATTGCCGAGGAAGTGTTTTGTTTGAAAGATTAACGAGACAATCTTTGGGTAACCTGAAAGAGGTAAGCCTCTCTCGGTAAAACGAAAGTTTTGGCGGAAAAGAAGTAGAGGTAACCTTGAAACTCTGTTTTATACCTGGGGGCATGCAAACCTTTTGGAGTGCAAGCAAAGAGCGGTTATTTATCTGTTTTTTGGGTTAGCCGTTTCCGAACTTGCATAAAGAAAGGATGCGGAGTAAAGCGTGGTGAGATGAAGCTCCATAAAAAATAGCAATCTCCAATGAGACACTCTTATCATATGACTGGTATAATCGAGCAGTTTTACCGCGGAATTTATGCTCGTTAAAAAATAGAAAAGCGAGATCCGAGCAGTTTTAGCAGCATAGTTCATGCTCGTTAAAAAATAAACATAAGCTTGAGCAGTGTTTTGGCGCATTCAAGCTCGTTAAAAAATGAACCCATCCCGGTAAATAACCATTGAGTATGTAACCTGATCAACCATAAAAGCCTTGGTCGTGTTTGTGCACCGTCACCTCCACTGTTCATTTGGCCGATCGTTTACCTCCATTTGATTGTTTACCCATTTTGAGGAACAACAGCGAAGAGTGATTTCACCTAGCCATCCTTGTGACACTGCCGTGATTGGAAAATTCCAACCTGTACCTCGAATCAACTGCTAACCCTGTTCATCACTCGTTCCTCAAAAGACGAGTCTTCTTTAAGCTCTTTTCAACTGACTCGTAAAATATGAAAAGATTGCCGAGTTTTGTCCTTCCAGCTCGTTAAACCGACCGGAAGAGCTATCCCTCCTCTAGATTTTAATCTTTTTGGACCTGAGGGATTATTGCACAAAAAGATCGAGCGCTTGTTTTGTTCGGCTCATTAAAAGAATCGAAAACTCATCCCTTCTGTATTGTTTTATACTTTTTCGGACTTAAGGGATTAGATGACGAAAAAGGAATTTTGGAGTTAACTTTATGTACCTTTTCAGACTCTCTAAAAATGAAAAGGGCCGAGTTTTCTTTGTCGTTAGACTCGTTAAAATCACTAAATAGCGACAAACTTGTCTTTAGGTGAGAACGACTTTCACTATCGCTAGGCTCGTTAAAACATAGTGATGGGCTTGCCCGAAGGGCAGGTTATAGAACAAGCATATGTTATCCTCCTCAAGCTTGACAAAAATAAAGAGGTACTGGTCAGAAATGACTGGGGAAAAATTGGGGAAAAATCAAGAAAGCTTTGATGGTAGCAGGTCGCTCTTGAACATGACACTTTTCCTCCGTACCACAATCGGGTTGGGTTGTTTCATTCACCGGTCACATCACCATGGTCTCGCCATACCATCCATATTTGGGGTAATGCTACCGATCCATCGCATCAGTGTCACCATATGTTCAAGAGAAGTCGTTCAGAAAGAGTCAACCGGGTCCCATCCACTGCCATACATTATCCTTCATCCATTCATGACCGCCACCCTGAATCATATGTCACAGATCATTTTCACCTCCATTACAATCATTAGCTCCGTTCCGTGTCACTGATGTGGGATTCATTAAGGCCCTCCTTTGACGGATCGCTTCTTGTCGACATCAGCTCATTATCCAAGAAGTTGATCTAGGAACAACCCCCTCAGTACTTTGAAGCTTGCATGCCTCAATGGCAAGTTTCTCACTTCCGGCGATAGGTATACATCAATGACCTTCGACCAGAAGATTTTGTGTGGTGTTCGACGCCAAGTCCTTTATTCACACCACGTGAATTGTACTGCAGTACCTTGAGAGTCATTATCATTATCGGTGATTCCTCTCGCGCTTGTTAACGGTTTACATCATTGACCGGTAATCAAGCGATGTCTTTCCATGTTCGACTTCAGCGCAATTCTCACATGGATCGACTTGTACTTAGAGTGAAGATCGAACGAGTTTGAAGACCCCAGATCTAGTTTCATCCATCCGGGCTGCGATATATATTCAGGAAAAATAAAGACATTTGACATGTACATCATTGCAGCAGATGATCATCCTACTCAAAGGATGATAGTTTCGCCAGAATTATCAGTCTACCATCAGACGATCGTCTGTTCTATGTACCAAAATGCATTTATAAAGCTGAGCATGGGAATGCCCGCCTCAGCTAGATCATGAAAAGCAGTATGAATCATAATGTATTGTATTGTATCTTATTACAGGTCTCCTCCCAGCAGACGGATGAACTTCGGACTCTCCTGGATAAAGCATTTCACCCGATAAACGGCCTCATACTTTAGGGGGCAACTGTTATAGAAATTTTTGTGCCTTGCATCACTGAGCATGAAATGTCAATAATCAAGGGATCCAAAGTCCCTAAACATGTTGTTCCTACCCCTAGAGGAACAAGGCCAGCAAACCACAGCAATTCACAAAAGTTCTCCACCTGAAAACACTCAAAAACAAGGCAATTCTGGATCATGTCAACTGCTCCACTGAGCATCTGCGCTGAATGTCAACTGCTCCACTGTCTACCTGCATTGAATGTCAACTGCAACAAAGGCTACCTGCGCTGAGCGTAACTGGACAAGTGGCAGGCTCATTTCTCAAGGTGTCAATGCTCAGGAAGCTTCCAAAATGACACTTGCATCAAGGAATTCGACTGGTGATGAGTAAGAGGTTCCAAATCTCCAAGTGGAAGCAAGAACCTCCAAGTGGACTCAAGAACTGAAGTGGGAGAGGACACTAGTCAGTTTCATACCAGCCTCAAGCTGACTCATCCTCTCTCCAAAACTCCTATATATAGATCTCTCCTCAATGAGATCAGGAGGCTGGAATTTTGTGATTGCAAAGAATTGTTGTTGGTTTGAGGTTGGATCATTGGGTGTTTATGCTTTGAAGGGAGCTGAAGAAGGAATTCCATTCTGCTGGGAAGGAGATGCTGGGTTGGAGCCCTATGGGTTGTATCTCTTCCTGAACCTTGTTTATCAATCAATAAAGCTTCTTGGTTCTTTCCTATATGCTGGTGTATTTTGTATGATTTGCATTAGTATATTTGATTTACTTCTAATCCTGAATCATTTATGAATATGTATATTTGCCTTTGTGTTGTGTCCTTCTCTTGTCGCAAGTAGCTGTTCTCTTGTCACAGGTAGTTGTTCTCTTGTGATCTCGTGGAAATCAAGTAGCTGTTCTCTTGAGCAAGCGAGGAGGCAAGTAGCTGTGGACACCCGAAGAGAAGAGGATCTAGATCGAGGGACAACCGGAAGACAACGGTAAGTCTACCAATCTCCCCTCTTTCACATTTCATAAAGGAAGAAATCGAAGTAGTTGTATTCGTTTGTTGCTAAGGTACTGTCACACCTTGGTGGATAGGATCGTCCTGCATAGGCATTTTTCCCCACAACACTGATGGAGCTCAAAGAAGATGAATGTTTGGCAAGATTCCATCAACAAGTATAGAAAGAACATGAAAAATCATGGCATGGTCACCATATCAAGCTTCACACATTCAAGGTAAATGATCTTGTCCAGTTATATGATAGTAAATTCACTAAATTTCTGGGTAAATTCCAGATGCATTGGTTAGGTCCATATATTGTTAAAGAAATTACAGATGGAGGCACAGTTCAGCTCATGAAGCTGAATGGGGAAACCTTCCCAAGAAAAGTGAATGGGAATAGGTTGAAGTTGTATATAGGGGATCCTACATAATGACTATAAGACAGCAGGATAGTCTTAGTGCTCCAGGCAGTTGTAAGGGAGCGTGGGACTATAAACAAAATTGCCCAGTTTGAAAGACAAAGCAGTGAGCAGGCTACGCGAAGATTGGTGAAGATGCAACAAATGAAGTTGCGCTCAAGAAGCTGCACCATGGGAAAAGGTACCACATAGACCATCAGCAAAATGATCGTTGGAGTTACTTTTCATGACTTGAAAGACAGAAAATGGTTAAGAGGAGTGGGGTGGTGGAAATTAAGGCAAAAATATTTGAAGATCTACTGCCAAAACAACATTTATTATCAAAATTTGGGGGAACGGTCGAATTTGAATTCAAAAACCCCTATAAATTACATGCGTTGGTCAACCAAAGAACACTTTATGCTCTAAGACTTGTTGCTGAATTTTGTTTTCTATCACCTATAAGCTGAGTATTACAGGAAGAATTCTTGTCACAATCCAACTATTCTCCCATAGCCAGCAAGTTATTTATGAAGAGAGCGGTTGTCACTAACCCCGCCGGAGCCCTGAGTTTGGGAGCCGCTATGTCTGACGCACCAAGACCGAAAGTGTCTAGTGTAGAGGCTACGCCTGTGGTGCCCACAGTGCCAAGGTCACCTAGGCCAAAGCAGACTATGGCTAAATAAAATCAGCCTGCTACAAAGGAAAATAAACCAGCTGTGAAGGAAAAATCAAAGAATCCAGTGTCAGTGCACGTGTCACTAAGGAATCATACCAAAACATAGGCACTGTAGAAAAAGGATAAGCAGCTACAAAGAGTAGTGGACCTAGAGGAGGAAGAATTCCAGGGAATGGAGGATATTGATGCAGAAGGGGTGGAGTCGATGACAAGGCTGCCTGAGTATATCCTTCCACACAAGGGAAAAGCTAAGGTCATGAAGGACCCCAATATGGGAAAATTTTCAGTGTCAACACCTTTGCTGCCTAAGCAAGTTGTGTTCGAGGGTCCTAGTTTGGCGCACATTCCATTGTTCAAAATGGAAGATTGGGCCTCACGGACCACACAAAGCTTATGCACTTGGTGACTCACAAGTACATGCATAAAGTCTACTTTGAAGATACAGGGGTTACAACTTTGGAGCCCATGAAGTGGGTGCGCATGTTGAGCAATCAGGACTGCTCAATCTGTTGTTGGTGCCACATTATCACCGCACCCCCATTAATACGGTGTGGGTTCGCCAGCTCCTCGCATTGGTGCATGATGGGTGCCTATGGCTCAGAGAGCCTATCCCTATCACTGACATGTTGATCCATAGGATCATGAAGTTACCTTACAAAGGCGCGAACCCTGCCAAGGAGTTTGGGGGAAAAACTAGAGAGAAAGAATTGGCAGACAAGATGAAGAAGGAGTTTGGGCTGATAAAAAAGTTGCGAGGGTATTCTATCACATCCATATCAGACCTGGTAGTATAGTTGGCTGCCCAAATCCTAGCAGGCAAGGTAATGAGAAAATTCCAGGTGGATGAAGTTATGGCGCTGGTCATTTCACTCGCATCACAGTGCGCGAAGGGGGTTCAGTACAACTGGGCCAAGTATCTATGTTAGGAGTTCCTCACGAACTACCACGAGCCCCAGGAGGAGCGCCGACCATTTCACTATGTCTAGCTGTTATTATCCATTGTTTTGGTTGCTTGGTGGTTACCGAAGGAAAGAGGAATTGACCGAGGTAGCGCAGTTTTCCTTGTTATGGGCATCAAAAGTTCCAAAATGGGTTAAGGAGACAAAGATCTTTTGGCTGTTCATGGAGATGGACATGCACATGGCGATTAGCTAGAGGCCAAGATTTTCCCCCACCTTGTACGTGTAGCTCTCAGCTTATGCAGAATTCAAAGTTGATTTTCACAGGGTCTCGATCAAAGCACGCAAAGACCCTGAGTAGAAATGGCACGCGTTGCCTTATATGGTGACAAATATAGACATCCAGGAAGTCGTGGGGTTGTGGCCATGGGAATGGTGCACGCTTACAAAGTTAGATGTAGGCACAAGCACAGGCACAGAGAGATCGACTGTGCAGAAGTGGAAGGACATTGCTCAACAAGTTGGCTCACCTTAGCTATGCAAAAGAAGAAGGAGGCTACTATGACAGCTGCAATGAAGGCCCGTTTAGAAAAGGACCTCGCTGCCAAGGCCCAGGTAGAGTGCAAGTAGAAGGATGCAGAGGACAGTGAACAGTTTGCTTCCCACCACACTAATGAGCAAGAATTGTCTAAGAAAGGAGGAGGTGGCAGTGAAGAGAAAACAACTCCTTTCATCATGAAGAAGTGCACACAGGAGCAACAGAGTGGGCAGCGAAAGAAACAAAAGTATGACAAGCAGATGCATGTGGATCCCATGGTGCTGATAGAGGGCGATCTCGACGAGATCGGTGACAAAATTTGGGACACCATGACAGAGGTGCTGCAGCAATTCGAGCAGCAATATATGTAGACACTTGGGGGTGTCCAGAAGGATCTGCATGAGCTGCAGATCCAAGCAAGCAGAATTCAGGTAGATGTAGGGAAGGCGAGCGACACACAAGCTAGCCTGACATAGGGAAGGAGTGCAGTATCAGAGATAGACTAGTCTCAGGACGTTAGAATCTTTCCTTTGCCTGAAGGGTCAATCTGTGCATAGACGGAGGAGCAGCGTGCGGTGCTTCACACAATCAAAAACATGGAGCTGAACCTTGCTGCGTTGTAGCTTGAGTATCTACATGCACTACATCAGGGGGTAATGGAGGAGCTCAAGATCAGAGAACAATGCGCACTCACTGCCACCAGTGAGTTCAAAGTTAACAATCAGCAGCTTTTCATGGAAAAGACTCAAGCCCTGAAGGAGCAGGAGGAGTTGTGCACACAACCTCAGAATCTGGTCACAACAATCGAACAGGCCTGCAAATATGTACATCAGTTAGGTATACCTAATGATGTAGAGGCTTCAACCAAGGTAATAAAATTGGCTGCTGCAGTGTGCACTTCGAAGGAGAAGGTCGACAACGTGACTTTTGACCTCAGGATGTAGATAACTGAGTTGCAGCCGACTACACCGCCAGAGGTTCGAGAACAAAGGAACACAACAATTAAAGAATATATGGCTTGACTAGATTTCATTGTTCAAGGGTGCAACAACCTCTTCACTCAAGCACGGGGCCTCTAGGATACATTGCAGGAGGATCCAACGGTGCAACAATTAAGCATGAAGCTTAGGGAAGCGCAGCAATAATATGATGAAATCAGCATGACAGTGCAGACATTGGCACCAGTCCATTGTTTCACACGCTTACAGGAAGGTAAGGCAAAGTTTATGCACATTCAGGAATCGCAGAAAAAGAAGTTTGTGCTCAGCACATGGCTTGAGCCTTAAACAAAGGAAGCTAGCTAGTTCTCACAGACCATT
Organism: Pinus tabuliformis; assembly: GCA_031772625.1. Taxonomy (NCBI): domain Eukaryota; kingdom Viridiplantae; phylum Streptophyta; class Pinopsida; order Pinales; family Pinaceae; genus Pinus; species Pinus tabuliformis. The sequence continues at coordinate 989,586,582 of CM062812.1, read as the reverse complement.
ATTAAGAAGTTAAAGGCTATGCAGTAGATGCAGAGGACTATGTAGCTGGCAGTAGAGGGGCCAACCACGGAGAAGCTAGTCCAGGAGGTGCAGAAGGTGGTAGAACATAGTATAGTAGTGTTCCAAGCATTGATTAAAACATTCAACGAACTCCGCCAGAAAGTGGAACAACCAACTGAGTGACTCAAGGGCAAGTCACGATCTTTGTGCTGGGGGGCTATTGGGATGGGGTCCCTAGGGGAAGAAAGGAATTAATTAGTAGTTTTTTTGTAACAAATTTTGTAAAAAATGTAAAATTTTTGTGATTTTTGGATGCAAAGTACGTAGTTGAATAAAATTCAAAGGGGCTTAGCTCCTTGTTTTAAGTAAAGATTTGATTCGGTTTTGAAATTCATCCATGGTCCACAGACCATGGCATTGTATGAAAAAAGTCTATAAATAGTTGAGTCTTAGCGAAAGGAAGAGGTAACTAGATAGAAAAAAAGATAGAGAATTGGGTTGATTAAAGAGTCTTGGGCAGAAGCTAAGGCAACAAGGCTTTGCTTCCTGTGCTGAGGGAGAGAAAGGGAGGCTTTGCAGTTGAGTGGGCGGAGGCCTAGGTAGAGTCCACAGTTGAGTGCGTGGACCCCTACAATTATGTGTGTGGGGCAGTTTGAGTCGGCAATTTATGAATTGAGATCAATAAAGATAGTTTTCAAATAATCCTTGAGTATTTTTGTTCATATATGTTTATGTTATATGTTGTTGATAAATAACGTGTTTTATGAAATATTGATTGACTGCTACGAGATTATCTTGAATCAGTCTTAATAATGTACACAATGAATGTTTAAACACTTCCACGAAGACTCTGGTGATTTCTCTTATGTTTACTGATGACTTAAGTAGATATGTGCGAACACCAATTTAGGATTGCTTTCTGATGCGCGTAAGTAGGTAGATCGACTGTTAAAGGTCCGTAAGGACTGATCGTGGACCTTCGCGAAGGTATGAAGGTTGTTTTAACAGAGTTACAGTGATGGGACGTAGGAGTCCATTGATCTATGCATAGACAGATCTAAGGTGTTGGAAGACATCACAAGAGTCTCTGGATGCAGAAACTTGGTTCTTGCATCCCCCCATGCTACTTCGGGTGAGACTCCAGCCTGCACTGCGCGGGTTGTTACCAAAAGGGCTAGTGGTGTAGGGCTTTTTTGGTTGGCACAACTAACTCCGAACCTGGGTCAATGTTAGAAAATTATATATTACGGAGTAATGGAACACATAAAATATTGCAGAAATATAAACACAAAAACACATAAAACAAGAGAGACACAGATATACGTGGTTCACCCAGTTTGGGCTACATCCACGGAGAAATAACCAGTCCTTCTTTATTATATTATCCAGCAAACTAAAGAGATACAACCTACAGCAGATCCGCTGTAACACCCTCTTCGCTCTCAATCTCCTCTCTCTTCCTCACTCAGAATACAGATATACATAGACATAATACAATTCCCTCATATATAGTGAGGGGTTGCCTTCTATGGCAAAAAGCCATAAATTAAATATAACTTCTACCGTTAGATCATCCGCCTAATGAACGGCCCAGATTGACTAAAAATTACTAGACTTTTTACAAGGCAATTTTACATCTATTTTTAGCTTCGGGGGCGCTGCCTCGAAACCCCCGCTGGGGGACCGTTGGCCCCCAAATCCCCCAGCCGGGGGGGGATTAGCCCCCCTGCACCCCCCCACGTGGAGGGGTGTACACTCTTCCTGGGGTATACATCCGCTGAAACCTTTGAATACAAAAGATAATCAGGCTCCACACCCAACAGTCGAAACCACCTAAGCCAATAGACCACCATGTGACCTACTACCATATGCCCCATTAATTTTGTCTCTTTCTCATGGCTTATCCAGAGTGGTCCTTGTTGCTGAAAATTTGACAAGCTTTGAAGTATCACTGCATTTACCTCTGCTAGATTCTCTTATGCCTGCATGATTTTGTAGTTATTTTCCTTACAACTCCTTATTTATTCCTTTAAGCTTCTCGGTGTATCTGCCAAATTAGAAGAGTTCCCAACATCATACTGCTCTTCTGATTCATAGGGAGAGTCTTTGTAGTCTACCATCTTGCTATCCATTTGATATTTCTTCCTACAAGGTATATCATGTCAGCTAAACCAAATCACAATAAACCAATATACCTTAGTATAGCTCGGGGATGATACCTTGTCTACAAGATCAATAAATCAGCGTGATACATGAATAACATAATCATGACAATATATAGAAATATAACAGATAAGCATATGACCATGCAACCATCATTCTAGCTAGGGTCCAATCATCAATGCATGACCTTAACAACAACACACATCACGACCTCATGCATGACAACAACCACTACATCACTATACACTTGACCACATGCAAACATGAACATGCATAAGAAATGCATACCCAACCACACATATGCATAATCACATGTAATCAAGCATAAACAAACAATACTTGTAACCAAACCTACCAAAATGATACATGTAAGTGACATATAATGACATGTAACCAGTCATACACTGATAATTATGCACTCCACAATAACAACATCAACTTCCATATGACAACATCACCACAACCATGATCAACATCATGCAAATGCAGCAAGCACATGGAATGCAAGTGTAATAAACACACATACAACTAACATGCATGTATGACCAATACACAACGCATCCAGTCTGAGGGGTGAACCATGCTTTGATACCACTCTATAACACCCTCCTCCCACATCTATGCAAGAAACCAGCCATCCGGGGTAAACATTCGACAAGAGGACACTATGATATGATTCAACCTCCTAAGTCATGTTGAGGAAGTGTAACCGGCAGAAACACACCATACAGACATTTAACATCAGCATTAGGACCCTCAGGAACCAATCCAACCTTTCTGCCAACTAGCCCCTGGGTCCCATTGAGATTTTCGACCACTTGATCTCTGGACTCTTTCATGTTATGGGCATGCCAGCATTGAGGTACCTTTAGACGCTTTCACAAGCTTGCAAGCCAACACCCAATGACTCTTTTGCATAATGGTGTGCCAGCGTCCCAGGGATTGAGCCAATTTTTCAGGCCCAGAGCCCAGGTCACTACCCAAAACTGAATCATATCTTTAGAACAGTAAAATGAAAATGAAATGACAATATAAATTCAATCACTTGAATGAGACCTTCACTAGACCCTTACTAGTCATGATAGGCATTTCATCAAACATATCACGAATATGTAATCTACAGGTGTAAATAGCATATATGAGCATAGGGTTCTCATACTTAGCTGAGAATCGCTAAGTAGCATTGATGCCTCAACACATCAACTGTCATTTCATCCATTAGGTCATAGATACATTGTCCATTCATTTACAAGTAAAAACATGATGAGATCCGTACATAGTTATTGTCATAAAACACATACATAACCAACATAATAGTAGTAGAAATACCAATAAAATCACAACCATTTAAACCACATATAATCTAGCATAATACTCATAGAAATAAAAGGAGAAATAATCATATTGATGAAGCAAAATCCAAACCTGGGATGGGACTTCCACATTCCACCCAACCGTAGAATGGTTAAGACAAATCTCTCTTCAACCATTCACCCAGTGCCGTATTCCAAGCATGAATGTGGGATCTCATATAACACATAAAGTCAAAATCATTCATGTCTTCCATCACAAAACCATCATCAGGTCGGTCTCTATCCAATCCTTCAGGGGCTCTAGAGCATTTGTCCAACAAAGGCTCTAGGACTAGTAACTAAACCCACCAAGGGCTCCAAAGTGTTTCTTCAACCAAGGTTATAGGACTAGTAACTCAACCCAAGCTGTTACAGGGCTCTAGAGCATTTGTCCAACCAAGGCTCTAGGACTAATAACTCAACCCAAGCTAAGGAAACATGAGAACCAACCAAAACATAACAATGAAAATAAACCCACAATTTCCATGGCTATCTAAGAAATGGCAAGGGTAGGCAATCCAATGGCAATTCCAGCCATCCTCCATGCCAATGAAAAATCACTACCAACAAACCACATGCATATTCCATGCATGCTAAAAATAGTGAGGAAAGCATACATGCAACTCGGTACTTGCAAGCAAATCTCGCTGCAGCTGTTGAACTCGATGTTCTCTTGCACTTTCCTACTCTTCCTTTGCCTTCTTGCTCTAAAATCCAAGTATTCCACACCCTCCAAGAGTGCTCCAAGAAAACTCTAAGTCTCCAAGAATATGTGTGAGAGAGAATAATGACAAAGCTCCAAAACTAAACTGGCAAAAGGTTACCAACTGATCCTCGAAACACTTTTTATGAATGAGGCTTTTATTTTCTTCATTTTCCATTATTTTCCTTCAATTTCCTCCTCACATGCAACCTGTGACCTTTCACCTCCCTTTTCTCTTAATTTCCATAATTTTTATAAATAAATGTGCCACAAATATCATTTTGTCTTTCCAAAGCCTTATCCATTTCCTTTGCCAATTTCCTTAGCCATTAACAACCAAATGAACACCCACACTAGGATGCCTTGCCCAAAATTCAGCTTTAAATAAGTATCTCGTCAATTGTGGTTATTATTTTTCCTTTATTAACTTTTATTACAAGGAATTTTCACCAGGGATGTTACACTCTCAACAACCTCAATACTACTACTAAATGCTCATCGCGTTCTTCCTCGTTCTTAGAATATTTCAATATGTCATCAATGAATACAATAAAAAACTTGTCCAAATAAGGATGCAACACACTATTCATCAAGAACATAAAGGTAGTTGGAGCTTTATTCAAACCAAATGGAACTACAAAAAACTCATAATGCCTATACCTGGTCTGGAAGGTTTCCTTGTAGATGTCCTCTTCTTTAATGTGTACTTGATGATATCTAGATATTAGACCAATTTTTGAGAATACTGTTGCTCCCTTCAACTAATCAAACAAGTCATCAATCCTCGACAACGGATACATATTCTTGATGGTCACCTTATTCAACTTCCTATAATCAATGCATAACCTGAGAGTACCATCGTTTTCCTTCACAAATAATATTAGTGCACCCTAAGGTGATACACTTAGCCTAATGTATCCCTTGTCAAGCATTTCTTTCAACTGCAACTTCAACTCTACTAACTCTAGAGTGCTCATCTTGTAAGGTGTCTTTGATGTTGGTGCTGCCCTTGATACCAACTCAATAGAAAACTATACTTCTCTCTGAGGCGGAAACTCTGAAATCTCTACTAGAAACACATCCTGAAATGTTGGAAATAATACTGAGAGGGGGGGGTGAATCAGTATTATCAGATCAGTAAAAACTTTCCAATTTCATACTCAGAAACATATACGCTACGTCAATTAAGTGAACCCGCGTGTACACGCTACTGTGTCTAATGAAACTCGCGTATATCCAGAGATCTTATAATTCAGTTAGCTTAATCTTCAGTAAATGCATCAGAACATTATTAAGCATATTAAAAGTAAACAGGTGCAGAATAACAGAACAGAACATCACACAAGAGCCACACACATGAACACCATGATATAAGGTGGAAACCCAATGTGGGTGAAAACCACCTGCTGCAATTCGTCTCTTTCTTCTTTAATAAGAAACTTCTTTTACAATGTACTGGTGCAGTCCTTTACCAGTACGCAGGCTACAACCTGCAGAGGGCTACAACCCTCTCTCGTTTTCCAACTACTTCTGGAAGGGAGCTACAACCCCCTCAGCTCTTGTACTAGCCGATCCATTTACTAGTACGTAGGCGCTGACCCTACAACCTTCTTTCCTTCAGGGACCACGTTTCATCAATTTTCAGACTGGATCCAAGAGTACACAACAAACATTACTGCAATACAATCATCAACTTATACTTGCATCATAATTCATTAAACAACCCAATACTGAATCACTGAAACCCTGTCATCAAGATCACAGAACCCAAACCAGAGCCCAGAACTCTACAACAACCACCAGAATCAACAACAACCTGAAATATCAAATCTTATTATGCATACGCTACTTTACTGTACCAAAACCGCGTGTATACGCGCTTTCACCAAAGGCAACCCGCGTGCAGATCTAGAAATAATTACTTATACCTTCGCTGTCAGATCCGACCCTTGCCAAGCGTCCCGAACAGATAACCAGCAATACCAGATCTTCTCACTTCGTCAGACACCCAACACATGCTCCTTTGCCTAATGATCTTCTCCTTATATAGCCTTAGGTACTTCACAATACCACGGTCCAAAACCATAGTAACACAATACCATCAACCTCAAAACGAGGGATTGACACGCCCGTCGAGACACCATGGTCCGAAACCATAGGCACAACTTCCAAGGACTAACCGCCACGGACCAAAGGTACTTTTCCACATACACGCTCTTTTACTGAAGCCAACCTGCGTGTACACGCGACTTGATATATAGAGAACCTGCGTATACGCGACTTGGTATATAGTGAACCTGCTTGTATACGCGACTTGGGCTTAACGAACCTGCGTGTATGAACTTTCTTGGCATGCTGTACTAAGATCTGTCCTCTGATTAAGTTGCCATCACCTGTACCAACCTCTGAGTGAGTTTCCATCAAGGACAACACTTGAATCATAATGCCAACAATCTCCCCCTTTGGACTTGATGGCAACCACCACACCAAGTCACTCTCCCCCTTTGACATCAAGGGCAAAGGGCGGACCAAGATATTTTCTTCTTTGGTATACCTTCTGCTGTCCATACTGTTGTCCATACTCTCCCTGAGTACATGCTGAAGTTTCTGATTTGGCTCCCCCTTTGTTTATGCCAAAGTGTACCAATCTATCCACGCTCCCCCTGAGCAGATGCAGGTTCTAAGACCAGCCATTCAGATCTGTACCATAAGCATCAGCCTGCAATACTATTCCTTTGATCAAACAACAAGATGTATCATTTAGTTTCATCAGCCACTTCTAACCATAATGCCAACAATGAATTATTTGAAGTATATGCTCCCCCTGAGTGTGAGCCAACCATGACTGAACCATTTCCTGAGTCTGTTCTGCTCCCCCTGAGCCTGAGCCAACCATGACTGAACCTGGGTCTGTTCTGCTGCCCTTTCTTCATATACGCGACTTTGCAGCCTGTAACTCGCGTATATACGCGACTTGTCTTCATTATATCAGCGTATGCAAGATGGAATACTGAATTTCATCACTTTCAGATTCCCTTGTGTCTGTTATGTCAGCTGTCTGAATTATGCCACACCTTTCTGTCTTTGTCTTCTTCAATTCCTGGAACTGTGATGATGTATGGTCCTCTTGTTTTGAATTTTGAAATCTGCTCCTGCATTCCCTTGCTTTATGCCCATAGTTGTTGCATGTATAACACCTTACATTTTTCATGTTCCTTCTATCACAATCAATTGCTTTGTGTCCATATGCATTGCAGGCAAAGAAATATCCTCTGAAATACCTGGGATGCGATGATCTTTCTTGAACCATTCTACTTCTACATCTGGCTGCAACATGTCCAAGATTATGACATACATAACATTCAACATTATTCAGTGGAGGAAATAATCGTCTATCACGTCCATAGTTAGGAGTAAAGGATCTTCCTTGAGGAATTTCTTTCCTTGGTTGTTCCTTGTTGAGCATTTCAGATTTCTCATTAGAGTTTCTTGCCTCACCTTGTGAACTAGATTCACCTTCAACATATTCATGAAAACCAAGACCAGTCTTGATAGCAGGAGACCTTTGACTATTAAGAATATCATCCAAGACTTTAGTACTATCTTGGAATCGTAAAAGCTTATCCTTTTCTTCTATTTTACCTTTCAAGATATTTACCTCAACTTGATGTTGTTCTTCCTTTTTCAGATATTGATTCCTTAGGTCTTCTTCAGCTTTTCTTCCTTCTTCCACTTGTCACTTTAGTTTGGTCACTTCATGTTCTTGATCTTCAAGATCTTCTCTGTTCTGTTCTCTTGATTTTTTAAGATCTTCTTTTAGAGAGAGGATCTTTGATTCAAGTCTCTGAATAGTTGTACTCTGATCCTTTACTATATCCTACAATTGCTCCCTTACCCTGATTTCTGTCTCCAATTGTTCTTTTAATTTGGAAACTTCTTCAGTTTCTGCATTCTTCTCTTCATGTGCCATGAGAATTTTAATATCTTCGCTATTATTGGATGAAGCATTCTTCTTCTTATGTGCCATGAGACTTCTAATATCTTCACTATCATTGAATGAACTTTTAATATGGGTATAATAGCTTCTACCATCTTCTTCAGATATCTTTCCTTTGTTATGAGAACATCTAGCAGCATAGTGACCAACTCTACCACATAGAAAACATTTGAAAGGTAGCTTACCTTTGAACCGTCCAGTTCCCCGTTCAAGATTCTTGACAAAATTTACCTCATCTTCTTCCTCTGACACTTCGAATGCGGCCTCTGGTGGTACCTCTTGTCGCATTTCAAAAGCAGTTAAGATCCTGTGAAGCTGTGACATGGTGATTTTCTGCACATTCTCCTTTTCTTCTATGGCAGATACTTTAGAATCAAATTTAGTAGACAGAGATCTCAAAACCTTTTCAACTAAGACAACTTCCTCAAATTCTTCACCCAGATCCCTCATACAATTCACAATCTCATCCATACGCAGGAAATAATTAGCTATGCTTTCATTACTACGCATCTTAAGAGTTTCATACCGGATTCTGAGAGTTTGAAGCTTTGCTCTTTTTACTTGATCATCTCCTTCGTAGCTTGTAACGATTTTGTCCCATATTTCCTTAGCTGATTTGAAATGCATGATCTTCATAAATTCTGATTGAGTCAAACTACTCAATAGGACAGTAACAGCTTTGGCATTGAGCTCATATTGTTTTTTCTCTGCTGGATCTGTAGGAGTTGCTGATGGGAATTTGTATCCTCCTTCTACGATTCCCCAAACTTCTGCTCCAAGTGATTGTAGATATGCAGTGGTTCTTATCTGCCAGTGAGTAAAATTGTTCCCGTCAAAGACTGGTGGCCTGATGTGTGCCTCTCTTTCTGGATTAGCCATTCTGATGGATCTTTTCCTTCAAGCGATCAAGCTTCCTCTGAAGGACCTGCTCTGATACCAATTGTTGGAAATAATACTGAGGGGGGGGGTGAATCAGTATTATCAGATCAGTAAAAACTTTCCAATTTCATACTCAGAAACATATACGCTACTTCAATTAAGTGAACCCGCGTGTACACGCTACTGTGTCTAATGAAACTCACGTATATCCAGAGATCTTATAATTCAGTTAGCTTAATCTTCAGTAAATGCATCAGAACATTATTAAGCATATTAACAGTAAACAGGTGCAGAATAACAGAACAGAACATCACACAAGAGCCACACACATGAACACCATGATATAAGGTGGAAACCCAATGTGGGTGAAAACCACCTGCTGCAATTCGTCTCTTTCTTCTTTAATAAGAAACTTCTTTTACAATGTACTGGTGCAGTCCTTTACCAGTACGCAGGCTACAACCTGCAGAGGGCTACAACCCTCTCTCGTTTTCCAACTACTTCTGGAAGGGAGCTACAACCCCCTCAGCTCTTGTACTAGCCGATCCATTTACTAGTACGTAGGTGCTGACCCTACAACCTTCTTTCCTCCAGGGACCACGTTTCATCAATTTTCAGACTGGATCCAAGAGTACACAACAAACATTAATGCAATACAATCATCAACTTATACTTGCATCATAATTCATTAAACAACCCAATACTGAATCACTGAAACCCTGTCATCAAGATCACAGAACCCAAACCAGAGCCCAGAACTCTGCAACAACCACCAGAATCAGCAGCAACCTGAAATATCAAATCTTATTATGCATACGCTACTTTACTGTACCAAAACACGCGCTTTCACCAAAGGCAACCCGCGTGCAGATCTAGAAATAATTACTTATACCTTCGCTGTCAGATCCGACCCTTGCCAAGCGTCCCGAACAGATAACCAGCAATACCAGATCTTCTCACTTCGTCAGACACCCAACACATGCTCCTTTGCCTAATGATCTTCTCCTTATATAGCCTTAGGTACTTCACAATACCACGGTCCAAAACCATAGTAACACAATACCATCAACCTCAAAACGAGGGATCGACACGCCCGTCGAGACACCATGGTCCGAAACCATAGGCACAACTTCCAAGGACTAACCGCCACGGACCAAAGGTACTTTTCCACATACACGCTCTTTTACTGAAGCCAACCTGCGTGTACACGCGACTTGATATATAGAGAACCTGCGTATACGCGACTTGGTATATAGTGAACCTGCTTGTATACGCGACTTGGGCTTAACGAACCTGCGTGTATGAACTTTCTTGGCATGTTGTACTAAGATCTGTCCTCTGATTAAGTTGCCATCACCTGTACCAACCTCTGAGCACCTGTACCAACCTCTGAGTGAGTTGCCATCAAGGACAACACTTGAATCATAATGCCAACATGAAACTGTTGTAAAAACGGGTACCTACTTAATACTTTCGCATCCCCATCCTCCTTATCTATGTCACTAGAGATATGTACTGCAAATAATACACACCCTTTTCTAGGACTGCGATTTGCCTGCAGAGTTTTCACCATCCTAACTGATGTTGCCTTCTTCTTACCTTGTAAGATTCTTTGCTCTCCATTTTCATCCAAGAATTCAATGGCTTTGTCATAAAATTCCACCTTGGTCCTATTCCGATACAGCCAATCCATACCCAACAACATATTGTACGATCACAACGACAATAAATTCAAATGTGTTGATGTAGGCATACCATTCAGTTATAATGCACATGCTGAACTCAATGATGAACTCTCTTCTTTGTAACTGTAACCAATTGTACTAACCAAGATGTTGCATGCAATTCTTTATTCAAACCACACTTATCCACAAAGTTAGGACTAATATAACTATAATTATATCCAGGGTCAATCAAACTAGTAACAACTTGATCACAAAACTTACCATCCATCTCAATGATAGATTTGTGGTGATATGCCTGCATGTTATCCAGCACTGCATAAATTTTAGGTTTTCCCTGTACAGAAATTACCTGCATATGAATTCTAAGAACAGAAAATAAACAGTGCGAGAGCATAATACATAAAACACATATACACAGAGATTTTCCCCTGGATCCCAAAACCGTGACTACCAGATTGATTTTTCATTATGCTCATTTCAATGTTACAATACATATATATACATGCCGAAATATCCAATACCATGGACCAAAAACCATCGCACCCAAAACCATGTCTAAAACCATGCACAAAGCCATAGGTAGGTTTGCCCCACCTAATATAGGGTCCAAATTTTTTTTCCCCAGGGTGCTGCCCCGAACCACGTAGAGGGGGGCTACCTACCCCCCTCAAACCCCTTGTGACCCCCCCCCCGCTGCGCAATCGGCACAATGAAGGGGGGGCTTTGGCCCCCACTCTAACGCACAGTTAATTATGGGGGCTAGGAAAGAATATAACACAAGCCAACATTCTCCCACTTGGTTTTTTCTTTCCACAGGGGGGCACAGGAGAGCTTAGTCATTTATCCAGCCCTGCAACACCCATTGTTTCTCTACACCAAGATAAATTCTCAAAGCTCACAGATTTTGTTAATGCATCTGCAATATTCTTCAAAATGTCTACATTTACCAGCAACACCTTTTTGGCTTCTATCATATGCCTCACAAAGTGATACTGAACATCAATGTGCTTTGTCTTTGAATGATAAGCAGGGTTCTTTGCCAAGAAAATTGCACTTTGGCTGTCATAGTCTATCCTTATAGCTCCCTGTACTAACCCCATACTTGAACACAATCTCTACAACCAAACTGCTTGCTTGCATGAGTGGTTGCCATGTATTATGCCTTTGTAGTTGATAGTACCACTACAAATTGTTTCTTACTCATCCAACTGACTGCACCTCAAAATAGGTTAAACACATACCCACTTGTAGATCTTCTCTAATCCAAATCTCCAGCGCAGGTTGCATCAACAAAACCACGAATATCCAAACTATTGTCCAATCCTAGTTTTCCTTGGTAGCACAAACCATAATCACTAGTGCCACACAAATACCAGAAAACCCGCTTCATTGTTGTCCAATGCTCCTTTCCTGGTTTTGACATAAACCTTCTCAATACTCCCACTGCATGTGCAATGTCTGGTCTAGTACATACCATCACATACATCAAGCAACCGATTACACTTGCATATGGAACACGAGACATGTCCTCTTCCTCTTCTTGTGTCTTAGGACACTGTTCAGCAGATAACTTTACACCTACAGGAATAAGAACCTTCATCGTCTTACTATCCTGCATATTAAGCCTCTGTAGTATTGTCTCGACATACGTGCTCTGGTTTAAACAGAGCTTCCTATTTCCTTGATCTCTTTTAATTTTCATGCCCAAAATATAGTTTGTAGCACCAAGATATTTCATGTCGAATTTGAAGGACAATTGGGTCTTCAAATCTTGGATAATTTCTTTGTCATTTCCAACCAGCAACATATCATCCACATACAAGACCAAATAGATAACACGGTCACCAATTAATTTAAAATACACACAGTGATTTGCTTTGCATCTAGTGAAGCTAAGTCCCCGTATAAATGTATCAAATTTCTGATACCACATCCTTGGTGATTGTTTTAACCCATACAAAGACTTCTTTAACTTGCATACTAATTCTTTCTTACCCTTCACCACAAAGTCTTCCCGTTGCTTCATGTAGATATCCTCTTCCATATCCCCGTGAATAAATGTTGTCTTCACATCCATCTGTTCTACATCAAAATCAAAAGCAACAGCAATAGATAATAGTAATATAATAGAAACTACTTTGACAACAGGAGAAAAAATATCACCAAAATCAATTCCCGGCACTTGGGAATAACCTTTTTCTACCAACCGAGCTTTGTATTTCTCCACCTTTCCTTCTACATTTGTCTTCTTCTTGAACACCCATTTTCTGCCAATGGGTTTCCTTCCAACCGGCAACTCCACCAAATCCCAAGCCTCATTTTTGTGCAAAGATGCCATTTCATCAACCATGGCCTCTTTCCGGAGTTTTCCATCCTCTGAATCTACTGCATCCTGCACAATTCTGGGATCATCATCAGTAATAGATAAAGAAAAATTTGAAAAGAAAGCAGATGGACAATACCTTTCTTGCTGCCTTTTTTCTCGAACTGATCTTCTCACAACCAAAGTTTGTGGCTCTTCATCTTCTGATTCCTCTTCTGTTGTAGAGTCTGATTCTTCCTCCTTTAGCTCAAACTCTATCTTCTCAAGTTCCTTTGATGGGACTTCATGTTTAATAACATTTCTCACCTCTATGAACACCACATCTCAGCTGTACACAACCTTCCTTGTTACCGGGTTACAAAGCTTATAACCCTTTAAACCATCCTTATACCCAATAAAGATGCACTTTTCATATTTATTATCCAACTTTGTTCTTTTTTCCTTTGGAACATGTACATATGCCTCACATCCAAATACCCTCAGATGTGAAAGAGAGGGTTTCTTACTAGCCCATAACTTTTGTGGAGGCTTATCCTCCAACATTGATGAAGGTGATCTGTTGACCAGGTAACATGTTGTCTCCACCGCCTCTACCCAGAATTCTTGCCCTAAACCGACACCATTGAGCATGCTTCTTTCCCTTTCCATCAACGTCTTGTTCATTCTTTCTGCAACTCCATTTTTCTTAGGTGTGTATGGAGTAGTCTTATGTTGTGCTATACCACACTGCTTACAGAATTCTTCAAATTCCTTACTACAAAACTCTCCACCGTTATATGTCCTCGGCACCTTTATCTTCTTCTCTGTCTGGTTTTCCACCAAAGCATTAAATTCTTTAAACCTGTCAAAGACTTCATATTTCTTCTTGAGGAAATATATCTATGTATTCCTTGAGAAGTCATCTATAAATGATACATAGTACACAAACTTACCAAGTGATGGAACCTTTACAGGTCCAAACACATCACTGTGCACAATTTCTTATATCATTTTCACCCTCTTACCACCAGAAGGAAAACTCACCTGATTTTGCTTCTCGTATACACAATTTTCACAGAAATCAAAATCTAGAGAGCTATTAGTCATACATTCTACCATACCTTTACCATGAAGTATTTGAAGTCCCTTCTCTCCATTATGTCCAAGCCTTTTATGCCATAGCATGGTCTTTTCTCGAGAGACCACTAGATTTTCTTCTCCACTTTCAAGAACCACAGAACTGTTGCACTCATCAACAATAGTGTTACCTTTCATCTTGTACGGAGTTCCAATCCAAACTCCCCGCATGATTACTAGTGCTCCATGAACCATCTTGCAGGTATCTCTCTCGAACACTATTTTTACACCTGCATCATCTAGCTTGCTTACGAAAATCGGATTTCTGGCTAATACAAGAATATGTAGAACACTAGGAAGTGTTCTAACCCTTCCACCTTGCAACTTCAACTTTACCTTTCCACGACCAATGATTATAGCCTTCCTATCATCCCCTAAGAAGACGTCACCACCATCGTATTTCTCATACTCGCAAAACCATTCTCTATGGGGAGTGAAGTAAAAGGATGCACCTGAGTCAATCAACCATGCCTCGTGATTTATATGTGTACTTGAAGAAGCTAAGTACACATCCCTACCTTCATTTGAGATGGTTTTCGCCTCTACAAAAGGAGCATCATCATATTCCTTTCCTTTCTCGGGAGCTTTAGATTTACAGTCCCTTTTGTAGTGCCCTTCCTTTCTGCATTTCCAGCATACCACCTTTACAGGTTTTCCTAGAGATTTATATCTCCCTCTAGATTTAGATTTCCCACTCGATGGATTATTTTTGTTTCTATTCTGGGACTGTCCTCATACAGACAAGGCATCACCATTCTAGCTCTCCATATTTTTCTGTCTCATCTCCTCCGTCAGTGAGGATGAGACAATTTCATCAAACTGCAAGGCAGTTGCATTGCTACCTATTGCAATAACAAGACTATCCCATGAATCTGGTAGATAACATAACAAACTGATGCACTTATCTTCATTTGAAATTTTAATATCAATAGATAATAGCTGACTTACCACAGTATTATATGCATTCAGATGCTCTGTCACCAAGTCTCCATCTTTCATCCTTAGGTTATAAAGCTTTTTCCGTAGGAACAGTTTATTCACCAGAGACTTAGATTGGTACAAAGTTCCTAACTTGTCCCACAAAGCCTTTGCCATAGCTTCCCCTGATACATTCAACAATACTGAATCTGAGACACACAATCGTATTGTGCTCTTTGTCTTCCAATCCAACTTCTTCCATTCTTCATCAGACACTCTCGTTGGTTTAGTACCTGGATCTGTCGCGATCCATTGATCTTTATCTACCAACAGGTACTCCATCTTGAGTTTCCACAACTCAAAAATCTAACCATTAAATTTCTCGATCTCTATCTTTCCACTACTCTCCATCTTCTTTCACCACCAGAATTGATCCCGCAGATCTCCCATTGAAAAGGGTCTACCATAGGCCCGAGCGAAACCCCTCAGCAATAAAGGTGTCCCCTTGAAGCCAAAACAACTTTGATACCAAATGTAGATTTTAACCCCGTACAGAAATTACTTGCATATGAATTCTAAGAACAGAAAATAAACAATGTGAGAGCATAACACATAAAACACACATACACAGAGATTTTTCCCTGGATCCCAAAATCCGGACTACGAGATTGATTTTTCATTATGCTCCTTTCAATGTTACAATACATATATATACATACCGAAGCATCCAATACCATGGACTGAAAACCATTGCGTCCAAAACCATGTGCGAAAATCATGCACAAAAGCATAGGTAGGTTCGTCCCACATAATATAGGGTCTAAAAAAAAATTCCCTGGGGCACTACCCTAGACCCCATAGGGGGGGAACCCCTTGTGACCCCCCCGCTATGCAATCAGTGCAATGAAGTGGGGGCTCTGCCCCCCCTCTAACTATAGAATTTTCTCTACAAATCAGCTAGCTCACTAATATCATGTAGAAATTTGCAAATCAAACTGATATATGCAATGTACTAAAGCATAATAATAGATCTACAAACTTTGCGGAATCTAATCAACCATGAGCAACATTAAGCATGAACACATATAACTGATAAGAAGGAATCAATCACACATAACACAAAAGAATATATCCAGGAAAAGCACTAGCCTAAAACCCCATCTCTGTATTATCAATAAAGTGGAAATCTTCAACAACATACAAAAAGAATGAGCTCAAAATCTATCCTGCTCTCTCTGTACTCTGATGATGTAGCTCATGGACTATCTAGGCTTATATATATAGGCTCCACAAGTCCTCCAAGCCCCTATTTCCTTGCGCAGTTTTGATTGGGGTTCAATTACATAACATGTGTGAATTGGCCAAACCATACCTGTTGTCACCTCAGGTCTAACTACGCAGTACTAGAAAGAATAATATTCCTTCATCATGCAAGGAATATTCACTACGAATATCCTAGCAACTGATAGTACACTATCCCTCATCTGATCTCAACTAGGTCTTTGTTTGAACTGCCATGCATCAGTTATCCATGAGTGAATACTCAGTTATTTGAAAATACCAGTTGTCACATGCATGCAAGCATCAACAAACTGAATCTCATTAATTTAACAACTTGTTAGATTAATCTAATTGGACTTGGCTAAGTCAACTGATCCTCTCAATATAGAACTCATCCTTAATTCCTCAATCAGTGGAGCAAATCAAGGACACATTCCCCAATCAGTGGAGAAATTATTGCATGTTCTCACAAAGACTTCAAGTTTGATTTTCCTTAACTAATTAACTAAAACTGAATTAATTAAATAATATTCAAACTGCTGGTAAGACCAAATTCGAATTTTACTTCCTATTTTAGTCCAGGGTCTGTCTAAAAATAAGAATCCAACTTCACTGCTAAAAATAGAACTTCCATTTTTAGCACTTCTATTTTTAGCAATTTCTTGTTGCCAATTTTCGACACTCCCTCTCAACAAGAAAGGCTTCCTCTCGAACCCGATCCTGTACCTCTGGAATGTTCTACATGCAACACATCTACCAAGTTTGGTTGCTCCAGCAACTCTCGGAACAAAAAAACTCCCAACTGACCTCTTTGTTGGGCTAGAAACATACTCTGATGTTGAAGCTCTACCTGCTACTAACTAGTGCTCCCTCTTTGACCTCTGCACTACCCTACACTGTGCAACACAATTGTGCCTCTCGCATTGCTGCAGCCTACATGCTCTGCACTGTCATGGGATTCCCTGCACTGTAACTCTCTCTGCTACTCCATCCGCATCTGTCTCTACCCAATCAATCAGTTCCTGCTACTCCAAATCGGGGCTCCCATAGTAAGGTCTCATCCATGAGGTTGGGTACCTCAAGGATCCTGCCCCTCCTCCTTGGGACGATCACTCTACATTGCCCCACCTCCTACCTAAAGGTATAGTTGCATGTGATCCCTATGCCCACCTGGCTCGAAGTTTCCCCCTACTGAAGGTCTCTGCATGAGTAGATGTCTCTACTCGATCTCCACTCAGTTTCCCTTGTTGTGGCTGCTCCACAACCTCCGGAAGCTGTTGCACCAATCGTGGATCCTCCACAATCGTCTGAGACTTCTTCTTGCACTGCATGTTGAGAAGTAATATACTCTCCCTCTCAACCACCAAGTCTCCATCAGTTGCCTTGCTGCTTAAGGCTTTGCATGCATATTGAACCTCAAGAGAATACAAGTTCTTGACCCATGAACTGATCTGCTTCACCTATCTTGTGATGATGTGTCTAAGGAAAACCTTTCCCTTAATGAAGACTACACCATATCCTCTATCTTCTAGCATCGCGATCGACACCAAGTTTCTCTTCAGTCCTGGTACATACTTGACATCAGTCAAGGTAAGGCGAGCTCCATGCTCCCTCTGAAAAATAACCGTGCCTACACTTGAGACACTATACTTTTCATCATTACCCATCGCTATGAGTATCTGGAGATCTTTCTCCTCCAAAGTACTGAACAAACTCTTATCGTCGGTCATGTGGAAAGAAGCTCCACTGTCGAGAACCCAACCACTTCCCACCATGGATGAAACCATGAATGTGAAGAGTGTGAAATCCAACTTGAACTGTGAATCAAGTGCCTCACCTTCAGATCCTTCCGAAGATCCCTTCTCGGATTTCCTCTGTGGAAAATTTGTAACAAAATGGCCCACCTCATGACAACAAAAGCATCGCACTTTTGATTTGTCAACCTTCTTCCCACCATGGGAAGAACTAGATTCGAGAAGAGAAATCTTCCCCCTCCCCTTCTTCGCCTTACTTGCTAAGGCACAGTTCTCTTCATCCTCCATGGATGAAGAACTGTCTCTAGTGCTCCATCTGATCTCCTCCTACATCAAATATGACCATAGTCATTCTCAATCTGGCAGTTTCTCTCTTCCATTAACCGAGTCCTAGTAGCTATGTCAGCTCTTAAGAAGTCTGAGGAGTGCAAGACTCACCATGTCATCATTAGCTGTCACAACCCCTACACTTGCAAGCTCATCCTTACATGTGGTGAGCTTAGTTAGATACATAGAGATCGTGTCGCCACTTTCACACTTGATCTTTCAAAGTTTATCCTTTAGTGCCAGCTTCCTCTGATCACTGCTATTCTGATAAAGATCTTTCAATGTTTTCCACATCGAAAACGGAGTCTCCTTCCCATGGAGGCTCAAGACAATATGATCTCGAACTCCCTCCAAGAGGATTCTCTTAGCTCTAGCCACACACTTCTTTCATTCCGCTAGTTGAGTAGCATCAGTCGGCTTCTGGACTTCTTGATCAATGAAGTCCTTAAGGCCATTATCTTCTAATACTGCCTCCATGCGATCCTTCCAGGCTATATAATTCAAACTGCCATCAAGGGCATATTCGAGTCTCAAACCATAGAATGCCATTGGTGAAATAGATGTGATAAGAACTCAATTCAATATTCAGAAACCACAAAATTCAACTTCTCCCTTCTTGTATAATGTTCTTCCTTGATCACCTGTGCTCTGAAACCATGTAGAATTTTCTCTACAAATCAGCTAGCTCACTGACATCATGTAGAAATTTCACATGCAGATCAAACTGATATATGCAATGTAGTAAAGCATAATACTAGATCTACATCTACCATAAACTTTGCGGAAGCTAATCAACCATGAGCAACATCAAGCATGAACACATATAACTGATAAGAATGAATCAATCACACATAACACATAAGAATTTATCCAGGAAAAGCACCAGCCTAAAATCCCATCTCTGTATTATCAATCAAGTGAAAATCTTCAACAACATACAAAAAGAATCAACTCAAAAGCTATCCTGCTCTCTTTGTACTCTGATGATATAGCTCATGGACTATCTAGGCCTATATATATAGGCTCCACAAGTCCTCCAAGCCCCTATTTCCTTGTGCAGTTTTGATTGGGGTCCAATTACATAACATGTGTGAATTGGCCAAATCATACCCGTTGTCACCTCAGGTCCAATTACGCAGTACTAGAAGGAATAATATTCCTTCCTCATGCAAGGAATATTCACTAGGAATATCCTAGCAACTGATAGTACATTGTCCCTCATCTGATCTCAACTGGGTCTCTGTCTGAACTGCCATGCATCAGTTATCCATTAGTGAATACTCAGTTATTTGAAAATACCAGTTGTCACACGCATGCAAGCATCAACAAACTGAATCTCATTAATTTAACAACTTGTTAAATTAATCTAACTGGACTTTACTAAGTCAACTGATCTTCTTAATATAGAACTCATCCTTAATTCCTCAATCAGTGGAGCAAATCAAGGACACATTCCCCAATCAGTTGAGAAATTATTGCATGTTCTCACAAATACTTCAAGTTTGATTTTCCTTAACTAATTAACTCAAACTGAATTAATTAATTAATATTCAAACTGCTAGTAAGACCAAATTTGAATTTTACTTCCTATTTTAGTCCAGGGATTGTCTAAAAATAGGAATCCAACTGCACTGCTAAAAATAGAACTTCTATTTTTAGCACTTCCATTTTTCATTCCTTGTTGCCCAATCCAACACTGATGCCCAAACTGCTATTTTTAGCAATGTTATTTTTAGCACTTCTATTTTTAGCAATTTCTTGTTGCCAATTTTCAACACTAACCCCCCGGTTAACTAGGGGGGCTAGTCGTGGAAAGAATAACCCAACATAGATACGATGAATGCTCTGCTCGAAATCCCCAACAGTCTGCATCTCCTGTACACTTTAAATATGAGGCTTACCGCCCTGATATTGCGGACAATCTCTCTTGAGATTCTCTTTACCACATATCAAACACTCCATTTGTTTCATAACATCACCTATATTCTGTTGTTGTGACCCATGTCCTTGTCTAATTATGTTCAACTTCTTATATGGTGAAACATTCTCTTTCTCTCCTGCATTCTGAGGTCTTGTTCTTTTCAGCTGCCATTTATCTTTAGCTTTGTCTTTCCCTTTCCAACATTGCTGAGATTTTGTCTTATGTTTTGACTGCTTATAACAATGCTTCAATTTCCCAATAACTTCCTCCAATACCCGAGGCTCATCATACTAAATCCGATCCTTAAATGCTAATGGAAATCCACTAAAAAATATCTGAAATTTAGCATTTTCATCTTTAAGGTACAATACATACCTCAATAGCTCCAAGATCTTGGTCTTATACTCCTCTTCTCTTATCGATCCCATTTTTAGCTCATAGAATTCATTGGCTTTCTTTTCATAGTACCTCTCCGAAAAGTACTTCTTCATAAAGTCTCTTGAATTCATGCCAACTCAACTCTTCTATCTCGATGTCTCTAACCCGCTTCACATTTTCCCACCAGATGTTTGCTTTACCTTTTAGGTTGAATATAGATATTATGGCATTCGTATTATCTGTGTAATTATGCAACTCAAAGAACTTATTCATCCCAAGTAACCAAGCCTCTGCATCCTCTGGCTTCTTCAAATCTCCATCAAAGGTAGGTGGCTTAGCTTTCTTAAACTCATCCAACAAATATCCCCTATCACTCCTCCTGTAAGGATGATAATGATGATGATCATAGTGCCTATCGGAACCAGAACTAGAATAGTACCTATGTCCATCACCTCTCTGATATGGAGTGTCCAAGAACCTTCCATCTCTAACCGTGTCATCCCTATCTAACTTGTTACCACCATGAGATATACTATCATATGCCCCATTAGTCCCATTCTCTTGTCCATGGTTGATTCGAAGTTGTCCCTGTCTCTACAAGTCTGACAAACTCTGAAGGATTACTGCATTGAATTCTGCTTGTTTCTCCTGTGCCTGCATGATTCTGTCATTATCTGCCTTGCAACTCCTTAATTCTTCCTTCAAGCTTCTCAATGTGTCTACTAAGTTAGAAGAATTCCCAACACCACACTGCTCATCTGATCCATAGGGAGAGTCTCGAGAACTGTAGTCTACCATCTTGCTAGTCATCTTTGTTGTTTTCTTCCTACAAAGCATACCATGTCAGCTAAACCAAAATATAAACATAATCAACATACCTCTATATAGTTCGGGGAGAATATCTCATCTGCAAGGTCAACATGATTAGCACAATACATGTATAAACATAACCACAACAACATATAGATATCATCCTAACCATAGTCCAGTCATTAATGCATGACCATATCTACAACACATCGTGACCACATGCATGACAACTACACCCATATCAATGTATGCATAATAAACATATGGATGACATGCATGCATACACGATACATACAAACACTTAGATGCATATGCAGTGCATAACCGACCTATACTCATGATAAACATACCCAACAACACACCATCCACTTTCACATGGAAACATCACTACAACCATGACCAACACCATGCATATGCAACAAGCACATATGTTATAGACATATTTGGGCACTGCAACCCCAAACTCATATGTCCATAAACTAAGGGCTCTTTAGTCCCTAAAAGTGTTGCTTCATACCCTAAAGGATCATGGTCAACTGATTACATCATTTCCCAGAAGTTCCACCGGAAAAACTACTCGGAACTGGCCAAAATTGGACAATACTGACTGCTCCATGGTTAAGGTGCGATGCATACTGGCTGCCAAACTAGCCAGGTGCAATGCATACTGAAATGGCCTTCTGTAGGGTGCAATGAGTGAGAATAGACAAATGGCAGAAACAGTTTGCTAAGTGGATGATCATGGAATCTTCCAAAAACTTCTCCTGTGACACTTGCCTCTCTGAATTCGCCTAGTGATGAGTAAGAGATCAAAGAAATCTCCAAGTGGAACCAAGAACTATCAGTGGAATGACACTAATCAAAAACCCAGAGCTAACTCACACCCTTGGAAGACATCTAAAAATGGATCCCTCATCTAAGAGATCTAGAGGCTGGAATTTTGTATTTTGTAAGTAAGTGTTGTTGGTTTGTTGGTGAGAAGAGACATTGCATTGTTGGGTGATTTTCTTATTCATGAGGTGAAGAGGGCTTCGACACTGGGAGGATGATGCTGGATCAAACAGCTGGGTTGTAATCCTCTCTTTCACTATTAATAAAGTTCTTTGAGTTTTCCTCCATATAATCGTGTGTTTATGAATCTTATTGTTTATGAATGCAATTTTATGGTCAATGTGTTTCTCATTCCGCATTGTTTATGATGTTTTAGATGGATATGCTTTGATGGTTTTCTGTTACTTTGAATCTACAGGTACTCTTTGAAGCGGGACAAGTAGGAGAGGAGTGGCAAATTCTATCAAGGAAAGGGGAAATCAAGCTAGGATCAAAGCGGAAGATCCAGGTTGGTCCTCTTTTCTTCCCTCTAATCTATCACACTTAAAGAAACCCTCAAAAGGCTTTCATTGTTTGTTTCTAAGAAAGCTACCCATCTTAGTGGGACTAGTAGTTCGAATCGACACTAGTTTTCCCTGAAAAAACATAGACCACAAGTATAAGTGACACATATGCAGTCGACATGGATGCATGACCAACACACACCTCCCATCCAATCCAAAGGGTGAACCATGCTCTGATACCACTCTGTAACACCCTCCTCCCACATTTACCCAAGTTAACTGGTCCCCCAGGGTAAACATGTGATTAGAGGCTACTGCAATCTGATTCAACTCCCCATGTACATGTTAGGAAGTGGAATCGACAAAACACATACAACATGACCTTCTACACCTGCAACAGAACCCCCAGGAGCCATCCATCCCATCGAGATGACTAGCCCCTGAAACAAAATGACATTTCAATGACCTAGAGCCTCGGTCGCCATGACATGGGCATGCATGTGACTGGGGCCCTCCAGTTGCTCTCACAGCTTGGGCATGCAAGCGACTGAGGTATTTTTCAGCTAGTTCTGAGCCTACGACCCTGGATTCTATGCTAATTTTTCAAGGCCAAGACTCAGGCCATTGCCCAAAACTCTATGAAACTTTCAGGAATCAAAAGTAACATCGAAACAATTATGTAAATGAAAATACTTTAACAAATACTTAGCTAGACCCCTACTAGCCATGACAGGCATTTCATCAAACGTGTCACAAATATGCATTTTATAGGTCATAACAACAGATCTGAGCATAGGGGTGTCATACTTATCTGAGAATCACTAAGAAGCATTGATGGCTTATCACTGTAGGTTTTAACCCCCTACAAAAATTACCTGCATACGAATTCTAAAACACAGAAAATAAACAATGTGAGAGCATAACACATAAAACACATATACACAAAGATTTTCCCTAGATCCCAAAACTGGGACTACTAGCTTGATTTTTCATTATGTTCCTTTCAATGTTACAATACATATATATACATGCCGAAGCATTCAATACAATGGACCGAAAACCATCGTGTCCAAAACCATGCACAAAACCATAGGTAGGTTCGCCCAACCTATTATACGGTCCAAAAAAAATTCCCCAGGGCGCTGCCCCGGACCTCGTAGAGGGGGGCTACTCGCCCCCCTCAAACCCCCTCTGACCTTGCCGCTACGCAATCAGTGCAATGAAGGGGGGGCTCTGCCCCCCCTCTAACCTCCCGGTTAACTAGGGGGCTATTCTTGGAAAGAATATAACACAACACAACATTATCCCACTTTTTGTTTTCTTTCAATAGGGAGCCACAGGAGAGCTTAGTCATTTATCTAACCCTGCAATGCCCATTGTTTCTCTACACCAAGAGAACTTCTCAGAGCTCATAGATTGTGTTAATGTATCTGCAGTATTCTTTAAAGTGTCTACCTTTACCAGCAACACCATTTTGTCTTCTCTCATATCCCTCACAAAGTGATATTGAACATCAATTTGCTTTGTCTTTGAATGATAAGCATGGTTCTTTGCCAATAAAATTGCACTTTGGCTGTCACAGTCTATCCATATAACTCCCTGTACTAACCCCATACTTGAACACAATCTCTACAACCAAACTGCTTCCTTGCTTGCATGAGTGGCTGACATGTATTTTGCCTCTGTAGTTGATAATGACACTACATATGATTTCTTACTCATCCAGCTGACTGCACCACCAAATATGTTAAACACATACCCACTTGTAGATCTTCTCTGATCTAGATCTCCAACCCAGTCTGCATCAACACAGCCACGGATATCCAAAAATCTGTTCAATCCTGGTCTTCCTTGGTAGCACAAACCATAATCACTAGTGCCACGCAAATACCTGAAAACCCGCTTCACTAATGTCCAATGCTCCTTTCCCAATTTTGACATAAACCTGTTTCTCTGTCTGGTTTTCCACCAGAGCCTTAAATTCTTTAAACTTGTCAAAGACTTCAAATTTCTTCTTAAGGAAATATATCCATGTATTCCTTGACAAATAATCTATAAATGATACATAGTACACAGACTTACCCAGTGATGGAACCTTCACAGGTCCAAACACATCACTATGCACAAGCTTTAATATTTGCTTCACTGTCTTACCACCAAAGGGTAAACTCACCCGATTCTGCTTCTCATATACACAATTTTCACAGAAATCAAAATCTAGAGAGCAATTACTCATACCTTCTACCATAATTTTACCATGGAGTATTTGAAGGCCCTTCTCTCCAATATGTCCAGCCTTTGATGCCACATCATGGTCTTCTCTCCAGAGACCACTAGATTTTCTGCTCCACTTTCAGGAACCATAGAACTGTTGCACCCGTAAAAAACAATGCTACCTTGCATATTGTACAGAGTTCCAATCTGATCTCCTCGCATCAATACTAGTGCTCCCCGAACCATCTTGCAGTATCCTTCTAGAACACTATTTTTACACCTGCATCATCCAGCTTGTTTATAGAAATCAGATTTCTGGCCAATAAAAGAATATGCAAAACACCCAGAAGTGTTCTAACCCTTCCACCTTGCAACTTCAAATTTACTTTTCTACGACCAACAATTCCAGCCTTCCTATCATCCCCTAAGAAGACATCACCACCATCATATTTCTCATACTCGCAGAACCACTCTCTATGGGGAGTGAAGTGAAAAGATGCACCTCAATCAATCAAGCATGCCTCATGATCTACATGTGTACTTGAAGAAGCCAAGTACACATCCCCACCTTCATCTGAGATGGTTTTTGCCTCTGCAGAAGGAGCATCATCAGATCCCTTTCCTTTGTCAAGAGCTTTAGATTTACAGTCTCTTTTGTAGTGCCCTTGCTTTCCGCATTTGTCTTCTTCTTGAACACCCATTTGCTGCCAATGGGTTTCCTTCTAACCGGCAACTCCACCAGATCCCAAGCCTCATTTTTGTGCAAAGGTGCCATTTCATCAACCATGGCCTCTTTCCGAAGTTTTCCATCCTCTGAGTCTACTGCTTCCTTCACAGTTCTGGGATTGTCATCAGTAATAGATAAAGAAAAATTCAAACAGAAATCAGAGGGACTATACCTTTGTGGTTGCCTTCTCTCTCGATCTGATCTTTTTATAACCGGAGTTTGTGGCTCCTCATCTTCTGATTCCTCTTCTGTTGTAGAGTTTGATTCTTCCTCCTTTAGCTCAAAATCTATCTTCTCAGGTTCCTTTGATGGGACTTCATGTTTAATAACATCTTTCACCTCTCTGAACATCACATCTCAGTTGTACACAACCTTCCTTGTTACTAGGTTCCAAAGATGATAACCCTTTAAACCATCATTATACCTAATAAAGATGCACTTTTCATATTTACTATCCAACTTGGTTCTTTTCTCCTTTGGAACATGTACATATGCATCACATCCAAATACCCTCAGATGTGAAAGAGAGTGTTTCTTACCAATCCATACCTCTTGTGGAGTCTTATCCTCCAACGCTGACAAAGGTGATTTGTTGACCAGGTAACACGCTGTCTCCACCGCCTCTGCCCAGAATTCTTGTCCCAACCTGACACCACTGAGAATGCTTCTTGCCTTTACCATCAACGTCTTGTTCATTCTTTCTGCAACTCCATTTTTCTCAGGCGTGTATGGAGTAGTCTTCTACTGTGCTATACCAAACTTCTTACAGAACTCTTCAAATTCCTTACTACAAAACTCTCCACTGTTATCTGTCCTCATACAGACAAGGAATCACCATTTTGACTCTCCATATTTTTCCGTCTCATCTCCTCCGTCAGCAAGGATGAGACTATTTCATCAAACTGGATATTTGGATTGCTACATATTGCAATAACCAGACTATCCCATGAATCTGGTAGAGAACACAACAAACTGATGCACTTATCTTCATATGAAATTTTAATGTCAACAGATAATAACTGACTTACCACAGTGTTAAATGCATTCAGATGCTCTGTCACTAAGTCTCCATCTTTCATCCTTAGGTTATACAACTTTTTCCATGGGAATAGTTTATTCACTAAAGACTTAGATTGGCGTAAAGTCCCTAACTTGTCCCACAAAGCCTTCGTCGTAGCTTCCTCTAATACATTCAACAATTCTGAATCTGAGACACACAATCGTATTGTGCTCTTAGCCTTCCAATCCAACTTCTTCCATTCTTCATCGGACACTCTCGTTGGTTTAGTACCTAGATCTACCGCGATCCACTGATCTTTATCCACCAACAGATCCTCCATCTTGAGTTTCCATAACTCAAAACCCTTGCCATTAAATTTCTCGATCTCTATCTTTCCACTTCTCGCCATCTTCTTTCACCACCAGAATCGATCCCGCAGATCTCTCACTGAAAAGGGTCTACCACAGGCCCAAGCGAAAGCCCTCAACAACAAAAGTGTCCCCTTGAAGCCAAAACAATTCCGATACCAAATGTAGGTTTTAACATAAATTACCTGCATACGAATTCTAAAACACAGAAAATAAACAATGTGAGATCATAACACATATACACAGAGATTTTCCCCTGGATCCCAAAACCAAGACTACCAGCTTCATTTTTCATTATGTCCCTTTCAATGTTACAATAGATATATATATATATATATATATATATATATATATATAGATATATGCTGAAGCATCCAATACCATGGACCGAAAACCATCACGTCCAAAACCATGTGCAAAAACCATGCACAAAACCATAGGTAGGTTCACCCAACCTAATATAGTGTCCAAAATAATTTTCCCCGGGGCGCTGCCCCAGACCCCATAGAGGGGGCCTAACCGCCGCCCTCAAACCCCCGGTGACCCCCCCACTACGCAATCAGTGCAACGAAGGGGGGGCTCCGCCCTCCTTCTAACCCCCCCGTAAACTACGTGGGCTAGTCGTGGAAAGAATATAACACAACCCAACAATCACATTAGTTGCATTATCATCTATTAGGTCATATATACATTGTACATTCATTTACAAATCAAAACATGATGAGAGCCTTACACCATCACTGACATAAAACATGCTCATAACCAACGTATAAGTAACAGAAATCACAAGGATACATCAACCATAAATTTCTCATACGAACCTGAATATTTTCTCATAAAATGCCAAGGAGAAATAATTCTTATTAATGAATGATTAAGCCAACCAGGGTCAAAATTTCCACGTACCACCTGACCATAGATTGGTTGAACCAAATCTGTCTTTCATCTAATCATCCTCATGCCATATTCCAAGCATAAATGTGGGACTTATAACCAAAATCAACCAGGTATTCCCGAGCATACACCACCTCACCCTCAACAATAGAAACAAGATTTACCACAATCCCCACTGGATCACTATGCCATAAACAATAAACATACAGTACCAGACTTTATCGCAATCCTCATGGGATCATTAGAACAAAAACGAGCATGGATGCCACCGGATCTCTCCACCTACACCATGAGGGATTTTTCTGTCCCAACCTCTCCGCTTTATTGTGTATCCCACCATTACCGATCAAGGGATTCCTAGGCCTACGAGGTCTCCACCCTCTAGGCTTTTCCGTGTATACCATCTTGAGATTCCTATGCCCAATCAAGGGTACTCACCACTAATATTTACTGTGCATCCCACCATTTACTAGTCAAGGGATTCCTAGGATCAATTGAGGTGTTCACATTCAGGGTTTACCATGTATCTCATCCTGAGATTCCTAGGCCTTGTGAATAATCTTGGGACCACCCCACTCAACTTTGAATCCATCTGGCAATCTAGCTCAACCACATACAAAAGAACCCGTTGCACCAAAGCTATCCAGAAATTTCAAGGCTAGGCTTAAAAACACTGTCACACTTGGCAAAATCCATGTCAATGATAGAAAGAGAGCCAAGAACACACATGCATAACCATGCATGCTAAATCTAGTAAGGAAATCACACATGTAAATCGATACCTAAAAATAATCTCGTTGTAGCTGCTAGATATTTCTCTTTATCTTTACCTCCTCTTGCCTTCTTTACTTTTCTTGATCCAATGTTGAAGTGTTCCAAGAAAACTCTAAGTGTCCAAGAATATGAGAGAGAGAGAATAGAGAGAGAGCTCCAAAACTGAACTAACTAAAGGTACTAACTGATCCTCAGAAGCCTTTTTATTAATGAAGCCTTTATTTTATGTAATTTTTCATTATTTTCTTTCATTTTCCTCCTCACGTGAAACCTATGACCTTTCACCTTCCTTTTCTGCCAATTTCCTTTATCTTCATAAATACAATGTCAATTAATGTCATTTTGTCTTTCTAAGGCCTTTTCCATTGTCTTTCGCAATTTCTTTATCCATAGTAAACCAAATGAACACCAACACTAGGATGTCTTGCTAAACATTTAGCTTGGAATGATTGTCCCATAACCATGGTTATTATTTTTCCTTTATTAACTTTTATTTCATGGAATTTCCACCAGGGATTTTACACTCCTATTCACCAAGTTTTATGCCCGATAGCCCCCGACTACTGACTAACTGGTAAGACCCACTACACAAGGTGGGGGTTGATGTTGAATTTCCACAACCTTGGGTCTAGGTTATATTCATAAAATCACTAACACTACAAACCAAGAATCTCAACCATAAACTACTTTGGACAACAGAAATATAAAGCAGGAAATTACATATGCACAAATATACACGTTTTTTTTTGTACAATATGTACAATCCCAATATTCGTTATATTAAATAAAATCTGAATAATACAACAGTCTTTGGTATACAAGATACAATGAAAAAAATTGTTGAGCAACTTCGATGTCGTATCTTGTGTTGTCGGTCCTTTGCTTCCGTATTGATCACTAGTAGTGCCTTAGTCCATCAAGGCCACTACACATCGAGAATCCAAGAGGGCTTCCACCTAACAATGTTTCAAGTCACTTATACTGCATGTACACGGGCTCATCATACTACACTCTAGGCTGGCCAATAACTGAGCTCCAATCTACCTTCTAGTAGCCTCTTTCATCCATCAAAGAGCTACTCATAAGGCTAAAAAATTCACCCAATCGCACACCAACAATGTCCTTCTTGTTTGCTACTCTAGGGCTACTTTAGGTAGCCAACACACTTCCCTCCAATCAGATCAATGGTACCCAATCACGTCACTGTCAGTTCTTCTCCTAGGAAGACACTTCACCTCCATGGAATTTCCTCCACATGGCACCAATAGGTTGCAACAATCACGATCCAATCTAGTCAAAACTTTGACCCAATACACCTCCCAAAATATTGTTGTCCTCTTGCTACTCTAGCTATCACTGCATCATTGGTTAGGGCATTAACCTTCAGCCCTTATCCTCCACGTAGTCAACAACACAAGCCTATTAATCCTGCGGTCCTCCAAGGTAAGGCTCTCCACACCTACGCTGCCCCAAATCTAGGCTTAACACTTCAATGAAACCCTTAGAGATAGCCCAGTTGATGGCTATGGCCTACGGCCTAGCACAACAACTGTCATAAGCTTACGATCTCCCTCAAATCCTACCCAAATAGGTCTGCTTTTCTCCACAGCCCTGCGGCCTTCACTGCCAAACATCCACAGTCAAGAACAATCCTTAAACATGCCTTCAAACAACCCTTTACACACTTCGTTTTCACCTACAACAAACTGCCTTCACAAAGAATTACCCCACTATCCCTCGACCTCTTTCACACTGTCTTTAACCTCCTCTTGTTGTGGCTAAGCCTCCTCCTATTTTAGAGCACACTTGGAGATGTAATGCCACACTTAGATGCTCAAATAACATCAATACACCTCATATTTATACTCAAAATGAGGGCTCCATAGATTCATGAAGAGACCTATCTATTGGACGAATTTTACATCAAGCCTCCATGACTTGAAAACCAATAATTACTAATCAACCTAAAAAATTCATAACTTAGTTTCTAGAGCTCAGATTTGAGTGATCTTTGGAGTGTTAGAATCAGCTCGCCAAGATATATGATATCAAATTTTCCCAAGCTCAAATTAATCATAGTTTTGGCCCAAATCTTGATGGTTGCAGAACTCCATACTTGGGTTCCAAGGCCACAAGCTACCCTTGTGGTGCTTCGTCCTCCAAACCCTGAACCCTAGGGCTTCGAGTACTTCCCAAGAAACACAAATCAACACTCCCTCTTAGTGAGGGAGGTACTTCCAATACTGGTCAGTCTCACGTCATCATCATCACTGCTCGCAACTCTTTCCCAACTCCTGGTGCTCACAATCGCAGCAATCCTTGTACGGTGAACTACGCCCTTCTCGGAAGTGTCGTAGTCACTACTGGAAGCACCCTACTTCTTCTTCTTATCTTGTAACATTTTCCACTTTCTCCATGATTCCTTATTGGCAATTGTAGGAGCACCCTTGCTCCCCACTGACCACACACTCTTCTTGGGTTGTAGAGTCTTCCTCTGAATCTATAAGCTCCCTCTCGAACTAGACTCCCTCTGAGTCTCTGGAACCTGAACCTTCTCGGGAAGTTGTACATTCTTCTCGTCAACATGTACCTATTCCTCTGAAGTTTTCACCTTCTCGTGCTTCTCTGGAACTTGTACCTGCTTCACCTGATTATTTCCATGATCCACAGGCTTGCCCGTCAACCTGTAGACACCATGCTCTCTAACTCTGAGTACAATCCCATTGGACTTAGAGCCTCTGGGCTGAGTCTTGCCTTCCCATCCTGTAATAATAACTCAAACACCTTCCTCTTGATCATCAAGACAAAAATCAAGTTATATTTGATTCCTGGTACAAATAGTACATCCTAGACCCGCATCATATGTCCTGTCTGCATCCTAAATGGCACAACACTCGATCCTTGGATCTCCAACTAACTCTTGTCGCCCAACACCATGTGAAACTTTGAGTCCCATTCAGCTAGAGTTTCAAAAACCTCCTGTGACCCTGTCAGATTCTTCGTTGCACCACTGTCCACGTATCATCCATCCTCATTGATAGTACCCTAGGAGAAATGAGAAATCATAGCAAAGTCCTCCTCTTCCAATCTCCTAGAGAGATCATCTATCTCTACTGAAGTGGCAACATCAGGGGCCTGCTTTCCTTTTCTCTTCTCGTCATCTCCCTTCTTTTTCATCAGAGATCTCGACAAAAAATGACCCACCTCACCATAGTTGAAACACTTGACTTTACTCAACTCCTTCTTTTCCTTACCCTTCATCCGTGATGCAAGTGTCATGTAATCATCTGAATCCTTCTTCTTTGGATGAAGATCCTCATCTTGCAACTCTCCCTGAATGAAGTTATCTCATAGCCTATCCCAGTCTGGCAGCTTCTCCCTGTCAACGATCTCTTTGATGAAGGGCTTCCAATCCTCGGTGAACCCTTTCAAGGCAATCCTTATCATATCTCCATCTGAGGTAGACACACCGATGGCAGCAATCTCATCTTTGACCTAAGACAATCTCGTGAGATATGAGGTCACTCTTTCACCCTCTATCATCTTGGTAGACTTCAACTTATCCTCTAATACCATTACCCGGTTCTCATTCTTATTATGGAACAAATTCTGAAGAGCCATCCACATCTCATGTGCATTGTTCTTCCCGTAAAATGAGGTATTATGGCATCCTTCACTCCATTTAGGATGATAAATCTCGTCCTCGCATCAAAATCTTCATATATTTTCATCTCCTTAGGGCCAGTTAGCTTCTTGATCTCTTTCTCAGCGAACTACCAGAGCCCATTAAGTTGTAAGACCAATTTGATCCTTTCTTTCCAAGGAATATATTTGGACAACCCCTCCAACATATCCTCATACCAGAGACCTGTCTGCAACTTCAACATTGTAGTGAACCCTTCACCCACAATGTGACTAACTCCCTCTCACATTGTAGTTTCTTGCGCATAACTCTGATTTACTTACTTCCAAAGTAGCTCAGACACCCTCTGATACCATGTTGAATTTCCATGACCTTGGTTCTAGATTAGAGTCTTAAAATGACTTATGCTACTAAACCAAGAATATCAACCATAAACTACTTTGCACAACAGAAATATAAAGCAGTAAATCACATAAGCACAAATATAAACTTTTTTTAAAACAAAATTGTACAATATGTACAAACACAATCTTTGTTATATTAAACCAAATCTAAATAATACAACAATCTATGGTATACAAGATACAATGAAAAACTTCGTTGCGATACTTCGATGTCGTATCTTGTCACGTCATTCCTTCGCTCTCACACTTCTCACTAGTAGTGCCTTAGTCCATCAAGGCCACTACACATCGAGACTCCAAGAGGGCTTCCACCTAACAATGCTACAAGTCACTTATGCTGCGTGTACACGGGCTCATCATACTTCTCTCTAGGCTGGCCAATACCTGAGCTCCAATCTGCCTTCTAGTAACCTCTTTCATCCAGCAAATAGCTACTCATAAGGCTCAAAACTTCACCCAATCACGTACCAACAATTTCCTTCTTGTCTACTGCTCCAACACTACTATGGGTAGTGTAGAGTCTCCACTTTACACTTGGTTATCCATCATTTCCTACAGTTTTCCCTCACTCATCTCTCCCTTTTGCTCTGTTTTGCTGCATAAACTCACCCAGATCATTACATATGATGGCATTAAGCATGATTTAGGGATTTTGCTAATGTGTGACTGTTTTGTTTAGATTTTGACATACTTATAGGCATTCTGCAGCCATCTGCTGATTCCGCAGCCATCTGCTGATTCCGCAGCTATCTGATGATCCCGCAGCCTTTTTGTTAATCTCAAGGTTCCACGTGTCATTTTGCCAAATGAGCCACATGGGCACTTAGGAATCAAGGTGCTCGAGGTTCCTGTGCTATCTGTTCAGCCATCCACGTCATCTGTACCTCCGATCAACGAGGGTCAAGTTACGGTCAATAAAGGCAGCTTAACGGTGATACGTAAGCTGTTGGGTCACGTCAGTTCAAATGTTGACTTGTCCGTCTTATGCAAGCCGTGGGGGACATAATCCAACTCTGGATTCAATGCCCATAATGACCAGAACCTCCAGCTCATCCACGCAGACTTATGACGTGTTATTGAACCTTAATTACGCATGACAGTTAGTTTATTCTTCAGTTTTAGCTGTACGCATTAGGCCATCTTTCAGATGCCTATAAAAACTTGCGTCTGCGTACGCTTATGTTACTTTTTGGTTGCTGCATTTTATAAACTTGTTGTTAATTTAGAGCATTCGAAGACTCTATTTTTATAGTGCTGTTCTAGCACTCTGGACTGTATTTTTCTGCACATGGAGTAATAGAAACAGTGCTGTTTTGAAGTTTCCAATTCCTTGAGTCTCTTTTGGATGATATGAATGGAGGGCCCCTATTCATGTTAGCCTTGTAAAGTATTTTATGTATTTTATATGCAGCATTTCCTTATTTCTATTCAGCATTTCTCTTAGTTGAAACATGTACAGCGTAATTTACTTTCTTGTTATTTCATTTCCAGCCTTTCTTTTTAGCTGATCAGCATTGTTCTTTTGCAGGTTTTTTAAGCCCGGGATTGATTTTGTGTTTGTGTATTTGCTTAAATATCTAGTGGTAGTTTCAGTTGACAGATTCAAGTTGCTGCCTTTACTTTATTTTCATCGCTGATTTTTAGTTTTATTTCTCAAAGTGGTTTGCTAACATATGAATGATCTCTTTATCATAAATTGTCTATCTTTTAGAGATCAGAATATTAATAACTTGCAGCTGGCTTTGGGTGCTTTTTAGACTAATCTTTAACTACTTTCTAATCATGCTTTACACAGTACTATGTGTTAGAGGCAGAGAGTTAGAAAGAGCAAAACATTATAACTAGTCTTTAAAGTAGATTTTTCTCATTTTTATCATTTCTTAGACTTATCTTTAGCTACTTCCTAATCGTGTCTTACACAGTACTATGTGTTAGAGGCAGAGAGTTAGGAAGAGATAAACATTATCATTGGTCTTTTAAGTGATTTTCTTACCTTTTATTTGCAGCAGCATGAATGGTGTCTAATGCCATTAGAAAGTGGTTCTTTGCTTTCAGTTCATTTTGATTTATTTATTTCTTTCAAGCTTTTCCTTTTCAGCAAGTAGTTAGAAACCACTAATCACACACTCTCACTCATCTAGAATTCACCTTACACACACTTTCACTCATCTGTTTATAATCATCACTCCATCTTAGGAAGATGAAATTAACCACAAACAACACCCCCAAACGACAAAAAGACTCTAAGAGGTTGCTTAAGTACATATAGTACACCTTCACTTCATCAGCTTACGAGCCCCGGGTTGACAATTAATGACATCAATTTAGGAACGCTAAATTGACTAAACATTTTGGCGCCATTGCCGGGGAAGTGAAATTAAGTAACCATATTCTTAGAAAAAAAAACATAAAAATTTCAAGGAAAGAAGTTGATAACCTATCAAAGTATGCTCTCCTCTTGCACTACAAGGTGATCTAGAGGACCAGAAAAGAGAAAGTTATTGATTTGATAGTTTCTTGAGTATGCTCTCTTCTTGCACCTAGAGTGAACTGGAAGATCAGAAAAAGAACTATTAACTTGACTTGAAGAAAAAATAATAAAAAATGACATGCATAGAGCTAGAGATTCTAGAGGAAGGTTTTTAGCTAGAGCTCGAAGTTCAATTTTTACAAGTCCATCTGCTTCAAGGGATAGACAAGAGACACCCCCCTTATCTCCAACCGAAACTCCTAGTCCTCGAATCCCTGGAATTCAAGAGCCAAGAGTTGACTCTCCTACACCTTCTATTGAGTTTGAACCAGGAAGAGACTCTTCTCTTTCTCCTACAGGAAGACCAATTGTAATTGAGGAATTGGAATCATCTGAAGAAGAAGGAGAAATCTCTTCTCATTCACCTTTTGTAGAAGAACCAGAAGATTTTGAAATCCCTAGGAGAATCATCATGGCAGAAGAAGAAGGAGGTGGTAGGGGTAGAGGTAGAGGTAGAGGAGGAGGAGGAAATAACAATAACAATAATGGAGAAAGAGGTCCCCTTGGAGGAGGAAATAGAGATGGGGATAATTCATTTGGATTTCCCATTGTTAATGAGGATTCCCGAGCTACCATGAAAAACATATCACCATCTGTCCTCCCTAACTTCCATGGGTTAAGGACTGAGGACCCTGAAACATTCTTATTTGAGTTTGAAGTGGTATGTCGAACTTATGACTACCTGGATGACTCTCAGAAACTCAAATTGTTCCCTTCAACACTGAAGGATCAAGCCTTGAAATGGTTCATGGGGTTACTTACTCAATCCATTAGGGCTTGGGACGAAATGAAACAAACCTTTTTGGATAGGTATTTGGACTATTGTATGCCTACTAATCACAAGGACGAGGTATTTAAAATGATGCAAAAAGAAGATGAGAGCTTAGAAGATTTACTTGAAAGATTTCAATATAACTTGAAGAGAGCAAAAATGAGTACCTTGGATGAAGAGACCTTAAAAGCCCTCTTATTAAAATCCATTAGGGATGAATGGATAGATATCTTAAACATGATGGGGAAAGGGGATATTTCTCAACTTTCACTCAGTGATATAGCAGAACTTTGTATTCATCTCTCAAGGGGCAAATCAAAAACTCAAAAAGGGCCTAGAGATCCCTCTCTCCTTAGGGCAAATAAATCTGCAACAGGATCAGTGAGTAGGGCTGAAATCGGCAGTATGCTTGATGAATTTAAAACTGACATCTTAGGGAGTCTTAGTGAACAACTTGATACCCTTAAGATTCACAATAAACAAAAAGCAGAAGCTGAGGCTTTGGGTATCTTTTGCCCGAAATGTAGAAAGAAACATGCTTTAAGGGAATGTCCCTTAGATGCACACGTTGTAGAAACATGTGTAATTTGCTCAGAAACTCATGAGACCAAGGATTGTCCTTCAATTCCTGGCCTCAAAGCAGTCTTTCAAGAGGATCCAGATACACTTGAATCTCTCTGTTTTATTGCAAGGAGACCTTGGCAAGAACAACAGAATCAAGGGTTTAACAACTCTATGAATTCTCAATCCCAACCAAATTGGAATCCTTGGCAACAACCTTGGCCTCAACCTCAAAATGCTTTTCAAGCATGGATGCAAAGCATGCAAAATACTTATGCGAGACTTGCTCAATTCTATCAATATCCTCCATCATTTCAGAATCAGCAAGCTCCACAACTTCCAAATCAAGGTCAACAACTATCATTGCCATACCCTCAACAACAACAACCTCCTCCACAAAATCAAAATTCTCAACTCTCCCAGCAGAAGTCAAATCAACTTCCCTCTCAGCCATTACCAAATCCGAATAATAGGAACCCTCAAAATGCTTACATGATGGAAGGTCAACCATTCCCTACCTATATGGTTGTTCCTCTCAATGAAGTACAACTCAGATCAGGTAGAATCCTAGATCAACCTTCTACAAGTGTTCAACAACCAAGCATTTCTGAGGAAGAATCTCTCAAAGCCAATAAAGGTTCTGAAGTATCACTTCAAAACCAAAATATCCAAAATGAAAAAGAAAAAGAACAACCTCTACAACTCCCATAGTTGAGCAACCTACACCTGTAGCTACACCTCCTTTTCCTGAAAGATTGCAAATTGACAAAGGAGTGGAAAAGCAGATATGGGTGCCTGACTATAGCTTCCTAGATGAATTGAAGAATGTCTGTATCAAGATCCCCTTGTTACAAGCCATTAAAGAAATTCCCATTCTAGCGAAGACAATAAAGGAGTTGAGTTTGAAGAAAACAAGAAAAAGAACCAGAGATACTAAAAGGATACATCTAGTTGGAAAAATTGCAGACATAATGATGGGTAAGATTACCATGCAAAAATATGTAGATCCTGGTAGCCCTATTGTCAAAACTCATATTAATGGGGTTGAAATCCCAAATACTTTGATTGACTTAGGAGCCGCTATCAACATCATGAGTAGACAGACCATGGATCAGTTAAAGCTTCCTAACCTTCTCTTTACACCTACTTTGCTGCAACTTGCAGATAGATCAATCATTAAACCTGATGGTGTATTGGAAGATATTCCAGTCTCTCTAGATTCTTGGGAATATCCAGTTGATTTTATGATTTTAACTCCCAAGAACAATCTAGGAGGACATCCTCTTATTTTAGGAAGACTTTGGCTGGCCACAGCTGATGCTTTCATAAGTTGTAGGTCTGGGGACATGTATATATCAGATGGTAATTCTACCAAGAAATTCAACTTGTATCCTCCAGCAAAGGCAATAACAGAAATAGGAGAAGATGAATGGGTAGAGGATGAAGATACTATTCAACCTGTTCTAACCATCTCTGAGATTAGTGAGGACAGTCAAATTCTAAATACATTAGAAAATTTTGAAGTATCTTTAGAATATGACTCTGCACATTTTCAGATAGATTCAGACATTGAATATCTCTCCTCTAGACAGATGTCTCTCTTCTCAATGGAAGAGTTTGGTAGTTCTACAGTTGAAATCCTTCCAGGAAAAACATTGAACATTAACAAAAACTTGGGAAGACCACAACAAGAAGAATTAACCAAACTGTTGCAAGAACATTCCACTGCCTTTGCATGGGAATACACTGACATGAAAGGAATCGATCCTAAGACTTGTATTCATCACATCTATATTGAAGAAAACAGCAGACCTATTAGGCAACCACAAAGAAGGATGAATCCAAACCTTAGGGAAATCGTGAAAGAAGAACTCCAGAAATTGCTCAAGGTAAACTTCATTTACCCCATTTCAGATAGCCAATGGGTTTCTCCCTTGGTTATAGTGCCCAAAAAGAATGGTAAGTGGAGAGTTTGCATTGATTATCGAGAATTGAACAAGGAAACCT
Source organism: Pinus tabuliformis (assembly GCA_031772625.1). Taxonomy (NCBI): domain Eukaryota; kingdom Viridiplantae; phylum Streptophyta; class Pinopsida; order Pinales; family Pinaceae; genus Pinus; species Pinus tabuliformis. The sequence goes on along the minus strand of CM062812.1, from coordinate 989,547,747 downwards.
TAAAGGATCATTTCCCTCTACCTTTTATTGATCAGGTATTAGACACTTTAGCAAGTAAAAAGTATTTCTCAATTTCACTTCCCCGGCAACGACGCCAAAATGTTTAGTCAATTTAGCGTTCCTAAATTGATGTCATTAATTGTCAACCTGGGGCTCGTAAGCTGATGAAGTGAAGGTGTACTATATGTACTTAAGCAACCTCTTAGAGCTTTTTGTCGTTTGGGGGGTGTTGTTTGTGGTTAATTTATCTTTCTAAAATGGAGTGGTGATTTATAAACAGATGAGTGATGGTGTGTGTAAAGTGAATTCTAGATGAGTGAGAGTGTGTGATTAGTGATTTCTAACTACTTGCTGAAAAGGAAAAGCTTGAAGGAAATAAGTAACTTGAAATAACTTGAAAGCAAAGAACCACTTTCTAATGGCATTAGACACCATTCATGCTGCTGCAAATAAAAGGTAAGAAAATCACTTAAAAGACCAATGATAAAGTTTATCTCTTCCTAACTCTTTGCCTCTAACACATAGTACTGTGTAAGACACGATTAGGAAGTAGCTAAAGATAAGTCTAAGAAATGATAAAAATGAGAAAAATCTACTTTAAAGACTAGTTATGATGTTCAGCTCTCTCTAACTCTCTGCCTCTAACACATAGTACTGTGTAAGACACGATTAGAAAGTAGTTAAGGATTAGTCTAAAAAGCACCCAAAGCCAGCTGCAAGTTATTAATATTCTGATCTCTAAAAGATAGACAATTTATGATAAAGAGATCATTCATATGTTAGCAAACCACTTTGAGAAATAAAACTAAAAATCAGCTATGAAAATAAAGTAAAGGCAGCAACTTGAATCTGTCAACTGAAACTACCACTAGATATTTAAGCAAATACACAAACACAAAATCAATCCCGGGCTTAAAAACCTGCAAAAGAACAATGTTGATCAGCTAAATAGAAAGGCTGGAAATGAAATAACAAGAAAGTAAATTACGCTGTACATGTTTCAACTAAGAGAAATGCTGAATAGAAATAAGGAAATGCTGCATATAAAATACATAAAATACTTTACAAGGCTAACATGAACAGGGGCCCTCCATTCATATCATCCAAAAGAGACTCAAGGAATTGGAAACTTCAAAACAGCACTGTTTCTATTACTCCATGTGCAGAAAAATACAGTCCAGAGTGCTAGAACAGCACTATAAAAACAGAGTCTTCGAATGCTCTAAATTAACAACAAGTTTATAAAATGCAGCAACCAAAAAGCAACATAAGCGTACGCAGACGCAAGTTTTTATAGGAATCTGAAAGATGGCCTAATGCGTACAGCTAAAACTGAAGAATAAACTAACTGTCATGCGTAATTAAGGTTCAATAACACGTCATAAGTCTGCGTGGATGAGCTGGAGGTTCTGGTCGTTATGGGCATTGAATCCAGAGTTGGATTATGTCCCCCACGGCCTGCATAAGACGGACAAGTCACCATTTGAACTGACGTGACCCAACAGCTTACGTATCACCGTTAAGCTGCCTTTATTGACCGTAACTTGACCCTCGTTGACCGGAGGTACAGATGACGTGGATGGCTGAACAGATAGCACAGGAACCTCGAGCACCTTGATTCCTAAGTGCCCATGTGGCTCATTTGGAAAAATGACACGTGGAACCTTGAGATTAACAAAAAGGCTGCGGGATCATCATATGGCTGCGGAATCAGCAAATGGCTGCGGAATGCCTGTAAGTATGTCAAAATCTAAACAAAACAGTCACACATTAGCAAAATCCCTAAATCTTGCTTAATGCCATCATATGTAATGATCTGGGTGAGTTTATGCAGCAAAATAGAGCAAAAGGGAGAGATGAGTGAGGGAAAACTGTAGGAAATGATGGATAACCAAGTGTAAAGTGGAGACTCTACATATGTAGAGTCTCCACTTTACACTTGGTTATCCATCATTTCCTACAGTTTTCCCTCACTCATCTCTCCCTTTTGCTCTATTTTGCTGCATAAACTCACCCAGATCATTACATATGATGGCATTAAGCATGATTTAGGGAATTTGCTAATGTGTGACTGTTTTGTTTAGATTTTGACATACTTACAGGCATTCCGCAGCCATCTGCCGATTCCGCAGCCATCTGATGATCCCGCAGCCTTTTTGTTAATCTCAAGGTTCCACGTGTCATTTTGCCAAATGAGCCACATGGGCACTTAGGAATCAAGGTGCTCGAGGTTCCTGTGCTATCTGTTCAGCCATCCACGTCATCTGTACCTCCGGTCAACGAGGGTCAAGTTACGGTCAATAAAGGCAGCTTAACGGTGATACGTAAGCTGTTGGGTCACGTCAGTTCAAATGGTGACTTGTCCGTCTTATGCAGGCCGTGGGGGACATAATCCAACTCTGGATTCAATGCCCATAACGACCAGAACCTCCAGCTCATCCACGCAGACTTATGACGTGTTATTGAACCTTAATTACGCATGACAGTTAGTTTATTCTTCAGTTTTAGCTGTACGCATTAGGCCATCTTTCAGATGCCTATAAAAACTTGCGTCTGCGTACGCTTATGTTACTTTTTAGTTGCTGCATTTTATAAACTTGTTGTTAATTTAGAGCATTCGAAGACTCTATTTTTATAGTGCTGTTCTAGCACTCTGGACTGTATTTTTCTGCACATGGAGTAATAGAAACAGTGCTGTTTTGAAGTTTCCAATTCCTTGAGTCTCTTTTGGATGATATGAATGGAGGGCCCCTGTTCATGTTATCCTTGTAAAGTATTTTATGTATTTTATATGCAGCATTTCCTTATTTCTATTCAGCATTTCTCTTAGTTGAAACATGTACAGCGTAATTTACTTTCTTGTTATTTCATTTCCAGCCTTTCTTTTTAGCTGATCAGCATTGTTCTTTTGCAGGTTTTTTAAGCCCGGGATTGATTTTGTGTTTGTGTATTTGCTTAAATATCTAGTGGTAGTTTCAGTTGACAGATTCAAGTTGCTGCCTTTACTTTATTTTCATAGCTGATTTTTAGTTTTATTTCTCAAAGTGGTTTGCTAACATATGAATGATCTCTTTATCATAAATTGTCTATCTTTTAGAGATCAGAATATTAATAACTTGCAGGCTGCTTTGGGTGCTTTTTAGACTAATCTTTAACTACTTTCTAATCGTGCTTTACACAGTACTATGTGTTAGAGGCAGAGAGTTAGAAAGAGCAAAACATTATAACTAGTCTTTAAAGTAGATTTTTCTCATTTTTATCATTTCTTAGACTTATCTTTAGCTACTTCCTAATCGTGTCTTACACAGTACTATGTGTTAGAGGCAGAGAGTTAGGAAGAGATAAACATTATCATTGGTCTTTTAAGTGATTTTCTTACCTTTTATTTGCAGCAGCATGAATGGTGTCTAATGCCATTAGAAAGTGGTTCTTTTCTTTCAGTTCATTTTGATTTATTTATTTCTTTCAAGCTTTTCCTTTTCAGCAAGTAGTTAGAAACCACTAATCACACACTCTCACTCATCTAGAATTCACCTTACACACACTTTCACTCATATGTTTATAATCATCACTCCATCTTAGGAAGATGAAATTAACCACAAACAACACCCCCAAACGACAAAAAGACTCTAAGAGGTTGCTTAAGTACATATAGTACACCTTCACTTCATCAGCTTACGAGCCCCGGGTTGACAATTAATGACATCAATTTAGAAACGCTAAATTGACTAAACATTTTGGCGCCGTTGCCGGGGAAGTGAAATTAAGTAGCCATATTCTTAGAAAAAAAAACATAAAAATTTCAAGGAAAGAAGTTGATAACCTATCAAAGTATGCTCTCCTCTTGCACTACAAGGTGATCTAGAGGACCAGAAAAGAGAAAGTTATTGATTTGATAGTTTCTTGAGTATGCTCTCTTCTTGCACCTAGAGTGAACTGGAAGATCAGAAAAAGAACTATTAACTTGACTTGAAGAAAAAATAATAAAAAATGACATGCATAGAGCTAGAGATTCTAGAGGAAGGTTTTTAGCTAGAGCTCGAAGTTCAATTTTTACAAGTCCATCTGCTTCAAGGGATAGACAAGAGACACCCCCCTTATCTCCAACCGAAACTCATAGTCCTAGAATCCCTGGAATTCAAGAGCCAAGAGTTGACTCTCCTACACCTTCTATTGAGTTTGAACCAGGAAGAGACTCTTCTCTTTCTCCTACAGGAAGACCAATTGTAATTGAGGAATTGGAATCATCTGAAGAAGAAGGAGAAATCTCTTCTCATTCACCTTTTGTAGAAGAACCAGAAGATTTTGAAATCCCTAGGAGAATCATCATGGCAGAAGAAGAAGGAGGTGGTAGGGGTAGAGGTAGAGGTAGAGGAGGAGGAGGAAATAACAATAACAATAATGGAGAAAGAGGTCCCCTTGGAGGAGGAAATAGAGATGGGGATAATTCATTTGGATTTCCCATTGTTAATGAGGATTCCCGAGCTACCATGAAAAACATATCACCATCTGTCCTCCCTAACTTCCATGGGTTAAGGACTGAGGACCCTGAAACATTCTTATTTGAGTTTGAAGTGGTATGTCGAACTTATGACTACCTGGATGACTCTCAGAAACTCAAATTGTTCCCTTCAACACTGAAGGATCAAGCCTTGAAATGGTTCATGGGGTTACTTACTCAATCCATTAGGGCTTGGGATGAAATGAAACAAACCTTTTTGGATAGGTATTTGGACTATTGTATGCCTACTAATCACAAGGACGAGGTATTTAAAATGATGCAAAAAGAAGATGAGAGCTTAGAAGATTTACTTGAAAGATTTCAATATAACTTGAAGAGAGCAAAAATGAGTACCTTGGATGAAGAGACCTTAAAAGCCCTCTTATTAAAATCCATTAGGGATGAATGGATAGATATCTTAAACATGATGGGGAAAGGGGATATTTCTCAACTTTCACTCAGTGATATAGCAGAACTTTGTATTCATCTCTCAAGGGGCAAATCAAAAACTCAAAAAGGGCCTAGAGATCCCTCTCTCCTTAGGGCAAATAAATCTGCAACAGGATCAGTGAGTAGGGCTGAAATCGGCAGTATGCTTGATGAATTTAAAACTGACATCTTAGGGAGTCTTAGTGAACAACTTGATACCCTTAAGATTCACAATAAACAAAAAGCAGAAGCTGAGGCTTTGGGTATCTTTTGCCCGAAATGTAGAAAGAAACATGCTTTAAGGGAATGTCCCTTAGATGCACACGTTGTAGAAACATGTGTAATTTGCTCAGAAACTCATGAGACCAAGGATTGTCCTTCAATTCCTGGCCTCAAAGCAGTCTTTCAAGAGGATCCAGATACACTTGAATCTCTCTGTTTTATTGCAAGGAGACCTTGGCAAGGACAACAGAATCAAGGGTTTAACAACTCTATGAATTCTCAATCCCAACCAAATTGGAATCCTTGGCAACAACCTTGGCCTCAACCTCAAAATGCTTTTCAAGCATGGATGCAAAGCATGCAAAATACTTATGCGAGACTTGCTCAATTCTATCAATATCCTCCATCATTTCAGAATCAGCAAGCTCCACAACTTCCAAATCAAGGTCAACAACTATCATTGCCATACCCTCAACAACAACAACCTCCTCCACAAAATCAAAATTCTCAACTCTCCCAGCAGAAGTCAAATCAACTTCCCTCTCAGCCATTACCAAATCCGAATAATAGGAACCCTCAAAATGCTTACATGATGGAAGGTCAACCATTCCCTACCTATATGGTTGTTCCTCTCAATGAAGTACAACTCAGATCAGGTAGAATCCTAGATCAACCTTCTACAAGTGTTCAACAACCAAGCATTTCTGAGGAAGAATCTCTCAAAGCCAATAAAGGTTCTGAAGTATCACTTCAAAACCAAAATATCCAAAATGAAAAAGAAAAAGAACAACCTCTACAACTCCCATAGTTGAGCAACCTACACCTGTAGCTACACCTCCTTTTCCTGAAAGATTGCAAATTGACAAAGGAGTGGAAAAGCAGATATGGGTGCCTGACTATAGCTTCCTAGATGAATTGAAGAATGTCTGTATCAAGATCCCCTTGTTACAAGCCATTAAAGAAATTCCCATTCTAGCGAAGACAATAAAGGAGTTGAGTTTGAAGAAAACAAGAAAAAGAACCAGAGATACTAAAAGGATACATCTAGTTGGAAAAATTGCAGACATAATGATGGGTAAGATTACCATGCAAAAATATGTAGATCCTGGTAGCCCTATTGTCAAAACTCATATTAATGGGGTTGAAATCCCAAATACTTTGATTGACTTAGGAGCCGCTATCAACATCATGAGTAGACAGACCATGGATCAGTTAAAGCTTCCTAACCTTCTCTTTACACCTACTTTGCTGCAACTTGCAGATAGATCAATCATTAAACCTGATGGTGTATTGGAAGATATTCCAGTCTCTCTAGATTCTTGGGAATATCCAGTTGATTTTATGATTTTAACTCCCAAGAACAATCTAGGAGGACATCCTCTTATTTTAGGAAGACTTTGGCTGGCCACAGCTGATGCTTTCATAAGTTGTAGGTCTGGGGACATGTATATATCAGATGGTAATTCTACCAAGAAATTCAACTTGTATCCTCCAGCAAAGGCAATAACAGAAATAGGAGAAGATGAATGGGTAGAGGATGAAGATACTATTCAACCTGTTCTAACCATCTCTGAGATTAGTGAGGACAGTCAAATTCTAAATACATTAGAAAATTTTGAAGTATCTTTAGAATATGACTCTGCACATTTTCAGATAGATTCAGACATTGAATATCTCTCCTCTAGACAGATGTCTCTCTTCTCAATGGAAGAGTTTGGTAGTTCTACAGTTGAAATCCTTCCAGGAAAAACATTGAACATTAACAAAAACTTGGGAAGACCACAACAAGAAGAATTAACCAAACTGTTGCAAGAACATTCCACTGCCTTTGCATGGGAATACACTGACATGAAAGGAATCGATCCTAAGACTTGTATTCATCACATCTATATTGAAGAAAACAGCAGACCTATTAGGCAACCACAAAGAAGGATGAATCCAAACCTTAGGGAAATCGTGAAAGAAGAACTCCAGAAATTGCTCAAGGTAAACTTCATTTACCCCATTTCAGATAGCCAATGGGTTTCTCCCTTGGTTATAGTGCCCAAAAAGAATGGTAAGTGGAGAGTTTGCATTGATTATCGAGAATTGAACAAGGAAACCTTAAAGGATCATTTCCCTCTACCTTTTATTGATCAGGTATTAGACACTTTAGCAGGTAAAAAGTATTTCTCAATTTCACTTCCCCGGCAACGACGCCAAAATGTTTAGTCAATTTAGCGTTCCTAAATTGATGTCATTAATTGTCAACCTGGGGCTCGTAAGCTGATGAAGTGAAGGTGTACTATATGTACTTAAGCAACCTCTTAGAGCTTTTTGTCGTTTGGGGGGTGTTGTTTGTGGTTAATTTATCTTTCTAAAATGGAGTGGTGATTTATAAACAGATGAGTGATGGTGTGTGTAAAGTGAATTCTAGATGAGTGAGAGTGTGTGATTAGTGATTTCTAACTACTTGCTGAAAAGGAAAAGCTTGAAGGAAATAAGTAACTTGAAATAACTTGAAAGCAAAGAACCACTTTCTAATGGCATTAGACACCATTCATGCTGCTGCAAATAAAAGGTAAGAAAATCACTTAAAAGACCAATGATAAAGTTTATCTCTTCCTAACTCTTTGCCTCTAACACATAGTACTGTGTAAGACACGATTAGGAAGTAGCTAAAGATAAGTCTAAGAAATGATAAAAATGAGAAAAATCTACTTTAAAGACTAGTTATGATGTTCAGCTCTCTCTAACTCTCTGCCTCTAACACATAGTACTGTGTAAGACACGATTAGAAAGTAGTTAAGGATTAGTCTAAAAAGCACCCAAAGCCAGCTGCAAGTTATTAATATTCTGATCTCTAAAAGATAGACAATTTATGATAAAGAGATCATTCATATGTTAGCAAACCACTTTGAGAAATAAAACTAAAAATCAGCTATGAAAATAAAGTAAAGGCAGCAACTTGAATCTGTCAACTGAAACTACCACTAGATATTTAAGCAAATACACAAACACAAAATCAATCCCGGGCTTAAAAACCTGCAAAAGAACAATGTTGATCAGCTAAATAGAAAGGCTGGAAATGAAATAACAAGAAAGTAAATTACGCTGTACATGTTTCAACTAAGAGAAATGCTGAATAGAAATAAGGAAATGCTGCATATAAAATACATAAAATACTTTACAAGGCTAACATGAACAGGGGCCCTCCATTCATATCATCCAAAAGAGACTCAAGGAATTGGAAACTTCAAAACAGCACTGTTTCTATTACTCCATGTGCAGAAAAATACAGTCCAGAGTGCTAGAACAGCACTATAAAAACAGAGTCTTCGAATGCTCTAAATTAACAACAAGTTTATAAAATGCAGCAACCAAAAAGCAACATAAGCGTACGCAGACGCAAGTTTTTATAGGAATCTGAAAGATGGCCTAATGCGTACAGCTAAAACTGAAGAATAAACTAACTGTCATGCGTAATTAAGGTTCAATAACACGTCATAAGTCTGCGTGGATGAGCTGGAGGTTCTGGTCGTTATGGGCATTGAATCCAGAGTTGGATTATGTCCCCCACGGCCTGCATAAGACGGACAAGTCACCATTTGAACTGACGTGACCCAACAGCTTACGTATCACCGTTAAGCTGCCTTTATTGACCGTAACTTGACCCTCGTTGACCGGAGGTACAGATGACGTGGATGGCTGAACAGATAGCACAGGAACCTCGAGCACCTTGATTCCTAAGTGCCCATGTGGCTCATTTGGAAAAATGACACGTGGAACCTTGAGATTAACAAAAAGGCTGCGGGATCATCATATGGCTGCGGAATCAGCAAATGGCTGCGGAATGCCTGTAAGTATGTCAAAATCTAAACAAAACAGTCACACATTAGCAAAATCCCTAAATCTTGCTTAATGCCATCATATGTAATGATCTGGGTGAGTTTATGCAGCAAAATAGAGCAAAAGGGAGAGATGAGTGAGGGAAAACTGTAGGAAATGATGGATAACCAAGTGTAAAGTGGAGACTCTACATATGTAGAGTCTCCACTTTACACTTGGTTATCCATCATTTCCTACAGTTTTCCCTCACTCATCTCTCCCTTTTGCTCTATTTTGCTGCATAAACTCACCCAGATCATTACATATGATGGCATTAAGCATGATTTAGGGAATTTGCTAATGTGTGACTGTTTTGTTTAGATTTTGACATACTTACAGGCATTCCGCAGCCATCTGCTGATTCCGCAGCCATCTGATGATCCCGCAGCCTTTTTGTTAATCTCAAGGTTCCACGTGTCATTTTGCCAAATGAGCCACATGGGCACTTAGGAATCAAGGTGCTCGAGGTTCCTGTGCTATCTGTTCAGCCATCCACGTCATCTGTACCTCCGGTCAACGAGGGTCAAGTTACGGTCAATAAAGGCAGCTTAACGGTGATACGTAAGCTGTTGGGTCACGTCAGTTCAAATGGTGACTTGTCCGTCTTATGCAGGCCGTGGGGGACATAATCCAACTCTGGATTCAATGCCCATAACGACCAGAACCTCCAGCTCATCCACGCAGACTTATGACGTGTTATTGAACCTTAATTACGCATGACAGTTAGTTTATTCTTCAGTTTTAGCTGTACGCATTAGGCCATCTTTCAGATGCCTATAAAAACTTGCGTCTGCGTACGCTTATGTTACTTTTTAGTTGCTGCATTTTATAAACTTGTTGTTAATTTAGAGCATTCGAAGACTCTATTTTTATAGTGCTGTTCTAGCACTCTGGACTGTATTTTTCTGCACATGGAGTAATAGAAACAGTGCTGTTTTGAAGTTTCCAATTCCTTGAGTCTCTTTTGGATGATATGAATGGAGGGCCCCTGTTCATGTTATCCTTGTAAAGTATTTTATGTATTTTATATGCAGCATTTCCTTATTTCTATTCAGCATTTCTCTTAGTTGAAACATGTACAGCGTAATTTACTTTCTTGTTATTTCATTTCCAGCCTTTCTTTTTAGCTGATCAGCATTGTTCTTTTGCAGGTTTTTTAAGCCCGGGATTGATTTTGTGTTTGTGTATTTGCTTAAATATCTAGTGGTAGTTTCAGTTGACAGATTCAAGTTGCTGCCTTTACTTTATTTTCATAGCTGATTTTTAGTTTTATTTCTCAAAGTGGTTTGCTAACATATGAATGATCTCTTTATCATAAATTGTCTATCTTTTAGAGATCAGAATATTAATAACTTGCAGGCTGCTTTGGGTGCTTTTTAGACTAATCTTTAACTACTTTCTAATCGTGCTTTACACAGTACTATGTGTTAGAGGCAGAGAGTTAGAAAGAGCAAAACATTATAACTAGTCTTTAAAGTAGATTTTTCTCATTTTTATCATTTCTTAGACTTATCTTTAGCTACTTCCTAATCGTGTCTTACACAGTACTATGTGTTAGAGGCAGAGAGTTAGGAAGAGATAAACATTATCATTGGTCTTTTAAGTGATTTTCTTACCTTTTATTTGCAGCAGCATGAATGGTGTCTAATGCCATTAGAAAGTGGTTCTTTTCTTTCAGTTCATTTTGATTTATTTATTTCTTTCAAGCTTTTCCTTTTCAGCAAGTAGTTAGAAACCACTAATCACACACTCTCACTCATCTAGAATTCACCTTACACACACTTTCACTCATATGTTTATAATCATCACTCCATCTTAGGAAGATGAAATTAACCACAAACAACACCCCCAAACGACAAAAAGACTCTAAGAGGTTGCTTAAGTACATATAGTACACCTTCACTTCATCAGCTTACGAGCCCCGGGTTGACAATTAATGACATCAATTTAGAAACGCTAAATTGACTAAACATTTTGGCGCCGTTGCCGGGGAAGTGAAATTAAGTAGCCATATTCTTAGAAAAAAAAACATAAAAATTTCAAGGAAAGAAGTTGATAACCTATCAAAGTATGCTCTCCTCTTGCACTACAAGGTGATCTAGAGGACCAGAAAAGAGAAAGTTATTGATTTGATAGTTTCTTGAGTATGCTCTCTTCTTGCACCTAGAGTGAACTGGAAGATCAGAAAAAGAACTATTAACTTGACTTGAAGAAAAAATAATAAAAAATGACATGCATAGAGCTAGAGATTCTAGAGGAAGGTTTTTAGCTAGAGCTCGAAGTTCAATTTTTACAAGTCCATCTGCTTCAAGGGATAGACAAGAGACACCCCCCTTATCTCCAACCGAAACTCATAGTCCTAGAATCCCTGGAATTCAAGAGCCAAGAGTTGACTCTCCTACACCTTCTATTGAGTTTGAACCAGGAAGAGACTCTTCTCTTTCTCCTACAGGAAGACCAATTGTAATTGAGGAATTGGAATCATCTGAAGAAGAAGGAGAAATCTCTTCTCATTCACCTTTTGTAGAAGAACCAGAAGATTTTGAAATCCCTAGGAGAATCATCATGGCAGAAGAAGAAGGAGGTGGTAGGGGTAGAGGTAGAGGTAGAGGAGGAGGAGGAAATAACAATAACAATAATGGAGAAAGAGGTCCCCTTGGAGGAGGAAATAGAGATGGGGATAATTCATTTGGATTTCCCATTGTTAATGAGGATTCCCGAGCTACCATGAAAAACATATCACCATCTGTCCTCCCTAACTTCCATGGGTTAAGGACTGAGGACCCTGAAACATTCTTATTTGAGTTTGAAGTGGTATGTCGAACTTATGACTACCTGGATGACTCTCAGAAACTCAAATTGTTCCCTTCAACACTGAAGGATCAAGCCTTGAAATGGTTCATGGGGTTACTTACTCAATCCATTAGGACTTGGGATGAAATGAAACAAACCTTTTTGGATAGGTATTTGGACTATTGTATGCCTACTAATCACAAGGACGAGGTATTTAAAATGATGCAAAAAGAAGATGAGAGCTTAGAAGATTTACTTGAAAGATTTCAATATAACTTGAAGAGAGCAAAAATGAGTACTTTGGATGAAGAGACCTTAAAAGCCCTCTTATTAAAAGCCATTAGGGATGAATGGATAGATATCTTAAACATGATGGGGAAAGGGGATATTTCTCAACTTTCACTCAGTGATATAGCAGAACTTTGTATTCATCTCTCAAGGGGCAAATCAAAAACTCAAAAAGGGCCTAGAGATCCCTCTCTCCTTAGGGCAAATAAATCTGCAACAGGATCAGTGAGTAGGGCTGAAATCGGCAGTATGCTTGATGAATTTAAAACTGACATCTTAGGGAGTCTTAGTGAACAACTTGATACCCTTAAGATTCACAATAAACAAAAAGAAGAAGCTGAGGCTTTGGGTATCTTTTGCCCGAAATGTAGAAAGAAACATGCTTTAAGGGAATGTCCCTTAGATGCACACGTTGTAGAAACATGTGTAATTTGCTCAGAAACTCATGAGACCAAGGATTGTCCTTCAATTCCTGGCCTCAAAGCAGTCTTTCAAGAGGATCCAGATACACTTGAATCTCTCTGTTTTATTGCAAGGAGACCTTGGCAAGGACAACAGAATCAAGGGTTTAACAACTCTATGAATTCTCAATCCCAACCAAATTGGAATCCTTGGCAACAACCTTGGCCTCAACCTCAAAATGCTTTTCAAGCATGGATGCAAAGCATGCAAAATCCTTATGCGAGACTTGCTCAATTCTATCAATATCCTCCATCATTTCAGGATCAGCAAGCTCCACAACTTCCAAATCAAGGTCAACAACTATCATTGCCATACCCTCAACAACAACAACCTCCTCCACAAAATCAAAATTCTCAACTCTCCCAGCAGAAGTCAAATCAACTTCCCTCTCAGCCATTACCAAATCCGAATAATAGGAACCCTCAAAATGCTTACATGATGGAAGGTCAACCATTCCCTACCTATATGGTTGTTCCTCTCAATGAAGTACAACTCAGATCAGGTAGAATCCTAGATCAACCTTCTACAAGTGTTCAACAACCAAGCATTTCTGAGGAAGAATCTCTCAAAGCCAATAAAGGTTCTGAAGTATCACTTCAAAACCAAAATATCCAAAAAGAAAAAGAAAAAGAATCAACCTCTACAACTCCCATAGTTGAGCAACCTACACCTGTAGCTACACCTCCTTTTCCTGAAAGATTGCAAATTGACAAAGGAGTGGAAAAGCAGATATGGGTGCCTGACTATAGCTTCCTAGATGAATTGAAGAATGTCTGTATCAAGATCCCCTTGTTACAAGCCATTAAAGAAATTCCCATTCTAGCGAAGACAATAAAGGAGTTGAGTTTGAAGAAAACGGGAAAAAGAACCAGAGATACTAAAAGGATACATCTAGTTGGAAAAATTGCAGACATAATGATGGGTAAGATTACCATGCAAAAATATGTAGATCCTGGTAGCCCTATTGTCAAAACTCATATTAATGGGGTTGAAATCCCAAATACTTTGATTGACTTAGGAGCCGCTATCAACATCATGAGTAGACAGACCATGGATCAGTTAAAGCTTCCTAACCTTCTCTTTACACCTACTTTGCTGCAACTTGCAGATAGATCAATCATTAAACCTGATGGTGTATTGGAAGATATTCCAGTCTCTCTAGATTCTTGGGAATATCCAGTTGATTTTATGATTTTAACTCCCAAGAACAATCTAGGAGGACATCCTCTTATTTTAGGAAGACCTTGGCTGGCCACAGCTGATGCTTTCATAAGTTGTAGGTCTGGGGACATGTATATATCAGATGGTAATTCTACCAAGAAATTCAACTTGTATCCTCTAGCAAAGGCAATAACAGAAATAGGAGAAGATGAATGGGTAGAGGATGAAGATACTATTCAACCTGTTCTAACCATCTCTGAGATTAGTGAGGACAGTCAAATTCTAAATACATTAGAAAATTTTGAAGTATCTTTAGAATATGACTCTGCACATTTTCAGATAGATTCAGACATTGAATATCTCTCCTCTAGACAGATGTGTCTCTTCTCAATGGAAGAGTTTGGTAGTTCTACAGTTGAAATCCTTCCAGGAAAAACATTGAACATTAACAAAAACTTGGGAAGACCACAACAAGAAGAATTAACCAAACTGTTGCAAAAACATTCCACTGCCTTTGCATGGGAATACACTGACATGAAAGGAATCGATCCTAAGACTTGTATTCATCACATCTATATTGAAGAAAACAGCAGACCTATTAGGCAACCACAAAGAAGGATGAATCCAAACCTTAGGGAAATCGTGAAAGAAGAACTCCAGAAATTGCTCAAGGTAAACTTCATTTACCCCATTTCAGATAGCCAATGGGTTTCTCCCTTGGTTATAGTGCCCAAAAAGAATGTTAAGTGGAGAGTTTGCATTGATTATCGAGAATTGAACAAGGAAACCTTAAAGGATCATTTCCCTCTACCTTTTATTGATCAGGTATTAGACACTTTAGCAGGTAAAAAGTATTTCTCAATTTCACTTCCCCGGCAACGGCGCCAAAATGTTTAGTCAATTTAGCGTTCCTAAATTGATGTCATTAATTGTCAACCTGGGGCTCGTACGCTGATGAAGTGAAGGTGTACTATATGTACTTAAGCAACCTCTTAGAGCTTTTTGTCGTTTGGGGGGTGTTGTTTGTGGTTAATTTATCTTTCTAAAATGGAGTGGTGATTTATAAACAGATGAGTGATGGTGTGTGTAAAGTGAATTCTAGATGAGTGAGAGTGTGTGATTAGTGATTTCTAACTACTTGCTAAAAAGGAAAAGCTTGAAGGAAATAAGTAACTTGAAATAACTTGAAAGCAAAGAACCACTTTCTAATGGCATTAGACACCATTCATGCTGCTGCAAATAAAAGGTAAGAAAATCACTTAAAAGACCAATGATAAAGTTTATCTCTTCCTAACTCTCTGCCTCTAACACATAGTACTGTGTAAGACACGATTAGGAAGTAGCTAAAGATAAGTCTAAGAAATGAGAAAAATGAGAAAAATCTACTTTAAAGACTAGTTATGATGTTCAGCTCTCTCTAACTCTCTGCCTCTAACACATAGTACTGTGTAAGACACGATTAGAAAGTAGTTAAGGATTAGTCTAAAAAGCACCCAAAGCCAGCTGCAAGTTATTAATATTCTGATCTCTAAAAGATAGACAATTTATGATAAAGAGATCATTCATATGTTAGCAAACCACTTTGAGAAATAAAACTAAAAATCAGCTATGAAAATAAAGTAAAGGCAGCAACTTGAATCTGTCAACTGAAACTACCACTAGATATTTAAGCAAATACACAAACACAAAATCAATCCCGGGCTTAAAAACCTGCAAAAGAACAATGCTGATCAGCTAAATAGAAAGGCTGGAAATGAAATAACAAGAAAGTAAATTACGCTGTACATGTTTCAACTAAGAGAAATGCTGAATAGAAATAAGGAAATGCTGCATATAAAATACATAAAATACTTTACAAGGCTAACATGAACAGGGGCCCTCCATTCATATCATCCAAAAGAGACTCAAGGAATTGGAAACTTCAAAACAGCACTGTTTCTATTACTCCATGTGCAGAAAAATACAGTCCAGAGTGCTAGAACAGCACTATAAAAACAGAGTCTTCGAATGCTCTAAATTAACAACAAGTTTATAAAATGAAGCAACCAAAAAGTAACATAAGCGTACGTAGACGCAAGTTTTTATAGGCATCTGAAAGATGGCCTAATGCGTACAGCTAAAACTGAAGAATAAACTAACTGTCATGCGTAATTAAGGTTCAATAACACGTCATAAGTCTGCGTGGATGAGCTGGAGGTTCTGGTCGTTATGGGCATTGAATCCAGAGTTGGATTATGTCCCCCACGGCCTGCATAAGACGGACAAGTCACCATTTGAACTGACGTGACCTAAGAGCTTACGTATCACCGTTAAGCTGCCTTTATTGACCGTAACTTGACCCTCGTTGACCGGAGGTACAGATGACGTGGATGGCTGAACAGATAGCACAGGAACCTCGAGCACCTTGATTCCTAAGTGCCCATGTGGCTCATTTGGCAAAATGACACGTGGAACCTTGACATTAACAAAAAGGCTGCGGGATCATCAGATGGCTGCGGAATCAGCAGATGGCTGCGGAATGCCTGTAAGTATGTCAAAATCTAAACAAAACAGTCACACATTAGCAAAATCCCTAAATCATGCTTAATGCCATCATATGTAATGATCTGGGTGAGTTTATGCAGCAAAATAGAGCAAAAGGGAGAGATGAGTGAGGGAAAACTGTAGGAAATGATGGATAACCAAGTGTTAAGTGGAGACTCTACACATATGTAGAGTCTCCACTTAACACTTGGTTATCCATCATTTCCTACAGTTTTCCCTCACTCATCTCTCCCTTTTGCTCTATTTTGCTGCATAAACTCACCCAGATCATTACATATGATGGCATTAAGCATGATTTAGGGATTTTGCTAATGTGTGACTGTTTTGTTTAGATTTTGACATACTTACAGGCATTCCGCAGCCATCTGCTGATTCCGCAGCCATCTGATGATCCCGCAGCCTTTTTGTTAATCTCAAGGTTCCACGTGTCATTTTGCCAAATGAGCCACATGGGCACTTAGGAATCAAGGTGCTCGAGGTTCCTGTGCTATCTGTTCAGCCATCCACGTCATCTGTACCTCCGGTCAACGAGGGTCAAGTTACGGTCAATAAAGGCAGCTTAACGGTGATACGTAAGCTGTTGAGTCACGTCAGTTCAAATGGTGACTTGTCCGTCTTATGCAGGCCGTGGGGGACATAATCCAACTCTGAATTCAATGCCCATAACGACCAGAACCTCCAGCTCATCCACGCAGACTTATGACGTGTTATTGAACCTTAATTATGCATGACAGTTAGTTTATTCTTCAGTGTTAGCTGTACGCATTAGGCCATCTTTCAGATGCCTATAAAAACTTGCGTCTACGTACGCTTATGTTACTTTTTGGTTGCTGCATTTTATAAACTTGTTGTTAATTTAGAGCATTCGAAGACTCTGTTTTTATAGTGCTGTTCTAGCACTCTGGACTGTATTTTTCTGCACATGGAGTAATAGAAACAGTGCTGTTTTGAAGTTTCCAATTCCTTGAGTCTCTTTTGGATGATATGAATGGAGGGCCCCTGTTCATGTTAGCCTTGTAAAGTATTTTATGTATTTTATATGCAGCATTTCCTTATTTCTATTCAGCATTTCTCTTAGTTGAAACATGTACAGCGTAATTTACTTTCTTGTTATTTCATTTCCAGCCTTTCTTTTTAGCTGATCAGCATTGTTCTTTTGCAGGTTTTTTAAGCCCGGGATTGATTTTGTGTTTGTGTATTTGCTTAAATATCTAGTGGTAGTTTCAGTTGACAGATTCAAGTTGCTGCCTTTACTTTATTTTCATAGTTGATTTTTAGTTTTATTTCTCAAAGTGGTTTGCTAACATATGAATGATCTCTTTATCATAAATTGTCTATCTTTTAGAGATCAGAATATTAATAACTTGCAGGCTGCTTTGGGTGCTTTTTAGACTAATCTTTAACTACTTTCTAATCATGCTTTACACAGTACTATGTGTTAGAGGCAGAGAGTTAGAAAGAGCAAAACATTATAACTAGTCTTTAAAGTAGATTTTTCTCATTTTTATCATTTCTTAGACTTATCTTTAGCTACTTCCTAATCGTGTCTTACACAGTACTATGTGTTAGAGGCAGAGAGTTAGGAAGAGATAAACATTATCATTGGTCTTTTAAGTGATTTTCTTACCTTTTATTTGCAGCAGCATGAATGGTGTCTAATGCCATTAGAAAGTGGTTCTTTGCTTTCAGTTCATTTTGATTTATTTATTTCTTTCAAGCTTTTCCTTTTCAGCAAGTAGTTAGAAACCACTAATCACACACTCTCACTCATCTAGAATTCACCTTACACACACTTTCACTCATCTGTTTATAATCATCACTCCATCTTAGGAAGATAAAATTAACCACAAACAACACCCCCAAACGACAAAAAGACTCTAAGAGGTTGCTTAAGTACATATAGTACACCTTCACTTCATCAGCTTACGAGCCCCGGGTTGACAATTAATGACATCAATTTAGGAATGCTAAATTGACTAAACAGGTAGCCAACACATTGCCCTCCAATCAGATCAATGGTATCCAATCACGTCATTGTCAGTTCTGCTCCTAGGAAGACACTTCACCTCCACAGAATGTCCTCCACATGACTCTAACAGACTGCAATAATCACAATCCAATCTGGTCAAAACTTTGACCCAATGGACCTCCCAAAGTATTGTTTTCCTCTTGTTGCACTATTTATAATTGCATCATTGGTTAGGGCATCAACCTTCAACGATTATCCTCCATGCAGTCAATAACACAATCCTATTAAGGTTGTGGTCCTCCAAGGTAAGTCTCTCCACACCTACATTTCCCCAAATCTGAGCTTAACACTTCAACGCAACCCTTAGAGATACCCCAGCCGCTGGCTATGGCCTGCGGCCTAGCACAACAATTGTTGTAGGCTTACGACCTCCCTCAAATCTTGCCCAAACAACTCTGCTTTACCCCATAGCCATGCGGCCTTCACTGCCCAACATCCACAGTTAAGAACAACCCTTAAAAATGCCTTCAAATAGCCCTTTACACACTTCGTTGTCACCTACAACACACTGTCTTCACACAGAAGTACCCCCAATGTCCCTCGACCTCTTTCACATTGTCTCTAACCAAAGCCTCCTCCTATTTCAGAGCACACTTGGAGATGTAATGCCACATTTGGATGCTCAAATAACATCAATACACCTCGTATTTATACTCAAAATGAGGGTTCCATGAATTCATGAAGAGACCCATATATTTGATGAAATTTACATCAAGGCTACATGACTTGAAAACCAATAATTACTAGTCAACTTTAAAAATTCATAACTTCGTTTCTAGAGCTCTGATTTGAGTGATTTTTGGGGTGTTAGAATCAGCTCGCCAAGCTCTATCACCTCAAATTTTCCCAAGCTAAAATTCTTCATAGTTTTGACCCTAATCCCGATGGGTGCAAAACCCCATACTTGGGTTCCAAGCCCACAAGCATCCCTTGTGGTGCTTCTCCCTCCAAAACCTGAACCCTAGGGATTGGAGTACCTCCCAAGCCACATAAATCAACAATTGGTCTATATCATGGGTTTTTTTGGAATGAAGAGGTTTTAGAGGGGCTGGCCTCTGACTAATGGCCCACCATTTTGCACTCCTCCATGGAGGTTGAAGATTTCAAATTAGGCATACTTATTTTATTGCAGTGGTTTCTTTGCATTCGAAATTACTTTTAACAAAGATTTTATCCCAGGAAATTTTATCTTGTGGGATCCTACTCAGCCTTTCTAATACCGATCGAATTCATTCTTGTAAAATAACTTACCACGATTTGACGACTAGTTAGGGATATATTTGCTTCCCTCGATTCACCTCACTCATATTCATTATCTATGCAGAGCTTGGTGACCCAAGAAATAAAACACAAAGTTATCCTAAGTCGACAATTTAAGCAATAGTATAGCATGTAAAAACTCTTGAGGGCATAAAACAACTATTTAATTTTTCTTTCCCAACCTTCGTGCCTGCGAGGTCTTCGGGTATGCATATATATACAAAATGAAAATAAATATCGTCTAACAAAACACAAATGTGCTGCTAACAATAGCTTCTCTAAAATGGACAAATGGACCATTTTCTAGAATCTCTTAAGACACAACCACGACTATCCTGAACAGAAAAGACACATATACTTAACAAAAAACAACAATTTGTACAAGTGTCCCCTAAGGGCCACATAGACACAACAAATTATAAGATATTTACAATAATTAGTTTTTGGAACAAAATGTGGAGTGATACGCCTACATCAAGAAACAAGCCTAGTAACAGGGAATATGGTCTGTATCATCCCTTATTTGTACCCACTCATCCTCAGGAAAGTGTTTCCATGGAATTTGTGGGAGGTTTACCAAAAAATAAAAAAGGACATGACTAACTGTTCATGGTAGTTGATAGGTTCAGCTAGGTATGTGTTCTAATACCCTGTAAAAATACCATAAGTGGGAAAGAAGCATCAAATTTGTTCTTTAGACATGTGTGAGTGCACTTTGAGATACCAAGGATTATTGTTTTAGACAGGGACATGGGATTTATCAATGCATTTTTTATTACATTGTGGGAAAAGATGGACATGAAGTTGAAGACATCTACAACATTATATTCATAGATAGATGGGAAAGCAAAAGTAGTCACTAGGACATTCATGCAACTTTTGAGGGGATACAATCAAAAGCAACTGAAGACCTGGGATAAAAATATGGTATATATACAACACCCTTATAAAAATTAGTCCACAATTCTACTGGTACATCCCCATGTGAAACTTGTTTTGGATTTTTCCAACTTCACATTTGGATATCACAAATGGAAAATAAGGAGTGAGGAAGGATCTTAGGGGGATGCCTTCAGGGTAGAAAAATTGATGAGTAAATAAGGAAAGTCCATATATAGGTATAAAGGACACTAAAAAAGTCACAAGAAAAATATAAGGCCATGCACGATCAACACATAACAAATAGGTTGTTTAAGGTGGGAGACAAAGAATGATTACTATTGAACAAGGAGAGGCTAGAGGCTCCTGGTAAGAAAATCAAGGCTCTATGATATGGCCCATTTGAGACACAAGAAAATCACAGAGATAATGCTTATAGACTTAGTCTACACCCATACATGCACATTTACTCAATGGTGAATGTAGAGAATCTGAAACTTTATGAGCCTTCCATGCCCAATCAAGAAGAAAAACAAGTCTTATCTTTTGTAGAGGATTTGGCACCAAATGCTCAAGCTGAGTTGAAAAATGATACAATTTTGTAAAATAGGTCTAGAACTACAAGATTGGGGCAACATGATCTTTATCAGATTGGGTTGAAGGGGCAAATTTCAAGCAAAGCTAAATGGTACACTCGAGAGAAGGTGGAGGAAAAATTTCCTCACCTTATTTAGTATAAGCTTTTAGGGACCAAAAGCATCCCCAAAATGGAGAGGTGTGATCAATATTGGATCATTATATTGTTTGTTATCGATCTCGATGTTTTCAGAGTGGAAAAAATGGAGAAATCAACTTAGAATACCATTTTTACCAGCGAGACATAGTTTGGAAAATTGGAGTCTAAAACCTTACAGAACTAGTTTAAGGCATCAAACAACATTTTTCGAGTGTAAAAATTTGTTGATTAAGCATTGATATTCTACACGTGTAGAGCATTCCAATGGCACAAGAATTACCTCAATCAGAGTCCATATGCAAAAGTTATGCAACTTAGACATTGAACTTCCTATTTTGAACACCATAATTCGAGAGGATGCCATGTGAACCCCCATTATTAATGGAAAAGGGGCTAGTCACATGATCATGATGAAAAAGACTCTAGAAGAGTCCATATTGTACCTCTAGTTAAAAGTTGGAGTCAAACTTTAATCACTACTAGGCTATCAAACTGTGTTATAACTGATCCACTAAGAGGAAAGGGGTTCCATTATATTTGAGCACATTTTGTTCCATAGAGAAGTCGTGAGTGGATAGAGAGAGAGAAAACATAGAGGATTTGTGCACTGTAGCAATGCACGAACAACAAATCTTACTTATTTGTGCTTGCATCCATTTTTCCCTTAAGAAAGAGAGAAGAGGAACCTCACATTTTAGTTAGATTTTCCTCCAAAAAGGTTTCTTAAGCTATATGTTGTGTTAATTTGTGGTTTGTGAGTTTTATTTTGTTCTTTATTTTCTATGTAATTATAATTTACATACATACATAATAAATAATAATTAACTACTCTAAAAAGAAATAAACTCTCATAGTGTGTAGATTTTAAATTTTAAACATAATTTTGTTAAATTTGTTGTAACTAATTGTCCAATAAAATATCCATGACAATTTATAGATGAAAAAATTTCCATAATATTTTTAAATTTTTCTATTAAATAAAACTCCAACTACATTAATATATCCCCATACTCACATGGTACATACTCACATGGTATATGGCCATGGTATGCTATTTGTAATTTTTTCCATTAAACGAGGCTCCCAACACATTAATATATCCCATACTCACATAATGTATTATCATGAGTGTTACTTGATATTTAGACTATTAACTTATTAAAATTTGAATTTTCATTACAAATTATGTTTTAAATATATAATAAGCTCATTAAAAATTTATAATAGGCTCATTAAAAAAATGTACATAAGAAAAACAAAATTATCACAAATTATAAATAAATATACATTTAAAAAACACTCTTTTAATATCTAAAAGAGTATTGAATATTAAATAACAAAATATTAACTACTTAAATTTAACAAAATAAGTAACATCTCTAAAATAACATCCATATTAATCTTATACCTTTCAAATATTAATAATAAAATATAACTTTCATGTAAATCCATTTCAAATTATTTACAAGTACACATATGACATGGTACTTAGTTCCCTTAGAATAAAGGAATTCATTTGAGAGTGGGAATTTGATAAAAAAAAATCTAATTTTGAATAATATTTTTTTTTTTTATAAAAATAGAAATATGTTTTAATTTTTTTAATTATGGAAATTAATTATATAATAATTTTTAATTTGTAAATAAATTTTATTACAATATTATAAATTTTAATTAATTTTAATTTATAAATAAATCTTGTTATAATATTATATACTACAAATTCAAAAAATCATTACTTAACATTTATTTATATGACATTTTTTAAAATTAATTAACTTAATTAAAAAAACAAAAATGATATAACTAATGTGTATACACCCTTATAAATATTCTAAAATATTATTTAATCTCTATTATCTATTTAATAATTATTAATAATTAAAATAAAATTTTAAAAATCTTATTTCAAAATAAATTTACTGACGTTAAATTTCAAAATAAATTTACTCAATTAACTTGAAATCAACGAAATCACTCCGCCCCTGATCTATCCCATTAAAATAAGATAGAAAACGCTTTATTCCATCAAAAGGAAGGTGTTTGAAGTCCCGGAGATTTCACTTTTGAATCACCCAATTTCATACGCATTCCTGGAATAAATAAATAAAATTGTTTTACTCAAAAACTTAGCAAGAACATGTTTTCATAAATTTCTCTTGTCTGGATGCGCATCTCATAAATAAAAGTTTCAAAGCAGAAGTACGCCACACTATTTCAAAGATTTAATTTCACAGCTCCCGTGATGATGCGCATCTCGTAAATAAAAGTTTCAAAGCAGAAGTACGCCACACTATTTCAAAGATTTAATTTCACAGCTCCCGTATATCATCACAGGATTGCAAAATGAGAAGCTCTCGGAATTTGTAACGATTTCTATTGGTATCTGTTCATATTCTGCCATGGAAAGCGCGAGTACATGTACGTCAATGCACGCGCTGAGAGATCCAGAGTCTCTGCTGAAGTAGATGTTAAATGATATTTTATGGTTTTAATTTCAAACCCAAAATAAGACACAATATTTATAATTTCAAAGGCGAAATATGTCACAGGATTTCAATGTTTTTGTTTTACAAGAAGAATACGTCACACGCTTTCAAGACACAACATTTTTATAATTTCAAAGCCGAAATATGTCACAGGATTTCAATGTTTGTGTTTTACAAGCAGAATACGTCACACGCTTTCAAGCACGAGAAGCTCTCGGGATTTGTAAATATTTCTATCGGAAGAAGGGGAATATATTCTGCTGTAACTAAGTGCAGGATGCTTGTAAAAAACGGACATCACGATTCACGATCACCATCTCCAGAAAGAATGAATCTCCCACTACAACAATTAAGGGATTTCCATCCACTATCCACGCTGACAGGAATGGGTAACAATTGTCATTCTCAAGGAATATTAGTGGGAGTTCAGATACGCCAATTCATGCACACTCTGGTGGAGGCGTGGGAAACCTGGCTGAATCTTTGCAGTAATCGTAAGTCATGTATTTCTCTTGCACCCACTTCAGTTTCAGCCTCTGCTTTGCATCGAGCGAAGCGTAAGCAGGCTCATCCCACCACGAAGAGCAGGTCGTTTTCAAGGAATAATCACAGGCATCGATGCTGAAATTTGTGTATGTGGAAACGAAAGGCGCGTGGCTCCAATCGGTCTTGACGAGGCCACCTTGAGTAGCCCAGTCGTCTGCGTTCCATATTGACGAGTAGACGCCCATGGGTTGAGTTTGAGGATAAGGGACTCCTACTTTCTCATTGTTCCCAAATACCCGAATGGGCACATCGTCCACAAAGAAACTGTTTACATCCATCAAATAAATAATCCACAGATTAAAAAAAAAAACACTGTAACTAACATGGGCACCATAATAATAATAACTATTATTAAATATATGTACTCACACAACTTGGTGGCGATTCCAGAGAAAGGAGTAGGAATGGAAATCCGCGGTTGGGTCGAACCATAAGAACATACGCTGCTCCCTATTGCCATTCCCTTTTGAATAAACATTGGTCTGCACAGTGTATGGCTGTCCAGAAGTGTTCCCCAAGAATTCAAAATCAAATTCATCGTGCTTATCCCCTTGGGAAGACATCTGCACCACCAAGTAATATTAAATCGTTACAACTTCAAACCATTAGAGAGTGCAAGCAATTCTTTCAGACAATAACGAGTATGGAGAATGGTAGTTACATAGAAAGCAGTAACGGTGCCAGCAGAATCGCCAGGAACGAGCTTAATCTGCACATTCACTTTTCCGAAGATGTATGTGCTCTTGGAAGCAAACCCTGCACCTGAAAACACAGCAACATCACTGAGACTTGGTATGAACTGCAGAAAGCACAAGTAAAAGCAGAGTAAGTGGGAAGAAAAATGGAATAGATAAATACCAGAAGTGTTGTCGAGCTTAAGTTTGAGCAACTCCCCTTCGTACATAACATGGTCAAGAGCCCAACTGGGGTAGAAGAAATCATTGAAGGCTGCACATTGAGAGCCCACTATCAGGCTGCACAACACTACAATACTACCAACAACACACGGGCAGTGCTTGACACGCTTTCCGTCATGGCAACCTGCCTGCAACGCCATCCTCAAGACTCGACTGGCTTGTGTAACAGAAAGTTTGAATGGATGAGAATTCCACTCGAGATGGCGAGAATTTATAAGGAATGATAGCTTGACAGGCACTCTACTGAAGCGGGAGCAAGTGGGTACTTGTTATGGAACAGCGCCACCTGTCACGACTCACGGGTTCATCGGAAATGGCTCTTTCCTCTGAGGGTCCCAACAATCCATTTAAATAATATTTATCCGTCACTTACACCTATATTGCCAGTCTGTCAATTTATTTTATCAATTGAACATCCTTTTCAATTTAATTTTATCTTGAACCGTACCAACGTTTTCATTTAAATTTAATTTTGATTCTACTGGGCGGCTTTCCTATTAAACCGTTTTAATTTGTAATTATGGAAATAAAATTTAATGGGTTGTTTTTAATGTGTTTTTTTTGGTAGTTTAGATTTTTTCAGTTTAATTTTTTTAAAATTTTGTAGGGATTTATTGAAATTACAAGTTTGATGGGTAATTCCCGCACAATCTAAGTGCCCTAAGGATTCTTCAGGGTGTTGAATCCATATATATAGTTAAAAAACCAATTTAAATAACACAAATCAAGATTTCTGGATTCGGGCACCAGAAAGTCCAAAGAGTCACACTAAAGACAACTCCAAATTTAATGAGGATCCCAAAATTGTTGGTAGCAATTTTTTTTGAAATTTGGTAAAAAAAAAAAAATTAAAAAAATATATATTTTTTTAATGGTAAAAATAGATTCAACACTATAAAAAAAACCTTGACCTCTGAAATTTTAAAACTCAACAACTATAATCTATATTTAAAAAAAATCAGCGAAATTTTTCACAACCATGCCAAATAGAATTTCTATTGTTTTCATCGCAAAATTCTGATCTGTTTAGACAAAACGTTTTATCTCAGAGACTATCTAACATCACTCCCAGATCATTGACAGGTGACTGTTACAATGGTCCGATGACAGCCAACCGGTAGCAATCACTTGATTAGTTCGACACTGTGGTGACGTAAAGTTGGGAATATGAATAATCATTTCGTAAGAGAATAGAAGGATTGGAAGATCATAAAATAATGATCGATGACACCGCACTACCTACCGACGGATTCTGACTGTCATCTGCTTTTGCTACTAAAACATTAATGGAAGTGAGCAGAATTTGTGAAGATTGATTAAAAACAATCGATTTACTACCATCTTACTTCGTAGAGTACGTGAAAAATAAAAATGAAGAAATTGAATAATGTTAATGACCGAAACCAACTACATTACGTGGCGGTACAAGTTGGGCAGCAGCCGCAACAACCCACTGAGGTGGAATGGATGTGTAACATCAAGCCTGCGAAAAATAAAGTTGTACATTCAAAATCCTGCTCCAAACAACAGAGTAGGTTGGAATTACAAAAAAACGTGTTTATTTTATGACTTTGTTTCAGATATAACTTCTGGAGCTCTTTAATGTAGTAAAATTTTCATTTCAATTTTCAAAATTGGGTAATCTAAAACGTGAGAGTTAAGTTAATCTCATAGAACCTACAAATCATTTTAAAACTCTTTTTCAAACTTTTACCAGCTTTGTAGGATTAGATTTATGTTTTTAAAGAAGATTGGTTCATTATAAAATTAATTTATTTCTTAATTTCTAATTTTTGAAATGAAATCTATATTAAATCATTTTTAAAATTTAAATATAATAATCTCTATTTAAAAAAATTATATTAAAAATTTTATAATATTTATTAAATTTTTAATTATATTTATTTAATTAATACTATTAATTTTTATAATATTTGTTTTTGTTTATATATGGTTTAAGTATTGGGGTTTTCCCAATGCATTATATTAGATATCATTTTTTGGGATTCAACTGCATTAAGTAAGTCATTCATCTATGACCATTTCCATATCATTTTTTGGGATTCAACTGCGTTAAATAAGTCATTCATCTATGGCAATTTCCATGAGAGATATCATTTTTATATTAGATTTCATTTTTTGGGATTCAACTGTGTTAAGTAAGTCATTCATCTATGACCATTTCCATGAAAGGTTAAGTAAGTCATTCATCTATGATAATTTCCATGAAAGATATCATTTTTATATTAGATATCATTTTTTGGTATTCAACTACGTTAAGTAAGTCATTCATCTATGACCATTCCCATGAGAGGTAGTCTAATTTCTCACAATTTTTTAATAGTCCACTTATCCCAGATCGCCTCTGGCTCAAGCATGCTTAACTATGGAGTTTTTCCACGCAGTCAAATTTTTCCTCACAGTCAAGCCCACTTAGCTTGCTACCCCATGGTTGTTAATTAATTTAGTTTAATATATATTTTCTACATTATCCTCATTGTTTTGATGGTTGATATTTATTAAAATTAAATTTGGTATTTTTTTTTTAGTACAAAAAAAGCTTGATAGTTTTATAAATCATTGATTCCAAATACAATACAGTAGGATAGAGAGTCATATACTTGTAGCCCGATAAACAAGTATGCTGCCAAAATACAGGATACAAAACATATCTCTAGAAACAATACCATAGATAGATTCTGGGGATAGGAGACAAAACCCATAACCAACGATACTTACAAAAATTGAGAAGCATGTTCAATTCGAAGAAAAATTTGAATAACAGGTTCATGAAACATACCAGGGCCTGTAGTATGATCACTAGGTACCCGGAAGAGAGAAATCCTGGATTTGATGTGTTTCGTTCCCCACGGTAATGTTCATATTCCATTTTCCATTCTGTGTATGGAGCCCTTTCTTTGAGAGATCATCTGCAAGTGTATTCTGAGATCTGTCAACATAGTTAATGGAGAAATCCTTTGAAGTTTTCCAGAGAGAAGCGATTTTGTTCATCCATCCGAACAAATTGTGATTTTTTATGGAAATCTTACCGTTAACATGGTCTATTATGAGTTTGGAGTCTCCATAGATCTGCAAGGAATCCATATTTAGGAAGTCACAAAACAGGAGGAGTCCTGATAGAGCCATAGCTTCCACTTTGTTATTTGTTCCTTCTCCCCCATTCCAGTAGATGGAAAAATGTTGATCCCCCTTTATACTTATGAAGACTCCACAAACACATATTCCATTTTGAGCAGCCCCATCAAAATAAGCCCTAGGAAAACTCCTTTGGATTGGTAATGTTTCCCTTGTCTTTTCATTTTTCTGTTGAGGGATAGGAGGTGGAGATGCATTGTACTAGGAAATGATAAGTTCGAAAACAGTTTTAAAACTATACTTTCTGTCTTGAAATAAAACCTTATTTCTCCATTTCCAGATTGACCAAAAGACAAATAAAGGGATAGGTCTCCAAATCGCTTTCTGTTTACTCCACCATACAAATGCTTCTTTTATTGAGGAGTGAGATATATAATTGAATCCAAAATAAGAGGCCAGATTCTTCCAGAGCACCTGTGAATGTACACATTTTAAGAAAATGTGTAAATTGTATTCTTCCTTAGATTTGCAAATTAAGCATATAGCGGGGCCATGCCAATTCCTCTTTTGCAGATTGTCCCAGGTAAGATTTTTATTGTGAAAAACAAGCCATGAGAATATGATAATCTTATAGGGACACCCAGTTTTCCAAAACGTGAAAGGGAAGATGTTTTTGGAAAGTTGCATATGGACCTCTAGAAGAGATAGATATATGTCTTTTACATAAACATTCATCTTCCCTCCCTTCCCCTTCCAGATAATACCATCCTCAGCTTCAGATCTGCATATCCCCCTATTTTTCATTATCCAAATAATCTAATTCCATTGTATGGCTAATAAACCATTAAGGCCCAGCGTAGAGGCATTTTTCCAGATGGGAAGAGTACCTTGCCATTCATCTATAACCTGTGCCAAGTTAAAAATTCCGTTTTGGTGGAGGAAATGTAATAACTGAGGAGAAAAAGATATATCTTCTTCTCTGCCCACAATGGGATCAAGGCCCGGTATTTTATACTTAAAGAAGAATACAAAAATGTTTGATTTATCTCACAATTCTACTTTTAATTTAATTTAAGTTGTAAGGGATTTTTTTTTATTGTATTATATTGTTTATTTTGGTTTGTATTTTATTGTATTATAGTATTGACTTTGGTTTGTATTGTTAATTTCGTATTACCATATGTTTATTTCATTTTTATCATTGTAAAGATGATCAATCAACCTAGATATATCTTACTTATGAATTTACCAAGTCTAGCTAGGGGTCAAATTTGGTGGAAAGAGATTTGATCCCTCTAGGTGCTTGGTAGATCTAGAGTTAAAGTGGACCTAGAATAGCTTAATTCTTAGCCTTTAAATAGGCTACATTAGAGAAGACTATATAAAATCCATAGGTTAAAAATACGATTGGAAAAACTATGTTGGAGACCGAAAATGTTAAACAATTTTATTTTTGTTATTTTTTGTTTTGTTTTGTTTTGTTTTGAACAAGTCAAAATGTTGAACATTATAGCATCTCTACCATACACGTCTCGAGAGCACCTTTGGGCACAATAATATTACAATAAGGATAAACTTTCATGGATTTTTTAGTAAAATATGGTGTTGGATAGTTGGACAATTCTTTAAAAATGTGCGAGTAAAAATAATTAACTATTTGTATCTTTGTAATACTAAGAGAGTTGAAGATGAAAAGCATTTTCTCTTATGTTGTTCCACCTACACTCACATTAATCTATGAACCTAGTCTTAGACAATTCCTTAAAATGTTGTGAGTAGAAAGAATTAATAATTTCTTTCTTTCTAACACTAAGAGGGTTGAAGATGAAATTGAGTTTCTCTTATATTGTTCCATGTACACCCACATTAAATCTCAATTTCAAATTATTTGTTACAAAACTACCTTTCATAATCTTTTCGCTTATCAAAATTATCAAAATCATGGTGATTTAGAAATGTTTCCCTTAAGGTTATTAAGGATTGAAATATAATTTTAAAGAAATGTAAGTAACTTCCTTCCCTTTCTTAAGATCCACTAAACCAAATTTAGTCCTTGTAAATGTTAACCACCACCACCATCACATCATATATAGTTTATATTAACTTCAGTATATAGCTAACTAATTGTTGTAGTCACTATTTTTCTTTATGTTGGTGATATTATTCTAATGGCAAGCAGTCTCTCTCATCTTGGAAAGAAAATAAGGATCCTCAAAGATAGATACAACTATTCATGACAAATAAAGGCATGATGATTAAATTGGAGGAAGTGTTCCTATAAATATCTCATAATCAATATTCATTACAAGCTCAACTAGAATTATAGCATTAAAAGAATGATAAATGGAGTGTGGAAAGCTTATAATGGGCTTGAAAACAACCTCAAATATGTAGATCTTTGGATATGGAATTTTAAAAATCTCCATTTTAAGACTCTAGTTACTCCTATTAATTGTGTACATGGATGTGAGATTTGGTGATGCACTATATCTAGAAAGTCATGGACAAGGATAGAATAAACTCTCTAAATTAGGTTTATCTCAAGTGGTTGGAAGGAATGATGGTTATTGTCCCCACTGATGAGCTTTATTGTTGAGTAGGAATATAGATCCAAAATAATTTTACAATTTATGTCATTGAGTTTGAGCAATCCCTTGAGGATCGAAACGTTTTTTCTTCATATGGAACATAGATCCAAAATAATTTTACAATCTATGATCTCAAAAATAAAAGAAATACACCTTACCCTATACTCCTCATAGAAGCAATCATTTCCTCTTATAGAAGTTGTTTGCAATTTTAACATCCCTATAAATTAAATGTCTTGTAAAAGTCGATAGGAATCAATCCATAATAAACATCAAAATACTTATCTCATTATATATACACTCACATTGCCAAGATTAAAAAAAATCATAAAAATTAACTTAATTATAAATTTATTTTAATTTTTTTTTTTAACAAAGTCAATTACTGGATTTCTATCCCAACAAAAAAAGGGAGACATGCACCTATTACATCAAGCCAAAATGGTAGAAGGCATCCTGGAAGAGAAACAGAGGACAAACAATCCCTATCTTCCAAGCTCTTCCCCTTTTGTTTCTGAGGTTACTAATTGCACTATCCTTATAAATACTTACATATTGATTCAATGGCAATTTATACCTACATAACATAAAAAAACTAGTAGCGGAAAGACTTTGCAGAAAAGAGAAGAATGAGGCATTTACAATTAATTTTTGTTGATTGAGAATCCCTGATGGGGCTAAGGTCAATTCTTGCTGCTTTGAACGTTAGAGTTTTCTCTTGTCTAATTAATAAGTAGGCTCTTATGATAATTGATCATTTCCTCCAAATGCATGCACTTTTGTTTTAGCGCAGACATTTCTTTCCTCTACTCTTCCATTTGTCTCTTTAGGAAGAAATTCTCAGATTTTGCTTCAAATTTGTAGTCTTTGACCATTTCTCTGACCTACTCAATCATGAATTTGTTAGCTCGATAGAATGCACAGTTTCCGCACTTTGGAACATCTACAAGCAGGTTCCGATCCATTTTTCCTGAAGGAAGAAGACAATCGATCTAGCAGAGGATAGACGGGGAAATAAGAAACAGAGATAAGAAACAAAAGCAACCTCTAGATAGTCCCGCGAAGATCCATAGCTGCCAGAGAGAGGGAAACTAGGCTCTGAAAGCAGAAGCCACAAGAACTGTGTGAAAGCTAAATAATCGGGGATGCAGGGGCCACCAGAGTTGCGCGGTGGTGAGGGTAACAAGAGCTACGCAAAGGCAAAAAGTTTGAAACCGCCTCCAGAGATGCGCGAATGCAGAGGCCACTAAAGCTATATGAAGGAAATAGGATCTGGAAAACAACCACCAGAGTTGCGCGAAGGAGAGAGGCAAGGTTAAAGCAGAGAAGATAAGCTCAATCCCCAAAGGGGTACAATGACATATACAGGAAAAAGGATTACAACTTTTGAGACAAAGGGGAAGGAAAGGGAGGGAAAATATGGCAGAGATAAAATAAGACGAGCAGAGGGGGAGAATATGTTGTTATGCAGCTTGCCACATCAGGGAAGAGAACATTAGCATTTCATGGGAAGATTGAGTAGTTGCAGTTCACATGATAGTCGAAGACTGGCTATCATGTATATTATTGGGGATTTCCTTAGATTTCCTAATCTTCTGAGATCTAACCATTCGAGCAGAAGTGATTGTTTCCCACCTTGATGTTCTCCCTTTGATTTCTATTCTCTGCACATTGAGGTGATAGATCCTATGGAATCGGTTTCTGAGCAATCGCATTATCAATTCTAGATTCTCCCATAGGACAGTTGACAGCCAGATTTGCCTACATGTCGGCGGTATGATTATTTTCTCTAAGGATATGCTTGAAGGTGACTTCACCTAGAAAATGAAAATTTTTTCCCACCCCTTCTGTTACTTGTCTCAGGGCCTTGTTCTTGGGGCTTCTACTTTCCACCATCGATTGGATTATTATTGAAGAGTCCCCCATTATGACCGTATTCTTCATACTTCGCTGCCTTAAGATTTCCGTTCCCAAGAGGAGGCCATATGCTTCTGCCCTGTTGTTGGATAGTTCTCCTAATCCCCATTCATAAGTAATAGGATTTTTCCCTCCTGGGTCAAAAAGTATACCTCCTGCTCTAGCCTTTCCTGGGTTGGACTTAGAAGCACCGTCAAATTGTAAACAAGGCCTATTTAAATTTTCTGTCCATATTTTGAACTCCTCTTTTTTAATTATGATTTTCTAATTCTGCATGCTATTAGGAGATTTGTTGATGTGTATTTTTTTTTTCTTTCTCATCACGAATTCAGCGTAGACTCTTTCCTCATGTTTCATGTGTTTCATATCTATTTCTTTAACTCCTTTAGATTTGATGAATTCAGATGACATGCTCCAATTTTTAGCCAGGATTGTTCTAGTATTTGGGGTGCGATCTTTAAAGATCCTCTGGTTTCTTGCTAACCAAATTTTCTAGCACATAAATGAGGGCAAACTCAACCAATATATTTTTACTGTTTCTTTATTTTTAAAGGAATATGGATTTTTTTCCCCAAGTTGATAGAAGCTCATGTAAAGGTGACGATTGTAGAATACTAACCTCCAAGAGACTAACAAGCCCTTTCCAATAGGCCCTAGCAAAGGGGCATCCTGCAAAAAGATGTTGAATATTTTCTTCACTTCCTTGACACATAGCACAGTGTGATGGGCCTTCATATCCTTTCTTTTTAAGATTATCAACGTTCAGTATTTTGCCTTTGAGCAGCATCCACATGAAAACTTTGATTTTTGGCAGTGTTTCAATTTTCCATGCCTCCCTCCAATAATCCCAACCTCGATTTCCATGCTAATGTAAAGTAGCATATCCAGATTTGACTGAGAAATCCCCTCCATCAGGATCCCATCGAAGGGAATATTTTGAGTCTAGACTTAGTGGAGCAGCCCCCTTAAGATGTGAGATTAGGGACTTCCACTGAGGGACAAGGCCATGAGGGAGGTTGAGAATCCTCCAATCTCCCCATTCTCCATCTCTCCAAAGAGATATGTCATCTAAAGTAATGATTCCTTTTGTTTTCATCCATCTTCTCAGATCCTGAAGATTTTCTTGGCAAACTATAGGTTGATTTCCCATTATTCTATCCTTCCATATTTTGATGAGTTTGCCATTACCAGGGATTTTAGAAGAATTTTCTTTGATGATGGAAATGCTTTTTTTAATGAAATTCCAGACCTGGGAGCAAGGCCTGATTGGATAACCTTTTCTCAATAAGAGGGTTCTATTGTGGTTCATGTATTTTGCTTCCACCAGCTGCTCTCTCCTGTTATAAATATCCATGTTATTTTTGCTCCTAGAGCCAAGCTTATTATCCTTGGGAGTCTTATTTCCAACCCACCTTTCTCATATGGAAAAGTTACTTCATCCCATTTCACAAGGTTGTGCTTCTTTGTCTCCACTTTACCTCCTTGCCATAGGAACCCCCTGATTACTAGCTCAATTTGTTTGTGTATACTTGTTGGGGCTAGTATTGCTGCATACTGGTAAATTGGGAGAGTTGTGAGTAGGGCCTTTATTAGTACCACCCTTCCTGCCATATTGAGCCAGATCATACCCCAATTCTGCACTTTTTGTTTCATTTTCTCAATGTACTTATTCCATATTTCGGTCTTCAAATTTTCTTTTGAGATCGGGAGTCCAAGATATTGGAAATGGATCCATTTTTCTTGAAATGGGATTTCCAGAATTTCTGATATTTTTTGGAGAGTGCGAGAGGGTGTGTTCCATCCAAAGATTCTACATTTATGATTATTTAGTAGTCCTCTAGAGGCTTCCAAAAAATTGTTTAGTACCTTTTTTATTCTTCTTTCCATTATGCAGGAGGCCCCTCCCATGACCAAGGTGTCATCTACAAATAGGGAGTGGTTTATGCTTTTAACTTCAGGAGAGATTGAGAATCCTGTGATAGTCCTATCTTGTCTGCATTTCTCAAGACTTATGCTCAGTGAGTCCGCCATTATAATATATAAGAAAGGAGAGAGAGGACAACCTTGGTGAAGCCCCCTTAAGCTCTGAAAATATTCACTTGGTCTTCCATTGACCAATGGTGCAATCCAAGGACCCACAATACAAGATAATTATTATATCTATTGCCTTTTTTTAGAAACCAAATCTATGTAGGACAACAACAAGAAAACCCAGGTTGACCCTATCAAATGCATTAGCCATGTCAAGCTTAACAATCATTCCTTTTTATTTTTCATAATGCTAGAGTGAAAGGCTTCCTACACTATTAGAATGTTGTCAAGGATTTGTCTTTTTGGGATAAATCCTCCTTGGTTTTCTCATATTATTTCTAGAAGCAATACTTTTATTTTGTTTGCCAGAATTTTTGTTGTGATTTTGTAGGAGGAGTTCCGCAGAGAAATGGGCCTGAATCTACTAAAGGAGTTATCATTTGTCTCTTTTGGAACAAGGGCAAGGAAGGAAGAGTTTGTGAATCCTCCAACCTTGAATTTCCCAAAAACATTTCTGATCATTCTTATTAAATATTTTTTAATAATGATCTAGTTGTTTTTATAGAAGGAAATAGGGAACCCACCTGGGCCTGGGGCCTTATCCAGATGCAAATCCCAAACAGCAGTTGCAACTTCCTTTTCGTCAACTTCTCTTATGAGTTCATTGTTGTCTGCTTCACTGCTTTTCCTAGGAATATGCTGAAGATAATCTTCATACTTGTTATTTGATGTTGGGGATGATAATAGATTTTTATAGTATCTGTAAGCCTCCTTCTTTATTTCCTCTTGACCTCTGACTTCTTTGCCTTCATTATCTTTTATGTTGTCTATTTGGTTTTGATTTCTTCTTATCCTGGCCGCATTATGGAAGAAAGTTGTGTTCTTGTCTCTTGCTTTGAGCCATAGACTTCGCGATTTTAGCCGCCACTCTTCTTATTCCTTTTTGTTTTGTTTATACATCTCCCAATATGCTTGTTTTTCCTACCATATGCTCTCCCACAATTCCTCTTGCTGCTCTTTTTCCACTTGGATTCTATCATTTTTTCTGCTATTTCTAGCTTTCTTTTTTGTGTTTCTATTTGGTTAATCCTTGCCCAATGTTTTAGCTCTCTCCTCAGGGCTTTTAATTTAGTTTCCCAAACATAGCTAGGAGAGCCAGTAATTGGTTCTGTCCATACTTATGCAATGATTTTTTAGCTTCTTCAATATCGTTCCAAGTGGAGCTGAATCTAAAAGGAACTGGGCCAATATTTTCTAACTTCCCAAGGGTGAGAGCCACCGGTTTGTGATCTGATGCTATATTTTGGATGATTTTGGATTTTATCTCGCTGAAGGAATTGACAACTTTGTCTTGTATTAGAAATCTATCCAACCTTTCCTTTATGTTATTTTTCCCAATTCTTTTGTTGCTCCATGTATACTTTCCATTGCTAGGAGGCATGTCCATTAATTTGCATGCTTCCATAATAGATTCTAACATTTCCCTATATGGATTAGCATTGTATATTCCCCCGAATTTCTCCTCTACGCTCAATACCAGATTGAGATCTCCTCCTACGATTATGCCTTTGATTTGGTCCTGCATAAGATAATTTTTTAAGATAGACCAGCAGACTTCCTTATCCCTGTAATGGTTTGGGGCTTAAATATTTATAATACAATATTTCTCTTTTGTTTTTTTTGTTTTCCAAGTCCCTTTTTATCCAGCACAACTCTTTTTTTTACTGAATGAGCTCCCAATTTTCAGTTTTCCATAGTGTGCATATTCCTCCTGAGGCTCTAGTCATTGGAATTGAGGTTCCTTGATAGTTTTTTGTTTTTTATATCATTGTTTCCCTTTCCTTTTCATTTGTCTTTGTCTCCTGAATAATAAAGATGGTTTCTCTGAAGTTATTAAATCTTTCATTTCCTTGATTTTTGGCATAATTCCCATTCCTCTGCAATTCCAGGAGACTATATTCATTATCACTTGATGTTATGGGTAGAGGGGCCTTTCCCTCTGTCAGGGAGGGTGGCTTTACCCTTATTTTTTCCAAGAAAGTATCCAGAGGTTGTTGGGTGCCCAAAGCCATTTCCTTTGCTGCAACTTCATGTCTAATTTCTCTGTTGGTTTTTCTGCCTGCCCTTTTAGGGTGGTCGAGAGAGAAGAGGAGCTCTTTGGAGAGGGTACGAGTGATTATTCAATCGAAGGAGGAGGGGAGAGGGCTTTGGGATGGGATAAGTGAGGAAGGGGAGGGGTTAGAGGGGAAGGGTAGAAGAGGGGGGGAGGAAGGGGGAGGGGAGGGGAGATCAGGGTTCACAAGGGAGCCAAAGGGATTAGAGACCAAAAGATCTGATAAGGGGGGAGGGATAAAAGACAGAGGGAAGGGGGCAGAGGGAGAGGGGGGTATTTAGATGAAACAGGCCTGGAACGAGAGGATGAGGCGGAGAGGGGAGGGAGGGACGAGGGAGGGAGCATGAAAACTGAAGAGGGTTTGGGTTTGGTTACTGACATTTTCTTCTTGACATGCTCCCATTTTGGTTTGTAGATTTCTATTTCTTCTGTTTCCTGATTTTTAGTACATCTATTTGCAAAATGACCATATTAATGACATACCTTGCATTTGAAAGGAATTTGTTCGTAGTCTAGCTATTGGATGTGAACCTAGCTATCCACTTTGATCTTGACTACTTCAGGAAGTCCTTTCCCCAGATCTACTTCTACGTATTTTCTCGCGCAGGCATGCACGTTTTCATTTGTCTCACTTCTGTCGATATATTTCCCCACAACATTTCCTATTGCTTAAACAGATTCATCTCCCCAGCAATGTAGAGGAAGATGGGGAAGCCTCACCCATACTGACACTACATTTGGCACATCCAACTCTAGATCGAAGTCTGGAGTCCATCTGTTGAGATAAAGCCCTCTTGAATCCATGAAATATGGCCCGTTTCTGAAGATTAAATCTCTGTCCTCTTTCGTTTCAAAGTGGAAGGTAAAATATCCTCTTCCACAAAATCTGATGGAGATTTTCCCCATGATAGATGAGGCCCAGTTTCTTTCTACCCATTTGAGGACTGAACAGGGAGAGGGCTAGAGACCAGTAAACTGACCCACCAAACCTCGTTCAGAGAGGGACAGAGCTGTGCGGTGAGGAAGGGAGGGAGGAAGGATTATTTCAGGTATTTCATCGATATTCTTAACAAATTTTGATATGGATGGTTTGGGATGAGACGGTCCCAAGGAGGAGAGCAGAGAGGCAAAGGCTTCCGCATTTTCTCCTAGCTGAGTTGAAGCTCTAGCAGATGAGACAGGGATCGATGCACCCTCAGGAGGAGGCTCCACATGATCCATCGTGTACAAGTCGAGGGCATCAAGCCCCAAGAGAAGGAGGACCCGTGAGCCGAAGGAGAAGGACGCGCTCAGAGATTGAAACCTTAAGGTGGGAGCAGAGTTCACGCGGTCGAATTGTGAAATTTTTCCCATAAATTATTATTTTTCTTTTTTTTGTCATTCAAAATTGTTTTCATTAGATTTTCAACAAACTGCAGCTTACAGAGTTCATCTCGACAGTCCCCACTCTCTCATTCCAACCATACTTTTTGAGATTGGGGACTGGAAAATTCCAATAAATAAAACTTAGATATATCATTTCTGGGACACTTTCTAGTCTTAGCATATCTGAAGTTAACAAAAAAGAAGCCATAGTTGACAACAGCATATCAAGGGGGGGGGGGGGGGGGGGGGGGGTGTGGGGGAAGTACAGGGGGGGTTACGAAGAAACCGACTTGATCATGCATATGGAAATCGATAGGTTCCATCCTCGCTACCAAACTCCGAAGATTGTCATTCGTACGACGGTGATGGTGTCAGAGGTTGTCCAACTGCTCCAGAATTTCATTATGGCTATACTAAATGTCATTGAAGTATGCCATAATTTCATTTGTCTTCATACCTGTGGTCCCTGAGGATATCCATATTAATTTGGATGCGTTAGAGTTGTTCAGATTTAGATTTTATGGTGATTAGAGCTACTACATGACTAGGCAAACAAGTTGGAGAGAGAGTCTCAGTATCCTCAGATTCCTGGTTACTCAAATTGGTCGAGGATGCGCTAAGACCAGGCTCAGGATGCCTCCGCTAAAATTATTGCCCGCCCCCGTGGCGATGGCGACCCTACCGATGGGGAATGAAGAAGATTACTGAGCCGACCAGATGGCAGAGACAAGCCCCCGAAGGAGCAACAATATAGCACCTCCAAAACCCAACACAAGTAACAGAACCACAAAACCACCCCAAAGGAGAAGACTGCACTAGGGCACTCACCACCCGCACTCTTAAGCAAGACAAATAACCAACTTCCCAAACCAAAAGGTCGAGCGTAAAAACCAAGTCCACCACCCTAACCGCCCTCCACCACAAACAACACAACCACAATTAAATAAGAAAGAACATACACGTCGCTCCCCAGTCAGCCCAAAGTCATCCTCACACAGGAGATGCCTAGGAGAGACCATGAAGAGCCTGCAACCTTGCACCCACCCAACACTAGATAGGAAATTTTTGAAACATACAAACAAGCAAAGAAGCTGAGGGACACAAATTTATTACCCCACTCAGGGATTTGAATGCCCAGAGATAGGATTTTACTAAGTGCGAGTCAATGATGGGAAAAATATTGGAGCTGACTCGGTTTCACACCCTTTCGTGTGCCTGAGTCCCAAGGACAGACCAAATGATAAACTACAAACTGCACGAAAGAGCCTCTAACCTCCATAATGCCTCTTAGCCAAGGTTGAAACCTCTACGAGCCACCATGGATGCAGACCCACACACCTCGCTTGCCAAAATTCATCGGCCGAGCTTCCACACTAAATTGTGTTCCAAACCTACCTGTGAATTTATCCAAGGGTAGAGAAAGATCTTCCCTCATACCGATGGAGTGAATACCCAAATTTCGCATGATGTATAATTAATGTGCACGTGGAGCTGGAGCTGGTCCCAAAGCCACTCATTTGACACCTGTGTTGATGTTTGGTCACCCCAATCGCGGGGAGGAGAATCTGCTTCAATGAGGTCCTAAAGAATCTGAACACCCCAGGGTCTAAGTCTGCAGCACCTAACACATCATGCCATGGGGAGGTGAAATATCGATGTTGATTTTTTGAACCCCGATTGGTCAGCCAATCAACCACTTTGTTTCCAGCTCGAAGAATATGTCCAGTGGTAACATATTCAAACCTTTCCAAGGTATGTTTTATTCGCTCAATTTGGGCCTCTAAACGCCATCTCTTAGAAATTTTGGAAGTTGGGGAACCATTAATGATCTTCTAGACCAAATGGGTGACCAATTTTGAATCCCCTACAATATGGACCTTGTGAAAATCCATATGCAGAGAAAGGGAGGGTCCTTTCTCTAGAGAAGTGAGTTAAGCTACATTATTTGTGGTGTATCCACAAAATCCTACATAGATCCTCGTGGGAGAGCCGCTATAAGTCCTCAGAATGCTTCCATACTTGGCAGGACCTGGGTTGCCCTTAGAGGGTCCATCAAAATTAATTTCGACAAATTGTTCAAGGGGCAGCAAGAAAACTGATGGAGAAGATATTAGGGGATCAGTTATGGATGACATAGGAGCGAGAGACATGTTCTAAGATACATTGAGTGTTGTTAGAATTGTTGTCTTAGGCGGAGTGGGTTGTCAATAATTTGGATCCCATTTCTCTGATAAAATTGTCTCCCTTATATTTTCTTTCACATGCCCCAAAAAGGAGGCACTAGAAGGAGTTTGGTCCTGAAATATAGCTCGATTCCTTTCTTTCCATATATTCCATAGGATGAATCCTAGAATCATACACCAAGATCAGTTGACAATTGGGTTTTTGAATCTATTGTTGGGCCAACTTTCGATTATTTCTAGGAGATTCTCTTGATGGTGATCAATAGTTCCAAAGAGGTCAGCAACAATATCCCATACTTCACTAGAAATGGGGCATGCAAGAAGGAGGTGCGACATTATTTCCTCCTGAGATCGTCATAGTGGGCATTAATAAGGACCGACAAAATGTTGTTTCAGCAGGCAATCCCAAGTGAGGATCCACTTGTGCCCAACCAACCATAAGAAGTAAGCTACTTTAGGCCATACTCCCCCCCCCCCCCTAGAGTTTACTCCAGATTTTTCATCGCGACAAATTATGGGCTTCAATCTTCAGAAGGTAGGCTTCTTTGAGGGAGAAGGATCCTAATGTTGAGTATCCCCAACGTAATTTTTTGTGCTCCTAGGAGAAGGGGATGCGTCTCTGATGCAACTGTTGTGAGAAGTTCTAACATGCATCCTAAGGTGCCTATATTTTCCTTTCAGACTCAACTTTCCCTTGTCTCCATTCCTGCAGATTGGGGTTCTCAACCCAGTAATAAGCTACGTGACCCCCTGAATGATGTTGAAGCATAAGATGTAAGGCCTAAATAGAGGATTCTGTTGAGAAATGGCAACAAGAAATTCCAGTTTAATTTGTCGTTGAAATAAAATTGTGAATTAAAATCAGATTCTATTCTCATAGAAACTTGTAAGTAGTCAATTAAGTTTAATTAACTTAATTATCTTAGGAATTTCGAGTTGGAAGTATTTCTGTAGTCATGTATATGTTCTCCCTAAATTTTAGGGGTCTAGATTTAGTTTATTGGAGTTGTAATTAGATAATTCAGTTCAATTAAGTTATAGTTAGTTAAACTAGTTCTAACTGTTGGAGGAACTAGTAAAGGTCTAGTAGTGAGTTGGTGCACTAGTGAATCCTCAGTGCTACTCCATCTAACTGAAGATTCCCTCATGAGAAACTCTTGCATGTTAGTTCATAGAAAGACCTGGTTGAGACTAGAGTGCAGGGACATTGTACTATCAGTTGTATGATGATCTGATTTGTACAGGTCATGCATGTAATTAGAGAAGGACCTAGTTTTGGATTGCACAGTTATGGAGGAAGGATTTCCCAATTAAATATGGGTTGATCCTCACAGGAATTGTGCAAGGAAATAGGGGCTTGGCAGGTAGTATAATTGGCTAAGTGTTGGCTATAGCGGGCTTGTGAGGCAGAGAATTAACTATACTTGTACAAGAATTGTTTTTGTGAGAAAAAGCTTTGTATTATCACTCAGATTTCTAATTAATGCAATAGATAGTCGAGGTTTTGAGTAGTGGGTTTCCCCACAAAAACAATTGTGTTATGTGTCTTTTATTATCTTCCTCTTGTTGATTATTGTTTTCATCGATCTATTAGTTTCCATTGTTTAAAGAGTAGAGTAGATTCTTGTCTTGTGTTTTAGTACATTACATGAGTTGTGAATCTACAGGAAAATTTACATGGTATCGAAGTTGAAGATAATATACTTGAGGAGATTTCGAAGTTTTGAGTTTTGGGGTTACAGGTGGAATTCGAATTTTCAGTACATACTTCAAGATCGACAAATAACCTTCTACAGTTTAAGGCTCGAGTATGCCTTGGAAGGCAGCTCAAATTATATAGCTTGGAAGGACAGGATGGAGGAAGTGTTGGAGGATAATAGCCTCAAGGAATTCATTAATCAAGACATTCTTAAGCCAACAACATTGGATGCATAGAATCTAGCCGAATGGAAGAAGTGTGTGGCGAAGGTGAGCTGGATAATCCTTGAGGGAGTTTGAGACCACATTATCTCGAGTCTCCATGGGAAGAAAACTTTGTATTCTATGTGGAAAGCATTAACGAACCTATTCCAGAACAACAATGACCATAGGAAGTTGGAACTGAAAGGCAAACTTCGAAAAATCAAGATGGAGAAAGGCAAAACCATTCCAAAATACTTGACCAAGTTCACTCACTGTCGTGATGAGCATGGAAGTGTTGGAATAATTGTCGCCAAGGATGATATGGTGAGCCTAGCTCTCCTAGGCCTTCCCAAGAGTTGGAATAGCTATCAGGACTATGTAAATGGGAGGGAGAAGCTGCCATATTGGAAATGACTATGGTCAAATTTGATGTAGGAGGAGATCAGAAGGAACACCAGAGAAGGTTCCTCATCAGAGACTGATGATGAGGAAAATTGTTCCTTAGCGGGTAAGTCAAGGAAGGGGAAACTGAAGGTGTCCCATTCCAAATCAGATTCTTGTCATGGAGGCAAGAATAAAGACATGTCGAAGGTTAAGTGCTTTCATTGTCATGACCTGGGACATTTTGCTACAAATTTTCCACTCAAGAAGTCCAATAAGAAGTCCTCATGAGGAGTGGCGGGTGAGGCTTTGGCCTCTCAATTCGAATTGGACTTTACTCTCATTTCATGCATGGTGTCATCAATGATGGGTAGTGTATGATACCTTGACATTAGAGCTTCATTCCACATGACTGGTGACAAGGAGTTGTTCAATGACCTGGAGGAGAAGGATCTCTAGATGCATATCGAGATGGGTGATGACGAGAGGTATAGTGCTACTGGATTGGGCACTGTTACTTTTCAGATGGAGCAAGGTGATCCTCTCACTTTGAGAGATGTTATGTATGTGCCTGGGTTGAAGAAGAACTTAGTATCGGTCACCATGTTAGAGCATAGAGGCTATGATGTGGTCTTTAGAAAAGGAAAGGTGTTCTATTGACACATAGCCACACGTCATGTAAAGAAGATAGGGATTCGAGTTAAGAATATTTGTAAGTTGGAGGTAGAGGATTATGCTGCTTTGAGCATGAAAACAGAGAAGGTGTAGAGTCAAGACGTTGGTGAGTTGTGGCACAAGCGATTGGGTCACTGGCATCATGGGGCTTTGAAAATCATGCATCAAATATCTACTCGTCTTCCCAAAGGTACACTAGAGAAAGTTGATACATGCAAGGGGTGTAATTTGGGAAAATACAAAAATGTTTCCTTTCACGACAGAGATAGTCGAACAGAGGTGACTCTAGAGTGACTCCATTCATATGTGTGTGGACCATTCTTGACAACATCCATAGCCAAACACACGTATTATGTTATATTTTTTGATGATTTTTCTCGTAAATGCTGGATCATTTTTATGCAGAAGAAGGATCAAATTTTGACAAAGTTTTGTGAATTTAAATAATTGGACGAGAAAGAGCATGGAAAGAAGGTTAAATATCTAAGTAGTGATAATGGTGGTGAGTATGTCTCAAATGAGTTTAAGAACTTCTGTGTAGTAGAAGGGATTAAATAGGATTTGGTGGCACCCATAACCCACAATAGAATGGGGTGGCTGAAAGGAAGAACAAAAACATTTTAGGGGCAGCACGGACGATGTTGCATGATCAAGGCCTACCACTACACTTGTGCGCTGAGGTGTGAAACCCAGTTGTTTATTTGCATAACAGAAGCCCACATCTGATACTTGGGATGAAAACACCAGAGGAGGCTTTATCCGATAAGAGACCAGATGTTGGTCACTTAAGGATTTTTGGGTCATCGGTATATTGCCATGTGACCAAAGATGCATGGAAGAAGCTTGAGCCGATAATAGAGTTGGAAATATTTGTGGGGTACAATGATACACCTCACAACTATCGGGTGTACTTGCTGACCAACATGATGACAGTGGTTCGCCAGGATGTCAGATTCGATGAGGAGAAGACCATGCGAGTTTCCCTTGAGAGGGAGCTTCAACTACATGCGGTTGAGGAGCCTCAAATTGATGTGGAGCAGCCACATGTAGAGGATCCAAGAGTGGAGGCATCCACTTAGGTAGAGTATTCCAGAGATGGGAGAAAGCGCACCAGAGAGGATGATAGGTTATTGCATGATGCATGAGAGATTGTAGGGGAACCCACATCTCAGCGCAGGCAGAGGAGGTCACCTGAGAGGTACACTGGATACATGGCTCTTATGAGAAGA
Organism: Pinus tabuliformis; assembly: GCA_031772625.1. Lineage (NCBI taxonomy): Eukaryota > Viridiplantae > Streptophyta > Pinopsida > Pinales > Pinaceae > Pinus > Pinus tabuliformis. The sequence goes on along the minus strand of CM062812.1, from coordinate 989,503,144 downwards.
TATGTTGAGACATAGCCATATTCCTTTGAGGAGGCAGTGTAGAAACCGGTTTGGGTTGATGCCATGGTAGAGGAGTATGACTCCATTGTTCATAACAGTGTTTGGGATGTGGTCGCAAGACCGACAGACAAGTGAGTGGTGAGCTCCCAATGACTTTACAAGGTAAAGAAAGCAGCAGATGGTAGTGTGGAGAAGCATAAGGCTAGGTTTGTGGCTCGTGGCCTTTCACAGGTAGAGGGGATTGATTATGATGAGACCTTTGCTCCTGTTTCAAGGTACTCATCAATTAAATCCATATTGGCACTATCACCGTAGATGGGTTGGAAGATACATCAGATGGATGTCAAGACAACCTTCCTCAATGACATGATTGAGGAAGAGGTGTACATAGAGTAGCCTATAGGTTTTGAGACCTTCGACTGTGAGTTTCATGTGTGCCGACACAAGAGAGAATTTTATGGGCTGAAGCAAGCACCCCATGCTTGGTACACCAGAATCAATAGCTTCTTCACCAGGTTGGGATTTACTAAGAGTGAAGCAGATGCGAACTCGTACCACATAGTGGTGGAAGGTAAATTGTTGATCATTGTGTTATATGTCGATTATTTGATTTTGACAGGCGATGATCATTTGATCAAGTGTTGCAAGGAGGATATTGCAAGAGAGTTTGAGATGAAGGACATGGTGCTCATGCATTACTTTCTAGGCATGGAAGTATGGTAGGGTGACAGGGAACTGTTTGTGTCTCAAGGAAAGTATGTCAACGAGATACTCAGGAGGTTTTGCATAGAGAGCAGCAAACCCATGGAGACTCCTCTAGTAGGTAACTGGAGGAATGAGGATACTACTTCAGGGGAAGTAGTGGAAGCTACATTTTACAAGTAGCTTGTGGTTTTACTCATGTATTTGGTGAACACACGACCGAACATGTGCTATGTGGTGAACCAGATTAGTCAAGCGATGGTTAGGCCTAGTAAGTTGTATTGGAAGGTGGAAAAGCATGTTTTGAGATACCTCAGAGGCACTACTTAGTATGGATTGTGGTACAAACAGATAGAAGGAGTGAAGCTTTAAGGCTTCACCGATGCAGATTGGGCAAGGAATCCATCCGGCAGGAAGATCACATTAGGAGGGATCTTCAGTATTGGGTCAGTAACTATTTCTTGGTACAACAGGAAACATAGATCGGTTACATTCAGTTCGGCAGAGGCAGAGTACATGGCTGCAAGTCAGGCATCATGTGAGGCCATATGGATAAGGAAGATTCTGGTTGGTTTGTTTGGTTAGCATATGGATCCAACTATGATTTACTGCGATAGTCAAAGTTGTATAAAACCCTATGAAAATCCAGTTTTTCATGATCAGTCCATGCATATAGATATCCGATACCATCATCTTCGAGATTGTGTATTGAGGAAGATTATGTTGTTAGAGTACCTTCCCGCGGAGGAGCAAGATGCTGACATTTTGGAAAAGGCATTGTCAAGATGTGAATTAAAGTTTCACATAGACAGGATTGGGGTAGCTGATAATCTCTTTCTTGTTGAGAGGGAGTGTTGAGAAATGGCAACAAGAAATACTAGTTTAATATGTCCTTGAATTAAAATTGAATTCTATTCTCATAGCAACTTGTAAATAGTTGATTATGTTTAATTAACTTAATTATCTTAGGAATTTCGAGTTGGAAGTATTTCTGTAGTCATGCATATGTTCTCCCTAAATTTTAGGGGTACATATTGAGTTTACTAGAGCTGTAATTAGATAATTCAGTTCAATTGAGTTATAGTTAGTTAAACTAGTTCTAACTGTTGGGGAAACTAGTAGAGGTCTAGTAGTGAGTTGGTGCACTAGTGCATCCTCAGTACTACTCCAGCTAACTGAAGATACCCTCATGAGAAACTCATGCATGTTAGTTTAGAGAAAGACCCAATTGAGACTAGAGTGCAGGGACAATGTACTATCAGTTGTATGATGATCCAAGTTGTACAGGTCATGCATGCAATCAAAGAAGGACCTAGTTTTGGATTGCGCAGTTATGGAGGAAGGATTTCCTAATTAAATATGGGTTGATCCTCATAGGAATTGCGTAAGGAAATAGACCTGAGCAAGAATATTACCTTGCTGAAGAAAGAATCATTGATGATTTTATGAACTGTTGGACAAGTTTGGATCAGTAGAGAGATGTGATGATTGAAACATCAAAGAAAGAGGAGCCTAGTATTTTTGAAACTGATAATTTGTGTATGTATGCAGGTGATGAACAACCTTTAGAAGATATGTTTATGCAGGTTGCTGAAGAAATGAAGTTGTTAGAAGAGATGGTTGTAATAGAATAGTTCTTGATTGAAAATGTATTCAAAGACACTAAAGATGGACAAATGTTGAAGACTACTAAGGAGGCTGAGGATGATGAATCTAGTAAGACTTGGCAAAAAGATGGCAGACAGTCTGAAGACAAAAGGAAATTGCAGATTGCAAAAGGAGAAGTAGAAGAGAGGTATGAAGATAACCTTATGACAGGAGCAAGCAAGAGTGTATGTGCAGTACAAACACTTGAGGTAATGGAATTATCTCTTCAATTTTTATTCAAAAATTATGAACCTGTATTGATAGTTAATGGACAAGAAATTGTCTTGGAAGGACATAGTGGAACATTAATGGAAAGGACTCTTACTAAAGAATGTACTATGGAAGATAGTAGAACAAAGATTTATAAAGAGAATTCAGCCCAAGGAGGAACAGTTAGTCCAGAAAAGGTTGTGAAGAAGAAAGGAAAAGAGGACAATCAGGAACTTAAAGAGAGGTTGGTAGATACTAATGCACAATAGAAAATTGAAGATAGTGTTATTTGTACAAATTGCAGAAAGAGTAAGGGTGAATGTAATTAGCAACTTGGAAAGAGACAGGCAATCTCAGAGGATGAAGACAAGGATGCTTTCGTGAACTATGCATTTGCAGTAAGCAACAAAGGTTCAAAAGAAGGTGATATTCATGGTGTTGACAGTAATTTTTACTGTTGTAAAAGGGACTCTACAGTGGAATGAAAAACCTATTGTATATGGTGATTTTGCTTCCTGTATAGAAACAAAGAGAACTTTAGGTTCTAAAATCAGAGATTTGCAGATTTTGGTTGAAAAGGAAGGGGCATGGAAAAGGCAACGTAGTGGCTTACAAATTTGTAGGGAAGAAACAGGAAGAATGAAAAGAAGTGTAAAAGGAAGGAAGGCCAAAGAGAAGAGAAGAGGACAGAACTTGGAAATTAGACAGCATTCAGAACAAAGTGAAGACAAAGAAGAGTTTTTCAAGACAAGACAACATAACAAGTTTGGCATGTCATATGCATATCAAGAGGATGACAAATCAGAGAAAACTTGGAGCAGAGTTAATAAGGAAAGAGATGGAAAATGTAATGTATTTTCTGATTTTGAATTGTTAATTGCTGAATGTGGTTTTCAGGATGAAGGAAAAACTACTCTTGGAGATATGTTTGCACAAGTAAACATTAAGAAGTATGTAAGTTTTAGAATTGCAAAAAGACAATTTTCCTTATGGACACAAGAAGATGGGAGAAAGCAACTAGTTGGCTCAAACGCTTGGAATAGAGGAAGGAGAGTTGAATAGCTCTTAAATAGGTCATTGCAGAAGAGAAAGAAAAATGCAGAGGATGTGAAAGTGAAGTCCACAAATAGGTTTTGTTCTTTATTCAAAGAAGATTTGAATGTCAAGAGTTTATTTTGAATTTGCAATTGAAAATTGGGATGAACAGTTCAGTTAAATGTAGTAGGAATATGGAGGCAATTGATCCAAGTTCAATAACTAAATTATTTTCCGTTGATGGATAGTATATAGTTGAAAGGTTATATGTTCTTGTATCAAACAAGAAACAATATTCTTTTGAGATTGAGAGAATTCTACTCAAGATATTGGATAGGTGGATGATGAAAACTACAAAGGTGATGAGAATGAGAAATTGTCAAAGTCAACGAGTCAAGGAAAGATGGAAGGATATACAGGACAACATAAAGGAAATGGTTTATAGACAGAAGAAGATGCTAGTGATTGACTCAGAAATAAGAATATACAATCAGGTACAAGACAGTGGAAAATACATAAATTTGGAGCTCAATTCTATTGAGATGATGACACGCCAACAACAGATAGAGGAGCATAAATTTATATTGTTTGAGGAGTTGTTTATGCAGAATATTAGCACCAAAACATTATGCAAAGGAGATGCTTATGAAAGCAGAGCAAAAGGACATCCACAACACAGAGTTTGGCATCCAGGAGAAAGAGAGAAGGTAGTAAATGCACCTGCAATTGAAAGAGGTCAGACAACCAGTTGGAAGATGAAATCTGATGAAGTTTACAACAGAGGAAGTGGGAAGACTCATGAACAGGAGTCCATGAATTATTTCAACCTGGGGAGTTTGATGCAGGAGCATTCTTCAAAGCTTATAAGACCCATGAGTCTTAGTTCACATTTACTAAAGGGAGTGGGTTCCCTTAATCATTTTATTTATTTTCCTAAGTTTAGTTGAGTTGAGGGGATTTTAATTGTAAATTTATTTATGGAGAATATGTCATGAATGTAGAGATCTTAGAGACAATCAAGTAATCCTAGGAAGATTGAGGATTTGAGGGATTTAAATGATTAATTTGGGTTTCTGTTTGAGAAAAGAGTGGAGCTGAAGAGATAATTTAGGAGAGAGTGAGAGATTGTTGGCTCAGAACTAAATTGGTTCATGAATTTGTTTTTGTATAAATGCGATCTTTTGAATAATTCGAGAGGTTAGATAGAGGTTATCTAGGGGCTATCTAGGGGTTAGAAAGCAAGAAGATAGTAAAGAGAAAGAGTGAGGAGTTAGGAATAGCAGTAGATGGATTTTATGGAAAAGAATTGAAACAATCGAATGTGACTGTTTTCCTTGTAAATATTTTACAAAAATACCAAAACAGTGTGGATTTGTATATATCATGTGTGGGAATTTGTGTCTGTATGTGTCTTAATAAACTTATGGTGTGTTGACTGTGAATCTGAGAAATAATGTGGAATTTTTGTGTTGAATAGCATGAATGACTAACGAAATTTCCTTTATGGGATTAGCATTTAATTATCTAATAAAACCTGTGTATAGGCATGTAGAGATCGGTATTCCCTTTTGAATTGACAGAAATCGTGAGGAAGTGGTGATCGTCCGATCAGAGGAGATCGACGCATATCGTGTCAGAACATCCAAGCAGGTTAACATAAAAACTGGACGTGATGTGGTTATTAAAAAGAGTTTAAGGCTCTGATTAAAATGGTAAGTGGTATATCGCGTGGGTAAGAAAATGGTAAATGGTATTTGTGTGAAGTGTTATCACTCAGAAGTCTTCCCTAGAAGTTATAAAAGAAGGAATAATCTGAGGTAACCACAAACCTAATCTTTTAGACTCAGGTTTCTAGCCAACCTAAGTCCAGAGAGGGCTCTCTCTTTATAATTTAACTTTATTTTGGGTAGAATTTCAAGCTAGTTATTAGTGCTCATGATGTTTTTATTTGATTGGGTGGTGGAATTAAGAAAACAGATGGGCAGAACAAGTTTTCAGGCCATTGGGCTATGGAGTCAATGAAGGAGTGGCTTAACTGGATCTGGTCAATCACTAAAGTAAGAGTTCACAGGGCAGGCTAGCACATCAAAAAGAAAATCTGCAGGTTCAAATGGATGAGGTAGTCCTAGCCAGGGCAAAGAGCAATGAAGAATCCTTAACCGAGATTAAGATGAAGAAAGGAAAGATGATCAGTAGCAAAGGGCAATGAAGAATCCTTTACTATGGACCAAAAGGGGGGAAGCTATGGAAGTAAGGGAGCAATTAAGAATTCCCAGACCAAGATAGTTTAGTAGAAAACATATAGAAAGTAAACAGTTAAAACAGAGAGCATTTAAGCTAATTCTGAGATATCATTCCTTGTTTACTTTTCAGATTCATAAGAAACACATGTGAATATTTATAACATGAAGAGAAAACAATATTTAAACATGGAAAGATAATACTTATTTGTTCCAACTGTGCACAAGAATCCAGTGAAATGTCTTTAGCTTTATTTCATATCTAGCAAAACCAGTCCAGTCTTGAGTACAATAGCTCCTTGGCTCAATATAAAATGTCTACAGAAATGTATTTTTAATCCACCCTAATTACTTCATTTTGTGAAGTATTTATACAAAAATTGTTACAAAATATCTCATAACAATATGAGAATTATTCTAGGAAACCAAAAATATCTTTAGCATGAAGATAGAGACAGATAAAGAATTGTCTTCTTGTTGTCCCTTTTATTGTGACTGTGCTCGTTGTTGTAATTCAGATTTAGCTCTGTCAGTTGCTTGATACTTATGTGCTGGATTCACTTTCTATCTTCTACCTACTGATACTCTTTACCTGTTCTGCTTTGACTCTGTCTTACCTATTTTTCTTGGCAGCCATGTCTTACCATATAGATTTACTGTAGTAACTTTATAGTAAATCTGTTAGTTTCATCCACCACTCACTGTCAGTTAATTTCATCCTTATCATATTTCTATATATTTCGTCAGCTTCTATATACTTGGCAAAATTTGGTCTGCTGGAAAACAAGTGTTTTACCTCGTGCTCTATAAAAAACAGATTTTCCAGACTATCATATAATACTTTACCTTTGGCAAAGACTTTACCCCTGAATTACTAGCTTGGCTGCTGGCCAGCTTTTTTAGTCTTACAATATAATCATCTTGGGTCATCAGCTTGTCATGTATTACCATGGGACTGGGGAGTCCTTTTTCCCTTAAAATACCATACTTTGTCATAAATCTATCAATGTCAGTTTGGATACTCTGGCATTTTTTCTCAAGACTGAGCATAAGGTTCCTCTTAGTGAGAACCTTTTTTATTTCTATGATAGTTCATGTTCTGTCTTCTATGTCTAGTTCATCAAGATGGTACCTGTTTTTGCTGTTCAAAAATGTTATCAGTTGGTTGGCCTCTTCAGGCTTATCTCCCAACTCTTCCCTTGTCTTGTGGATTGCTTCTGTAGCCACTTTTACTAGTTCAGTTTGTTCAAAAATTACTTGAATAGATGGCCAAACATCATTGATGAATCAATGATGTTGGCCCAAAGAATTTCTTTTATGTCTCCAAGTGGCTCTTGCTATGTCAAGTCCTTTTCAAGGACTTTTATTCTTTCTCCCATTCTTTGATTCTTCTGGACTTCTTCCTTCTGTTGTATCGGTGCAAGTTTGCAATCAGTTTCCAAACTTGACACTTTTTCTCTAAGCTTCTTAAGCTCGGTAGCCTGGATGCTCATTTCCTCCATGGCTTTTACCAATTCAGCTGTTTTTTCTATGGGAAGTACCAGTGCTTTTATATGCCCCTGTGCCTGCTGATGTACCTGTGACTGGCAAAGCTGTAGCTGGTGGAACAATGGGTGCTAATGAAGCAGCCAATGTGGAGGGTACTGCTGTAGAGACTGTAGGAATTACAGTCTGAGGAGTGGTGGCCAACTCACTCTGCTTAGACTGTATCAAGTTATCTAGCTCTTTTTCTGTTTCTTTCAGTTGTTCATTCAGCTTAAGGACTAAGTCCATAAGCTCTCCCTCCTTCTGAGTTTCCAATACTTCAGCTATCTAAGGATGATGTAGAGGGGGAATTTTGAGCTACTTCTTTAGTGCAGCTATATCATCGTTTTTCTTTTTAATGAGATTTTCTGCAGCTTTCACATCCTTGGGATCATGCCCCAGTTCTATGACCAAGTCCTCTAAGGACTTTATTCTGGTATCTTTGGCCTGTGAAGAGGCCTTCTCTAACTGAAATTGTGCTGATATGTTATTCAGCAAATTTTGGAGTTGGTGAGCTGCAATTGCTTTGTTGGTCAAGGTGGAGTAAACTATTTCCCCAATCTGCTTGTGTAATTCTATTTGGTCAATAGGATGAATATCCTTTGCCAATACTTGAAAGTCTGTTTTCAAATAATCTGCAATTCACTTGGGCTGCTATGTAGTTGGTTTAAAGAAACTAATTTGCCTCTTACCTTCCTTTATATCAAAGGCTGACATTAGCCTTGTCTTATTAGTAGGAGCCATCTTTAGGTAATGTGCATAACTTTTGGCCTTTAATCTTTCATTCCTGGATTTTATTTCTTTATATTTCTCTTTGATGTCCTAGCTCTGGCCACTTGGAGCTCTAAAGGAGGATACTTCCACGCTCTGTTGTCTCTCCAGCATTTGAGCTTGTGAGGTGGAAGGTTCTTGTGTACCTCCTAAGGGAGTGGTCTACCTACTTTCTACTCTTTCTGTACCTGCAGCTCCTGTTGTTTCTTCAGTAAACTCTTATTCTAAATTGGATTCAACCTTTGCCTCTTGACATAAGTCTGAGAAACAGGTCTGCTAGAAGGAGTGGCCTCCTCCATATCTCTCTTGTGATTTCTCTCCTCATTTAGAGGAGTCTATAAAATAGGTGGATTGTTCATGATATGTTCTAGCTGAGCAAGTTCTTCTGATATCTCTGGCTGTTCTGATTCCTCTGGCCGCTCTGATGGCTCTTGCTCTTGAGGTTCTTCTTCGGTTGTTTGGCCACTGTGTCTCTGTGTTTCCATTTAAGATTGGGACTCTCCTGGCACCTGTACAAATGAATCTTCATCAAGTCTTCTTTCGAAATCAATCAATACATTATTGACAACAGTTTTTGTGCTATCCCTGTCTACCAAAGTGTTTTCCACCCATTCTAGTTGATTAGCATACTGTTCAATTTCAGGAATTCGGTGGTGGATGTAGGGAGACAATTTGTTTTTCTGTATCATATTGCAAATGAACTCGAAAGGGTCATATCTCCAGATAAAACTTCGTTTCAGTTTCAGTCTTTGAAGGATTTCTTCTGCTTCCTTTCCTGCTTCCCTACTATTACATATAAATGGGCCTAGCTAATCTTTTATCCTAAGTTGAGCTTTCTTCTTGGCCTTCACAAAATGCACTTCATCTGAATTGATCATTTGCCTGTAGTACTCCAGAGCAAACAATCTCATGGGGAGGTATCTAGGCAGTTTGTAGGGAGCCAACTCACATCCATATATTCTGATTTCAGTGTGGTTTTGGTACAAGTACCAATCCCCCACTCTATATTGTTTGGACAACTGTAGGACCCTCCTGATATCTGCACTGATTCTGGGGGGAGGACTTCCTAATAGCATAGTTGCCACTGGGTGTACAAAGAGATCTATGAAATCAGTATAAGAATATTGAGAGTCATATTGGTGGATTAATGAAGTCCAAAAGACCACTGATCTGGGGTTGCCTCTGGTATCAAGCTTTTGGAGTGTGATTGGGAATTTATCAGCTTGATAATACAGGAAAAGATGATATACAATTGAAGAATATTTGAACACTCTCATTATCCATCCTCATGAATTGATCATGCATCTTATCAGCAAT